>OZ008371.1:210403193-211110686 GCA_963931995.1 Phaonia tiefii
GTTTAAAAAAAAATATTATGTTAAATTTTTTTAAACTTAATTTAATTTATGTATTTTAATTAATATTTTTATTGAAATAAGTTCTGCGAATGTTGAGAGGGCCGCCCTAATATTAAAAATGGTTTACCTTATCGAGTCTTCGCATTAGCATTCGAGCGTTGTGTGAAAGCTTTACGCTTTACAATTCAAAATTAATGTTACAACAGATTTATTGAAGCTTTCGCAAAAAAGCTTTATTACGTTAGCTTACTGTTTGTTTCACTTTTTACTAGATACATGTTGCCGAGCAACATTAGCTTGCTGTTCGTTTCACTTTTTACTAGATACATGTTCCTAAGCAATGTTGAGCAACCAAAAACACTCAACCAAACACCACACATATGTTTGAGTGTATGTGTTTAAACAATTTTCATTTGAGAAATTAAAATACTAGAAATATATCAACCAATATGAAATGTATATCAAACGAAAGATAACATCTTCATTTACCTACAAAAAAAATTTAAAAAAAAATCATCTAGCCGTTTCCTCAAATTCAAGGAAATAAAGATTACAACAACAAAAACCTGACATGACTCCTCATACCGTAAGGTAAGACGTATTCTACGTCAAAAACAAGTACTAAGTGGGGGCAAAACTCTGGGTTTCATTGCTAGTTCACTTAGAAGATCTGAAAAATTTGTTAGAAATGCATTAAAATGGAAACCATTCACTGAAACTCGGGGTAGGCCGCGACAAAGCAGCTCAACCACAGATTCCCGTATTGTGTTATTGGCAAAAAAGAACCCATTTATGTCATCAAAGACCATTTCTGCAGAAATAAATAATGAAGTCAGTGCTGTAACAGTACGCCGCAGATTGTTAGAAAATAATTTGCCAAGTAGAGTAGCCCGAAAGTTTCCACTGCTAAGTCACAAAAAGAAAACAGCTCGCATTAAATTTGCTACCAAATTCAACAACAAAAGCAGTGAAGATTTCAAGGATATATTATGGAGCGATGAGACAAAAATTAATTTATTTGGTTCTGATTGTCAGCGCAACGTCCGAAGACCAAAAAGTAAAGAGCTTAATTATCGTTACACATAAAAAAAACCGTGAAGCACGGAGGCGGCAGTATTATGGTCTGGGGTGCTTTTTCGTTGCAAGGTGTTGGACCTTTACACCTATTCACAGAAACTACGAATAAAGAAATTTATTGTGATATTTTGAAAGATGTGATGCTCCCCTATGCAGAGATTCACATGCCACCTGATTGGCGCTTCCAACAGGATAATGATCCGAAGAACTCTTCAAAATTAGTCACATCTTGGTTGCGTGAACATGAAGTTTCCGTCTTGGAATGGCCTTCACAGTCTCCCGATCTCAACCCGATTGAGAATATGTGGATGGAACTGAAAAGAAGCTTAAGTGGGAAGATTTTCACAAACAAAAACCAACTTTGGGAAGCAGCAAAAAATAGTTGGGAGAGAATTCCCATTGAAAAATGTCAACATTTAATAGAGTCAATGCTCAGAAGGATCCGTGCAGTTTCAGATAATAATGATGGACATTCAGGACATTAGTATATTATATGTTCATACTTATTAAGGAAATGAATATTTTGTTTAAAAATTATTGTTTTTTTTTGTAAGATTTTTGAAATAAGTCTATTAATTTGAACAGGATAAACAAGAATGTGTTTAATTTTTTTTAATAAAATCGCAATGGAGTGAAATTTTTAAATTTAAAACAAGCATTTTTAATTCGTATTTAAAATATGTACTAACATTTTCAATACCTTAATTGTATTTCAAAATTATTAAATATATAAAAAAGGGTTATTATTTTGAACATCACTGTATATGTCCTTGATTTATTTATACAGAATATAAAAATATAAAACAATATTACAATACAAAAGTTAAATTAATGTCCCTATTACCGTTCACCACTCAACTTAGTTTGGTCGAAGATGGAGTCGAGACGACCCGACTTCAACACGACCAAACTTATCTTTTGTATTGTGGTTCACAACTGTTTTTGGTTGCAATTGTTATGGTGTTACCAGCTCGAAATATCAATTTTGACAAGTAAAAGCAGCTGTTTTATGTGAAAATAAATAAAAGAAGTGTTGTGCTTGCAAAATCGAAATGGATATAAGTAGCATAGATTTGTTTTATGAAGATGGAGTCGAGAACGTGAATATATATGTGTTGCATTTAAGATGAAATATTCGTGATGCATCCAACCCTCTTGAACTGCCCATGTATTTGCACATACACGTTGCCATTCATTCATGTTCTGGACGATGGTCCTGAACTATTTAACTCCACAGAAAATCCTTCCCATAGTTCTGCGTGGTGCCAAATTGTGGTTTTCCAATGGCAACGGCTGGATTACTTTCCATTAGCTGGACAAGTTCCTCAAACTGCGCCTCGTTTTCTGATGTTGATACTTCTGAAATATATAAAATATTATTGTTAAATTAAAATGTTCAAACGTTAAATGAAAATTATAATTTGAATCAAAAATAATATCTACTTACGATCTCTTATCAAATTAAAAACACGCACAACTATAAACTCAACTGCTCTCAAGCAGTGGTGTAAATTTAACGCATTTGTCGACCAAACTGGCACAGAGTTGTCAACGGCAATACGACAAAAGTAAGTGAACACAACCAAAAAATCAGCTGTTGTTCAGTTGACTTGAGTCGACCGTTGAGTTGATAACGGCAATGCCAATTCATCGATTACGACCAAATTCTCAAAAAAGTTGAGAACCGTAATAGGGGCATAAAGGTTCACGAAGAACATAGGGCGTCAACGAATTCCCTCCATCGATTTCTGTCTCTGGCAAGTGATTTAATTTGGTTCTATGATAGTCGAGCTTGTTTGTATTCCTTTCTCAGGCCCCGTTTCCATGTATTTGGTGGTCTTCCTGGCTTTCGATACGCCTGCGGGTTCCATTAAAAAAAAAAATAAATAAATGCTTTCCCGTTACATCCCATGAAGGGATTAGGGAGAGCTACTCACAACCCTGGAGCTGTGCGCGTTCTAGTTTTACACTCACTGATTGGGACCTACAGTTTTACACCGATTCCTAACGGTATTTTGAGAGAAGCTTTTTCATGGCTAAATAGTCGATAGTGTCGCCATCACTAAGCGAGGTGACCGTCGTCGAAAGAAATTTTAAGGTGGTCAGAGTAGAGATCGAACCCACGTCCTCATACACAAGAGCTGCGCACGATACCATTGCACCACCGACGGCCACAAGGGTTCCATTAAAGTGCTGCTCATTTGATAATAAAATTAATTATTGACAAATATAGCTGGCCAAATGCCTGAACTGTACTCCTAGAAATTGTCGCGTATAAAATGCAATTGGTGCAAAATAATGTAAGTGTCACATTTTATAATTTGTTGCCGGTCGTCTTGTACAGTGAGTGACTAGATACGAGTGAAAGCGGTGTTGGAATTTATTAGTGTTTATATGACTGGATTTATTGTAAGTGCGGTTGCTTGTTTGCCTCAACCTCTGTAATGGGCTTAGAGTCTGATCATGTCAGTCACTTTCACATTCACGACATATTTTGACTCCATCTCCCCAGACCAAATTAGGAACCTGACGAATGTTTTTGCTAAACTATTTATTGTTGGTATTCAGTTGTATCTAAATATTGAGGAAAATCGTACAGCCAGTACTAATTTTGTTTAGAATGTGATGTGTAAAATGGGAAGTGAAGTGAATGTGATTTGTGTGTTTAGGCCGATAGTTTATTTTTGCCATGAATACTTTTATCGGTCTATAAATTTTTTGTACTTTTGTCTACACGTATTATTACTTTTGTGTACACGCTAAAAAATCTGTCTTTTTGTTGTTGTTTGGATGCAAATATAAAGTGTGTTTGGAGACACATACGTTATAATAACTATATGTTTTTGTGACCCAAAAGCAGCTTTGTATGTTGATAACTGCTGAAAACAAAAAAGTAACAGACAACATAGAAACAAAAAAGCAGCAGATCTTCAATTCATGAATACAGTACTTGCAAACATATACATGTTTCCTGCAATATATTGCAGGTGACAGGTGTTGCAGCGTTTACATCAATAATTTTCTACGAACTTGATTTTAACAACATTGTCGCGAAAGCTTAAAATTATTTAATATTTTATCCTTTCTTGAAAAAGTTTACCGACCTCAGGAGTAAATAGTGGCCTATAGAGTGTGCACGCTGGAAAACAAGGTCTCCTTAACATATTCGCTCAAACACACTCTGCAAGAACCATGTATATGTTTGCAACACACTCCAAATATTCATATATTTGCAAGTCCTAAACTCACCTATATTTAAATGCAAACATTAGCATGTTTACTTGCAAAGATGCATACTTCTACGTAAAACCATATGCGTGTTTCATCTCTAACATCCATATTCTTACATCGAAGCATTCATGTGCTTCCTCCCAAAGGACACAAACAACCGATTGCCGACTGAATGCGTGTAACTAAACCGCACCAGTTCAGTCAACGTAACAGTCAATTCATTTACACCCGCATTCGGGAATATTTATGAATCACGAACTGAAAGAATAATGCAAAAATACAGTTATACCCTTACAATAACATTAACTTGGGCTGAGAACAATCTCTCGTTGTCTCTATTTTATTATTTTGCTGTCGACAGAACATATACACATACATATATTATAACATATCAATCATTGTGTCTCAAACATGTAATATTCAATAGCAAACACAATGTGTTTGGACACAAGTATACTATATTTGTGAGATGCTCCAAACACACGTTATATTTGCATCCAAACAATAAAAATAGGACGATTTTTCCTCAATGTCTAATGTTTTCTTTAAATGTCTATCGGAGTTTATCGAAATTGTACTGGATTTAGTGGCCACTAGGTTCTGTAAACAGGATTTTAGCAATGACTATCTGAAAACTAGTTGGTAATCCTTTACCATTCAAACATAATGAGTTGGAGCAAAAATTATACATTATTTTAATCGATAACATAACATAAACTCATATCTCGTTACTGCTTCCCAATCATGTTGTTCCGCACTCCTCAAAATACAAGTAATTGCTGAATTTGTTATAATTAATAACAGACAATTAACACTATCAATAGCAGCACTACGAGAACACTCTGACTGAACGTCAGAGCCAGTTACATTGGCGATAATTCCACATCAACCACACACACTGTCTAACCCAGCCCACTCCTCCCTCCCAACTAACAGAGTATTCGTAATCTATAACAGACGAATTGAAATCATTGTGATTGCCATCATCATCATCAAGCGATTTTATGTTAAATTCATTCAATTTTACTATTTAGTTGAAATCAATATCAGTCGTATTAATGTGATACCAAACAGATGAAGAAGAAGAAGAAACAATTCGAAAATCATTTGATAAGTGACCGGAAATCATTGAAACGTGTCATTTATGCGAGATGCCAGAACAGAAACAAAGCACTAGCAATGGCAACGTCAGCTACTTCTATAGGGGGTTTCGCATGAAAATTGTTGAGGCATGACAGTTAGAGGGTGGGATAATCGAGAGATGCCATTACTCTCAGGCAGAGCAGAGTTGTGCAGGGCACAGAAAGTGAAATTACTCATATCAGTGCCAAAAGTTGGCAGTTAACTTATGTATTCAAAAGTAATTAAATCAATCAATCAATTCAGTTTTACCTGCTGCACCGGTTCTCATTTTTAGCCCTATTAAGATGCTGAAGAGATTGCGTGTAACCATTCACTAAGATCCTTATCAACAGTTCTTTACGCGTAGGAACTGCTTTCATAACAAAACTATGTTGTTGTTTTTTTCATGATTCACGAGGATTAAGTTGCCATTCACGAAGTTCAAGAGAATACAACTTGAATGTAATTGAATAAGGTGGATTGTGTAAAATGTCGTGCAACATTGTTGCAAAATCGTGCAGCGGTCAATGTATTATTCCAGAGGTCAGCAAACTCTTTCGAGAAACGGTCAGATATTGTATAAGTATATTGGACCAAACCCGTAAAAATTAAATTCGACCAAAATTATTCATGTAAAAGTACAGACAATTTTCTACCACACAATGAACGTGCACAAACCTCATTTAGTAGTTTATTTTCCGATTTAGATACAATTTGGTATGAGCTTTGTAGGAATCTTGGACGAGATTATTTCAGACTCCGAACCATTTTCGCAATAAAATTAATACCGGCACATTTGATTTGTATAAAAAAGGTAAAAAAACGTGTACACAAAAGTACTCAATGTATACACAAAAGTTCAAAAAATGTACACTAACGTACTAAAACTGTACACAAAAGTACAACAAATTTACACAAAATCACAAAAGACATAGACAGAATGTACATGAAGTAGATTGCGAATATAACTAGCAAATATAACTAGGCATAAGTCTGTTATGGCGTTAACATTACTATGTTAACATATAGAAACATGGTGTTTTTAATGAAATATTATTTTCAGCCGATCGGAAAAATATATAGAAATAAAACTGATAACTTCTAAAGGCCAATCATGGCCCTATAGAAAGAATTTGCCCTTGCTGCCGGAAGTATTACCGTTCTCGAATAGTGGGCCAAAGCAAATTTAGTATATGAAAATTTAAATCGATCAACTTTGGAGAACAAGGAATTCTCCCGTGTTCTCACATATCTTGTTAGAAAGCGCTTCATAAACACTTTCAGAATCTGAAATCAAAATGTGGGAAAATAGTTTAGAAGTAAGGAAATATTCTCATTTACTTTCAGGATATTTTACTTACTAAACAAGAAATTCTCCCTGATTCTCATATACGTCTTTGGAAAGCTCATTATAAACACTTTCAGAATATATAATCAGAATGTGGAAAAAGAGTTTGAAAGTAAGAAAATATCCTCAATTACTTTCAGACTCCCAAAAATAATTTCGCCCATTGTGCGACAACAAGTGATTCTCCCGTGTTCTCAGATACTGTATTGGAAAGCTCTTCATAAACACTCAGAATCTGTAATCAAAATGTGGAAAAAAAAGTTTGGAGGTAAGAAAATATCCTCATTTACTTTCGGACCTCCAAAAAAATTTTCGTCCATTGTGCGACAACAATGAATTCTCCCGTGTTCTCATATACCTAGTTGGAAAGCTCTTCGTAAACATTTTCAGAGTCTGTAATCTAAATGTGGAAAAGAGTTTGGAAGTAAGGAAATATCCTCATTTATTTTCGGACCGCCAAAAATAATTTCGTCCATTGTGCGAAAACAAGGAATATTATCTTACTTCTAAACTCTTTCTGCACAATTTGATTTTAGATTCTGAAAGTGTATGTGAAGGCCTTTCGAACAAGGTATGTGAGAACACAGGAAAATTCTTTGTTTTCCAACGTTGATTGATTTAAATTTTCATATACTAAATTTACTTTTGCCCACTGAGCGAATACGGTAATACTTGTGGCAGCAGGGGAAATTTCTTTCTATAGTGCCATGAATGGCCGTTAGAAGTTATGAGGTTTGTTTCTATATATCTTTCCGATCGACTGAAAACAATATTTCATTTAACACACCATGTTTCTATATGTTAACATAGTTATGATCACGTCTTAACAGACTTATGCCAACTGTAGTGGTTTGTGTCTTTGCTAGTTAGATTCGGAATCTATCTTCACGCACATTAGACAGAAGTACCAAAAATAAATGGATCGATAAAAGAATTCATGCAAAAATAAACTACGCACATTGAACACATTGAGGACAACAAGCTACCACATGTACATAAAATCAGCCTTATATACACTCAACCACATCCTTCACACGTATCCTGTAACCACATGTCGTCCAGATCCATGCCGTCCAGTGGAGGCCACAAGAACTCCGTTATCATGTTCCTGTAACGAATGCCGTTAACAGTCACTGCAATTTCGGCCTCATCTTCAAAAAAGTAAGGGCCAATCACACCGCCTGACCAAAATCCGCACCAGACAGTTGTTCGTTGTGGGTGCATTTGTTTCTCATTGATTACATGAGGATTTTGTGTGCCCCAAATTAGACAATTTTGTGTATTCACGAAGCCATTCAGATGGAAATGCGCTGCATTGGTGAATATGACTTTTTTTTCGAAAAATTGGCATTTGCTCCATTAGCCATTGAACGAATTGCCGGCGCTTTCCATGGTCTGCTGGTTTAAGCTCATGAGTAAGCTGCATTTTGTACGCATGAAGTTGGAGATATTTTGTGAAAATTCGCTGCTTCGTAAAATTTGAAGTTGTTGAGAACGATATCGAATTGATGTTTTCAGATTTTCGGCGATACTCTCGTTTACAGCAGTAATGTTGTCAAGAGACCGGTCGGTACATACGTTGACCCACAGGAGTCTTACTGTCCATACCGACCCAGTTTCTTCAAATTTGTTGACCACTCTTCGAATGGTTGACACATTATGTGCGCTTTCTCGACTGAAAAGTCTTCGAAGTGTGCGAGTGGTCTCCGCGTAACATTTAAAATGTTTGTAATAAGTTTTCACAATTATAACACGTTGGTTTTTCAGGCGTAAAGCGCTCCATTTTTAATAATCGGAATAATAATCGGAGACAGCTGCCAATTGCACAAAAAAATTATACTAAATTTAAAAAGTGCAATCTTACTGAGCCAGCCTTTATATACACGGAAATTAAAAATTACACTAGCAGCCTTATTCTGGCAGGGTTACAAAAGTCACCACGGTTACTATTTGACAGCAATGTGACAATTGTCACAAATCGGTATTCTGACACATTTTTTTGGTGACAAAAGTAACAAAAACTGTTACCTGCCAAAGAGGAGGTAACAGTGCGTGACAGCTGTTCTATTTGCCGGATAGTTGGTACAATATCATTTTATAAATTCTGCAAGTAAACAATGAAACTGTATACAGGAAGAATTAATAATATATTTTGTACCAAAACGACAAGAGGGCATAATTAAATGAAGGAAGGTCTTTTGTTACTTTGTCCTATGGAAATGGAGCAGAAAGAATAAATAACTTGCTTTTGTGTTAGAACGATTGAAAATGCGCGAAAAGTATTACAAAACTTTTAAAGTAAATATCTCCGGTCTTTCAAGGGATATTGTTGAGTAATATACCTTTAAAAAAGGCTAAGGTCTTGTGTATTATCGGAACCTGCCAAAAAATAAGTATAATAGAGTATTTTTTTGAAAAATAAATAAATTGTTAGCCGAAAAGTGAGGTTAAAAATCTTTTATTTATTAGTTCTCCTATGGGCTATAGAGCTTATAGAGCTTAGAAAGACCTTTGTAATGATATCCATTTCAACCAGATCGGATTATAAATCCCGGAGATACGAACGATTATATACTCAAGGTTTAAAGGCCTATATCTTGAATTTGGACCGACCGCCGGGGGAAAAACAACTTTTTGAACTCAGCGCAGACGCTTTTGTCGGTGGTGAAATTTTTTTGTAGATCAGAGAGTTGGCGCTTAAGAAAATTTCTTCTTCTATATGGCGCCGATGTGCAGTATTCTTCCCATAGACTAATATATACATAGATACAATAAATTAAACGTCATAGGTACGGTGGTAAGTAAACATTGGATGGTGGAAAACATGGGTTCAATAACACCAGATCGAGGCAATAGTAAACAACGTTCAACAAAGGAACAACAACCGAATTTCGTGTTTTTGTGGCAAACTAGTTGTGTTAAATACAATACAAATGTATACCAACGATAAAAGTCAACAAAAACGTGCAAAATATATTCAAATTTTTTAGTTCTACACCAAAACTACAGGATAAAGTTAAGTGAACTTATTTTGTAACTCCACCTGGTGTAAGTTAATTTTAAATTTAATTTCTCTCATTTCCACAAACCTACGACGAAGAGTTTGAAATGATGAAACGTCAGATGAGAGATTAAAAGTATCTATGTATGGATTAGTCTATGATTCGTAGTGCGGTCGGACTTACACCAGGTGGAACTAAAAAATTATTAGACTTAAAAATTTCCAGGTAGTTTTGTTGAAAACCGGAGAAATTAAAACATATTTTTGACTTTTTGTTAAATTGGATTGTTAGTATATATTTGTGGTGTATTTACAAAAAAATGTTAACGCATACAACGAAATGCAGTTGCTGCTTTAATGTTGGTTGGTTTGAGCCATTGCCTCTATCTGGTATTATTAAAGCAATAGTTTCCAACATCCAACCGTCCATCTGCAACACACCAAATGCCACCAAATTAACTGAGAGAGTTGTCTACTCTATACATCATTACTCTATGGTAACTACTACGTTATTCAATTCCTTCAAAGTCATTGAGTTAATTAAAACATAGAAGAATTCCAGTACAGAAGTTTTCTTTATCCTGCCTTAAATTACGATTTTTTTTTCTACTTCATAAAATGTTTTCTTCGATCTGCTTATTAGGAAATATCTGCAAGTATCTATCTCTCGTAGTTAGCTGGAACATCTTTCAATTTACTTCTCACATTCGTTGTCCTTCGTATCTGGTGTCTAGTGTTATCAGAAGTTCATCATCATAAAAACAATTACTATTCCATTACGCTTCGTTTACTACTTTGTTGGCTGAAACATTTCCAAAGATTTAAAGTATGAAAGGAGCGGAATCCATAGAATCAATAAATTCTTTCGCAAAGTACCTCCTTGCCATCATAGCAATTGTTGTCATATATCCTTTTTTTTGCAGGCAAAGGAGGAGCAAAAGCCCAATAAATTTAACGCATTTAAGGCGAAATCTTTAAGATAAATAGCAAAATTTTCGTTGGCTTAACTTGGGGTTTTATCGCCACCGCCATTGGTTCTGCTTTTGGGGTTTTTTTTTTTTTCTTGTTTGCCACAGATAATACGAGTAAGTAGCATTTGAACGTATAACTAAATTCAATAGAAAGTAAAACAGGATTACCGTTAACGGGGTTTTTCCCCCCTTGGATGAGACCATCACTGTAATAATAATAAAGGCCCGACTGATGAGAAGTTGAGATATCCCTGAAGAAGGATTGGGTAAAAGTGTTGAAGCAAAAACATAAAATAGCTTCAAATCTTTGCACTGAATATCCGGATCCGTTAAAGAGGGTTCGTTTTGTTTTTCGGGATTCTTGTTCGTTTGTTGGTAAGTGAAAAGTTTGAGTGAAAACTACTGAAGCGGAAATGAAATATTGCACGATGTGACTAGTAAGATAGAACTAGGGATTTAATTGATTTTCTGGAATATCGTACTGCATCATAAACACTTCGGTCGTATTGTGATTTCACAGCAACATGTGAGGGCTTATACTCCTCACACTGTCCGGTGTTTCCAGTTCATTGTGGAGCTTTTAGTGTAGTGCCCTCGAATTGTATGGGCTTAGAGAGAAGCTAGCGTCTTTAGAATGTTTACATGTGAGTGATTACAGATCCATTACCCTTAATGCAATTTAATTATCTTAGCAAACGCATCTATCTACATAGCAGTATCTAACATATTCCAACAAGATGTTTGGAAGTTTCTACTTTGTGTACAGATGATATGTTTGCATGATCTGTAATGCTATTTATCGCGTTCCCTCCTCCATCTTCTGGTTCTGCACTGGGCTTAGAAGTACAGATGGGGAGTTGGTATTGTTGGGTTAGGGTGGTTGTGAATGAAAAGTATTAATGGAATAAACCACAAATCGGCCATTAAAGCAGAAAACATTACATGTCATCATCAGTTAAAAACACACATTCTCCTCTTCCGTATGTGAAATATGTACATAGGTATGTGTGTATATGCAAGTCAGAGATGGGAGTCGTATAATCTTACAGGAAATCACAGCAAGAGAGAATTTTTGCAATAAATTTGAGTCAACACATTTCCGAGTCAATGACTTCGAAATTGGGGGTTTTTCTAAATTGGGAACATTTTCCATATTTTCCATGATCAGAGTCAAAACGAGAGTACATATTCAAAAGCAGAAACCTAAAACCGGTTCATCGAATTTTCGGACGTCCACCAACCGCCCGCTTTTTTGAAAATTAGTATTTTTGAACAACCGGTGGAACCGCCGCCGGTTTCACAGGTTTTTTGTTTTCAAAGAAATAAATTAATTCTTCATTCAATTTTTAATCGGAAGTAAAACTTTTAGTTGCTTGAATTTTTTTTACATGATAATGGAAACACAATTTGAACGGTTTGACTTTTTTTCTATAGACAATTTAAATGTGCGGTTCCGCGTATTTTAAGAACCGGTTCTGTCGAGTCCGGTTCCTAGAAGAACCGGGTATTTGGACCGGTTCCGGTTTCTCAGCGAATTCCTGTCCCAAAGAGGCTTAAGTGAAATATCATATAAGAATATACAATTCGACAAAAATACACATTTTCTGTCGAGTCCGGTTCCGAGAAGATCCGGATTTTTGGACCGGTTCCGAGAAGAACCGGGTATTTAGACCGGTTTTCAGGAAATTGCTGTGCCAAAGAGGCTTAAGTGAAATATCTTATTATAAGAACATCAAATTTGATAAAAAAAAATACACATTTTCGTACCCTCACCACAGAGGTTAACACTTTTGGTTACTTTGGAAGCGAGTACTCTTATTGAGGAACCCGTGTATCAGTTCCTGTAGAATCGATTTTCCTTCTTTTTTCAACCGTTTTCGGTACTTTTAAAACCGGATTTCGGTCTTTAAAGAACCGTTTTCGTTTCATTTGGACTCGTTTTTCGGTTCTTGTAAGACCCGGTCCGGTCGGTTCCTGTAAAGAACCGGTTCTTGCTACCCGGTTCCTCGATTCTGTGCATCACTAGTGGGCACCCATGAACAATTTAAAGCAACGTTCAGGTATACCGAGATTTCGAAGTTTTCACCATTTCAATCCACCAAACATATGATTTGCAGTACAAAAATCAGCTGTTTCTTGAAATGAAATCCCGTAAACTGCGAAATCTCGGTATACCTGAAAATAGCTTAACACTTCACCGCAAACTATCCCCACAAGAAAATTCTATTGATTAAGAGACCCATCCCTGACTATATTTGGGAGTTAAATAAACAGTTGGAACCAACCCCCACTCGCATGGTGTTGCAATATGCGAAAGCCAGTAAACGCACACCAGATATCCATTTATCCCACTAACTATGTATGCATGATTTTGAATAAGACTTAGTGTCGTCTTCTTACCCGGGTGAAATGGAAGGAGTAAACTTAACGTACCATCAACAGGATTAATGTCCCATTTGAATGCTTTCGACAAAAACAAAAACAACGGCAAAACGCCTAATGAAATGCCTTTAATAGAACAGACAAAACAGGACAGGACACCCTTTTTATTTCATATTATTTTTCTTGTTGTTGTTGCGAAAAACAGAAAACAAAATATTATTGCTGTTTATCTTCCGTGTTGTCGTTGTTGCTGCTGTTTTGTGTCCTCTCACTCTCTCTCCCTCTCTCTCTATTAAAAACTACACAAGTAATTGGGATTCAACATCAGCTTAAGCATACAAATATCGGGTACATAAAGCGACAACATTACACGGATATTAAGAGAGTTGCGTTAGTTATACTACGATGTGTATGCACTGTATGTCAGGACATAGATACATATGGATGTGTGCATGTTTGTTTACGAAAACGAGGTGGGCTGAATAAGGGGGTTAATTGTTATCCTGAAAAGCATTAAGTCCCGTATTCAATTCTTGATAAATTTTCGTAGGAAATTTTGTAATTTATCTCTAAACGGAAAATGTTGTTGCAGAGAGTCTGATTTACATCTCTTTTGTTTATGGGCGAACGAATCATGCATCTTAATTTCACAATATGCAATTATAATTTAATTCAATTGGCCTCGTCCAATTATGGCCACATGTTCTTACAGATCTAAATCTTAATTACTATAGGCGTTTCTCAATAGTAATACTTTACTTTTACTGACTATTTTACAACCTCATGAGGTCAGACGTCTTACACATATTAATTAAACAAACAAATTTCAACATATTTTTCCCACTGGCTCTATCCTTCGCCTTTTCTCGCCAGGTGGTAACACCAAGGATACGGAGGTATTCTTCTGCCTGGTCTTTCCAGCGGAGTCTTGGTCGTCCTCTTTTCCTGCTTCCATCGGGTACGTTATCGAAAACCTTTCGTCGCTGACTCATCTTCATTCATTCTGATAACATGGCCTAGTCAACGCAATTGGCCTAATTTGATTCGCCTAGCTATGTCCACGTCAGAATATAGACTATATAGCTCTGCATTCCAGAGACGTCGGTACTCGCCGTTTTCTCTAACAGGACAATATATTTTACGGAGAATTTTTCTCTCGAAAACTCCCAGGTGTTTTTCATACGCTTGCGATATGACCCAAGTTTCGGAGCCATATGTCAAGACACGTAAAATGAGAGTCTGATATAACTGGACTTTTGTCCGTCGAGAGAGGGCTAAACTGCTTGTTGAGCCCAAAGTAGCATATATTTGCAAGCACAATTCTCCTATCCATCCCCAGGCTGACGCTGTTCTTGTTCACGGCTCATCCAAGGTAGACAAATTCATCTACCACTTCAAAATTAAATCGGTTGTCAACGTTCAATCTACACTATCTTCCACTACCATTACCTCCTGATCTTCAGTGGAAGAATCCGAGTGGAGTAGTGCTGACAAGTAGTCTCTCCACATTTTGAGAACACACTGCTTCTCAGTCACCAGATTCCCATTCTCGTCCTTGCAGGAGGGCAGCCCATTATTAGGCCCGTTATTCAATCTTCTTACCCTCTGGAAAAACTTTCGGGATTCACCATTCATCCTGCACATTTCGGGTTTTCACTCTCTCTCTGCTCCCACTGCCATTTTTTCCGCCTAAATAGTTGGGTTTCCTTCCTTCTCAGCTTCTTGTACGGCTCACTCGCAGCACGCGTTGTAACTGACTGTTTCGTTGCCATACGTGCAGCGTCTTTTTCATCAGTTGCAATGCGAATTGTTCGTCGTACTATGGCTTATCCGTCTGCGGTGTTTGATAGCCAAGTTCAGTCCTTGCAGCGGTATCCAAAGAATGGGAGATGTGCTTCCACTGCGCATCTGGGTCTTCGGGAGGAGAGCTATTCAGCTCTAGCAGGAAAGGGAGCTTCTGTCGATAAGACATTGATATCTCCGGTATTTGTATTTCCTGTGTTCGGCTACGTACGTTTTTCGCCCTGCTCAGTCTCGTGCGAACTTTCGCAGCCACCAGGTAATGATCCGAGTCAATCACACGAACATCCATTAAACTAGAAGAGTGCCTGCCATCTATTACCAAGTGATCAATCTGGTTCTTCGTCCGTTGATCAGGAGATATCCAGGTAGCCTTATGAATGTCCTTATGATGGAATCGTGTGCTACTAACTACCATGTTCTTTGCAGCGGCGAAGTCTATCAGTCTTATTCCATTATCGGAGGTGGTATCATGAAGACTGTGCTTACCGATGGTTGGTCGAAAGACACTTCCCTTTCCTAATTTGGCATTAAAATCGCCGAGAATAATCTTAATGTCGTGGTCAGGGCAGCGTTCATATACTTCCTCCAGACGCTCATAAAATGTTTTATTGACCTCATCATCTTTATCCTTTGTCAGTGCGTGCACACAAATTAACGAGATGTTGAAATATTTCGCTTTGATACGAATTGTGGCTATGCGGTCACTCACTGGGTTGAACCTTGAAACTAGGTTTCGCAGTCTCTTCACAACTATAAATCCGCACCCAAATTCGTGCTTCCGCTCATGGCAGCTGTGGTAAATATCGAAGTCTTTCTTGCAACCATATCCTGTCCAACGCATTTCCTGGATCGCTGTGATGTCAGCATTATATTTTCCGAGGTCATCCGTCAGTTGGAAAGTGGCACCAGTCCTGTATAGCGTTCGCACATTTCAAGTACATATCCTTAAATCATGATCCTTATAACATTTGCGAGGGTCGTCAACAGTTGGGGGGTTTCATTGTTCATTATTTTCTACGTATATTTTCATTGTCAATATAACGGTGGCAGGAGGCAAACCCAGCCCACCGTGGTTTGCATTTCACCTACTGTCAGGATGATTTTGTTTCAGCCACCCATTATGGATCAGAATGGCTCATCCGCCTTCAAAGGACAGACGAATATGTCCACTACTTCGAAGAGCTTCAGTGACAGGGGCACCTAATAATCCTGAGACGTATCAGTGATCGCATTACCACTCAGGTTGCTCATTCGCTCAATAGTAATATAATATCAATTTTTTTTGTATATTTATTTTCAATAATATAATTTACAATGTTTAGTGTCTCAGCGCCATAAAGGAATTTTAGAGGCAGCCTAACAACAACAATATTTCAAAAGTAAATATTTTACATAAGAAAAATAATATAATAAATTTTTTAGAAATACAAGTTAATTCAAATACAATTCAAAAATAAAGAATACAGATGAAAGTATCAAACTACAGTAAAAGCATTTCAACGTCTTGTAGCAAATACTGTTTTAAGCTTTTTTTGAACACAGAAATCGATTCCGAATTTTTTACACTTAATGGCAGTTTATTAAATTCAATCACGCCTATGTGATCTACTCTTTGTTTGGTTATTTCTAGAAGGTATCAAATCGGATTGGTGTCTTGTATTGAAACCATGGTTATTCTGATATAACTGTAAGGTGTGATAACCAATTCCATGTAATACTTTGTAAATGTAAGGTAACAACTGCGTTTGATATAAACCACATATAGGCAGATTGGTTTGGGAGACATCACGATACAGAGATACAGTAGAATAAAAAATAGGCAGGTCATAAACGCACTTTAGGGCTGTATTCTGTATTATATGCAGAGATTTAAGTTCTACGTTTCTTTTATATC
This sequence comes from Phaonia tiefii, assembly GCA_963931995.1. Lineage (NCBI taxonomy): Eukaryota > Metazoa > Arthropoda > Insecta > Diptera > Muscidae > Phaonia > Phaonia tiefii. The sequence continues at coordinate 210,420,023 of OZ008371.1, forward strand.
CGTAAACTTGCGGAAGATATTTTAATTTACTTTGAACAAACGTTTCAAAAATTGTTAATTTAGTTTCCTTTTTTAATTTGAAAAGCTTCCCTATTACTGGAGCCAAATCAGATTTAAGATGCTGTATATGAATCTGCTATGACATATTATTTTGCAAATAGACTCCTGAATGTTTAACTGAACTTTGTTCCTTCACTTCATTTCCATCTTACACAATTTTGCAAATTTCGTTTCTGTGCGGATGAGGTCTAAACCTAATAAAATTGGGGTGTTTCGCGTTCAGTACGAGTTTATTCGAGTTTGCATACTTAGAAATTAGTGTAGCATCATTTACAATAACATCTTTTAGAGGTGTTTCTGCACAATTTGGGCAAAGCACACACACAGAAAAAATCAAAATCAATTTCAATTAAAAAATTTGTTTATTTGATTAATTTTTTAATTGATTTTGGTGTAATCACGAAAATGATAATATTAATTAAAGGTATATGTAAATTTGTCAAAGAAAAACTTCAATTAAAAAATTTGTAAATTTATTTAAAACATTTACTGATTTTTTTCAAAAATATTGATTAAGGTTTCGCAGATACACATGTACTTATATCTATAAAAAATTAAATATTTTAGAATTTGGATTCATAATCGGAACTAATGCCCGGTTTTCTTAAACTATTATTATATATTAAACATTTAATCTTTGAACGATTTGTATTAAATACAAAAAAAAATAGGTACATCTGGTGGTTCTGGAGAAACAATCAATTTATCTGCTCCTCTGCAGTAACAGTCACTCCATTGTCGCATACCATCTCTTGTGCATATTCACAGCTTGGTTTGAGAAATGTATTGTTTTTATCCAACTTAGCGCACTCTTGTTTTAATAAAATAAATGGTTTCCCATTGCATCCCATGAAGGGACAGGGGAGAACTTCTCACAATCACTGAGCTGTGCGCTTTCCAGTTTTCACTCACTGATTGGGACCTACAGTTTTACACCGATTCGGAACGGTATTTTGAGAAGCTTTTTCATGGCTATATACTCGGTAGTGTCGACGTCACTATGCGAGGTGCCCGCCGCCGAAAGAAATTTAAAGGTGGTCAAAGCAGCGTTCGAACTCAGGATCTCATGTACAAGAGCCGCACACACTACCATTGCACCACCGACTCTTGTTTTACACGTTCAAAATGTCCAAGAAGGAGAGTCTTAAAGTTTTTTTTTACGTTAAATTTTTGAAAACAAATTTCGTGTAAACAATTGTGTTTACAATTTGTGTATTTTCAAGTGTATAAAAAATGTTTGGGGACAGCCACATTTTTCATTGCAAACAAAACACTCAACGCAAGCACTCATTTCCAATAAAATTTATTCAAAAACACTTGCCAATTAAACACAATTACAAAAAACGCAGTTTTAATCACGAAACAAGACTATTTAACACTATTATTCTTTAAGTTCACAAAATAAAATCTTCCAATCAACAATAAACGAATTATAAATAACAACAGTGTTGTATATCAAAGACTAGAGCCGTACGAAAAGTGACGACGACGCACAATGGGGCAGAACGACCCTACTGGTGGCAATAAATCAGGGAATAGAGCTAGCAACCTGAAAATTTCTGAAATTGTTTATAGAATCAATATATTGATATTTCAAAACCCAACAATGACCACGCCCACCAAAACGCCCACTTTTTTAATTTCGGAAGAAATTGTCAAATCAAGATACCCACCGTATTTAATATATAAACATTTAGGGCTGTCAAATTTGGCTATAAATACAAACAATTATATATTTGATCTTTTCAAAAAATAAGTACACATAACATTTATTTTAATGCAGAAAATAGAACATAATTGAGAATTGCATAAATGTATTGATTTTTCATTAATTTAGAATAAAATCATCCCTTTCTTCATCACTGCTATCTTCTTGTACCTCAGAATTTGTATTATCAACAGGGAGAGCTTTAAGCAAACTCAATGCTTCAATTGGGATGTGTTGTTGTTTTTTTTCGGGTAGTTTCCTCATGCTAGTAATAATGGGATCAGAACTTAATAAAAAAGAGTTGAAAATATCTCGGTTAGTGTTTTCTCTACTGGATTTCCGAGAATGGTGCTCTCTATAATTTTTGAAGTCCGTATTCCTTGATTCTTGAGCTTCTTCAGACAGTTGCCCAATCGGTAACAGTGCAAGGGCTATTATTTCTGGTCCATGAATGAAATATTTATGAAGGGTAGGTGACATGTAATACCAGGGATACTTGAACTTCTCTACATCTATTTCATAGCCACTAGCCACAACAATCATAATAATATGCATCTTTTTTATGAGTTGTACATTAATTTTTGTAATTTCAGCGGAAATTTCAGGATTTTGAAAGAAACGCCTAGCTGTATTGCCATCATTCGAGTTCCCGAATCCGGGCTTTGGTTTGTCTATTATCAAACCACAACGATCTTTAAACTCTTTTTGTATCCTTTTTTTGTTTTCAGCAACAGCTATCTTGTCATCATCCCTTCGAGCTTGCCATTTCTTAAGAGGCAATTTGTAGGCTAAGTGAAGTAAATTTTCGAAAAACCTTATCCATTCATGATGAACGGACAGTCCAAACTCTAAGTTTTCTGTTTTAACTTCCCTTATCAACAAACTATCTACATCATTAAAGCTTCTAGATGACGCACCACATATGAAACACTTTTGTGTTGATGACGTTTCCGTAATAGCATTACAGACTTTGCAGTCAATCATTGTAAAAAGTAGAGTATGATTGACTTGTACTTCTCTTTCTTCAATTAACATTGTTGTCTTTCGCAAATTTTTCACCTCATTTTCAACTCTATTCTTTTCTGCAATAGACATTTGTGTAGATTCCTTTACAAACTCTATTTTTAATGGCCTACAGTATCTTGTAGAACCTGGACGTGGATTTTGCCATACAACCCTAGAACTGGAAGAAAGTCTAAGAGGAACAACACAAGTAATGAAGACCGAAGAATCAGTTGCTTCAAGGCCATGGAAAGCTTGTTTGTATAAGCTGTGTCCCGAACTTCCATCAAAGCCCCAGTTGCAAAACAAGCTCAGATTTTCCGTTTCAAATGTTGTTAACACACCAATTACTTCCATCTGTGATTCCAACAAACGCTTTGTGGTTAAATCTAGTAGTGCCTGAAGGGTAAACTTTACTAAAGTTTCGCTAACTTCGATGCATTCGGGGGGTGGATAACATTTTTGTTTTGCAGCTTGTAGGACCTCATATGCAGGAAATTTTTCTGGTGCACTCATTCTGATAACGTTGTATTGATGTCGAGATAGTTGCGCTTCAACTGCAACCCCTAGTGCTTCTTGGCCTGACATTTTACAACTTTTGGGTTCCAGTGACTCCTTATATGACTTCCGATATTTTTTTGCTTGGTTAGGGGTAGTTGTTGTTATATCCTTTAACACTTTAGAAGCACTAACCTGTCCCACTGCTCTCAAGCTCATTTGAGTAGCAAAACTCAACATAGAAATCGATGTAGACTCTCTTAGTTTTTCTGTTTTCATTCTTTTTGTACGTTCACTACTTTCATCGAATGAAACACTTGGTCGACCACGCTTAAGCTTTTCTTCAGGGCAACAAAGAAAAGAAACAGATGTCTCAAGCCATGAATTATTTGTTTTAAAAAATGTCTCTAATTTTCGAAAAGCCTTTTCAATACGAGTTTTATACTCAGATTTGAAGCGAGAAAGTGTATTAGTTAAACCTATGTTATCGAAGTTTCCTGTTCGTTTTTTTAACTCTTCTTCCAGAAACACAAATCGCCCTTGTAAATTAATATTTTCAACTGACCGCATTATGTTGACAAGCTCCCTCCGGGTTATAAAAATTGTGTTTGAACTAGTACCTAAAGGATAAAACAAATATTATAAATTCTTACAATTTTTTTTTTGTGAGAAAGCACATTTTGTAAAGAAGCTTTTTTTTTATCAAAACCACAAAAAACCGCTGAATTTTCTTGCAGTTCCTTAATTAAGTTAAGACATGCTATCAATAACAACAAAAATTGTTCTTGGGACTGCTTGGGAACACAACTAAACCGATCAATGTTTGCACAAAGAAGCAAAAAAAAGTAATTTTAAAGTTTTTTTATGAGAATTACCGTCTTATATAATTTAAAGCATTTTCTCACAAAAAAAAATCTTAAATAGATTAACATCAATAACTTGAAGGCTCCATACCAAAAACTTTAATATTTTATGATTTCTATTTTTTTTATTTAATTAAAAACACTTCACAAATCTCTTCACACCCAACTCAAGCTAATCTGTGAACAAGAATGGCTTGCGCCGATGTTTATCATGCAAAATGTGTTTATGATAACGGTTTACAACTTTTACAGTATTAACAGTGGGGTATTTGACTATTAAAATAAAATAACAATGGCCCCATACGGGCAGTTTCATTTTTCGATTTATTGCCACCAATAGGGTCGTTCTGCCCCATTGTGCGACGGCTGGTGACCCAGCCGCCACACATATTGCCTCCCGACGGCGCTGTAAAATTCAACTTTCTGTAAAATACTTTATCACAATAATTTTTGTAAACAAAAGAACATATCATGCATATTTATATTAATTTAGAAAGATTCACAGCAAAAATTAGAAAATGCACTCAAAAATTAAACACTTTAACCGCCTAACATTTGCGTCTTGCCAACTCCAAGTGCTGTTGTAAACAACAAAAAAATGGAAATATGATTAAAAATTTAATTGATTCAAATAACTTTTAAGTGCATTTTTAAAAAAAACTTAATTATATTTTTAATTGAAATTTACAAGCCAATATTTTTTTCTGTGCACAAGTCATCATCATACATGAAAATTTTCCCTTTAAGACCAATATTGTTCAAGTCATTTATATACATATATTTTGAACAATAGTGGTCCTAAGACACTGCCCTGAGGTACGCCGCATTGTACGAATTCCATTGAACTTCTGCCCGAATCGACTTGTACATATTGCTTTCTATTACTTAAATAACTTTTTAAAAAACCAAGCTCATGCCCTGCCAAACCATAAAACGAAAACTTTTTAATTAATATAGTGTGATCCACAAAATCAAATGCCTTAGAAAAATCATAAAACACACCCAACTCCAGCAAAACCTTGGTCCAAACTTTCACAAACATAATTTACCACGTTCCACGTACCACATAGTGTACTCTCTCAGTGTACTCTCTGCATTCGGTAGTGTACTTTTAGTGTACTGTAGTTTTAGAGTACTTTGACTATTGAGAGTAAATTTTTGTGTACTTGGCAAGACAACTGCTAATACTTTTAGTGCAGTGTACTTTTAGCAATTTCAGTGCTAAACGGCGGTACTTTTATCAAGTACACAATCCACACAAACTAAACTTTTAGGGCTATAAACTGCACTTTTTGTGTACACTTTGTGTACTTTGTAGCAAAACAAGTTTCTAACAGAACATTGTTAGAATATTTTTGTACAAAAAAATTACAAAAAAACACAAAAATATATATAGAAGTTATGACGCATTTCATACCAAGTACATATCACGAATTCAGTTTTCACGGTTTTTGTATTTTTATTTATTATTGTGGGCTAATTTTTTTTTAATGTGTTAACATCTATAGACGGGGGTAGGGACTAAATTCACAAAGTGAATACATCCAAACACATTTTGCCCGACTGCGATCACATAGATTGTCAGACTGCAATCACACAGATTGTCCGACTGCGATCACACATTGTTTGCCGTTAAACTCCTCCGAAACGCCTGGACCGATTTGTATGAAATTTTGTGTGCATATCGGGTAGGTCTCAGAATCGGCCAACATCTATTTTTCAAATCCCTAAATGATAAGGGTGACCCACCCCTATATAGAACACAGACTTGTATGAAATGAAATTTTGTGTGCATATCGGGTAGGTCTCAGAATCGGCCAACATCTATTTTTCAAATCCCTAAATGATAAGGCTGACCCACCCCTATATAGAACACAGATTTGTCCGACTGCGAAACACAGATTGTCAAACCGCGAAAAAAACACACACTGATGTAGCGGCAGCGAATAGTTGTCTTGTGTGGGTGCGGAGTACTCTCAGAGCAAAGAGAATAATGACGTGTTTATACGTGTATAAAAATGAGATAGCAAGAGAGCAACGAAAATTGTGTGAATTTGTGTAGCGTATGTACGAACATAACAATGTATGTATGTAAATGTGTCTGTTGATTTGCATTCTTTGTTTTTTGTGGATATAAATTAAAAAGTATTAAGCAAGATAATAATGACACTTCTCTTTAAATATTTTTAAGTATTATTAAGTATTAATGTAATCTAAATGAAATGTCGTCATGTGATTGAACGCCTTTTTAAATTCTTTATATTAACTTCCCGAAAGAACTTTGGATTGATTTTTAAACCTTTCCCTTGATCCAATCCAGCTGAAACTTCGCAGGCGAACTACTGGCGACCACAAAAATTAACTATCGAAATATGGGCGGGATTGGACATAGGGGCGTGGTACCTCCAATACAAATCACAAATTAAAAATCCATTATTTCTGCTCCTGTTAACGGTATTTGAACAAAATTGGGTATGTTGGTTAGGTGTACATATTCTAAGATCTGCTGAAAATATGGGCGGGATTGAACAACGGGGCGTGGTCATATATAAAGAATTTATTGTCAAAAACTATGTTTTTACATGTTGGTTTTTTTATTATAAATTATAAATAAAATGTGGGTGCGGAGCACTCTCAGAGCAAAGAGAATAATGACATATTTTACGTATATATAAATGAGATAGCAAGAGAGCAACGAAAATTGTGTGAACTTGTGTAGCGTATGTTCGAACATACAATATGTATGTTCATGTGTCTGTTGCTTTCCATTCTCTTTGTTTTTTTTTGTGGGAATGAAACAAAAAGTATTAAGCAAGAAAATAATCGCACATGTGCTTGCAATGGTCTTTAAATAATTTTAAGCATTAATATTATTTAAATGTAACGTCATCATAAGATTGAACGCCGTTTTTTATGTACCAATATAACATTTACTAATGTGTTCATAGAAACCGAACAGGTACCGTGTAACAAAAAGGTGTTAACAAATCGCCCGTGAGTTCGAACACTCATTGGATTTTTTTTTTTTATTTTCGACTGATTGGAGTTGTTTGGATGGTTCTATTTCAATAATAGTGAAACTTTACCAGAGGAAAGGTAAAGTTTAAAAAACTTCCAGAATACATTAAAAACACTGGTCATAAGAACGGGTGTAACCTAGTATTATCGTGTTTCATGCCGATAAAAGCCGAGGAAAGCGGCGGCAGCTAACGTCTCAGAAAAACATCCAGTGACTCCAAGCCACCGGCTCGAATGAGTTAGTTTTTTTTAATTCGATTATCGCTCAATCTCCTTTACATTCTGTATCAACTTTGTAACAAAGAGGTCGACCAGCTGTTTCATCGAAATCCCTCATCGAAACTTCCGATGACAATTTGGAGACACTGGAACACTCATGCACACTTTTTAAACGTATTTCTTTATGATACTCGTATCAACCGTTTACCTGGCGTTTACACGGGACAGTTTTGCTCCGACAGTAGAAATACATTCACACATTTTTACTACCGCAGTTACACTTCTCTCACTTGCCTCGCCACTGTCTCTGATTTTTCAATGACAGTAACTTCGGCAAGAGATCGTGGCTGAACTAGTAAAGGTTGGCGCAATAGAACAACTGATTTTGCTTTCTTATGACTCCATCTGTTAAATTCAGTGTATTTTGTTGTTGTACTTTTTTGTTTGCTGTGTTGGCTCATATGGATCTTTGTTGAATTTGACGGTTAGAGTCATGAAACAAAAACTAAATGCATGTTGTTGGTTCACACAATTACAACAAATCCTACTGCGTCAACCTCTACTAGTTCAGCCATCGGCCATATCGGTGACGTTTCGTAGTAATTTGAGAGAAAAGCAAAACATCGCAAACGACTTCACAAATTGGGAAATATATTTGTGTTTGAAAATTTTGCTAATTTTTATTGAAATATTGTTTGACAATACAAACATATAAACATGAATACATGTCTAATTTTGCAGAGTACATCAGTTCCATTGTAATTTGGAGAAGTAAGACAAAACACAATGGCAAAAGAGCGAAGAAACAAAAAATCAGAGCACGAAATTTAACGAAACGACACTGTCGGCGGTTGCTTAAAATTGAACTGTCTTTATAACTGGCTGGACGCGTACGTCACACAAACAATTTTTCTCTTTGTGACAACTAATACATATTCTCAAATATCTTGCCTCAAACTGTCCCGTGTAAACGCACCGTTAAAACTGTACTGTCTTTATAACTGGCTGGACGCGTACGTCAAACAAACAATTTTTCTCTTTGTGACAACTAATACATATTCTCAACTATCTTGTCTCAAACTGTCCCGTGTAAATGCACCGTTAAAGAGATTCCAGAATTGTCAAAATGTATGCAGAATCTCATGCATACAAAATTGATGTTGCACACCTGAATGACGTATTACTTTTTCGTATCTTATTTCGACGTGTTTTTAGAGATCACCGGACCTCTCATATCATACGCTCTCCTTCTTTCTTTGCAGCCACAGTAATTTCGAACTGACTTGTGTAAGGGACCTCGTATGAATGTTTGCATGTACAAAACAGGCGAGTGAACATTAATCTGTTGGCGAAAAAAACGACAACGTTTAAGACGGTCAAATGAAAGTGTTATATTACAGAGCGGATATTAAGGAGGGAAGTGCTTGCTTCTATACAAATACACAAACATGCTCATGTACATACATATGTAAGTGTGTATGCTTACATATGTACACATGTGCATAAGTTTGCAAGCCCTAAGGCAACTAACTCCAATGAATATATGTGTGTACATTTCTGTTAACTTGAGTCAGCAACATTTTCACAATACACTAGTGATAGTGAGTGGTTAAGTGAAAAGTGTTTCCCAGCGGCGATATTTGCGAGGCCTTCCTGGTCTAACACATACGGCAGCCCTTATTTGGCAATACCTTCTTCAAATAAGGCATAGGAAGTGCATGCTTTTGGATTAGCTGCAGGCATTCCATAGTCAGGCCTGCCAGAAGGCCTTGCTATTGCGTTCGTTCTTAAATTTGTGTACACATTGTCACTGCTTTATTGTAGAAGGTCTACCTGAGAGCTTCTAAAAGAAATGGAGAGAGAATACACTCATGTTCTTCTTCGCTGTCATTAAAAGGGCATATGGAAGGCCTAACATATAGAAGGGGCTTTCCGTACAGATCTTTTAGAAGCCTTCTAACAAGAATACAGAGGGCATGCAAACACATGCATTTGCTTCCTTATCAGTTCACAATCACACGTTCTCAATTTTTTCTTTTAGAAGGCTTGCCAGAAGTCTTCTAAACCGAACTCAGGGAGAATGCAAACCCGTTCATTACAAAAATATACATTTTGAAGGCCTTGGAAACGAAAGGTGTTTCCGCTCTCGATTTTATTTATTTTTATTGCAGGAACGCAACTATTGCGAGCGTCTACGACTCTTCCATTGTTAACTTTATTATTTTACATTTTCTATTTCCTATGAAAAATGTTATGTTTTGGTAATTAAATATAACAATTTAGAAAAATGTGGCAATAATCTCATGCCAAAATACATATATAACAATGAGAGCCAAAAAAGTCATAATTAATATATATTAATTCTTTCATTTAGGAAAGAATGTAGACAGCATTTTATCCTATAACAATAACACGTTCCGTTTTCCTTCCTATAAGAAGGCCTGAAGAATGTCTACCAAAAAGAAGGCAGCAAGATGCTCGTTGAAAATCTTGCTAAAACACAACAGAGCATAGTACAGCAACAATGTTCCATTATGAAATGGCATCGCAGAGGAGTGATTGTGTGACGAACGAGTACGTACGGAAAATATCAGGGACTAAAAAATGTTTCGCTGCTCATCTCTTACGTTTAGAGCGAATGAGCACAAGAAACCTTTCACAAGGAAATGGTTATGTGAAACACAGAGTAAATAGTTTTCAAATAATACAGTGCAACAACTTTTTGTGGGGATAATGATTCCTATGCAGAATGAAAGCCTTCAGCGAGAATAATAAAATTCTGGAAGGACGGGACCCTCTTAAGCCTCACTATTTTTTTTTATGGCATGACTAAATTTGTATTTTGAACAGGGTTCGTATTTCGCGGGTAACGAGTTACCCTGGGTAACCCATTATTATTGCCGTGGGGAATGTGAAATGAAAGTTTACCCATTACCCGCAGGGTATGGGGAAAATAATGGGTAGCTACCCACGAAAATGAGGAATTACCTATCACGATTACCCATTACCCTCAGGGAAATGGGGAAAATAATGGGTAGCTACCCACGACAATGGGGAATTACTCATCACGATTTCCCATTACCCTCTGGGTAAAGGGGAAAATAATGGGTAGCTACCCACGACGATGGGCAATGGGTTACCCAGGGTAACTCCTCCCCATTTTTGATCGATAATATGAAAAAATTAGAAAAAATGTCTATATCTCGGAAACGGAGCGTCCAATTGAAAAAATAACCAATTTTTGGAAGAATCTTTTTTTGAAAAATCGCCAAAATAAAAAAATCGCTAAAATAAAAAAAATTACAGCAGACAGTTGTCCGAGGCCTTCGGCCACGGACTGTCCCTGCAGGCTGTGTCAGAGACACGGCCATTAAGTTTAACGTAGAATACGCCATCCGATAAGACAGAAAACATATATAACAATAAATTCATTTGCTTATATTATTTATCATTTATTGTTATATATGTCTTCTGTCTTATCGGATGGCGTATTCTACGTTAAACTTAATGGCCGTGTCTCTGACACAGCCTGCAGGGACAACTGTCTGCTGTAATTTTTATATTTACCAACGGCATTTGATTCAAGTCCGTTTAAAAAAAAAAATATTATGTTCAATTTTTTTAAACTTAATTTAATTTATGTATTTTAATTAATATTTTTATTGAAATAAGTTCTGCGAATGTTGAGAGGGCCGCCCTAATATTAAAAAAGGTTTACCTTATCGAGTCTTCGCATTAGCATTCGAGCGTTGTGTGAAAGCTTTACGCTTTACAATTCAAAATTAATGTTACAACAGCTTTATTGAAGCTTTCGCAAAAAAGCTTTATTACGTTAGCTTACTGTTTGTTTCACTTTTTACTAGATACATGTTGCCAATCAACACTAGATACATGTTCCTAAGCAATGTTGAGCAACCAAAAACACTCAACCAAACACCACACATATGTTTGAGTGTATGTGTTTAAACAATTTTCATTTGAGAAATTAAAATACTAGAAATATATCAACCAATATGAAATGTATATCAAACGAAAGATAACATCTTCATTTACCTACGAAAAAAATTTGAAAAAAATTCATCTAGCCATTTCCTCAAATTCAATGAAATAAAGATTACAACAATAAAAACCTGACACGACTCCTCATACCGTAAGGTAAGACGTATTCTACGTCAAAACTGCCGATGCCTGAAAGAAATACCTCAAACCAGATATCGAATTCTAAATTTTCAACCCGATATTTCGATAACTAAGTGAGTTATCAATAACTTTTATTTAAAATTTACTGCTTATTTTGAGGTGTTTTCCAAAACAAAAATAACGAATTAAGGGGCAGAGGATGTCGTTCTATTGTCGTCTTCTTTTTAAATCAAAGACGGAGGCGGCGGCAGCGTGCCGCCTGAAGTTGTCATGTTGGCGGCTTCTTTTCTCCTGCTTTCCAAATGTACGGAACGTGAAATAAGATGTGGAAGATACAAGGTTTTACAAAATTTGGCAATTCAATTTCGCTGTAAAAAAACTAAGACACCTTTTTTCAAAATTATAATTTTATTGTAAGGCCCATCATTGACATTTGTGAATGAAACACAATATCTTTGACTCACAATGGCTTTGACGCACTTTACAGTGCCTCGGTTTACAGTGCCTTATTCGATCTACCCAATTTTTCAGTACATTTTCGATTGTTTGGGCCTCTATCTCATGAAGAACAGCGGCGATTTCGTGTTTTAAGGCCTCAATGGAGTCGGGCTTGTTTGCATAATAGTCTAATGGGGCCAAATCGCAGCTGCGAGGCGGCTAATGGACTTCAGAGTTTCGGATGATTATGTGGTTTTCGAACACAGTGCACAAAATATCGATTGTAACATTGGCTGTTTGGCACACAGCTCTATCCTGACCATGTCACCCTCTTAACGGACGGTACCGGCAACTCCTTGATAATTTTCGAAGAAAAATGGGCCTATTCGGCCGTCGGTGGTGTAATGGTAGTGTGCGCGGCTGTTGTGCATGAGGACGTGGGTTCGATCCCTACTCTGACCACCTAAAATTTCTTTCGACGGCGGTCACCTCGCTTAGTGACGGCGATTCTATCGAGTATTTAGCCATGAAAAAGCTTCTCAAAATACCGTTCGGAACCGGTGTAAAACTGTAGGTCCCAATCAGTGAGTATAAAACTGGAACGCGCACAGCTCACTGGTTGTGTTAAGCTCTCCCTAAACCCATCATGGGATGTAACGGGAAACCATTTATTTATTTTTTTTTATAATGCCACCATTCCAAAAACTGCACCAAACAGTCACTCGTTGTGGATGCATCACACGCTGACATTTTTTTAAACTTTTGTTGTTTTTATGCAAATATAACGTGTTTGTAGCTTATCGAAAATATAGTACACTTGTGTGTAAACACATTGTGTTTGCTATTCGATATAACATATTTGGGTCACAATGATTAATAGGTTATAATATATGTAATTGTAACCCAAATGTGGGTTTGTTTGTTGAAAACAAAAACGTGACAGACAATAAAGAAACAAAAAGCAGCAGATCTTCAATTCTCGAGAACAATGCTTGCAAAATTGTACATGTTTCCTGCAATATGTTTCTGGGGTAGTTATTTTTCACCGTGTTGCGTTGAAGACTTAGAACTTTGGAAGAAGGTTTTTAATATTTACCAAATTTCTTCAAGCTTAAAGCGATCCATTTCGTAAATGCCTAACCTTTAAGCCCCGTATTCAGTTCTTGCGAAATTTTTCTTGCGAAATTTTCGTAGGAAATTTTGTCATTTATCTCTAAACGTAAAATGTTGTTACAGAGAGTTACCACATATCTCTGATTTATCTTGCAAATATTTCATTATTAATTCACTAATTTACTAAAGTAATCGAAATGCCAAAATTCTGGTCCCAAACAATTATCAAACAATTGTTTTCATACGAAATAAGTTTAGCGTAACAACCCTGTACTTGATTTTGACAGCGGTACGTTGACGGTATCTGCGGCGGCGCAAGCATTGAAAAAAAATCGAAGGCTTTAGCGCGCGACTTTTCCGTGCCACTGCGGCTCTTCTCTCTGAACATGAAGTGTCAGCTGTCACTTTATCGCACACATGGCGCGAAATTCAAATCTTGCGTGAATTTTCGGACACCTTTTATTAAATAATAAGTGAATTAAAACTATAATGATTATTTTAACTAATGTGTTCTTGTTTAAAGAATGTTCAAAGGCAGTTCAACATAATGTCCACCTCGAACGGCTTTTCCAGGCCCTTTCTTAAGAACTTCTATAAGGTCTGTTTTCCTATCAATACGTAACGTCTTCTATAGGACGATCCCACCAAAAATATAATGGAGTAGTTCCAACGGCTCTACCTCTTTCAGTACTACCAACGAAGTACTATGTGCGGAATTTCGGCATACACGAATCCGAAATTGCATTACAGATATTATGGTGTTTGTCGGAAGAAAAATATTATCTGCCACTAATGGTGTTATTGTTCGTCCAAGTTCAATGTCTTCGATAGCTCGATGGTGAGATGCGCGGCTGGCAATCAAAACGCTTGAGAACGAATCCCGGTCCCGGTCGGGGAAAAATTGTTAAAACTGTTAAACCCTGGATACACAACCCCTTAATTTGTATGGTATACTTTCAGGCGAATACAATTTGATTCCGAAAATTTTGGCAACAAATGTTCGTTCGTTGTACTTGCCACATTGGGAAATTTTTTTTAAAAATAACTACAAATTTAATCGACACATTGCAAATCGCTTAAAACAAAAAAGTTTGATTTGGTGAGATTTGAACCCAGGACCTTCACCAGCTGCCGGTTTCTCTAAGGAACATAATTTATTCTACTTAAAAGTATCCAAATTGGGAGTACTACCCTCCAAGGACAACACTATGTAAAATGCGGCGGTGCAGTACCCAAATTTTCATTACCTCTTACCGCGTAGTTCTGGTGGAAATTCTGGTGATTGGTATACACTTCTTTTGCTGGGATATTATATCGGGTTTTTCAATAAGAGCGCTACAAAAGTTTTTTTAAATAAAACAAAACCGGTTTTAGATACCAATGAAATTTTTTATTCCTGTGAAAGTACGTTCGATGCCATTATGTATGGAACTCGATTTCTTTTGCATGGCCACCACGGGCACGCTTGCAAAAGTCCAGACGCTGAACCCAATTTTCGACGGGTTTCAAGCATAAATCGGCCGATACTGCTGCAATTTCACATTCGATATTCGTACGAAGTTCATCAATCGTCGCTGGCTTGTTGGCATAGACCATAGACTTGACGTAGCCCCACAGGAAATAATCTAACGGCGTCAAATCGCACGACCGAGGCGGCCAATCGACTGGGCCATTTCGTGAGATAACACGTTCACCAAACTTGGTTTCCAATAAATTGATTGTGGCGCCGTCCTGTTGAAACCAAGTCCATATTATCCAATTGGGGCCAAAAATATTCGGTTATCATTGAACGGTAGCGATTTGCATTCACAATGACGCCGCCGGCCCATAAACCGCACCAAACCGTAATTTTTTCGGGATGCAATGATGACTCATGGATTACGTGTGGATTGCTGTCTGACCAATAACGCACATTTTGCTTATTGACGAAGCCATTCAGCCAGAAATGAGCCTCATCGCTGAAGATGATTGAGGCCACTGAAGTTGAGGCCACTGACTCCAAATTTCGGTAGTAAATTTTAATAATTTCGACTCGTTGTTGGCTCGTATATCTTTCCATGACGAAATCTCAAACCTTACTGAAGAGAAATGTCAAAAGAGCAGGAAAAAATATGGCGTCGTTTGCTGTCCCTATCGATTTACTTTTGTAGCGTCTCTGTTGAAAAAACCCTTTACAAGGCCGTCTTGAGCAAGGTCTTCCATACTGCCTTTCTAAATAAGGCCTTCCATAATGCTGCCTTTGAAGCCAAGCCACCATTTTTCTGCCATGCATTATGCCTTCTGAAGGAAGGCCTGACAAGGCATCCTTGAGGGAAGCATCTATAAAGCATTTTTGGTGAAGGCCTTCTTATAGGAATGGAGTATGAAGGGCCTTACCGGTAATGGAAAATGAAAAAGAGTAGGCAATGCGTCGGGAAGGCCTACTGGATTCAATAGAAAACACGCAAGCTCATTATTTCCGCCGCTGGGTTATACTTTACCACCAACAACACAACAAACAAACACACATAATAAGCCATGGAACGAATTTAACGTTTCGACATTAGACAACGCCAGACACTAAAGACTGGATGAAATTCGAACATGTGTCCATGAAAGAAATGGCCAATGTTTTGGAAGATTATACGCTAACGCTAACATTGGACACTTGCACTTTACTTTGCTGCTATATTTTGGTTTAGTTTATGGTGACAGTCGGAATATAAATGTAGAAGCAATTCCCAGCTAAACATCGTCCGTATGTACACATGTATGTACGTGTATGGTGTTTATTATGACCATTGGCATATTGTATTAGTGGGTTGCAAGGGAGGATATGGGGAGGGTGGTAATAAATATTGACAGGAATTTAGCAGAAACTTAAGGAAATTGTAGAAATGTTTATAAAAGCGTTTGTCTGGACATTTTGTGGTCATCATTTGCAGTCATTATTGACATTTTATGATCGACAGACAAGCTTATCATTCTCACTTACTTCTCTCATCGCGTCTGACGTTTCTCTAATGGCATTTTTTCCTTATATGGATGAAGGTGGATGGTTGTGGCTATGAGGGAGGAGGGAGGGAGGGAATACTCACATTATTAATCTTTTCCTGCAATCGTAAAAGTGCCGCTTCTAGTTCTACAATCCGACTCTCAAGATTATCCTGTTTTTTGTTGTTGTCGTTGTTGTTGTTAAGTTTAGCAACAATTCATTGCATTTGGCAAAAAAGAATCAAAAGGAATAAAAGAAAAAGGGAACATAAAATAATAAATATGAACTCAACCAAAGTTATATGATTTAACGTTTATATGAACGTGAAACAGAGATGTTATAATGACGGAAAGATGAATGGATGAAGGTGCATCTAGAGAAGCGCTAATGCTCAAACCGAAAGCCAACTAATGTGCCGGATCTGAAATGTGAGATATGTATGTATATGCTACAACTACTAAATATAGAGTGTACAATTTTGGGTTATCATACATATGTATGTACGTATGTGTATGCGTGTGTCAGGTGTTGAAAGCGGTGTCTTTTTGGGGAAGCATAAGCATTTACATAAAATGTATTTACAATAACATATTAGGGTGTCACTAGGTTTAAGGGATTATGTACTTTTTATTTAGGATTATTGTACTTTAATATGTAATCACATTTTGCCTTAACAAATTTGTCTGTCTCGACACAACCTTATCAACATTCGACATTTCTGCGCAACCATAACGAATTCCGACATTGATCCGATGAAATGTTGCATCAATATTTCGCCACGAATACATTTAAATGGTACAAAACTATTGATTTAATAAAGTGATATATAACATTGCATTTTAGAAATGATATACAGTTTTAAACCATTTTAAAATCTGAAGTAATAAAAAACCAAGGGCTGTATACCGCATCCGTTTCGAATCGTAATCTCAATTACGAAAGTGGATAAATTTGATGGTAACTTCTAAAAAAATCTAATGTGGATGAACTCGTATTCCTCTAGTAACATGATTCATGCAACTATTTCTGAAGTTTCAGTTGAAGTTTCCATTTTATCGGACTTCCAAAATATCGATTACGATACGAAACGGATCATTAAATCCCTGGATTTTTATCCAAATATTAATATCAGCGCCCCAAAGTTCCCGCAAGACTGAATGTACTTATAATTGAATACTTTCTCGGGATGTATAACATGAGTCACCATCTTGATGAAATTACATGTCGTCCACATCCATACCATTCAATTTAGGAACGATAAAACCAGAGTATCATTTGGCGTCAGAGCACCATTAACTGCTGTTACTTGACCGGCCACATTTTCAAAGAGAAATGTCATGATCCATTCCAAAATCTACACCAATCAGTGACCCTCGTTATTTGCTGAATCGGAAATGTAACAATTTTGAAGTTTAACGAAACCATGAAGATGAAAATGAGCCTCATCGCCGAAGAAGATTTGGTGGAAAACCCTTCATTACTTTTGAAATTTTTCTCAGCAATGAAAACACATTGTTCTTTAATTCTAAGAGAGTTCCATTTTCAATAAACCTGAACCGTCAGTTGTCACGCTGTCTTTTTTTCTTCAACACTAACACTGTTCCCATAGAGTAAATATAGAATAGAGAAGTTTATTCTCTAATTAATTTTAACTTCATAGGTGAAGAGGAGACCCACGAAAAACAAATCGATACATACCACCTTTTTGTCGATTACAAAGCTGCTTTCGATAGCCCCATACGGGGAAAACTGTACGAAGCTATATCTGAACTTGGTATTCCGGCAAAACTGATCTGCCTCTGTAGAACGACGCTGACCAACAACAAATCAGCAGTGAAAGTGGGGAAAGACCTCACTGAACCATTCTGTACCAAGCGAGGACTTAGACAAGGCGACACACTTTCGTGCAATCTCTTCAACATCTTAAGGGAGATAATAATGAGAAAGGCTGCAGTAAATACGAACAAGACCATTAACACGAAAAGCCATATGTTGCTGGCGTATGCTGACGACATAGACATCATTGGGCGAAATTTGCGAGCGGTTACTGCAGTATTTGCAAGAATCGAAAAGGAATCAGCGAAGCTGGGTCTTGCTGTCAATGAGGGCAAGACAAAATTGATGGTGTCAACGACTAGAGAAACCTCTCGACTTGGGCCGCACTTGAACGTTGACAACCGATTTAATTTTGAAGTGGTAGATGAATTTGTCTACCTTGGATCCGCCGTGAACAAGGACAACAACGTCAGCCTGGGGATAGATAGGAGAATTGTGCTTGCAAACAGATGCTATTTTGGGCTCAGCAAGCAGATTAGGAACAAAGCCCTCTCTCGACGGACAAAAGTCCAGCTATATCAGACTCTCATTTTACCTGTCTTGACATATGGCTCCGAAACTTGGGTCAGAAAAATTCTCCGTAGAATATATGGTCCTGTTAGAGAAAACGGCGAGTACCGACGTCGCTGGAGCGCAGAGCTATATAGTCTATATTCTGACGTGGACATAGCTAGGCGAATCAAATTAGGCCAATTGCGTTGGCTAGGCCATGTTGTCAGAATGAATGAAGATGAGTCAGCGCGAAAGGTTTTCGATAACATACCCGATGGAAGCAGGAAAATTGGACTCCGCTGGAAAGACCAGGCAGAAGAATCCCTCCGTATCCTTGGTGTTACCAACTGGCGAGAAAAGGCGAAGGATAGAGCCAGTTGGAAGAATATGTTGAAATTTGTTTAATTTGTTTGTTTAATAAATATGTGTAAGACGTCTGACCTCATGAGGTTGTAAAATAGTCAGTAAAAGTAAAGGTAAGGTTGCATGTAAACGTTGGATGGTGGAATGCATGGGTTCAATTATACCAGATAGCGTCATTAGTACAAGACATCCAACAAGACAATGGCAACGGTATTTCGTGCTTGTGTTATAAAATAGTTGTGCCAAATACAACACAAATGTACAACCAAAATAAAAGTCAATAAAAAACTGCAAAATTTAAATTTAAATTTCACAGTTCTATCCCAAAAGGACGTAAATAAAACTTAAGTCAGCAGTTCATGTAACTCCACCTGGTGTAAGTTAATTTTCGCCGAACATCTCTCATTTGCACAAATATATGACGAAGAGTGTGAAATGAAACGTTACATGAGAGAAATGACTTCTCTATTCTAATTTATGAAATCAAGAAATTCAAATTTTGGGTGCATTTTCGGACACCCCTAAATGCCTTACAGATGCAAATTGATCTAACTTCAAAAAACAAAAAGTAAAGAAAGTTGGAAAAGGAGTTTGTGACTACTGCGTATTCTAATATAAAACTAATGTCAGGCCCAAAAATACTTTTTAGTTACTCCTTCATTGTGATGGTAATAAAAAAGGGGGTTTTAAATCTGGCAAGATTAGCTCACTAGCTCACATTGTACACCAATTGAGTGGTTTCGCATTGAATGCGAGATTTAAAGAAAGTCATCTTTAGTTTGTGAAACATTTCATTAAACGCATGAAATTATTTTCCATTCCGACAATCAAAACAGGTGAATGTTAAATCGTGATCGCAATGCATCGTTGAAAATGTCGCATACATGGTGACACTACAATTAGCTGCAACGCTAGCAGAGCCAAAGGGGTTGCATAAGTGTAACAAAGGCGATTGACGAATTTTCACTTGGCGGGAAAGAGAGTGTTAAATAGGGTCTGCATGAAATTTAACACTGACAAAAAGTTGTAACAAAAGGCAGTAGCTGTTAACAATTTCGTACGTCGAACGATTTTATCATTGGTGGAATTAATATTTATTAAATTTAAACAATTCATCGCCACAACGTAAGTATTCAATGCACCAACGACAAACTCGTCGGACGTAAGAAATTGTTTACTGATACTCATTTTTTGTTTTCATACTCATTCAGTAACCAATGGATGTCTTTACCACGGCATTACCTTTTTTTAAACAAATCGCTGAAACTAAATTTTTTCAAATAAAAAATCGATAAAACTCACATATATATGTATGTCCAAGTTACAGTAATTTTTTATTTCAGCGTTTTTCATATTTTGATGATTTTTTAACAAAATATCTTCCATACGATGAACCACTTTATGAATAATCCTTAGAAACTCGTAAAAAATAGTTTTGTTTTCGAGTGGACGCTGCGTTTTCGACATATTGGCATAGGGGCGTTTTAGCGATTTTTGATTCCAGAAATTTTAGTTTTAGTGATTTTTTAAAAATAAAAGTGATGCCATATTGAAGACATCCATAGATGAAAGCCTCCTATGGAGGTAAAAAATTTGTTATTTTTGCGATTGGACTAACCGTTTCCGAGATATGACAATTTTTTTATTTTAGCGATTTTCCTATTTTGCCGAATTTTAAAAAAAAAATATTATTTCATGCGAATTGGAACACTTTGTGAGAAACCCTTAGGAACCCGTAAAAAGTTGTATTTTTTTCGATTCGATTGGACGCTTCGTTTTCCAGATACAGATAGTTTTTCTAAATTTTTCATATTTTCGACCAAAAATAGGGATGGGTTACCCTGGGTATCATATGTATGTTTAAGTTCATTTGTGTCATCCAGAATAATAGTTAGTTCCTCCAGCCAAGTGTCCACAATTGTTTGCATGTGTTTGTGAAGGCGTCATATTCAACGACTGATGTTTGACAATTCTGAATTCTGATCAAAATATAGACTTTGTCTTGAAATTTCCAATGCCTGAATTGATTTCCAACCAATCTTTTCCCTGTGTGTACATTGTCCATTTTGGTTCAGTCCTAGAGTTATTTAAAAAAAACTCGTTATAGCAGGTTTACGCCAGGTGTTAATGGTGGGCACTGACCGAACGATAAATAACAGTGCGTCGTCTTGTCCCCCGGGGGATAACAGTCAAATGCATTAATTTTTAAATGAAATTTAATTTTATTTAATCTACCGCTAATCAACACTCTCACACGAAATATGATACGACTTCTATATTATTATTCTTTGGTTTCTATATTTCTTTGTTTTGTTTTTGCAAATTCTTTGATGGTAAATTTTAATCTCTAAACTATTTCCTAACCAAATTGGAATGTCCAGCTGACATGGAATCGGTGCTGTATATAACGCCTTTGCCAAGTGTATCTGACAATGCCGCTAACTTTAAATTGTCATATCAATTGCAATGCAACTTCTTGTTGTAAAATAGCTTTTGGCCAAAAACAAAAAATAACTTCACGTTAAAGCACCAGATTGCGCTGCCAGACAATGAGCAAGATATCGTTAACTACGACTGGCGCACATGCTAGTGGTGGTGGTGCTGATTGTGGTGCACTTGCGCTAAAATGGGTCTTGAGCTGCCGTTAGTGTTTTGCCATAGAAAGAAAGAAAAATATCTTTAAATCACGCATGAGCTGCTGATTTATAGTTAAACTTTGCGAAAAATGTCTTCTGCAGATTGTCCATAGACCGGGCCTATGGAAGTGATTCTGTCGTCGCATCTTTGTACATTCATGTGCGGCGTCGTATGTGTTTGGAATATAACAATAAAATGCATTTGTGCAATATCCTGTTGCAGCAGCAGCAGCAGCAACATCAGCGGCAACATCTTCAATAACATTTACAACATAACAAACAAAAAGGCTCTTAACTACTTCATGGAATAGTAGAAGATTCTTCTCCACTATACGTCTGTCCGCCAGTTCGTCCGTTTGCTCGTTTGTTTGTAAGTTCCTTTTCTTTTCTACTTGTGTTGTTTTTTATTTGTTGCAGTTCTTCAGTTAAAGAGTTACAATGACACTTTGTCGCGATGGACGAACGTTCATGTGCATACATAAGTATTCTATGTGTTCAGTGTAAGCTACAGGTTTCAGGGGGGGTTCCCAGTTTGCTGAATAGCACAAGTTTTAGTTCTGTGATTCAAAGTCGACGATTTGTGCGCGCTACAATTTACTTTACTTTCATTGGTTATTTTACAACCTCACGAGGTCAGATGCCTCACACATATTAATTAAACAAACAAATAAATAAATTAAACAAATTTTAACATATTTCTCCTACTGGTTCTATCCTTCGCCTTTTCTCGCCAGTTGGTTGGATTCTTCGGTCTGGTCTTTCTAGCGGAGTCTTGGTCGTCCTCTTCCTTGCTTCCATCGGGCAAGTTATCGAAAACCTTTCGCGCTGGCTCATCTTCATCGATTCTGATAACATTGAATAGCCAACTCTGTTGACCCAATTTGATTCGCCCACGTCAGAATACAAATGTTATAGCTCTTGGTTCCAACAACGTCGGTTCTCGCTGTTTTCCCTAACAGGACCATATATTTTACGAAGCATTTTTCTCTCGAATACTCCCAGGTGTTTTTCACCCGCTTGCGATATGACCCAAGTTTAGGACAGATAAAATGAGAGTCTGGTATATCTGGACCTTTGTCTGTTGAGAGAGGGCTTTGCTGAGCCCAAAATAGCATCTATTTGCGAATAAAATTCTCCTATTTATCTCCAGGCTGACGTTGTTGTCCGTGTTCACGGCGGATTCAAGGTAGATAAATTCATCCTCATTAACAGCAAGACTCACCTTCGCTGATTCTTTTTCGATTCTTGAAAATACTGTAGTATCCTCTCGTAAATTTAGCCCAATGATGTCTATGTCGTCAGCATGCGCCAGCAACATATGGCTTTTGGTGTTAATGCTCGTGTTCGTATTTACTGCAGCGTTTTTCATTATTATCTCCCTTAAGATGTTGAAGAGATTGCACGAAAGTGTGTCGCATTGTCTTGTTTTCGCTTGGTACAGAATGGTTCGGTGAGGTTTTTTCCCACCTTCACCGCTGATTTGTTGTTGGTCAGCGTCATTCTACAAAGGCGGTTCAGTTTTGCCGGAATCCCAAGTTCAGGCATAGCTTCGTACAATTTAACCCGTATTGGGATATCGAAAACAGCTTTGTAATCGAGGTTCTTACCCTCTGGAAAAATTTTCGGGATTCATTATTCATTATTGTGCCGTCAAAGCTGAATGGGGTGGTGTAACAATTGCTAGGAACGTTAACAGGGGGTCACCGCAGGGGGAGTTCTGTCCACTATTATGGTTAACTTCTGTCAATGAACTGCTTCTTGAATTGGACAGGGCCGAATGCAAGGTCTTTGTCTATGCCGATGATAGTACTATCATCTGTACGGGTGGAAACCTCAATTTACTTAGCATTCGTACAACCAGCCTACTTAGTCTGATTTCGACCTGGACCGCTAACAACGGACTATCACTTAACCCATCTTAAAACCGAGATTATCTTGTACTCTCGGAAAAATAAAATACCCGCATTTGAACTGACGTCTCGACAGAAAACTGTCTTGGAAACCGAATGTGGAGGAGAGGGTGAAAAAGGCGTCTGTTGCTCTTTACTGCTGTAAAGGGGCGATAGGAAAGCGCTGGGGACTGTCTCCTAAGATCACCATGTGGATTTATACTGCAATAGTTAGACCAATACTTCTCTATGATATCGAGATCCCTCCAAAAGAAATATATTCTGAATTCCTTGATGAAAATTCAAAGAGCAGCACTGATTAGCGTTAGTGGGGCAATGGGCACGACGCCAGGTACTGCACTTAGTGCTATCCTGAACATCTGTACTCCTGATATCATGGCCGAATCGGCAGCCGCTACATCCCTGGTGAGAATCAGAGATTGGGGCGTCATAATATCGGGGAATTCCGGACACGCTGAATTACTACACCGGATCAATTCTATTCCCGTAAAAACGGACTACTGTATCCCCTACCTTCTACCAGCGACAAATCTAAGGACTTCTATTCCGAACAGGAATACCTGGGAAAAGTCACTGGAAGGGGATACCAGTAGTATCAGAATTTTCACGGATGGATCAATGTAGGACGAGCAAGTAGGCTATGGGGTCCATTCACCGGACGTAAATGTAAATATCTCTTTCAAGCTGCCTGATCACTGTAGTGTATTTCAGGCGGAAGTTACCGCCACACTGGAGGTTGCTGAACTACTGAAAAGTAGTGTCACAACCCTCCGGACAATATGTATGTATCTACACGGACAGCCAGGCTGCCATAAAATCCCTGGAAGCCATGTTTGCTACGTCCCTGACGGTGAACGAATGCCACTCAACACTTAGGGTGATGGCAGAGTATTTTGACATCAGGCTCATCTGGGTACCGGGACACAGCGACATTCCAGGCAATTGCGTAGCGGATGCGATAGCTAGATAGGGCACTACGGCACAGGTTCTTCCGGCAAAAGAAGGTGTTAGTATGCCAATCTCTACCTGCCGTTTGCAGATCAGGCAGTGGGCCGATAATATGTTCAGGGACAAGTGGAGACTTACTTCAACATGCAAACAAGCCAGGGTCCTCTGGCCACAGTTAGACAGGAAGAGCACTAAGCAACTACTTAACTTGCCGAGAGGCAGGTTATCCACAATGATAGTAACACTTACGGAACATTGTCTTGGAGGAAAACACGCCCTAAGTTTGGGACATAGAAATTCCACTCTCTGTAGATGCTGCATGGAAGAGGACGAGGAAACAAAGAAACACCTTCTCTTGGATTGACCTGCTCTGGCAGGACTGAGAAGTAGAATATTCGGAACACATCTAGTTAGCACCGTAGCCCTACAGGATATTCCTGTAGGTCTTATAGACAAATTTATTGAAAGGGCAAATTGGCTGGACGACTAGTCAATAGTTGCTATGGAGGAAACTACAGGTATCACAATGGGCTGCTTTAGCCTAAGTGTGCTAGACAGCGTGCTGTCCTGCAGCCTTTTCAACCAACCAACCAACCATTATTCATCCTGTACATTTCAGTACTAAATTTCATTAAGATCGGTTGTGTTTTACGGGAGATATCGTGTCGGACAACCGGAAAGCTTTCCAACTTTTGTATGGGAGGTATAAAAAGAGGCGTGGCACAGTAGTCAATTTTAAATTACAAATTAACTTTTAACAATGAATTCTCTAGTACCAAATTTCATTAACATCGATTGTGGTTTACGAGAGTTATCGTGTCGATGAACAGGACATTCGCCCAAGTTTGGAATGGGAGGTACCAGAATGGGACGGGCAAAACCGTCCATTTCCATAGGAGAGTGGGATGACTAAATATTGTCTAATACCAAGTTGCATAAAGATTGGTTCGGTTTTGCGGAAGTTATCTTGTAGAACAACCAGCCGGCCGCTCAACTTTTGTATGGGAGGTACTAAAATGGGTGTGGCAACATCACCTTTGTTTTAGTGGGTGAGTGGCGTAGGACAATATGAAGTCTAATACCTAATTGCATTAAGATCAGAAGTGTTTTACGCGATTTACCGTAATGATAACCTGGACGACGACGAAAATGTTGTATAGGAGGTACCAGAATGGGCGTGGCAATGTCGTCAATTTTCTCCAGTTAAGTAGACATTTACAGATTATTATATAGGTTGAAGCTAATCACACACACCGGAAAAAAAAATGTTTTGGAAGAATCATTACTTTGTACTAAATGTGTCGACTTGTATGCGACGTAGTAGAAGGGGCGTGGTCAAAATGTCAATTTTGCAAGCCAAATTAGGTTCGGGAAAATAACAGTCACTGACAAAATTTGATTGTGATCGGCAATCTTTTAAGGCTGCTATCGTATTGATCAGCCAGTCAGATAGACAGGCGGAAATGGCTCAATGGTCTTAAAAAGTCGTAAAAAATATACTAAGGTCCCAATATGGCTCCTTCTATGCCCTACATCCCATCTATTGGGATGGGGGTATACAAAGTTGCAGCATTGATTTTAATTATTGTGGCCTCCCGTCGTGCAATGGTTACTTTTTGTACGCGGATCTTGTGCAGGGGAGCGTGGCTTCGATCCCTGTTCGGACCACCTTACATTTCTTTCGACGACGGTGTCTCCGCTTATTGACGGCACCACTAACTAAACGTGTTTTCTTATTTCTTGCTAAACTAATTTTTCGAAGACTTTGTATGGGGAGCCGCTTAATATCGCTTAGCTCTCCAACAAAGTGGTAGACAAATTAGTTTAGCAGGGAATAAAAAACAGGCCTACTATCTAGTAACTAACCATGAAAAAGCCTCTAAAAAATCGCTAGGAATCGATGTTAAACTGTAGGTTCCATTTAGTATATTTAAAATTAGAAAGTGCACAGCTCATTGATTGTTTGAAGCTCTTCCCTATCCCTTCATGGAATGTACTGGGTAACCATTTTTTTTAAACGTATACCCAAACTTAAATCAGCTATTTTTGTGACACAACCTGTAGTAGTTGAAACTTGGTTGAAATTGAATATGCAGCGGTGTCACACAGAGGCTTGAATGACATCAAAACAATAGGTTTTGCGATATTGAAGTAGTTGAGCATATGATTTTTAAATTTAACTGTAGTTAATGTTTAATTAACAATATAACTGTTAACTCGCAATTATAAACTGTTAACTTAGCATCACTACCTTTTGTAACTGTTACCTATCACATCTCTTACCAACAATTCGTACTCTCTCACCCATCTCAAAAAACGCATATAGAAAATAAGAGAAAAATAATAAAGTAGCAACTCGAGATGGAAACCCATGTTACGTGCTATGCTCCAACATGTCCCCTAGTCCAACTCAGAGTTAATAATGTTGATTTCGTGTAGTTTTTGTTTTTTTCTTCTTCTTCTACATCGTGTTTGCTACTGCTCTGGCTGTTGTCGCAGTTGCTGCTGACTATTGTCGCTTATTGCATTGCATTGCAAATAGAAAAACAAGAGTAGCAACAATGAATGCCACCAGAGTTGTACAATATAAAGGAATACGACCCTGTGAATGCATCTGCGTGTGTGTGTGTGTGTGAGAGAGAGGACATTCAACAGAACATTGATGTTTGTACGTGAACAATAAATTGTAGGAAAACTTCATCTTCTGTGTTACATTTCGTTTGTTTGTTTCTCTCTGTTTGTTATTGTTCGTTTGCAAGGCACCCAGAAAAGTGCAATCACTTCTAACGAGGGTGGGGTTGAGAAGTTTTCCAATGAAGGAGGTTAGTAGTTGGTGACAGTCGATTAAGGACAAATTTAGTATTTTTCGTCCATTATAATACTACGGACTAACAATATTAAGCCCTAGCCCCATCGGAGACACGTTTACTCCAAGAAGCACAAGATCCTGTTTAAATAAATAAATGGTTTCCCATTACATCCCATGAGGGGATTAGGAAGAGCATCTCACAAACAAGTGAGCTGTGCGCGTTCTAGTTTTACACTCACTGATTGGGACCTAGAGTTTTACACCGGTTCCGAACGGTATTTCGAGAAGCTTTTTTCATGGCTAAATACCACTGTGTGTAATTTTTTAAGTCATGGCAAAATAACCATATACGGACACCACTACGTGATAAAAGACTAAAAAAAAAAGACCCGTGTTTCCCAATTTTTCCCAAAGTCATGCACTTTTTTTTTTATGGGCCGCCAAAGATTTGGGGCCTCGGTATCATTTTCGTAAAAATGTGATCATTTTCTCAGGCTCATATCTTGCAAACCGTTCAGAATTTCGATTCACTCTCTGAGGCAAAGTTGTAGCTCTTGTCATAAAGAACAAAAATTGCGAACATATAAAATCAAAAAAACTTCACCTTCCAGTATACTCGATAGTGTCGCCGAAACTAAGCGAGGTGACCGCCATCGAAACAAATTTAAGGTGGTGATGGCAGGGATCGAACTCACGTTCTCATGCACAATAGTCGCGCACACTAACATTGCACCACCGACGGCCACAACAATATCCTGTTTACGCCTGAATAAGATAATTCTCCCAGGTTCATAAAAAATAGGATCCCACGTTCAGAGAAGATGTTCACTGAAGATGGCCCTCTTCCATATCGTTAGCCATTTGTCATGACTTTTAGGGTAGGTAGAAGTGGCGGTCACAATTGCCACACTTAGTCCAATGATGACGTCGTATTCCGTCTCCATCGTCAAACCTGTACCCGGTATGGTTAAGGGGCGATCAAGCCATATGATACCTCATCCCAATATTCGAGGTAGTGGCTGAAGAAATTGATCCTAGCGAACCAACTACTACTCTGCAGAAAGACCCTAGGATCACTCAGTTTAACTTCTTGAATATCTGTTATATCCAATATGAAGAAAGATCCTACATATTCTCTCCTACTCATACAAAATACCGGTCAGTAGCATATGAGATTTTCGACGCTCTCGTTCTCCTCGTCCTCCTCTTCATCACCACATCTTCTGCAGTTATCATGAGCTGAGATTCCAAGTCTAGACGATTAGCTGCCTATTAAACAGTGTCCAGTAATCACAACTACTAGAATAGAGATATCTTGTCTAGGAATGGTTCTCAGGTTTAGCGTACGATTTAGGTCATAACTTGGCCACACTTGCCTGGTGCTAAAGCAATTTGTGCCACGACCATCTATCATTCACATGTCTGAGAGCTTCGTCTTCATCCATATCCATTGGAACAGGTAAGGTATTTCCTAATTTTGCAAACTCATCTGCTCTATGGACCCCTGGAATATGACTGCGCTTCTCCGGCACTCGTATACGGTGAATATCGAACTGCTTGGCCATCTCATTTAGAGATGCGCGGCAGTTATTGAAGTCAGGAATATAGATTGCATGGATTTTATAGCAGCCTGACTGTCAGAGTAGATGTTGATAAAGGGCAACTTCTCCGATTGCTACACGTTGCAAAATATCAGCCCCAGCAACATATTGCAGGAACCATGTACATGTTTGCAAGCATTGCTTACGTGAATACAAGATCTGCTGCTTTTTGTTTCTCTATGGTGACAGACAAGAGTGTTTTCAGCAGTTTTCAACAAACAAAACCACATTTGGGTCACAGATACAAATACCAATCAATTATTGTGGCCCAAACATGTTATATTGAATAGCAAACACAACGTGTTTGGCCGCCAGTATACTATATTTGCGACAAGCTACAAACACGTTATATTTGCATCCAAACAACAAAAAAAAACAAAGTTTTCAGCGTGTATAACTTCTATCTGATAGACACTACAATGGTCTGGCAGCCTTTGAGCAAGGTCTAGTCTCAGCTCTTCACAAGCCGTCAGTGTAGGAACCTTAATACCTTCTATAACCTGGTATGCGGCCCTTCCAGTCCTGTCTGTCCTGGATATGAGTAGAGAAGTTGTTCTCAGTGGTTGAAGTGGTTGTCATGTAGTTTACTTTTACTGTGGATAGCCGCAGATCCCTCAAAATCGAACCATGACCATTGCGAAGAATCTCCATGGCGAATTGCCGACTTTGCAGCCATTTGTCTAACCAGCTAATCTAGTGGTAACAGGTGTAGGATAACCTCCAAACCCTCGGTAGGTATTGTGCGAAGGGCACCCATGATACACACCATTGCCATTCTCTGGACTGTTGTCCACAGACTTAGGTATGTGAATTTGTCCAGTATTGTCCACCAAACAACAATGCTGTAAAGCAATATCGAGCGGACAACAGCTGTGTATATATCTAGTAAACTATTTTCAGGGATTGGGCCCATCGTCCTCCAATGGCCCATAGGGCCACTATGGTTGTACTGATCCTATCCATAGTGTTAGACTTGAAATGTAGTTTTTTGTCGAGAATCACATCTAGATATCTTGCACTATCCTTTGGGTAAATTTCTCTACCACATAGAGACAAGTAATGAATATACGGAACCTCCCGCTTCCTGGTAAAGCTCTTTTTCACAGAATACACTGAAACTCAAAGTGGTCCACCTTGACCAAAAAGGGGATACCGAACCAGATAGTATCCGTGATGCGGTAACTGTAGAGATGCATCATACAAAGTTCCTTTTAATGAAAATGAAAGCTAACCTTTTACCACGTCTGCGGGAGTTAGACAGCGATGCGTCCTGCATCCAAGTTATTTATTCTCAATAGAAGCCACCAAGGCAGAAGCACCGTTTGGCATTCGGTGTAAAATGTATGAACACCTACATGATATCGACTACGCAGATGACATACATATGTTTTATGGCCCACGAATTTGACGACATCATTACCAAATTAAACAGACTCTTCCAAAATACGAAAAAAAGTAAGGATTGAGAATAAATATAATGAAGTCTAATACGTATTTGCACAGAATGGAATACTCCACTAACTGTTAATGGTTCGTTCATTGAAAACCAGGAATCAATCAGGTTGTAAGATTACCAAGGATGGTGGCCCTGTAACGGATATAAGATCAGACATACAGATTGCAGAGATTTTATATTGATGACGATTTGTCCAAGACAAAGGGCAACTTCCCTGATTGGTTCGTTTATTGAAAGCGAGGAATCAATCAGGTTGTAAAATTACCAAGGACAGCTATAAGTGACCGAATAAGTAAGGTCTTGAATACAGATTGCAGGGATTTATAGCAGCCTGAGTGTCAGAGTGGATGCTGATGACTCTTTAGAATAGACTCCAAACCCTACCCTGCCATCTAGTTTGGAGCCGTCAGTGTAGAAGTTAGACAGACAGAAAGTTTGTGTTGTCTTTAATGCACGTGTTCAGTGAAGTACATTTCATTTACATTTCCAGTGTGAACAGTATCATACTGAAAGTGCGTATACAACTCTGTGGTTGAAATGCAAAAAGGATGTACAGGCAGAGAAGAAAAAACCCCGCAATTTGGCAACCCTCGTAGAAGAGAACCAAACAAGTCGACGCAATTCACTACAACGCATTTCTCTCTCGCGTCACAACTTGATTATTTCATACTTTTTGCATACATAAGCAACTATGGTATAGAGCAGAAAATTTACTCATGGAGTGGAATGCCAACAAAGAAAACAAGTGAAGCGTTTCGTTGCTCTGCTTGCTCTCTTACTCTCTTCGTTGAATAATTCAATACACGAGCAGCTTTCTGATGATGTTATTGTATCTAACTATAGAAATTCCAACCATATTTAAATAAAATTATATAAAGTATGTAAAAAGTATAAAATAATCAAGATATGAGAGGGAAAGAAATGCATTTGTGTGAATCTCGTCGACTTTTTGTTGGTTCTCTTCTACTAGGGTTGCCAAATTGCGCCGGTTTTTTCTTCTCTACTTCTACATCCTTTTTGTTACATACTTTTACAGCTGATCGAACATGTACTAGGGAAATGATGTAGAATGTGAGGCCAAAGAAGACAGGAACAAAGTTTAAATAGTCTTCATTGATACTAATGACAGCTAAATTATGTTTTATTTTGTTTGTATTGAACGATAATACGCATTCCCTTTGATTTGAGATTTCTAATACATGGAAATCCTGCTGCTATCACCTGGTATAATTCAATCATGGTAGCATGAAATACAAAAATATCGAAACTAAATCGAGTCAAAATTCAAGTAAACACCTTTAGAATGATAATAGGTCTGTCTGTTGACTTTCCCAGTAAGAATTACTCAGTAACTATTTTTGAGAGAGTAAGACAGATTCTACTCTCAAGTTGAAAATATCTCAAAAAGTAAACAGACAACATCCAGTAAAAACTTGCAAGAAACGAAAACAGCTGATGTAAATAATTAAAGATTCAAAAAGTATTTGATTCCAAAAATACAAATAATTATTTAATTACCATTCTGTAATAAATTATGTTGTACATTGTATTTATTGACTTTTATTCATATTAAAATGCACAAAAAACACTTCTCAGACCTATTACTTACAACTTCCATTGTTAAATTTCAATTTTATTTTCCTTTAATTTGTTTATTTGCATAAAACATCTGTTTTCATAAAACAGCTGCTTCCATAAAACATACATATGTTTTCTTACTGACAAATTTTTACTGGGAAAAAATCTCCAGTAAAAACTTGTAAGTTCTCTATCATTGAACTGTCAAAAAAAAGAGATTTTTGGCTCTCTTTTACTGGCTTTTGGAGTAAACAGACAACATCCAGTAATAATTTGTACAAATTATTGAGTAAACAGACAGACCTAATGACGACCATAGACGAATACACACATAGATATATTTATTCTCTCAATAAATTAAACGTCATAGGTACGGTGGAAAGTAAACATTGGATGGTGGAAAACATGGGTTCAATAATACCAGATAGAGACAATAGTAAACAACGTCCAACAAAGGAACAACCGAATTTCGTGGTTTTGTGGCAAACTAGTTGTGTCAAATACAATACAAATGTATAACAACGATAAAAGTCAACAAAAAAAGTGCAAAATACATTTAAATTTGTCAGTTCTACACCAAAACGACATGAAAAAGTTAAGTGAACATATTTTGTGACTCCACCTGGTGTAAGTTAATTTTAAATTTAATTTCTCTCATTTCCACAAACCTACGACGAAGAGTGTGAAATGAAACGTCAGATGAGAGAATAAATGTATCTATGTATGTATTCGCCTATGAAACCTACGACGAAGGGTGTGAAATGAAACGTCAGATGAGAGAATAAACGTATCTATGTATGTATTCGTCTATGATGACGCCATTATCATGTCTAAAGACTGCATGTACAAACCTGCTTAACATTGGCTTTACATGGATTTTAAAATAATTAATCAAACTTTAAAATAATTAAATACTTTATGTCAAAATGTTATTTGATGGATATACTAGGTGTTGCTTCCACGACAACCAAATGTTATTGCATCGAACATCATAAAGTCACATTACGATACCAACAGTTGCGGTAATTGGACCTCTGAGGATTCCGTAACTAGTGAACAAAAGGTGTGTGGAATGCAAAATAAAATATGAAAAGGGTGTGTAGATCCAAAGCGAACAGGTGTAACCGGGCCAAAACAAATATGTTAAACACAAATTCAACGATTTCTGAAATCACGGTATAGATATTTAAACTTTTCATTCGATTACGAAAGCTCTGCAGTAAACTCAACACCAACCCTACGTATCAACTACCAAACACATGTTGGAAGGGGGATTACGTAGTTTGATTGTTCAACAATGTCACACACATTTGTGTTGCATGCCTTGGTGACGGCGGCGACGATGACGTTGGTGTTGGTAGCAACAGTTGCAGCAACAAACAACAGCAGCAACAGAGAATCAGTTTCAGCTTTAAATGCAAAAGTTCATTGAACGTTATAGAAGTTGATTGTAGTTTCTTCTCACTACGTTTTAATTGATATTGGCTTAAGGTTCCTTCTACGTTCAGCCTTCCTCCACACAGGATACATCACATTCATACGCACAGACATGCGAGTTTAATGGATACGTGATATGTCGTAAGCGCTTACATGGGCCACTATCCATATGTACTTATGTATGTGAGTTCCATTTGAAGCGGAGACAAAAGCTTCCCTTTTTGCCAAACTGAGATTCCCTCATGTACGTAAATGAGGTACTTAAGCGATTAAGTGAAATACTTAGCATTGTCATCCAAAAACAATCACTGTTAAATGGAATGTGAAGAATGGATTGAAGTTTAAATCGTTGTAGATTTGTGAGGTTCCAAAATGGCGCAGTTTTATCAGGGAATTACTGGATTTTTCGTGTGGGTAATTTAGGGAAATGGCCAATGGTTCTAATTATCATGCAAGTTAAGTGATTGATGTCCTTATCCCACTTGATTTACATATTAAGTCCAAAGGAGACATAAAATCGACAATATGTTGTGTTGTTTGTGTAAAGAATCCATTTAAAAATATCTAATTTTCTCAAAAGATTTGAATATTCCGATTTGATCCACTTCATTGTTTCGTCGTTTCGTCTTCTTGCCCAGACTTCAATGTTACCAATTTCTATGTATGAATTCATAATTTTCAGTGTCTCCGCATAATTGAGTGGAAATTTTGCATCTCTAAATGACATGAAAAAAAAAACTTGGAAAAAACTAAATGTTTTTATCTCTTTCAATAAAATACATATTGATTGGTGGGAGTGTCGCTGCATAATTTTCAATTATACGAGGTATGCCCGGTAATAAAAGCCATGTAAGAAAGGTTATTAGAAATCGTAGGATTTACATTTGCGGAGAACTAATGGAATAGTAGTGTAAACTTGAGGAGAATGATTTGCAGACAAAATTTTGATTTTCTTCAAAAAGAATTATTCGGCAAGAGAGGGAAATGCAATAAAAACTCTCTTTCATTTGGAAAAAATCGTACGATCAATTCGCTGTCGACTTACAGTTCAGGGTCTCCTTGGGAGCGAAAGGACAGACAAACTACACAGAAAAAAATATTGGCCTGTAAATTTCAATTAAAAATATAATCGAATTTTCAAAAAATTTAATTCAATTACAAATCAATTAAACTTTTTATCACATTTACAATTTATATTTTGAGTTTACAACAGAACTTGGAATTGGCAAGGCTGCAAATGTACGGCGATAAAAATGTTTAATTTTTGAGCGCATTATCTAATTTTTGCTGTGAATCTTTCTAAATTAATATAAATATACATTATATTTTCTTAACAAACCTTAATATAAATAATTTTAGTAAACAAAAATTATTGTGATAAAGTATTTTACAGAAAGTTGAATTTTACAGCGCCGTCGGGAGGCAATATGTGTGGCGGCTGGGTCACCAGCCGTCGTCGTCACTTTTCGTACGGCTCTAGTCTTTGATATACAAGGTGGCGCAAAAGTAATCCTCCTATCAGAAAATGCTATAAATTTTGCGATTGGCCCCTAATGTCAGTTCTGTTTTGACATTTGTGTAGTAAACACATGCGAAATACACGTTAATAAACAATGTTACGCTACACTGCTCCAGAACGCGGAATATTGCTGACTATTTATTTGACCAATAATCGGTCGGTGACTTTGGCACAACGTGAATTTCGTCGCAGATTTCCTGGCCGTCCAACGCCTACTGGTGAAACACTGCGACGGTTAGCCGCTCGCCTCGAAGAGACTGGCACAACACGAGATGCTGCCAGGCGTGGCAGACCCCGGAGTAGCCGTTCGGCAGAGAATACTGCTGCTGTAGCCGAGGATGTCATGGAAGCGTCGTCGACATCGACCAGACGACGTGCCACGCTACAGAGCAATGATCAACGAGTTCTTTTTGCCGCAACTTGAATTGGGATTGAAAAACATGTGGTTCCAACAGGACGGTGCAACGGCACACACTGCACGTGCCACAACCGATATGCTGAAGGATGCATTTCCCGGGCGCCTAATCTCTCGTTTTGGCGATTTGCACTGGCCAGCAAAATCGCCTGATTTGACCGCTCCAGACTTCTTTTTGTAGGGCTTTTTGAAGTCGCGGGTTTATGTCAACAAGCCTCAGACTCTTGCAGCTCTTAAAGACAATATCCGTCAAGAATGTGAGGACCTATCGCCGGAAGTTTTGGCCAAAGTGATAGAAAATGCCATAAAAAGGGCTCAAATGACAATCAACTGTGGCGGCGGCCATTTACATGACATCATATTCTCGACTTGATGTAAAAAAAATTAAAAGACCAAATAAAAATAATCCACAAGAAGAATCAAGTTTTTAATTTTTTTTAAAATTACAGCCAAATAACATCGGAAGTTTACTTTTGCGCCACCTTGTACAACACTGTTGTTATTTATCATAAAGCGACTATTGTATAGAGAAGAACATTTACTCATGGAGTGGAATGCCAACAAAGAAAACGAGTGAAGCGTGTCGTTTCTCTGCTCGCTCTCTTACTCTCTTCGTTGACTATTACAATACACGAGCAGTTTTCTGATGATGTTATTCTATCTAACTATAGAAAGTCCAACCATATTTAGATAAAATTACATAAAGTATGTAAAAAGTATGAAATAATCAAGTTATGACGCGGGAAACAACTGCGTTTGAGTAAATCGCGTCGACTTGTTTGGTTCTCTTCTACTAGGGTTGCCAAATTGCGCCGGTGTTTCTTCTCTTCTTG
This sequence comes from Phaonia tiefii, assembly GCA_963931995.1. Classification (NCBI taxonomy): domain Eukaryota; kingdom Metazoa; phylum Arthropoda; class Insecta; order Diptera; family Muscidae; genus Phaonia; species Phaonia tiefii. The sequence continues at coordinate 210,455,889 of OZ008371.1, forward strand.
TTCATCCTTTTTGTATTTATAATTCGTTTATTGTTGATTGGAAGATTTTTTTTTGTGAACTTAAAGAATAATAGTGTTAAATAGTCTTGTTTCGTGATTAAAACATATGGTAGGGCCAAACCAAAACAGAACGAGACAACTACAATTAGAATAGTTCGTTCTATAAATAGAACTTTCAAAACTTCTGCATCAGTGCGTGTAAGTAGGAAAGCAATGTGTGTAAGTAGCGACAACAATCACTCTGCACACAATCAATAAATGTCTTCGGTTAGTGACTTATGTAAATACACACCGCAGTGGCTTAACGGGCTAGACGCTGCTGAAGATGATGCTTCACAAACATCGAAACGATCGTCCAGCGAATGTGAGTTCGAATCCCACCCGCGGCATTTACATTTTTTTCACTAACCGGAGAAAATATGATCTCTTAGCCTTAAAAGGAAATTACAACGGCGTTTTTTTAATTGTGTTTAATTGGCAAATGTTTTTGAATAAATTTTATTGGAAATGAGTGCTTGCGTTGAGTATTTTGTTTGCAATGAAAAATGGGTCTGTCCCCAAACATTTTTCATGCAGTTGAAAAGGCACATTTTGCCGCCTTATGCCACATACAATTGTTTACATGAAAATTGTTTTCAAAATTTCACGTTAAAAGAAACTTTACGACTCACCTTCTTAGACATTTTGAACGTGTAAAACAAGAGTGCCCTAAATTGGATAAAAACAAAACATTTCTCCAACCAAGCTGTGAATATGTAGAAGAGATGGAATGTGACAATGGAGTGACTGTGGCTGCGGAAGGAGCAGATAAATTTATGGCCAGTTTTTCAGTCGAAGATCATCTTTGGATATGAGTTAAACTACGTTTAAACCAGATTGTAATTTTTTCAGTCAAAGGTAAAACTACGTTTAACTCTCCAATTTGTGCGAGTTAAACTAAGTTTAGATTATGTTGGCTTTTGACAGCAGCAATGGAAAACAAGAAGAAGAATTTTGTGTATGTAAACAATAAAACATTTTGTTGATATTTTTTGGAGTTTTGAAAATGAGTTTTTCCTCGGATCTAGAAGACATTAGTGACCAAGAAATGTGCGAAGAATTTTTTTTATGAGGTTACAACAAAACAACGCACAATAATGACCCGGACAAATCACTTCAATCACAAAAAACAAAAAAAAAGACAAACAACAAACAACTGTTGATATATTTAACATTTGCACAAGGTAGCCATGACAGAGTAAAAAAATTGTGATGTATTTAAATGTGCACTGAAAAACAGAATGGACAGTTAAACTAAGATTAAATCTAATCTCTGTGTTAGTAATCCGCGGTTTAAACTCGCACTGAAAAACTGGCCATTAATGTTTCTCCAGAACCACCAGATGTACCTATTTTTTTTTGTATTTAATACAATTCGTTTAAACATTAAGGGCGAGTTTCACACTCTTCATTTAAAAGCTCAATATAAATGTTCACAGAAAATTTTCACATTAATTGACAATTAAATGACAAACATCGGACATTTAAATTGAAAATTTTCAACTGTGAAACTGAGCATAAATGTTTAATATATAATAATAGTTTAAGAAAACCGGACATTAGTTTCGATTATGAATCCAAATTCTAAAAAATTTAATTTTTTATAGATATAAGTACATGTGTATCTGCGAAACCTTGAATAAAATCGCCTTAAAAATAGAACATTTTAGTTTTTTTAGTGTCGTCGCAGGGGGTGGGGGTTTCACGCTGCAAAATAGCAATAATGGTTTTAATTGATTCAATTCAAAATTTAATCAAAAATCAATAACTTTTTAATTAACTTGATTACAAACTTAATCAATATTTTAGAAAAAAATTATAAATGTTTTAATCAAATTTACAAATTTTTTAATTGAAGTTTTTTTTGACAAATTTACAAATTCCTTTAATTAATATTATCATTTTCGTGATTACACCAAATTCAATTAAAAAATTAATCAAATAAACAAATTTTTTAATTGAAATTGATTTTTATTTTTTTTGTGTAGTCAGGGCAGGATCCTCTTCCACCGAGCTGCATATGGTGTCAGTCACAATGCTTACAGGGCCGGTCAAACCAGGTATTTTCCTGCATTACCTTGAACGAGCGAAGGCCAGACGGGATAGAACGGAAACGTGCCGCATAGCCAGAAACTCATGGCCAGAATGTAACATTCACCGGACTAACTCCCTGATTATTCAAAATCGGGGGAACTTATCGAGGCTAATTGCCGTGCTCACTGGGCTCTGGCCAATCGGTAATCACGCGAGATGGCTTAATCGTCCATGCAATGACCACTGCCGTGTCTGCGAACACCTCTGCAGACCTCAGACACAACCTCACTGAGATACACGAGATAGATCTAGGGGATCTAATGAAGTATCTCCGATAAACAGGTTGGATATAGACACTGTACGTTAGACCGTCCGGAGTGATGTGGTATGCAAAACGATGTCCCAAAACACTAATTGATGCTAAATAGAATCTTTAGCAACCACGTGAACCAACCAACCAACCTACAGTTCAGTTTCAAAAGGGTATCAAAAGCCTTCATCAAACATTGGGGTATTTCCAATGAAATTTATTGTTGGTCCCATTTATCGATTTCAATATTTGATTAATTTTTTAAAAAATATTTAATTGAGTGTTGAAATTTTTCACGTTTCAAATTTTTTGTTAAAATTTTACGGTCGTCTTTTTTTCCTGTGTACAAATTTGTACAAATTATTGCCCTTTCTTACTTGATAGTGTTCGTTTCATAGAGTAAAGGCCTTATTCATAAAAAGTTCTGAGATGTTTGAGACACAGTTTATCATACAATAAACGTCTCTCAAACCTCTTACAACTTTTATGAATAATTCTTTAAAGAGAGAATATTTGACTCATCTGACGTTTCCATTCACACCCTTTGTGGTGCGGTCGGTGTGATAGAGATAAGTTTGATGAAAAGTGACTTACACCAGGTGGAATTACAATAACTTCTGACTTTAATTTTTCATGTCGTTTTTGTGAAAAACTGTGAAATTTAAATGTGTTTTACACTTTTGTACATTTGTGTTATATTTAACACAATAATTTTAACCCACAAAACGAAATATCGTTGTTGTTATTTTTTTGTTGTTGTTTTAAACAATTGCCTCTATCTGGTATTATTGAAGCAATTCTTTTCAACATCCAACGTTCATATCACACCAGGCCAAATGTCAGAAATTCGCTGAGAGAAATGTTAAGTCTAGTATAAGAAGTAGTCTATGGTTCGTTTACTTCAAAAAACCAGTAATGAGAGATCCAGAGAGAGAATAGTGTGACAGTTCTATGATAGAGAACTTACAAGTTTATACTGGTTAACATTTTTGCTACTAAGAATTTGCAAGTTCGAACATAGTACATATAGGGAGTTCCACATGAACGGTCACGGGCAAAAAGTAACTACGAGTCCATTAAGCTGTAAATTAGAGGCAATGATGGAGATATAGGCTAACTAAAACTAAACTGATTGTAATTATGTTTATGTTAATAAAAAATTTTAACGTTTTTTGACAATCTTTAAAATGCTGGGAAAAATGTACCTAGTCTAGCCTGCCGTCTTCCGGAAAGATCGGGCACAGACACAGAAGGTGTTCTATTGACTCTACCTCCTCTTCGTTACCACAGCTTCTGCAAAAGAAATTTCTCAAGACTTTTCAAGAATGTGCGAAAGACAAAAACCAATTATTGCTGACCTGATTGGACCATACCAGTGTGGCTGTATCCCTTGAAAATCGACAACTGACCAGAGTTTCACGCTACACCAAATTTTGGAGAAGATGCAAGAAAAGCAAATCGACACCTATCATATATTTGTCGATTATAAGGCGGCCTTCGATATACCGATACGGGAGGAACACTACGAAGCATTGTCTGAGCTTGGTATTCCTGCAAAACTCATACGCCTTTGCAGAATGACCTTGACGAACACCAAATCCTCAGTGAAAGTTGGTAAGGATCTTACCCAACCTTTCGAAACTAAGCGAGGCCTCAGGCAAGGAAACATCCTATTAAGCGATCTCTTTAACATCTTAATGGAGATCATTATGAAAAAAGCTGCAGTCAACATGAATAAAACCATCAGCAGCAAAAGTCACATGCTGCTCGCGTATGCTGATGATATAGATATAATTGGGCGCACAATTAGAGAAGTTACTGCGGTGTTTTCGAGAATTGAGAAGGAGTCAGCAAAAATGGGTCTGAAAGTAAATGAGGACAAGACAAAATTAATGGTTTCAACGAGCAGGGTCCTCCATACGATTAGACCACAGGGTGATTTCGAGGTGGTGGACGAGTTTATATACGAGTAGCTCGGATCTGCCGTAAACAAAAACAACAACGTCAGCCGTGAGATCAAGTGGAGAATTGTGCTTGCGAATAGATGTTATTTTGGGCTCAGCAAGCACTTTAGAGATAACGCCCTCTCTCGAGTAACAAAAGTCCAGCTATACCAGACTCTCATACAACTTGTTTTGCTTTATGACACAGAATCCTGGGTCTTATCGCAAGCAGACGAAACATCTGTAGATGTCTTCGAGAGCAAAATACTCCGAAAAATGTATGACTGTATAGTGCGCAACGTCGACGCATGAACCATGAGCTGTGTGAGCCATATTCCGACATTGGCATAGTTAAGCGGATTAAAATAACGCGAAGCACGAAGGATTTTCGAAACCGAACTCAAAGGAAGACGAATAATAGGAAGGCCAAGACTCCGCTGGGGGGATCAGGTTGACGAATACCTGCGTACACTTGGTATTACAAAATGGAGAGATAATGCAAAAGATCGAACTGGTAGGCGAAATATGTTATCTTCGTTTTGTAAGGTCCCTGACTCCCCCGGGGTTGTTCGATACCGGATAAGTAAGCAAGTAATGTCTATTAACGATCTGCGCGAGTAGTTATGCTTGAAACGCTGTTCAACACATTCTCAAATTTTCAAAGTCATCCTACTCGCATTTGTAAAATCAAAACGAGCAGGGAACTCAAAAAATTGTTGTTACTGTTAGAGAATGGAAGCAGGAGAGAATGGAAACATGAGAGTATGGAGACATGAGAGAAATGAAACATGGGGAGATCGAATAGAATAGAACATCACTCTAGTGCTTGTTTGGTTCATTCAAAAAAGAGAAACATTCGAGTTTTTACGAGAATGTTTGGAATGTTTTGATTTGCGATATGATAGAGAAGAAGCTCTTGCGTTAAATTTAATTTAGGTTCGTCGTTTGTGAAAGCAGGAGATTCGAAAAATGGATTGGCATGATGTAAGTGAAATTTTTGTAAATCTATGGTGTTCTACTATTTTAAAAATTAAATTACTAAAACAAAAAATTAAAAACTGAAAATATTGGTTTTAGCAGCAAATTAAATGAAAATTTTATTTTTGATTTCATATATGCATTGGTTATTTTCCACTTTTAGGGGAAAAAAACTTCCCTATTTCTCTCCCAAAAAAATTATGTTAGACCACAGAGCAATAGAAAAGAGCTTCTATGCCTCTCTTCAGGTTCTCTTAATGACGGCGAGGTAGTTGGCCATTTCATCGAGTTCGAGTTGCTTTGGTAATTTACTCTTTGGTTGGCATAATACGGACAGAAATAAAAGGGAATACGTATTTTCATTCGATGCAAACATAATTTAGCTGTCGTTAGTATCAACCAAACACTTTTAAACTTAGTTTGCTGCATGGTCTATACTCTGTATGTCTTCTTTGGTGTCTCATTCTACAGCATTTCCCTAGTGGCTTTTCGATCAGCTGTGCCACGAAGCTGTGCTGCGAACGAAGTTATACAGACACACATTTTTGCTCATAGAGTAATCTCATACTAGAGAGAATATTTGGCTCATCTGACGTTTCCTTTCACACTCTTCTTGATGCGGTCGGTGTGATAGAGAGATGTTTGACGAAAAGTGACATACACCAGGTGGAATTACAATAACTTCTTGCTTTAATATTTCATGTTGTTTTGGCGAAAAACTGTGAAATTTAAATGTGTTTTAAATTTTTTTTATTGAACGTTATTGTTAGCCTACATTTGTGTTATATTTAACACAATAATTTTAACACACAATACGAAATTTGGTTGTTGTTATTTTGTTCGTTATTTTGAACCATTGCCTCTATCTGGTATTAGTAAAGCAATTCTTTTTAACATCGAAAGTAAATATCACACCAGGCCAAATGTCATAAATTTGGTGAGAGAACTATTAAGTCTATTATAAGTATTAGTGTATGGTTTTGTTTGTTTCACTTTTTGGAACGAAACAAACAAAACATTTTTCTTCTTCTCCTTATTTCGCAAACGAAAATCAACACATTCGAAACATCCTATCATCATTCGAATATTTGGAAAGATGAGAGTAAATTACTCGCTCAACTATAGTTTATTTTCATTTATTGTGAGTGTTTGTTTCGTTTCGATTGCTTGCCTCTCAGCAAATGGAGAAAATATTCGTTTAGTTCTTTAGATGTATTATCAGTTAGAGTTCAGTTTTAGTTTCATTTTCAATAGGCAGAAAATAAAATCATTCATACAGCTCTTTAATGTCTACCATGTTCTGCGCGGTAACAATAATAATATGGTTTAATAATTAATAATTGTTTATTAGTTTTAAGTACAATTTATTAATAAAATGTAATTATATTTTAATAAACATATTGTTACAATAAATATATACGTAACTTGTTTTGCTTAACTAACATTTACGGTAAAATAACATTAAAATGTTAACAAACAGTTTGTGGTGGGTATTGCAGCTTGATTGCATATTCTTAATTACGCCTAAAAGTATGCCATCGCTGCAAGTTGAATAGGTACCGCATACCAATCCACCACGACTGTTTGGTGATATCCTAAGAACAGTCTGAGGCAATAGAGAACGAATGACATCTCACCACTAATCATTAAGTCGATATCGAACTTTCGAGAATAACCGAGAACAGGCAGGGTTACCACGAGATTATTATGGAAACAGCAGAAGTGGTAAAGGGTTTTAGATACCAATGAAATTCTTTATTCCTGTGAAAGTACGTTCGATGCCATTATGTATGGAACTCAATTTCTTTTGCATGGCCACCACGGGCAGCTTGCAGAAGTCCAGACGCTGAACCCAATTTCCGACGGTTTTCAAGCATAAATCGGCCGATACTGCTGCAAATTCACGTTCGATATTCGTACGAAGTTCAACAATCGTCGCTGGCTTGTTGGCATAGACCATAGACTTGACGTAGCCCCACAGGAAATAATCTAACGGCGTCAAATCGCACGACCGAGGCGGCCAATCGACTGGGCCATTTCGTGAGATAACACGTTCACCAAACTTGGTTTCCAATAAATTGATTGTGGCATTCGCTGTGTGGCTTGTGGCGCCGTCCTGTTGGAACCACATGTCCTCCAAGTCCATATTATACAATTGGGGCCACAAATATTCGGTTATCATTGAACGGTAGCGATTCGCATTCACAGTAATGTGCCGGTCTTGATCATCACGGAAGAAGTACGGCCCAATGACACCGCCGGCCCATAAACCGCAGCAAACCGTAATTTTTTCGGGATGCAATGATGACTCATGGATTACGTGTGGATTGCTGTCTGACCAATAACGCATATTTTGCTTATTGACGAAGCCATTCAGCCAAAAATGAGCCTCATCGCTGAAGATGATTTTCCGATGAAAATCCGAATCATTTTCAAGTTGTTGCTCAGCCCAATTCACGTACATACGACGGTTATGGTGGCCAAGCGGGTTCAGTTCTGGCGTCAATTTGATCTTGTAAGGATGTAGGCCAAGATCTTTTCGCAAAATTCGCCACAACGACGTCACTGAGATGCCCAACACTTAAGAACGACGTGTGAGAGACATATTTGGTCTTTCTTGAACTGAAGCCTCAGCGGCAGCAATATTCTCGACACTACGGGCACTTCTTTGTCTCACTGGCACGGGAACATTTTGTACTGTGCCTGTGGATTCAAATTTTTCCACTAGACGCTCAATTGTTGATCTGGTAGGACGATTATGGCGACCATAAATTGGACGTAGCGCTCTTAAAGTTGAGGCCACTGACTCCAAATTTCGGTAGTAAATTTTAATAATTTCGACTCGTTGTTGGCTCGTATATCTTTCCATGATGAAATGGCAAACCTTACTGAAGAGAAATGTCAAAAGAGCGGGCAAAAATATGGCGTCGTTTGCTGCCCCTATCGATTTACTTTTGTAGCGGCTCTGCTGAAAAACCCTTTATAAATAGCCGATTTGTTGAGAAACTGATGTTTGTCTCATTTCAGACGGGTAAAGACAAAAATCGTGGAGTTATAATGTTATCGAAAAATGAGTTATTGTAAAGTGGTAAGATTGTACTGTACAAGTAAAATAAAGAAAGCTCTTGTACTTATCGTAATTTAAAACGAACCTTGTCTTCTTCTTAACGGAAAATAAAGCAGCGCTAAAATACAATTAGAAAATTCGTACTATCGAATATCATCTAGTAAATTTGTTTGTTATCCCTCTTAATAAGAAAATAAACGGTAAATTTGGATAAAATGATTAAAATGAGATGACTGTAATTGGAGAATTTAAAGAAAAAACAAAGTAAGTTATAAGAAATATAGCGCAATCGAAAATCATATCGTAGGACCCAGCGTTGCATTTGTATTTTGTTCGAAACTGTAGTTATTAGCAACAAGCTAATTGGTCGCTAAAGCTAAGCGATATTTCTGTTACAAATAATGCAAGCTGCTCATATGTTATGTTCTTCATTTCATATAATTTTTAAGGGTGGAGGCGCATATCCCAAACACCCGTGTATTTTAAGGTAACGGCCGATTTCAGGCTCATCTTTACCGATCCAGATTGCAGTGACTGGCTGAGTTTTACCGAAGTTTTAACAATTTGTCGTACAACTTATTAAGTCAGCCCCCATAAAAAACATTTCTAAACTACGTGTTCACCAAATCGGCTATAATCTTGGAACATCTCTAGAAGATGAATAGAGGAATCGTGTATTTGAGGCATCAAAAATTGTATTGCGAGCATTTAAACCATAGCCACGTTTTGAAAATGGAAACCAACCAACCAAAAGCCATGACTACTTACTTACTAGGAGGGATGATAGATCAACTGGGTAAGTACTACAACAACTATGTACTGTATGGAAACTATAGAGTTATATGCAAAAGATAACGATATGATTACTACAAGATTATCGCAACCAGACACAAAGTAAGGCCAAGTAGAAATACAGATAGACAGATATCCCATTAACGAGATACTACTCACCTTATCCCTGGGGGATTCGAGGACACCACCACCATTGTTGCATGGAAGATGGTAACCATTTGTCGTTGCTGTTCCTTTGCTAGGCAGTGTCGCTGTTGCTGGTGGACCCGTGACAAAGGGCAGTGGAGGTGGTGGCGGCTGATGAACTAATTGTATCTTTCCTTGAGATATTTTAATATAATTGGTGGGTGGTGCAAATGCAGTCGCATGCAAATCATCTTTGTCATCGTCTTCGCACTCTTTGATGCCAAGTTGTCTGCAATAAACGAATACAAACGAAAAAGAACATAAGAAAATGTGAAATGAGATTATGTATTTATAAATAAATCAGCGGGAAGTAGGACAGATTTATTATTCATATCTTAGCATGCGCTTGAATTGCATATCCTTGTGCATTTTCGTTCGGATTAAACTCGTATGTAGATTTAAATTTTATTCAATTGCGAAAATGAAAAACAGAATTCAGTGAATTTTAGATTAAAATGTCAATTGTAATCAATATGCCGCTACGCTCATATCTGAAGCGACAAGCCGGATTCGTAGTCGCATTCATAGTTTTATCCATCCAACAAAAAAAAAAAAGAAAGAAAAAAAACAAACTACATACGTGCGCACTTAACAAATCACGTTTGGATTTTGTTTGAATTTCGTCAGAGACTAATAAAAATTTTAAGCTGATTGTTATCTGGAAGTTCTGTGTGTGTCTGACACGGGGGACACAGCATGGCACTGCCAACTGAGTGCACGTATATAAAGTAATTACAGGCAGAGGTTTATTTTATCTCCAGTATAAAATGCGAAGGAGTTAGGAAATTGGGTGTAATTACTTGTGATCTCAGACCCCTGATTGTGACCATTATCCGAAGGTTTACACACAAATAACTGGAAAAACTTACAAACCCCGGAGATATGTAGTAAGCCCAAATTCAATTTCCCCCAACATTCGCAGATATGGCAAAAAAAAAATATAGATACGTCAAATATGAGGTTTTTATAAGAGACTTCAGAAATTCATCTCGGGCAAAAATAGAGTTAAATCGTGAAAATTTTCATGCGACGATTTTCGACGTGGATTAACTGAACTCGCTTGCACTTTTTGTAATGAAGAACCATCAGTGTTTCGCCGGTGATCATGTTTCTTTCCAGTACGAATTTCGTGCAGGTCGTCCGAAATCGGCTCTTGAGCCAAAAAACGTTGATGCTGTGCGGGAGCTGGTATTGTATGATCGTCATGTGTCTTATCATGAAGTTGAGTCATGGCTAGGTAGAAGTTGATGTCAATATTGACACACTTAGTCCAATGGGAACCGTAAATTCATCTGGTGTGTTTAAGGGGCGTTCAAGCCATATGATATCTTATTCCGTTGTTCTAATATGGGTGGTATATTAGTCCCTGACGAACCAATTTGTGTTCTGCAAAAATATTCTAAGGTCATTCAGGTTAACTCCCTAAATATACTAGTACAAACAAACAAAAATTGTTTCCCATTACATCCCATGAAAGGGTTGGGGAGAGCTTCTCAACACCAGTAAAATGTGCAGTTTGCAGTTTTACGCTCAAACCGGGTTCGAACGGTATTTTGAGAAGCTTTTTCATGGCTAAGTACTTGATAGTGTCGCCGCCACTAAGCGAGGTGACCGTCTTCCAACGAAATGTAAGGTGATCAGAGCAAGGATCGAATCCACGTTCTCAGGTGTAAGAGCCGCGGATACCCACGGCCTCCTAAATTTACGTTAGATCTAAAAAGAAGTAAGACCCTAAATATTGTCTCATACTCTCACAAAATGCGGGACAGGAGCATATCAAGAGTTTGACCAGGGGGTTTCTATGGCACAGCTGATCGAGAAGCCACTAGGGAAATGATGTAGATTGAGAGACCAAAGAAGACATACAGATTAGAGACCATGCAGCAAACTAAGTTTAAAAGTATTTGATTGATACTAATGACAGCTAAAATACGCATTTATTTCTGGTCGTATTATGCCAACCAAAGAGTAAATTACCAAAGCAACTCGAACTCGATGAAATGGTCTACTACCTCGTCGTCATTGAGAGAACACGAAGAGAGGCATAGAAACTCTTTTGTATTGCTGTGTGGTTTGACAGTCTCATCCTCCTCTTCATCAGCTTCTGCAGTATCATAATCTGAGAATTCAAGTCTAGACGCGTGTCTGCCTATCAAAGAGTGTTCAGTGATCACACCTTTTACTAGGAGAGAAATCACGGTGGCGCGGGCTCGCGTTTGTCATCGAGCGATACGAGAGCTTCAAACTTACAGACCCACCTTCCCAAGTTCCTTGAAGTGATAAGTATAGCGATAGCACAGAGCAATACACAACATTCTCTATCCCTCTCTTTACGTACTCTATATGACGTGATGTAGTAGGCAATTTCATCGAGTTGGAGTTGCATTTGTATTTTACTCTTTGGTTGGACATAAAACGAACAAAAATAAAAGAGAATGCGTATATACGTCCGATGCAACCAACATAAAACATAATTTAGGTGCCATTAGTATTAATCAAACACTATTCAAACTTAGTTTGCTGCATGGGTTGCTTCTGGTTGCTTATTGTTCTCTCGCCCATCCACTCTGTTTTCTATGATTTGCCTATTACTTAGTCAATCAGCTGTGTCATGGATACCCCCTGAGCGATAGAGTCTGCAGTTGTGGTTAGTGAAATCGTGAATGTATGTATATATTCTGCCCGTTAGTCAGAGTTTACACGTGCAATTTTGAGAATGCAATTCTGCTGCAATTCTTACGTTGTTAGGAGAGAGAGGGAAGAAGAACGGAACGGGGAAAAAACTATCGAGTGCTCTGCAATTCCTTTTGTCTTCATTCGCAATGAAGTTGAATGCAAAATAATTTGACGTTTCATTTTAATCGTTTGTTTGTTTTTGATGGTTGAAACACCGCGGTAAAGAAAAATTAAAAAAAAGCTGTGTGTTAAAGAGTGAATTGTTAAAAAAAATTGAATAAAAAATAATATAATAAATATGAGTGCAAAATGGTCAAGAGAAGACATTTTGAAAATTTATTTTGTGTGAATTTTTTTATAAGAATGTAAGAAGCAACAAAATAAAAAACAAGAATTGCAGCAATTCAATGGCGAACGAATTGCTCGTGTAAACACAAATGGCAACTCCAAAAGAGAATCGACAAGAATTGCTGCAATGAAAATTGCTAGTGTAAACTGTGACTTAACAGAACTGATGCGAAGTATCAGCCCCCTTTTGAACACCTACATCAGCGTGACAGTACAACTATAGTTGGCGATTTCAATGCTCATCACGAGCGCGGCATTACTATTGCAAACCAGACAGACAGCGATCTATGAATAACGGATAATTGTTCACGCTCCCCTGCCATCTCTATTGTCAGTGCGTCGCTACTCGCCAATACCACAGACTCATATAGCCTTGAATATAGTCTTCTGGGTTATCGAGGGTTGACGGAGTTAACCTTCGAAATGCGCTAATCTCAGTTGGTGTAAATGCCGCATAACTCTGTTAACCAAAGCTAAGCCAGAAGATTACTCATACATCTGTAAAAATGGAAGTTTAGTTTTTAACCTCATTTTAAAATTAAAACATTTTGATGCCACACTGTTTGTTAGTAAAAAAAATGCAACCATAGTAAAAACATACCAAAAAATTCAACTGTTTGCCAGGCGGAACCCGATCGAAAATTTTCCGACGCCTCGCCGCCACCAAAAATTTCGAAAAGCTCACGCCGCCGCCGATATAATTGTCGATTTGAACGACTGACCTGATTTAACCGACTGACCTAGTTTTATAGGTTCAGTTCTTTCAGAAACATTCCAAATTCGTACAAAACCAAGAACCGCCAATTTAATTTTTCTGTTGTGCAGCCGTCTTTGATAATTTTTTCGCGGCACGGAGTTCCACTAAATTGGTCTGAGCACAAAGTTGCCACCTGAAATGTAAATTTTATCTCAATATGGGTGGTGTAAACGGTAAAGATTAGATAACAAGGTTATCGTAAGCATATTTCGAAAACGATCAATAGTTTTTCGAATTAATTGCTCCATAAGTTTTTCGAATTGAACCCTGTTTTCAAAATAAATTTGAACAAAATGCTCTTCATGAATATTTGGCACACTAAACTAACTGCAAAACAATCGACATCTGTCAAATCGATTGTCAGTGGAAACAGTGTTGCCAACCAAAACAAAACGCTATTAACTTCTTGTCTCCATCGAAAGGTACTTCCGTGTGTAATTTTCCAGAGTCTCAGGTCAACTTATTTTCAATTGAAATTTCCTTAAAGGGGAATGCGTGCCACAGTTGAGTTTACTCTGGATCAATCAAACATATTCGTACGTTACTTGCTGCACCTATCTGCTTGTACACCAGCGACATCTCAACAACATGATTCTCGAATAACTTGATGTCGTTCTTGCCTTACCGTTGCCGCTGCCTCTGCAACTGACATCGATGCTGTTAATAATAATAATAATAATATCTCAGACATTTCAATGCATAAAAGTGACACTTATATCAAAGAAATAAGCAAAAACCAATCCAAAGAGATGTTTTTTTTTGTTTTTGGTTCTTTCCAAAAGGCAGACTTAAAACTGGAATGGAAAATGACTGCCAACTCTGAAAACCTCTTTAAGAGTTGCATCGAAATTCAAATGGCAGCCCGACAGACAGACAGACTGTCAATGTGTGTCGTTTGTTATGTTGCGGTATGCGATAAATTAACGCCTAAATACTCATATGGTCTAATAAGCGTTTTTTGTTCACCTCTCTCTCTCTCTCTCTTTCTCACGGTGTGTTTTGGCGTTTCTTGTTTTGTGATTACTTCAAAAGTTAACAAAAACAAAAAGTAATTTAAGTGTTACAGCTTTTGACATTTTGAGATTTTTATGTTCAGTTGGGGTTTTTATTCGGTTGTCATTTGCAGTCTGTTGCCATTTGGGAGTTTTGTTACAACTTTTCTAACTGAACTGAACTTCGAGGCAGAGCTAGAGCACCAGCAGCAGCCACAACGGTTCGACATAGTGTCTGGCTTATTGTGTTGACTGTCTTTTTTTGTTGGTTCTTTGGAACGACCAGCTGTCTGGTAAGTTGTACACACTCAGACGTAATGCACAATGGGCGAAATGTGCATTTGTACGATGTTTTATTTTTTTTGTGTGTGTTCTTAGAAAATTAGGCCGGGCGGAACGTATCTGCAAATATCCGACTACATTGTGACGCTGTTTGCTACACAGTCCGTGAAATAATAATATTATGGCGAGAACAATTCGGTGAGCAGTTAATTTCACGCTTCAGACTGATTGTTTGGCACAATCAATTTATTGGAAACCAAGTTTGGTGAACATGTTATCTCACGAAATGGCGCAGCCGATTGGCCGCCTCGGTCGTGCGATTTAACGCCGTTAGATTATTTCCTGTGTGGCTACGTTAAGTCTATGGTCTATGCCAGCAAGCCAGCGACGATTGATGAACTTCGTACGAATATTGAACGTGAAATTGCAGCAGTATCGGCCGATTTATGCTTGAAAACCGTCGAAAATTGGGTTCAGCGTCTGGACTTCTGCAAGCGTGCCCGTGGTGCCGTGCAAAAGAAATCGAGTTCCATACCTAATGGCATCGAACGTACTTTCACAGGAATAAAGAATTTCATTGGTATCTAAAACCGGTTTTGTTTTATTTAAAAAAAACTTTTGTAGCGCTCTTATTGAAAAACCCGTTATAAGATAACAAAAAAGTTCAAAATACGTTTAAATTTCACATTGTTCCACCAAAACGACATGACCAATTTATGTCAAAAGTTCTTGTAAATCCACCTGGTTAAGTCAATTTACGTCGAAAATCTCCCTATCACACCGACCTCACCACGAAGACTGCGAAAGGAAACGTCAGATGAGACATATGGCATCTCTAGGTTTTTTTACTCTATGTTCCTGTTGTAGGTGTCCACAATTTTGTGCCATCGATTTTCACTTTGCTTTCGTTGTAAAAAAAATAAACGAAATCAAAATGAACGCATTAACTCATACAAGGATTTATTTTTCATAGTGGCCCGTCATCAGAATATTGAAAGCATTAGTTCTTGATTTTTGATTATAAAAACATAAAGTTCCTCCACTGTGACACCAACAGAAACGCACTGCCAATTTTTGCAAAAGTATCAAGTGACACCATCATCCAATGGATTTGTCAAATGTATTTAAACAAAATGTTTTGAATGTTGTATTTTTTTCTCTATTTATTTATTTATTTGTTGTTGTTTCTTCTCTTGGCTTTGGAAATTGTGGCACATTTGCTTGTGGCACCACCAACATCAGAGGAAAATCCGTAAGACTGAAAAATTGACAGCAAGTGGGCAGCAACAGCAACATATTCAAAGTGTTTTCAGTATAATTTTCAATTCTACAATTAAAGTGTCAAAAGACTCGTTTTGAAATTGGGGTTTTTTTTAGAGTTTTGTTGCATTTGGGTTTTCTCTATATTTTCTTCAAGAGTCTACTCTGAGCATTTCATTGATCGTTTTAGTTTGATTTTTGTTGACTTAACTTATTTTTTTTTTGTTTACTTTGTGATTGTGTCAATCGATACCTTTTTGACATGACTGACGATTGTTGACAGTTTGTTTAGCTCTCTCATAATGGCTTAAAGAAAGATTTGTACAAAATGTTGACGTTACTTTTAAAAATGTATGAATGAGTTCGATTGTGTGTTGAAGACAAATGCAATATGTGAACTTGATGGATTATGAAATGGGAACAAATCAAGTTTAAGTTTTCTACAAAAAATGGGTTAAGAAGAATTATTGACTGCTGCGTTGCCTTACATTACCAGCTACATTCAGCGGGAAAGACGTAGGTACTTATTTTTAAAACTAATCACATTTAAACCCCATATCTTAGCCACATTTTACCTGCCAATTTTGACCACAACTAAGATACTAAGATACCAAAACACTTGTCATAGTCTAACAAGTTTTTAATTAGAGAGCTGCATGAATATACTCAAACATTTCACCACTTATTGTACTCATGAATTACACACGAATATTTGGTTACATCACAAAATGAATAGTGAGTAAATTTGTTGTTGATTGAATGTTTGATATGAATGTTTCGCACATTCTAAGAAAAATAATAATAAAAATAAATGACTTTTCAATAGAGGAGAAATGATAACGAAGCAGTATTCGGTGTATACAGTGCACTCAGTGTACTAAGTGCGTACTTTATAAAAATACATGAACGTCGCACTCATATTCATTCATCGTTCGCTTGAATGGAATGAGTGTATTATTCATTCAATTTATTAGAGTGAGTAGTTGCGTGCACAGTGGTACGTATAAAGTTAAGGATTAACATAATTAAGCAAAAATTAAACAACTGCTTTTTGAGATTAGTCTCTTTCAAGAAGAAATTAGCGAAAATTTCCTGGCATATTTGGCATAATTAGGTTTTAAGTCATTTAATAGGGATTTTTAAGCATATTTTGGTATGCACCTCAGAAGATATTTAATTTGATGTATGTATGAATTAAAGAAGCGCCGTCATGCCAAAAGGAGAAAAGATAAGGACCTAATCTTTCGCAGGGGTGTAATTAGAAGCCTATCTGCTTAGCAGGGATAACAAGATTCGTCAAAGCATGGTTATTTTTTTCGCCTCGGACTATTGAAAACAGTTTTATAATCAACAATCCGATTGGTCGTGGGGTTTTTGCCAGGATTTGACGTAACGGAAATAGCCGCTCGATCATAGATTCTCCAAGTTTACAGTCACACTGATAAGATTCCAGAGAACCTTGTAATCAATCAAAAAGGCTTATTTCACGATTGTTGGTAGACACAATTGGACCGCTTCTGTTTTTAAACAGGTCACAGTATTCTGAGGTTACAATCGTCGGTGCATGCATTCTTCAAACCAAATCTGGCCAAAAAGCTGATACATCGTGCACGTTATCAGTACTCGCTGGTCGCAAGAGAAACAGCTCCGTTGGTAGTCCATTGTCAACCGCAGGTTTGTTACGCCCGAAAATTGCTTTCCTGACTTCGGTTTGGTTAGGGCTATTTACACAGTCTTCTTTAAATCGCAACATTTTGAAGTCCTCAATGAATTCGGCTGAATTGCATTAAATTGCATTGAATTGAATTGAACTGCACTGCACTCAATTCAATTGAACTCAACTGAATTGAATATAATTGATTTGATTTGAATTAAATTGAAAAAAATTGAATTGCATTAAATTGCATTGAATTGAATTGAACTGCACTGCACTCATTTCAATTGAACTCAACTGAATTGAATATAATTGATTTGATTTGAATTAAATTGAATTGAATTGCATTGAATTGAATTGCATTGAATTGAAATGTAATGAATTTAATTGAATTGTACTGAACTAAATGTAGTCGGAATGAATTGAATTCAATTGCATTGAAATTAATATAATTGAATTCAATTGCATTGAAATTAATATAATTGAATTGATTTGATTTTAATTAAATTGAATTGAAATAAACTGACGTTAATTGAATTAAATTAAATTGAACTGAATTGAATTGAACGGAATAGAATTGAGTTGAATAGTATTGGAAATTGAATTGAGGAAAATTTAAAAGCTAAATGAATTGAGTTGAATTGTCTGCAATTGATGTGAACTGAATTGAATTGAATTCAGTTAAGTTAATTAAAATTGAATTGAATTGAGTTGAGTTGAATTGAACCGAACCGAACTGAATTGGATTTAGTTGAAAAAAATTATATTGAGCAATGAATTAAGAATTCAGTTGAGAATTAAATTGGGAATTTGAATTGAGTTGAATTGACTTCAATTGAATATAACTGAATTGAACTGAGTTGAATTGCATTGGGTAGAATAGAATGGAATAGAATAGAATAGAATAGAATAGAATAGAATAGAACAGAATAGAATAGAATAGAATAGAATAGAACAGAATAGAATAGAATAGAATAGAATAGAATAGAATAGAATAGAATAGAATAGAATAGAATAGAATAGAATAGAATAGAATAGAATAGAATAGAATAGAATAGAATAGAATAGAATAGAATAGAATAGAATAGAATAGAATAGAATAGAATAGAATAGAATAGAATAGAATAGAATAGAATAGAATAGAATAGAATAGAATAGAATAGAATAGAATAGAATAGAATAGAATAGAATAGAATAGAATAGAATAGAATAGAATAGAATAGAATAGAATAGAATAGAATAGAATAGAATAGAATAGAATAGAATAGAATAGAATAGAATAGAATAGAATAGAATAGAATAGAATAGAATAGAATAGAATAGAATAGAATAGAATAGAATAGAATAGAATAGAATAGAATAGAATAGAATAGAATAGAATAGAATAGAATAGAATAGAATAGAATAGAATAGAATAGAATAGAATAGAATAGAATAGAATAGAATAGAATAGAATAGAATAGAATAGAATAGAATAGAATAGAATAGAATAGAATCGAATAGAATAGATTAGAGTACAGTAGAAAATAAAAAATAAATCTAAAGAAAGGAAAGGAAAGAACAGAATTTAATTTAATTGAATTACAAACAATTAAATGGATTTCATTAAATTGAACTGAATTGAAAATTGAGTAGAATTGAACCGAGCTGTTTCACATTTAATTGAATTGAGTTGAATTCAATTGGATTGGTTGAATTGAATTGTATTAAATTTAATTGAACAGAACTGAACTGAGTCGAGTTGAGTTGAATTGAACTGAATTGTATTGAATTGAATTGAATTGAATTGACTTAAATTAAATTAAATTGAATTGATTTAAATTAAATTAAATTGTATTGAATTGAATTTAATTGAATTGAATATAATTGAATTCAATTTAATTTAATTGAATTGGTTCGAGTTGTATTGAATTGAACTCAATTGAATTGCAATGATTTGAATTTAATAGAATAGAATTGAATATACATGAATTGAATTGAACTGAGAATTGAATTCCGAATTTAATTGAGAACAGAATTGAGAATTGAATTGAGAACGGAATTGAATTCAGTATTAAACTGAGAATTAAGTTGAAAAGTGAATGGAGACTTAAATTAAAATGCAATTTGAATAGTATATCTTAAGGCGGTATTTCATAACCAAGCACAGATTTTGCAGTATCCATATAATAGGAGATGTGTTTCCACTTTTGCTTCAGGATTACAAGGCATCCAATATAAAATGAACGGAAATAAACTATTTAAAAGAAGTAAACTATTTAATAGAAATAAACCATAGGGTAATACACCCAGAGGAGCCATCTGTCTCATCTGACAAATTCATTTCACACTCTTCGTGTGTGAGGTTGGTGCGATAGAGAGATTTTCGACGTAAATTGACTTACACCAGGTGGAGTTACGAGTACTGTCGACTTAAATTTGTCATATCGTTTTAATGGAGAACTTTGAAATTTAAACGTATTTCGGACATTATTCTTATCTTTTATTGCTATTATACATTTGTGTTGTATAAATTTTAACAAACAAAAGGAAATACCGTTGTTATATTCGTGTTGGTTGTTATGAACTTGTGCCTCTATCTGCTATTATTAAAGCAATACTTCTCAACATGCAACATTCATATGCAACCGAACCTAATGTCGTAAATATACTAAGAGAACTATTTAAAATGTTTATATAGAATTGACAACACATAATTCCCCTCCCCCTTTTGATCGGTCTCTAAGTAGTACTTTGTCCCTGTGTAAAGATAATCCTTATACGATACGTTTTATTCCAATCCACATTGATTAAAGGATCTTTGAGTCCTTTTTTAATATTACATACATGTATTACGTTTAAGCAATTTGTATCTTATGATTATAATCAAATCCTAGAATGCTGTTTACACGATTTCTTTGAATCAAAACAACAATAGAGACATAAAAGATATCACAGCAACAACAACAAATAAATAAATAAAAACTAGCCACACATACAGACATATCACAATACGGGAAGCCCTAGAAGAACTGTCATATAAATCTCATTCGTTTCTCTAGCTCTCTCTCTCTCTCTCTCTCTCGTTGTGTTTACCATTTTGTTTATGGCTGTGATATTTATATATGCGATTATTTTTATTGCGACAAATGTAGAAATTCTTCTTCTTTTGTTTTTATTGTTATTTTTAATTTTTTTCACATTCGCAAAAGATTTGGGCCACTTGATAAAACTAAACATACAGACTTGTAGACGCACAAATGCGGCTGTATAAATAATTACTTATACATACATATGTACGAGTACACCCATAATGGTGAATAAGTGGTAGGGACACATCCTCCTCATCCCCTCAAACTTTGTGATTCTGGCCGCTTAACAAATAAGCGAGAACAAGAGGTTTTGTTTATATGTTGGCTTAGTTGTAGCTCTGATGTTTTCATGTTGTTGTTAAGGACAGAAATATAAACAGAAAACAACAGCAAAAGCACCGAATCACATAACACGTAATCACGTGATGATGTTGACGATAACCACGAGCACGCGTATCTTAGCCCGGTTTAGTTTCATGTGTCTCCTTTCGTATTGTTCCAATTTACTGTGCAGTAAATAACCCATCACAACAAGAACTGCTTTTCATTTTCGCAACTTGGTGTCATCGTGATGGCTAAAAGAGGTGACACCATCCACATAACCATCATCATGTAAGGGACACAAACAAAAGGTACGAAAAAGTGTAAAAAAAGTTGAATTGTTTTTTAGATTAGAATGAGAATTCAACACGATGGTGACAGTTTCACGCATACGCGCTGAAATACAACAACGAAGAAGGAGGGAGAACCCAAACGTAGACGCCGCACAAAGCGATGGTGTCACTTCTCCTGGGACAGAACCAGCCCTGACATACTTTTAATGCTGTCATAACTTTCCACAAAAGGATACTACTACTAACTCGTTTGACAGCAGTAACAAAACATGGAATAGTTTAACTTAAGTTTAATTTAAGGTGGATTTGTTAGTTTAAATAAAAAAAAAAAATGCTGTGGAAATGATTCCTGAGAGTGCTTCCCTATTTAAAGGTTTCAGTGGAAAGTATAGCTTGGCCAAACTTATCTGGATAGATTAGTCAGAAACATACAAAGATAGGGATTAATTAAGAAGTGAACCACATTTTGAGGAGATTGTTTCATAGAGTAATACAATAACAGTATACTCGTACAACAGCTGTTTTGCTGTCACGGGTAACCTTGGATATTCACTGGAATAGTTGAAGTTTTCATAGACAATTATAAAAAACTTTAGTTTAAATAATAATACAGTAATACTTAATTGACTTTTGTTCTTTCACTTTCAATCCATTTGATTTGATTTAATTGTCACAAGAAGAAAATTTACTCATGGAGTGGAATGTCAACAAAGAACACGAGTGAAGCGTGTCGTTTCTCTGCTCCCTCTCTTACTCTCTTCGTTGACTATTACAATACACGGGCAGTTTTCTGATGATGTTATTCTATCTAACTATAGAAATTCCAACCATATCTAAATAAAATTGCATAAAGTATGAAATAATCAAGTTATGACGCGGGAACTAAATGCTTTTGAGTGAATCGCGACGACTTCTTTGGTTCTCTTCTACTAGGGTTGCCAAATTGCGGGGTTTTTTTCTTCTCTAACTCACAGTCGATGTATTTGGTAGTTTTGATTCGATGCACGGTTGCAAAAGTGTGAAAAACGTATTGAACAACTCTATATATTTCCAGTCACTTAGCGCTTATTCCTCTATAAGTTCCCAAGTAGCCATTGCAGGGATTTCTCATCGGCACCACGGGATTGATTGATTCTTCGTAATCTAAGATTTGGTTAATTTGAAATTCAAGACAGTAACAAAATGGCTCAAACTTGCGTTCACCAGACGGCCAACCCGAAATGTTGAGAGCCCGCAACATTAGGTGTGTCCGAGCTCTCGAAGTCAACAAATTTCAAAAAGAAAGAAATCCCATCACGGGAATGTAATGGGGAAATCATTACATTTCCGTGATGGGATCTCACACAGTGATTGGATTATACAATTTTACACCGATTCCGAATTCTTTTGGTAACGTTTTTTATGGCTAATTTCACAACGTTTTTTATGGCTAATTTGCACAAAGCAAGGTGACCGTCGACGAAAAATTTTAAAGGTGGTCTGGGCGGGAATTGAGCATACGAACAAGTGTCGCAGACGCTACCATTGCACCACCGACGCCTATTCAAATGTGTCACTGAGTTAGTTTATGTTAGGTTACATTGGGAAGGCGGAGGCTTTGATGCGTTTGTCTCATAATCCACTTTTAGTCAGAAGTTCGACCCGGAAGGACCTTAGTTTTATCATTGGAAGTTCATACAGCGTACAAATTTCCTCAGCGTTCTTCAATCTGTACCGATGAGATGCTCCCACCTGGGTATTGTACAGTTTAGGCCTGTCTTACAGTTTAGGCCTTGTATTCATAATATACTTCTTGTAATAAACTGACTAAAAAACTCTTATAAGTATATGACTCTTAATTTCTCGAAAGCTGGACAATGGAAGAGAAAACGTTCCGATGTTCTTCTAACACACCCTGGATTTCTTTGGGTCGGCTAATTTAAATCGATGTAGATTTGCCCTCAGTGTGGAGTGTCCAGTTAGAACATTCATTAATCGACTAAGTTCGAGTTTGTCCAGCCACCATTCCACATACGTCCACGCAATCTTCAACGTTGAGATGGGTCCCATATTCTCTCTGCGAGTTATTCTTGTCCCTATCTCATCTGCCTGCCTTTTCGTTTCCCAGTATGCCTCAGTGGCCGGAGCCCATGACAGTTGGCTGCCAATAGTGAAGGAAAACCTTTTACTCGAGTACCGGTTGCGATATATATATCGCCTTGATCGCCGCTTAGCTCCCAGTAAAGATCTTCACACACGTGTTTCAAAGTTTTGTTTCTTAGAAATTTCAAACATTCGGCGATCGCTTTAATTAAAACACAGTGTTGAATGCGACATTTTCGAATAACCGGATTTCGGTTTATTCGAAAAATCAGTTTTTTGTGAAACCCGGTTATTGTTAATTTACAGATTCCTCCCGGGTTTCTTTCCGCATATTTTTTTTTTTTTAATTCAAAATAACATTTTCTTGACTATTCCCCTATTATAAATTTCTTTAGAAAAACAGTAAAATTTTTCTTAAAAGACAATTAGATTTGATTAGATTAGGTGAGTTTGGATTGAATTGAATTGGAATTGAATTGAAATGAATTGAATTTGAATTGAATTAAATTGAATTGATTTGAACTAAATTGATAAATTGATTTGAACTAAATTGATCTGAACTGAATTGAATCGAATTGAATTAAATTGAATTGATTTGAACTGAATTGAATTAAATTGAACTGAATTGAATTGAATCGCATTGAATTAAACTGAATTGCATTTAATGAATTAAATCGAAACGAATTAAATTGAATTGAATTGAACTGAAATAAATTAAATTGAACTGAATTGAACTGAATCGAATCGCATTAAAATTGAATTGAATTTATTTGAATTGAAACGAATTAAATTGAATTGAAACGAATTAAATTGAATTGAACTGAATTGAATTGAACTGATTTGAATTGGACTGAATTAAATTGAACTGAATTGAATTGAATCGAATCGCATTGAATTGAACTGAATTGAATTTATTTGAATTGAAACGAATTTAATTGAATTGAAACGAATTAAATTGAATTGAACTGAATTGAATTGGACTGAATTGAATTGAACTGAACTGAATTGAATTGAATTAAATTGAACTGAAGTGAACTGAACTGAATTGTACTAAATTGAACTGAACATAATTGAATCAAATTGAATTAAATTAAATTGAATTGATTTGAACTGAATTGAATTAAATTGAACTAAATTTAACTGAATTGAATCGCATTGAATTAAACTGAAGAATTGCATTTAATTGAATTGAATTGAAATGAATTAAATTGAATTGAAGTGAAACGAATTAAATTGAACTGAATTTAATTGAATTGAACTGAACTGAACTGAACTGAACTGAATTGAATCGAATTGAATTAAATTAAATAGAATTGATTTGAATTGAATTGAACTGAAATGAATTAAATTGAACTGAATTCAACATTGAATTGAACTGAATTTATTTGAATTGAAACGAATTAAATTGAATTCAAACGAATTAAATTGATTGAACTGAATTGAACTGAATTGAATTGAACTGAATTTGAATCGAATTAGTGACAAGTGTGAATACATACCGCAGCGGCTTAACAGGCTAGGCACTGCTGAAGATGATGCTTCACAAACATCGAAACGATCGTCCAGCGAATGTAAGTTCGAATCCCACCCGCGGAATTTATT
This sequence comes from Phaonia tiefii, assembly GCA_963931995.1. Taxonomy (NCBI): domain Eukaryota; kingdom Metazoa; phylum Arthropoda; class Insecta; order Diptera; family Muscidae; genus Phaonia; species Phaonia tiefii. The sequence continues at coordinate 210,480,576 of OZ008371.1, forward strand.
TTTTTTCCACTAACCAGAGAAAAACATGATCTCTTAGCTTTAAAGGAAATTAAAATTTGAATTGAATTGAATCGAATTAAATTGAATTGAATTGAATTAAATTGAATTGAACTGAACTGAATTGAACTGAATTGAATCGAATTATTGAATATTGAATTGAATCGAATTGAATTGAATTAAATCGAATTGAATTGAACCGAATTGAATTGTACTGAATTTAAATTAACTGAATTGAGTTTAACTGAATTGAATGGAATTGAATTAAATTGAACTGAATTGAATCGAATTCAATTGAATTGAAGTGAATTAAATTGAATTGAATTTAATAGAATTGAACTGAATTGAGTTGGATCGAATTGAATTGAATTAAAATGATTTGAATCGAATTAAATTCAATTGAATATAATTGAACTGAATTAAATTGAATTTAATTGAATTGCACTGAATTAAATTAGATTGAGTTAAATTGAATTGAAATGAATTGAATTGCAATTAATTGAATTGATTTGACAAAAGTTGAAAATATTTAATGTCAATGGAAATGTGAATTTTAAACATGAAATTGGTTAAGTGACGTGAAAACCCCGGTTGTCCGATTATTCGAAAAATACGGGATATAAATGGCCGGAAAAGGGTTATTAGTGTTTAACTGGTTTCATAATTTTTTCTGTGTCTTTGTTGAACACCCCAGTGTCAATACACTGAAAGAAAACCATTACAATGTCGTTTCTGTAACGAAACCCATCATTCAACAATTTTGAAATGAACTTCTTATGGGATGACATTGAAATATGGAATGGAGTGACTTCTCGCGTTACACTTAAGTACAAAAAGGGTTCACAAAATTGCACAAAAGTACAAAAAGTGTGTACGAAGGAACAAAAAGTGCATTGAAAAAGGTATGCAAAAGTGCAAAAAGTGTACACAAATTAATCCTTAAATAAAGAATTAGATAGACATAGCCGTGGTGTAAAGAACATTGTAACGGAGGATGGAAATGTTTTGGCACAAGAAAACAAAAACAATGGTTTTTATTTCGTTCGAATCGGACTTCAAATGACGAAGCAGCACAAAAAAAAACTAATTCGGCCGTATTTAGGGTGCGTGAAAAAATTTTTTTTTGTGGTCCCGGATTTGTTACGGCTTAATCTTTAATTCTAGGGTGCGACTCGCCCAACTTTTTTTTTGTATGGAGGCCGACCCTATCTAATGCACATGTTCGATACGGCGAGTATGTTCGTGATTGTTATGACCTAGTGAACGGGTTCGACACAAGTCTAGTTCCAACCGAATTAACTCCAAAGTAGGTTCTTTCAACCGACTTAAAGCCAAATTCGATTGTTGCGAGCGAATTGATACCAAATTCGATGGTTGTAACCAAAATGTTGTCAAATGTGGTTGTTGCAACCGAATTGATGCAACATTCGATTGTTGCAATCGAAATGATTCGAAATCAAGTTTTTGCACTGAATTGATTGCAAATACGGTTGTTGCTACTGGAATTGTAGGAAATTTAGTTACACTTAAAACAAAATTTAGAACCGAAAATTTAGAACCGAATCAATTATGAAACGATGTTGTTTCTACCGAATTTGAGTTGTAGCGTCTAAATTCAGTCGCGCAACCTCGATTTGGCGGTGGCAACCTCAATTTGGTGGCAACAACCGAATTTACGTTTGTTGCAACTTCTGTGCAAACAATTAGTTCTGTGAGTGCAGTATGAAATGGCTTAACGTATTTCCATTTTCATCTGATATCTCCCACTGTGTGGTGAATTGAATATTAATGCAAGTGGCCAATTAACATAAACAAATTCAGACAGTTTTTGTTTTTGTCTCAAAAACCACCTGCTCCATAACTTCCAATCAAATATACAACAGTCTGTCACATTTACTTAATGTTAATAACAGAACGATCTGTCAATGTACTCTAGATATGTTCATAAATTGGACATCTTATAAGTCGAAACTTGGCGGAGTCTAGCTTGTGACGCAGTTACTTTTATTGCGTTCACATTGTTAGAAATTATATTAAATTTATTATTTTTTAATATCGGCTGCCTTTTTATTAATTAACATCTAAAGTTTAACATAACACGATCCACTCATGTATCTATTAAATTTTTTTGTTGTGTTGCTACAATATTGGAAAAATGTGTCCTTGCCCTATCTCTGCATCGCTGTAGATGAATGCCGGGGATGTAAGCAGCTTATTATCGCATGTACAAATTTATAATTAAATGTAGGGGAACAAAATCCAATTACCATAATAATGTAAATTGTATTAACGAATATGTATACATACATACATACATGTGTATGTATTTGTGTGAGTAGATTACATGTATCGGCAAAATATTGCACCTGGCCTCAAAATATCTTGCAGCGGGGACACCACAATGTATGGATGGATGAATGACCAACATTTACAGTGGTTTTGTAGGGACAGAGAATGTAGCCGCTTAAATGGAGTTCCCTCGTACTAGACAAATTTACGAGTATTCGAATATTTTGTGGACATTAATGTGAGAAGAGCAAAAGTTGTGTTTTTGTACAAAACATCAGATGCGATTTTACACATTTGAGGTAGAAAAGAAATATTAGTCAAGTTACTTATGCCGGACACAAGAACTTTTAAAGTCCTTTTTCAAAGGATTGTATAGAAAATGCAATGGACAGGACATTGGTAGGTAGGCAAGTGTGTGTGCGTGTGTAAAAACCACAGTCCATTGTAATGTGTCCGTAGCTATTTTGTGGATACCACCGCCACTTGTACGATATGTTGTTGTACGTTCGAATTTTTTGGCAAGGTGCCACTGTCGATTTAAAATACTCATAAATAAACTTTGAACGTGTAGATTTAAAGCTTCGAAAGCAGTTTCTGGCCCGTGTATGTAACTCAGTATGTGTGATGTGGCATAAAGTCGCAACACATGTAAAAGGGATGTTTGATATGTTTGTACTACATACCCACATATGTGTGCGTGAATGTATGACATTATAACCCAGCGGCGGAATTTGCGAGGCCTTCCATGAATAAGGCATGCGAAGGTCCTTCTTTGGTAATGCCTTCTTTAATAAAGCCTGCGATATTCATGATTTTATAATAAGACTTCCACAGACCTGTTAAAATAATGCAAGAAGATGCTGTTGTTCATGAAAACATGTCTTTGCTCCTTGCAAATTCATAACATGCGATAGGCCAGTAGATACACTGAACGAAAAAGCTTCATTAAATTATGAATTCCTTCATCAATTTGATGAAGCATTTCCTTATTTTCTTATCTACAACATTATCATTCATTGAATTGATGAAGAACATTTCAGCAATCTTTCGTCCATATTTCATCAATAGTTACGTTGATTCAACGACAACGTAACATCAAGTTAATGTAAGTTTATGTTCAAGTTTTTATTTATTTATTTATATACTCAGCTAAAAACAGCTGGAAAAATATAATTTTACATGTCTGCAGTTATAAACTAAATACAAAACTAAAGTATAATAATTAAATTAAAAGAACAGAAACAGTGGTAAAACAGTAATCGGGAAAAAAATTAAAAAACAAATAGTAATAAATTCATGCAGGAGATAACAGATTGAACTTGGACGATATTAACAGAATTATTATATAAGTACATAAAGACTAATACTCGTATGAAGGTAAGAATGATATGAATGGAATAGGATTGAAAAACTGTAACAAATGAAGCTGCAACAGACGCAGCAGGATAGAAAGAGTAGGAACTGGTGGAGTATGTGGAGCAGGAACAAATGACGCAAAAACATATGACACAGGAACAGATAAATCAGGAACAGATGGAGCTAGAACAGTTGTAGCAGGACTGAGGAAGCAGGAACTGATGAGGCAGGAACAGATGAAGCAGGAACAGATGACACGGAAACAGATTAAGCAGGAACAGATGAAGAAGGACAGATGAAGCAGGAACTGATGAAGCAGGAACACATGAAGGTGGAATAGATAAAGTAAGAACATATGAAGCAGGAACTGATGATGCAGGAGAAACAGGAACAGGTGAAGCAAGAACAGATAAAGCAGGGCATACGAAGCAGAAACTGATGATTTAGGTGGAGGAGGAACAGACGAAGCCAGAACAGATGATACAGGAACAGATAAAGCAGGAACAGATGAAGTAGGAACTGATGAAGCAGGAACAAATGAAGCGAGAACAGATGATACAGAAACAGAATAAGCAGGAACAGATGAATAAGGACAGAAGAAGAAGGAAATGGTGAAACGGGTGAAGCAGGAACAGATAAAGCAAGAACAGTGTCACAGGAACAGATGAAGCAGGAACAGACAAAGCAAGAACAGTGTCACAGGAACAGATGAAGCAGGAACAGATACAGCAGCATGAGAATGAAGCAGGAACAGATGCAGCAGGACATGAGAAGGAGCAGGAACAGACGAAGCAAGAACAGATGATACAGGAACAGATAAATCAGGAACAGATGAAGTAGGAACTGATGAAGCATGAACAAATGAAGCGAGAACAGATGATACAGAAACAGAATAAGCAGGAACAAATGAATAAGGACAGAAGAAGTAGGAAATGGTGAAACGGGTAAAGCAGGAACAGATAAAGCAAAAACAGTGTCACAGGAACAGATGAAGCAGGAACAGATAAAGCAAGAACAGTGTCACAGGAACAGATGATATAGGAACAGATAAAGATGGAACAGATGGAGCAGGAACAGATGTACCAGAACAGATGAAGTAGGAGCTGATGAAGCAGGAACATATGAAGCGAGAACAGATGGCACCGAAACAGAAGTTGAAGTAAATTTTTCACCATTTTGATGTACATTTTTCATCAATTAGATATAAGGTTGTCATTAATTTTTTTTTGTAAGTTTGTCATCAATTTTATGGAAATTAGTCCTTATTTTGATGAAAATTGGTTGTTAATGTGTAACCAAACTCTTTGGACTATTTTTCATTGTAAAAATTCACAAGAACAGGATACAAGGCCACATAAAAAATTCGCATAGCGTGAATATTGTTTTCTATCCATTGCACTATTTTCCATTTTCTATTATGTATTTCTATTCAATTTTCTACTAGTTTTTGAAGCTGTAAAATGGGAAGAACGCACAATCTTGAAACTGAAGAACCTTTTCATTAAGTTGATGAAATATGTCATCAATTCAATGACGAACAATTGATGAACATTTACAATCGATTTGGTGTAAAGAGTTTCCTTCAGTGTAGAGTGTTCAACTAAATGTCATGTGTTCGCTTCCTGTCGCTGCAGATTTAGAATAATTTATATGTATTAAAATTGGTAAAAGTTTAAAATCTTAAAAATGAAAATAATTCGCATATATGCGAACTATTTAATTAATTCTAATTAATTAATTTTTCGGTCAGGGTGGACCTTCTGTGGACCTTCTGTGGAAATGCCCCTATACTCATTTTTTATTTTTGCTGAAGGCCTTCTAAAACTGCTCTTTATGCAGGCCTTCTTGTAGAGAGGAATGGAAGGTCGTGCCTCCCAATCTTAAAAATAAAGAAAGAGGTAATGGGTAGGGAAGGCCTGCTGTATTCTATCGAATGTCTGTTAGGTCATGATTTCAGGCCTTCCAGATCATGACTTCCGTCGCTGGGAAATTCATTCATATTATATGTAGTGGCACGTGTGTGTGTGTGTTTTGGAACAAGTATGACTACAAGATTGTAAGTATGAATTTCATGCAGGTGAAGTTAATAAATTTTATTTTAGTTGGCATTTTGAACACGAGTGTAAAATTGGAGTAATGCAGTTTTCGTTTTTTTTTTTGGTTGGTTAGTTGTTTCTGGGTCCATACTTGGAAACAGTTTTGGCGGAGATATGTGTACATATGTATGTATGTACATGGAACGTTAAGGCCTTTTAATTACGAAAATATTTATACAAACTAACAACACATTATCATAAGGCTGGGTATCATACAATCTCGTTGCACAAATAGTTCCTATAATCATCTCATTATATTGCAAGTATGTACTTATATATGTATGACCCTGTTTAATATTTATAATCATTGCATATTTTGCTTTAATTTCCTTTTTAAAATGCGATAATTCAAGTTGGAGACAACTGGAAAATAATGAAAAAGAAAATAAAATAAAAATAAACAACAAATTACGCATTTCATAAATAAGTAAAATCAAGAATGAGATATAAATGAATGCTGCTTATCATAAGCAAGTGGAAACTAAAAAGCGATTCCCAATTTGGCCTATACTGAAGAATTTCACATTAGAGGACCTCATGTCAGCACATTGGAAAATTGTAAAAGCGAAAAAATACAACACTGCACGAACATTGACGTGAGCGACTTGCTGGTGGGAAAGTCCAAAGAACCTTGTGATGATTACATAGTTTTGATAATCATGAACCACTGAAGTACTTATTACCAGAGTTCGTATTTACCCACCCATGTGTAACCCATACACATCGACGTAGGGAATGCGTAACCATGATTTACCCCATTACCCACAGGGTATGGGGAAAATAATGAGTATTTACCTAAAGCGATGGGAACTTGCCCATTTTGATTGACCACTACCCACAGCATATGGCATACATATTGGGCAGTTACTAGAATGCCCAAAAGCCCGGTTTTCGGTTTGTTCGAAAAATCAGATTTTCAAGAAACCGGTTTTCGGGTTGTTCGAAAAATTTGTTTTCCATGAAACCGATTTTCGGTTTTTTTTCGATATGGAAACCCATATCCGACTCTATAAAAACTGCCGCAAAAACCGTACTTAGGTTTGAAAAACCGCTTCGCAGCAAACCATGGTACGAGGAAGAGTGTCGCACTGCAAATGATGAAAAGAACGCTGCACGCATGGCAATGCTTCAGTCAATTGCAACGCGGGTTGCGACTGAGCGGTATAGGGAGAAAAGAAAGGAGGTAAACCGTCTCTTTAGGCGAAAGAAACGGCAGTGGTGAAAGCGCGAGAGCCATACAGTAGGAAGAACGAAGCCCGAAAATTCTACCAACAAGTCAAAAAACGGAACTAATGGACATGGTTCAGGGCCCCCCTTCTGTAAAGACAAGGACGGAAATCTCATCGCAGATGTGCAGAGTATGTTGGGAATATGAAGAGATCATTTCTCTGCTCTATTGGTACCTGAGATATCCAATGACGAGACAATGGATCAAAATCCTCCGTCCTCCTAACCAAGCTATTGCCCGGCTTAAGAACAACAAAGCCGCAGGAGGCGATGGATTACCGGCGGCGATGAGCTGATAAGGTGCATGCATCAGCTCATTAGCAAAATTTGGCTAGATGAATGAATGCATGCCCTGCGATTGGAGTCTCAGTGTTTTATGTCCAATATTTAAAAAATGTGACCCGAGTCTCTGTCCCACCTACCGTGGAATAAGCCTTTTATCCATAGCATATAAGGTTCTATCAAGCATAATGTGCGAAAGACTAAAACCAATTATCGCTGACCTGATTGCACCATACCAGTGTGGCTTTAGGCGTGGAAAATCGACAACCGACCAGATTTTCACGCTACGCCAAATCCTAGAGAAGACCCACAAAAAACAAATCGACACCTATCCTCTATTTGTCGATTATAAGGCGGACTTCGATAGTCCGATACGGGAGAAACACTACGAAGCAATGTTTGAGCTTGGTATTCCTGCAAAACTCATACGCCTTTGCAGGATGACCCAGACGAACACCAAATCCGCAGTGAAAGTTGGTAAGGATCTTACCGAACCTTTCGAAACTAAGCGAGGCCTCAGGCAAGGCGACATCCTATCGTGCGATCTCTTTAACATCTTAATGGAGATCATTATGAGAAAAGCTGCAGTCAACATGAATAAAACCATCAGCAGCAAAAGTCACATGCTACTCGCGTATGCTGATGATATAGATATCCTTGGGCGCACAATTAGAGAAGTTACTGCGGTTTTTTCGAGAATTGAGAAGGAGTCAGCAAAAGTGGGTCTGACGGTAAATGAGGGCAAGACAAAATTAATGGTTTCAACGAACAGGGCCTCCACGCGATTAGACCAAAGCGTGAACGTTGATAACCGTTATAATTTCGAGGTAGTGGACGAATTTATATACCTCGGATCTGCCGTAAACAAAAACCACAAAGTCAGCCTTGAGATCCAGCGGAGAATTGTGCTTGCGAATAGATGATATTTTATATATTTTATATTTTGGGCTCAGCAAGCACTTTAGCGATAACACCCTCTCTCGAGTAACAAAAGTCCAACTATACCAGACTCTCATACAACCTGTCTTGCTTTATGGCGCAGAATCCTGAGTCTTATCGCAAGCAGATGAAACATCTGTAGGAGTCTTCGAGAGAAAAATACTCCAAAAAAATGTATGGCCCTATAGTGCAAAACGGCGACGCATGAACCATGAGCTATATCCCGACATTGACATAGTTAAGCGGAACAAAATAACGCGATTGCGCTGGCTAGGTCATGTCAGTAGAATGGATGAAGACGAACCAGCACGAAGGGGTTTCGAAACCGAAGGAAGACGAAAAATAGGAAGACCAAAACTCTGCTGGAGGGATCAGGTTGACGAATCCCTGTGTACACTTGGTATTGCCAACTGGAGAGATAAAGCAAAAGATCGAACTGGTTGGCGAAATAAGTTATCTTCGTTTTGTAAGGTCCCTGACCCCTCGGGGTTGTTCGTGACCGGATAAGTAAGTAAGTAAGATTGGAACCTACAGGTAGTTTTTACACCTATTACGAACGGTATTTTGAGAAGCTTTTCCATGTCGTCATGACTATGCGAGATGACCGCCGCCGAATGAAATTTAAGGTGGTCAGAGCAGTGATCGAACCCAGATCTCATGTACAAGAGGCGCAGACAGAAAATTTTTTTTTGGAAATGTCATTTAAAACTTATTGAAGCATAATATCATATTTGAAAATATAAATCATGTTTAATTGTTCGAAAATTAGGTGTTTTAAAACACCGGCACACAGTTGATAGCAAAAAAAAAAAACGGTTTCGCCGCTATACACTATAGCTGTTACCTATGAAGATGGGGAATTACCCATCACGATTGCCCATTACACATGATAATGTGTAATGGGTAAGCGGTACGTGTCGCCAAAATACGAAAATCGCTAATATAATAATAAGTCTTTGACTCGGAGACGGTGCGGTGCGTCCAATCGTAAAAATAACCATATTTTAGACCTCCATAGGGGCCTTTTACCAATTTGTGTCTTTAATATGTCTTATGCCCAGGTTTTTAGTGGGTAGTTAACTATCGGATAACTTCACCGTATTTGAAAGATAACACTTTGGAACAAAATCAAACTTTTTCGAAAATATCAAAGATCTGGCAAAAGGATTCTGGTAGAGGGGGTACTAAAATATACGCGTTTTGAAAGTTTACGTCTGATTTTTTTAGGGGTGGGGGTGAAATTTTGCCCCTTTTGCACATTCTTATGATGAATCGGTATAGGAAGCCATGTTATCCTTACATTTTAGGTATAGGATGTGTTTAGCAATTTTATGTAAAAATTTACGAGAAACATTTTTGTGGAATACTTTAACCCTCTACCGCCTCAATATATGGGTCTTTTTTGTTCTTTTGTGGAAAAGGGTAGAAAAACACCCCTAAAAATGTATAAGTTTCTTAACACACTAAAGCTCAAAACTCACCTTGAATGCCAAAAAACAAGTCAAAACTGAATATCCGTTTAAGAGTTAATTTCGTACTTAAAATGTCGCACAAAACTGAATTTTAAGGGGTTGATGTGTATTTCACTATAAGTCACCGAACAAAAGAAAGCTGTAGATATAATATCTATAAATAAAAAATCAGTATAAATTTCAATACGTAGAATGTAAGGATATCATGGTTTCCTATGCCGATTCATCATAAGAATGTGCAAAAGGGGAAAATTTAACCCGTACGTAAACTTTCAAAACGCCGATACACGTGTATTTTTTTTATCCCCTCTACCATAATCCGTTGTTAGAACCTTTTTTTGTGTTCCACAGTGTAATTAGAGGTTAACGTTGCATTTTGTTTTTCAGTGGCAAGTTAAAGTAAGCCGTTATATTGTAAACCAAAGACGAAGAAGAATTACCAGAAGATGTGCGAAATTTGGCAACCCTGGTAAAAGAGAACCAATATGTGCTAGAAATTCACTCAAACGCATTTCTCTCTCGCGTCAAATCTTGATTATTTCATACTTTTTGCATAGTTTAAGTAATTTTAATTTATATGGAATAAAACTATCAAACAGCTACTCGTGTATTGAAATATTCAATGAAGAGAGTAAGAGAGAGAACAGAGAATGGCTAGGGTTTCACTCGTTTTGTTTGTTGGCCTTTGAGTGAAAAGAAATTTTGACTGTCTACTTATACATCGATTTTGTGTAAACGATGATAGCAACCCTTGTATTCTTATTTGACAAACATCTGTTTTGGGCTAACTGCCAAAACAACAAAGAGGAATCATGTAAAATAGGAAATATACGAATAAAATCGAAGTTATTTTAACAAAATTTTATAAAATACTATTTAGGTGCAACAATTTAATAATCTAGGCTCAACATATGTGTACAAATACTCAAATCAGAAACATGCATTTTATACAATCATACATTTCTCATATTGACAATCAGTAATGTGTTTTTCAAAATCATATGGTTCTAAGTACAAGTTAACCAAAGTACATTGGGTGGTTAAACGATTGTTAACCATTGACTGAAGAACTAAATTCAATGTTTAACCACAATGTAACAAAGGCCCAATTTTTGACTGGTTATTTAAATTGGTAATCAGTTGATTTTGATTTATATTGGATCTGACTATAAATACGAAAAGAGTTTTTCAGTGCTTTGTCAAATCATCTTACTACCATGTGGCAACAGTGGCAAATGCTGCGAAAAATAACCGGTATTCATACTTTTATCGGCTAATCGTTACAATGCATCAAACTGACGCCATTTGCCAAACAAAAGTGAAGTGATAAAATACAAAACTTTTAATGAAATTGGAGAATATTTGAGCAGAAATAAAGTTGTAACTGCACTACGAGTTAAATGATACCTTTTTATTGTTTTTTAAACTAGACTGGTGATTAAAATCGTTCACATTAACAATTAAAGAGGCTTTGTGGTTGTTCTTCTTGTTGTTTTCTGTCAAAATCATATGGTCACTTGATCACAGTTTAAATGCCCAACTTTGGCTGTTTAAACAGCAATTAACTATTAACCTAAAAAGTGAATTTAGTGTTTAAATTATGTTTGATCGTTGATCAAAGATGATTTTCCACTCAAAAATTAGGCCTAAGAATCAAAGATCACCACTAGCTGCTAAACTAAACCTTTCTCAAATAAAACAATATGCCATATTAAAGACATCCATGGGTTGAAGTCTCCCACGAAGGTGAAGAATTGAGTTCCCACGAAGGTGACGAATTGGGAATTTTGTTTCCGAGTTATGGTCATGTTTAATTTTAGCAAATTTTCTTATTTTGGAGATGGGGATTCATTCAGATGAATGGGACAACTTTATGAAAAATTTTTAGAAATTGGAAAAATTATTTGTTTTTTCGATTGGATGCTCCGTTTCCGAGATATAGAAATTTTTTTCCACAAATTTTGATATTTTCGATCAAAAATTTAGATGGGGCTATAAAGGCAGTTTACTCACACCCCAGGTAAAGGGGTTTTCAACAGAGACGCTACAAAAGTAAATCGATAGGGACAGCAAACGACGCCATATTTTTTCCCGCTTTTTTGACATTTCTCTTCAGTAAGGTTTGCCATTTCATCATGGAAAGATATACGAGCCAACAACGAGTCTAAATTATTAAAATTTACTACCGAAATTTGGAGTCAGTGGCCTCAACTTTTAGAGCGTTACGTCCAATTTATGGTCGTCATAATCGTCCTACCAGATCAACAATTGAGCGTCTAGTGGAAAAATTTGAATCCACCGGCACAGTACAAAATGTTCCCGTGCCAGTGAGACAAAGAAGTGCCTGTAGTGTCGAGAATATTGCTGCCGCTGAGGCTTCAGTTCAAGAAAGTCCAAATGTGTCTCTCACACGTCGTTCTCAAGCGTTGGGCATCTCTGTGACGTCGTTGTGGCGAATTTTGCGAAAAGATCTTGGCCTACATCCTTACAAGATCAAATTGACGCCAGAACTGAAGCCGCTTGACCACCATAAGCGTCGTATGTTCGTGAATTGGGCTGAGCAACAACTTGAAAATGATTCGGATTTTCATCGGAAAATCATCTTCAGCGATGAGGCTCATTTCTGGCTGAATGGCTTCGTCAATAAGCAAAATATGCGTTATTGGTCAGACAGCAATCCACTCGTAATCCATGAGTCATCATTGCATCCCGAAAAAATTACGGTTTGGTGCGGTTTATGGGCCGGCGACGTCATTGGGCCGTACTTCTTCCGTGATGATCAAGACCGGCACATTACTGTGAATGCGAATCGCTACCGTTCAATGATAACCGAATATTTTTGGCCCCAATTGGATAATATGGACTTGGAGGACATGTGGTTCCACCAGGACGGCGCCACAAGCCACACAGCGAATGCCACAATTAATTTATTGGAAACCAAGTTTGGTGAACGTGTTACCTCACGAAATGGCCCAGTTAGATTATTTCCTGTGGGGCTACGTCAAGTCTATGGTCTATGCCAACAAGCCAGCGACGATTGTTGAACTTCGTACGAATATCGAACGTGAAATTGCAGCAGTATCGGCCGATTTATGCTTGAAAACCGTCGGAAATTGGGTTCAGCGTCTGGACTTCTGCAAGCGTGCCCGTGGTGGCCATGCAAAAGAAATCGAGTTCCATACATAATGGCATCGAACGTACTTTCACAGGAATAAAGAATTTCATTGATATCTAAAACTGGTTTTGTTATATTTAAAAAAAACTTTTGTAGCGCTCTTATTGAAAAACCCGTTATAATGGGTAACATCGAAACACATGAAAAAATACACAATACTTTCCCCATACCCTCTTGGGAGTGTGTAAACCATCGTTGCCTATTCCCCACAGAGGTGGTCAATGGGCTACCCAGGGTAACACATTACCCATGAAATTTGAATTTGGACGCTGCTTGTTACTAACCTGAAAATGTCGGGTTTTGTAGAAAAATTTGACAATGCTACAAGCTTCACTATCGCTTAATTATTTCTGACGATTCTTTCGGTTGTTTTATTCAGATCCATTTCAGAGTGAATTTTATGGAAAATTCTAAAACGTTATTTTTGAAACATCTGTCATGCACGCAGAAAAATCAGTTTTTTTTGTTGTTCTTTGGATGCAAATATAGTATACTTGTGCCGAAACACATTGTGTTTGCTATTCAATATTACATGTTAGAAACACAATGATTAATATGTTATAATATCTGTTTTTGAGACCCAAATGTGTCTTTGTTTATTGAAAAATGCTGAAAAACACAAACGTGACAGCAACAAAGAAACAAAAAAACAGAAGATTTTCAATTCATGAAAACATTGCTAGCAAACATATAGATGTTTCCACCAATATATTCCCGGGTCGTTTTTTTTCAGTGTGAATATGTCGTGAAATCCATTCAAACGTCAAAAAGGTATATCCGAACTGCTAAGATTTCAAACAAGATGCTAGTATCGTTGTTATACTATAAATTAACATGGTTTAAAGGTAACTGTAGAGTTTGGCCCACCCGTTTAATAGTTCTCGAACATGTTCAATTAATGACGTCCACACATAACACACTCACCACCTTAATCGCCATATCGAGAATGAAGGTTATGAACTATTGAACCGAATATTAGTTCATAAACTACACAACTCTATCTAACTGTGGGGGGCATCAATTACTCATCATTGCTAGAATATGTATTTAATTTTGAAATATATTTGTTCTCCTTTGTAATGTAAAAACGAGGATTGCGTTTAAATTAGTCTTTCATTTAATTATTCTAATTAATGACTAAGATCTCCAAATCGATATCATTAGAAACGATTCATACCCCCTCCAGATTGCTGCGCTGGCATTTATCCATTATATCCTGTACACTAGTGTATTGTTGTTAACAAATTGACTTACTCACTTGTACATATTTTGCTGACTCACCGTGTGTCAAAGTGTTGCAATCAAGATCATTTGTTCAGCTTCCTTTTGTTCGTACTCGTTTAGCAAAATGACTCCTCTCATTTGTAATTAACATCGTGAATAAAAACAGTGAACAAATCTAAATGCATTTAATGGGTTAAAGATCATGTACAGTTGAGTGACTGGTGCTGATGCTGGTGCAAGCGGTGGTGTCTCTAAGACAGACCATGCATTGTGATGCTAGTGACTCCTGGTGTTGGATGCGTCATTAAAACGCCATGTATGTACTTATGTACATATCTATGTACTTGTATATGCATTCTACCATTGTCAGTTCTATGGGCGAGTGACATTTTCATTTGGCGTTGCATAATAAATGACTTTCTAATGTGCAACGCCTGACTGTGTGTTACATGGTACACTCTCTGTCACTTAACCCTTACACTCGAGAACGGTGAACAACAAACCAGAGGCAAACAACACGAAAGGCACTAAAGATGAAGTGCGGTTCTGTGTGTGTGTTGAAAAAGACCATTCTCCATTTGAAATGTTACCCAATGATTGGTTACATCCATGCTTGTCTTCCATCACGACAGGCGGCAAATGCGTGTGTTCATAAATGACCACGACCACCTTAAAGTGATCTTTCAACATGAGGTGGCACAGAACAACATTTATGCACTCAACAACCGACTGACTGACTGACTGCCTCTTTTGCAATGGCCATATTGGTTATGATAATATTGGATGTCAGCCAAATCGAGAATTGTTGTTCAAACTGCAATTATTACATGAAATGTAGTGTAGGAACGGGACGGAGGGGGGCAGAAGCAGCATTCAGAATCTGTCATATATTTACGACACATGTACGTATGTATGTATATTTATTGGGAAGGGTGGTGCACTTTACAATACGTTGGTGTACCAGGACTTCTGAAGGGTGGAAAATCTTTTTTGAAAGATTTGTTTGTATATAATTGGTATAATAGTTTATGTGGTTATTTAATAAAAACTGTCAAATAGTTGACTGAGTTACCATGTGGTGCAGTCACAAGGTATTACGCTAGATACTGTTATACATCTGCTTACTCATTATTATAATACTTTTACAAACTACCATAAATTTCGAAAATACCCAAAAACTCGGTTATAAAAACCTCTAATTCGGCTTTGACCACCTCTAATTCGGCTGTGCCAACCGTTATCGAGGTTGTGTCAAATCCTAGCGAGGTTGTGTCAAACTATAGCGAGGTTGTGTCAAACTCTAGCGAGGTTGTGTGATAACCTCCAATTCGCATGAGACAACCTCTAGTTTAGAGTTGGGTAGTTCATGAACTATATAGTTCGTTTAGAGTGGCCAGACGTCACCCTCACGAACATAATGGACATGTTCGATGTGGCGTCTACGTTCGTGATTATTATATCTAGACTTGTGTCGAACTCGTTCACTAGTTCTCGAACTCGTTCATTTAAGGTGCCCGGACATAACAATCACGAACATACTCGCCGTATCGAACACGTGCATTGCGTGTTCGTGCATGTAGTTCGACGTCTAGTGTGGTTGTGACAAACTCTAAATTAGGTTACGGAATAGAGAACACAGACTGCAATCTCATGTTTAAAATTGATGCTGTTAGACATGCGAATGATAGATGGTCTGGAGGCAGAAATTGTTCTGAATAGTTGGAAATACTTGATATCCATTCCTACACTCAGAGAACTAATTGGTTGACAAGCAGTTGTAGCAACCGTAAATTCGGCTGTTACCACCGAATTAGGGTTGCTCCAACCGACTTGAGATTGTCACGACCGACTTTAGTCCTCACAACTGAAATTCGGTTGAAGTAACTAACCTCTTTTCTTTATTGATTCTTTCTTAATTGATATTTTCTTAATTGATTCGTTTTTGACAACCGAATCTTGAATTATATTCGTTTTGTTAACCATTTTTCCACAGTTTTGGTTAGTAGAACCAAATTTGGAAATAATTCGGATACAACAACTGAAATTGTTACCAAATTCGGTTGGAGTAACCGAATGTGGTATCAATTCAGGTGCAACAACCGAACTTGGCATCAATTCGGTTGTAACTACCGAATTTGGTATCAATTCGGTCGCAATAACCGACTCAACCCTTAAGTCGGTTGCAACGACCGAATTCGGTGTCAATTCAGTGGCTGTAACTAAAATTCTCATGAATTCTGTAGGTACAACCGAATTTCAGTTTCACCTTGATGTTTAAAATTATAAAAACAAATATTATATCATGGTAAAATGAGTAAGGTAAACTCGTTAGAACAGCTGATTTCAACATATTTCTTGCGTAGGTGTTACTCTTATGTCAAATTCACATGCATTTTGTTTGTGTACCTTTTTTGTTCACTTTTACAGTAGATACACACATGAAGAAAATTTGACAGATTATGGACACCAAACAAAAACAAAATGCCTGTGTTTGTTGTAACAATTTATTAACAAAGGTAAGTTAACATATTGTAATTATGGTTTTTGTATTAAATCGTCTTATTTTGCAGAAAATGTCCAAGAAGATATCAACAGTTTTGGAATTTGTCAAGGTTGGTCGTTGGAGATATGCTGCAATCATCTGTATGTGAAACGGTTTAGGACCTACATCAACACATACAACACGCCAAATTGGAGCGGTTAGCCATGATGGCCGGGACTTCCAAAAAAGTCGGTAGTGACATATGTGTTACCCTAAAGATTACCCTATTTTTTAATAAGAATATAGGAAAATAAATAATTACTTATTAATAAATCAGGTTTCAAAATTCATTTGTGACACTATCTACATTCGGTTGTGAGAACCACTATAGAGGTGTGTCAACCTCTAATGAGGTTCTGGCAAACTTCAATGAGGTTGTGACAACCTCTAAATTCGATTACGGCTAATTTGGCTGTCTCAACCGATTTTTTCTGTGAGTGTAGGCAGGATACTATCTCTACGCTAGTAGCTGCCATCAGTGGGCATTGCTTGAAAGACAGACATGCGTCTTGGCTTGGAATTTCAGCTCATGACTACTGCAGAAGCTGAGGGGATGTAGAGGAGGCTGAGAGCTTCAAACATTTGAAAAAATGCTGTCCGTCCTGCTTTTTGTATGACTGGGAGACAATATTTAGGATTTTATTTCTTTCTGGATCTAGCGTAAATTCAGGAGGGAGTTAAGCTGATAAATTTTAGGCGATAATAATTGGTTCGCCTGGGACTTATTTATGGAATATCGGGAAGAGGTATCCCATGACTTGAACGCCCCTTAACCATACCAGATCAATTTACAGGTTTGACGTTGGGGACGTAATATTATGTTCCATGGTATTACAACGGTCCTCACTGGACTAAGTATGCCAATAGTGACAGCCGCTTCTACCTAACATAACACAAAATGATCTCGTATGCGTGATGACCTTCCTATGAACTAAGATGAGGTTCTCACGCAGCCACAAGCCATGAGGCGAAGCAACAATTCTTTCACCCTTTTTTTCTCAACAGAACCTAGGCTAATAATACTAAGGTTAGAGTTGGACAGTTCGGGAACTTTATAGTTCATTGATACAATTAGAAGGGGCCCATAATAAGTCTGACCCAGCTAAATTTTGATTTAGTTTTTTCGTTTGCGTGTTTAGCTGTCAAATTTTGTGGAGTTTCTTCTATTGGCATTTTCCTTGTTGATAAAATGTCAAAGAATTTTAAATAACACGCAATTTAAAGCGTTAAACGAACTGATTCAATTTTTCACATTTTGTTTACATCATGGCTTTCATTATTCAGCTGATTTTGGGAACGTAAACACAGAATGTCTATTGCGGCCACCTCATAATTCGAGTTGGGTAGTTTATGAACTTTACAGTTCATTAAGGGCGACCATCCATAATCCATGAGTTAACACCTCCTTCAACTTCACGAACACAATGTTAGATATGGCGATTACTCATATGATTACGTTTAAGAACTAGTGTAGTATTTCGATCCAAGTCTACTCATAATTAGAGTTGGGTAGTTCATGAACTATATAGTACAGTTAGATTTTTACATATGGTCCTCACGAACATAATCTACTTAGTCATGTTCGATGTGGCGATTATGTTCGTGATTGTCATGCTCGATCTTAGCTAATTCAGTGCGACTAGACTTGAGCCTCTCACGAACACAATCTACATGTTCGATTGGGAAATTATGTTCGTGATTGAACAAGTTCGAGAACTAGTGAATAAGTTCGCCAAGCCTATTCATAATAATTGAAGCCCTTGGTGGAAGAAGGTGTTAACTCACTTTTTTTTCCAAAACAATACTTTCCTTCTTTGAATGTTTTCATGGTGTCTGATTTAAAAAAAAAATTAAAAATCAAATTGTAAAATTTAATTTTAATAATTTAAATATCAGATGTTGACTTTTGTCTTATCTAAAACAAAATCAGATACCATGGAAACATTAACAGAAGGACAATATTGTTTTTGAAAAAAGTGAGTTAACACCTTCTTCCACCAAGGGCTTCAATTGTGTCATAATTTAAGATTAAGCTCAAAAACATGTTTGATATGTTGATAATGTTCGCGATTATTATGTCCGGCTCCATAAGATGAGCGAGTTCGCGAATTACTGAAAAAGCTCGACCAAAAAAAAGAGCCGTGTCTCCCAGTTTTGCCCAAAGTCATGCACTATTTTTAAGGGCTTCCAAAGATTTGGGGCCTCGGTGTCATTTTTGCAAAAATGTGACCATTTTGTCAGGCTCATATCTTGCAAACCGTTCGGAATTTTGATTTACTCTCTGAGGGAAAGTTGTAGCTCTTGTCATAGAGAACACAACATGCAACATATAATCTTGGTACATTTTTGTAGTTGATTGTTTTCTTGAATTTTGAGCCGTTTGCTACCTATGGACCTGAACAGGGTAAAAAGGTAAAAAAAACTCGAATTTTTTGCGATTTTGACCTTGTAGATGAAGTTTTTTTTTTGATTTTATATTTTCAGATTTTTTCCGGACGGTTTGCAAGATATGAGCCTGACAAAATTATCACTTTTTTGCAAAAATTACACCGAGGCCCCAAATCTTTGGGAGCCCATAAAAAAAGTGCATGACTTTGGGCAAAACTGGGAGACACGGGTCTTTTTTTTTTTGATCTTTTATTACGTAGTGGTGCCCGTATATGGTTATATTTTTTCGTGTTGCACTATGTTACTTACTATGTCGCTTCCTTGTAGGCGATATCGTAAGGCAATGTATATATTTTCCCGTTCTTTGCTTGATAATATGCAGTAAAGTATGGTAATGGATGTGATGTCACGATCTGATACGAACAACATCCGATCTCCCATGACAGATTGGATGATGTAACCAGAATACAAAGTTAAATTTAGATGACAGTATTTAGATTTCGTAGAAGGTGGATGTGGCGAATTTTTGTCCAGAAAAGAAGTTTCAAAAGCATGCTTATTTGTAAACAAAAACAATTTAAAAATTTAAGAAGAATAAACAATAAATTGCACAAAATATAAATTATTAAAATTGGAATATAAGTATAATATGCTAAATTCTGAATTACCATAACATGATTTCACAGCATCGACAATGCACAGAAAGAAAGTATGGCTCTTAATTGTCCTTAAATAGACATGATATTCGCAACATCCCAGCTGGAACTAAGAGTCCAAACATAATCAAACACGCTAGAGACGACGACGTTTTTTTTATATAAGTTTCTTATGGAAGGGAAAAATCGTGACGGAAATCCGCAGCGGCTGACGACTCGCTGCTAGAATAGAATCGTTTTTAATTTCTTGGCGGCGCTCTCACGAAATCTCTCAATTGGGAGAATGGAGTTGCCACATTTTCATAAAAACCATAAGAGCAACCAACATATGCATACATAAGTTGGAATATGCGTGTACAAAAGAAAATTAAATAAAAGGGTTAAAAGAAAGGGTTGCAAACAAATTCCAGAAAAGGTCCGCAACTGCAGAGAGAAAAACTCAATTGAAGTCGCTAGACGCTCTCTCTCCCATTTCGTTTAGACGCTAGGGACTTTTTCGTCGTCGTTTGAAGCATGTATGGTTCTGTTTGGGCTCTAAATAAGCGCTTTTGATCGCCCTTAAGCAGGGGGATTCTCAAAAACGATGTACAAGTAGACAGTCAAAATTTCTCTTCACTCAAATGCCAATAAACAAAACGAGTGAAACCCTAGTACTTCTCTACTCTCTCTCTTACTCTCTTCATTGAATATTTCAACACACGAGCAGCTTTTTGATAGTGTTATTGTATATGACCATACAAATTCCAACCATGTTGAAGTAAAATTACATAAACTATGCAAAAAGTATGAAATAAACAAGATATGACGCGAGAGAGAAATGCGTTTGAGTGAACTCCTAGTACTTTTTGGTTCTCTTTTACCAGGGTTGCCAAGTTGCGCACATCTTCTGGTCGTCTAATTGTAAATCGCCTTTGGGAATGAGAGAGCAAAGACGACAGGAACTAATTTTAAATAGTGTTTATTGATACTAATGACAGCTAAATTATGTTTTATGTTGTTTGTATTAAAAGCAAATACGCATTCCCTTTTATTTCTGTCCGTTTTATGTTAAACGAAAGTGTAAAATTGGTAAAATACAGCAGCAAATAAAACTCTATGAAATGGCCTACTACCTCGTCGTCATGAAGACGACTCTTACTCTCTTCGATGAGTAATGGAAACTCTTAAGAATTTCTCTATGCCTTAACTAGTGCTGCCAAGTGGGACATTTCATACAAAAATCAGGCCTTATATCAACAGGTTGGTAAGCGATTGGTAGCTCAACTCTCCCTTAAAAATCTGCTTCTGAGTAAGCACTATTTTTTTCTGGGAATCTTAAAAAAGAAAGTAATAATGTTTGTGTGAAATGCCTCCCGCCAAAGTATTATTTTAGGCCAAACAAAGAAAAACCTCGCTTAGCTTACTTTTTTTCAAGTATGTAAGCGAGAGAGTAAGCGACAGACACACGAATGCACGTTGAGCTACAGCAATCAATTTTTAATTATTTGTAGCTGGGGTTTCTTTCACCAACGATAAATTCCACATTCTTCCTCCACAACAACCCCTGCTTTTTGTACAACTTAAATAAAACCGCAGTAAATTACCTTTTTAACCCAAACTGGAAAATAAAAAATAAATCATTACAATTCACAATCTCGTCGCAACTAATAAATGGGGTTTTTGGAAAACGCGTTATCTTAATACTTCCGAACAACGCCCGGTTCACAAACATCATGTAACGTGAACATTTTGGTTTGTGGCCTCCATTTCCCCGCCTTCCAAATTGAGGTTATGAACAACGCGCATATACGAGTATTCGAACTAAATGGTGAGAAATTCATTATCAAATATTACGAATGTTCTTAGTTGGGAATAACAAAAATATCGTTTAATTAAGTAGGAAAATGTAATAAAATAAAACACACGGCAATTGTGTTTTCCCTCTCCTCCTCCAGCTAGGAAAGGCAAATGGGAAATAGAAAAGAGAAACCATTTCTATGCCGCCTGGCCTAAGGAGGTACGTACATATGTAGTAGGTAGTGAGGAGGGAGGGGTGGTGAACTGAAAGTGAAATAATTCATTGTGAGTATTGCATGACAAGGGTCAATAAAAATACATGAAACATGGAGTGTTTTACATTTGATACGAGCCAAAAAGGGGGTCTGGTCTGGACTCAGACTGGACTGGTCTGGTGTAACCTTAAACACATTTCATTTGTTATAAATAGTACATAAAAATATTCTTAATTTACTACTATAGTAATAAATTTTAAATAATTTTCTTTCTTTCAAGAAAAGGTGGCCGGCCATCTCTCCCCTAAATGCAGTTTTTCTTGGCATTTGCTTCATTAAAATCCTATTCATCATCATCAGTTCCACCAACACCAAACAGAAACTGAAAAACTACTCAATGTTTAGTAGGAACTGAAAAAATCCATCAGCACTTGACGGAAAAACAAGGAAAAAATAGAAAAGACAGGGAATAATGGGAAATTCTCATCCCTCTTTGCGTGTTCCTCATCCTGGGGCAGATGTGGAAACTACACAAATCCGACCGCCTTTCGCACTTACAAAGGCATTCACACTCATCCCGCCATCATCATCCATTCATGTGTATTGACTTAAGGAAACAAGAAAAACAACAACTAAACTACTGAAATTGAAAAATCTCAATACCATGTAAAAATCTTGTGAATTCTCCTCAACCCACCTTGGCAGGAGGACAGCAGATGAACGTGTGTTTCATGTCACATGTAGCGGCGGCACTACACTGTGCGTTTTGTGCAGCATTCTTGTCATTTTTGACATTTCTCTGCGTCGTTTCGCTTACGATCTCAACGATCTTTGGGGGTGCATAGTATTGAATCTGCTAGAACACGCAAGTGAGAGTGACACTTGTGTTAGATATTCAATGAGTGAGGGAGTGAGTGAGGGGGAATACTCAATTTAGATTTCGACCAACGACATCGACGACATAATGCAAAAACAAAATATGTAGTTTTGTGTATTTATTTATGGCTTTTGTAGAAAAATTACATTTTGTCACGTTACAGAGAAATTTGACAGGTTAATCACACGAGCAAAATGTCACATTGAGACCCGTATGATATTTTACACATACAGATGTGCAACGAATGGTAGCAGTCATTTGCACGTGTGTTTGCCTGTAGACAATATACGAGGGTTGAGGGAAAACTATTTTCAAAGAGGTAAATACTCTGATACATAGGTATCATATTATAGTACACACATATACATATAAATAAATAACATCGGACAAAAAAATGAAAGAAGAAAGAGAAGCAATAAAAGATTAAGTAATCTTGCGATTACGGGGGAAAAAATATTTGAGATAAAATTTCCGTAATGAAATGCTTGTTAAGGTAAAAAATGTTTAAACAAATCGCGTGGAATAAATTTGGTTCACTATTGAGGTTTTATGAAAATTTCGTTCCCATAAGAAGTAGTACGTGTATAGAAAATATCGAAAATTTCATGAACTGAAAATTTCGCTTACTTTTCAGTTGCTTGGTACTCAGCTCTTTGCAAAAATTTCGTAAGCAAATTCAACTCCAGGGTTGTTACGCCAAAGTTATTTCGAACGAAAACAATTGTTTGGTACCGGAATTTTGACATTTCACTTAATGTACAAACAAAATTTAATAGCGCTTTAAAAACCACATTAAAAATACGGAAATGGGCTTGTAAATATTTCGATAATCAGTGTTTAGGTTTTTGAAATTGTTATCCGGTTCCCAACATTAATTTGTGACTACAAGCCTTAAAAACGTGTTAGATCGAAAATGAAGGGTGTCCCAAAATTCGTGGAAGATTTGAATGTCGTTCCATTTGTGCTGTAAAGTGATTTTATGATAAAAAAAATAACGGACATCGTGGCAGTTGACAATTCAGGCCTTTTAAATTTGGAGCGCTACACGAAAGAGCAACGCGTTTCCATTGTTAAATGATATTTTAAACATAATTAAGGTTTGGCAGCTACAGTTCATTTTGGCAGCATCACTCCATTGATGAGTTACTGGTTCGCAATATAATCTGTAATAATCCAGGGTTTTCTTTTGGCCAAAATTGCAAACTGTGGACTTTAACCACATGTGGTTTCCAAGTCATGGAAGAACACAATACTGCACTATACGCTGATGATACCGCAATTATAACAAGTGGAAAGCTAACAAATGCAATAATTAAAAATATGAAAAAATGCCTTATACATGGAGAAAAGTACTTCTTAAAATGGAAAACAAAAATCAATGAGGATAAAACACAAGCTATAATGATCCCATTTAATAAATCGCCTAAGAGAATCCCTACTTTAACTCTAAACATAAGAGGGGCAGAGATTCCACTTAAAAACAGTATCAAATATCTGGGCATAATACATGATAAAAAAATTGACATTTAAGGAACACATCTTCAAAACATGCGAAATGGCTACTCGATGCGGAAGAACACTTTACCCATTGCTAAACAGAAAATCAAAGTTGAACGCCAAAAACAAAATGTGTATGAGACCTATTATGACATACGGGTGCCAAGTCTGGTATATGAAAGCTGCTAAAACATACCGGAAAAAACTTCAAATAATTCAAAACAAGAATTTAAAGATAATTTACAATTTACCAATACGCTCTTCAACATTCCATCTGCATAGAAATTACAACGAAGACTCTTTTAGTATGGTCGCATATAATCTAAATAGAAGCTTTGAAGATCGAAACAGATACCCCAATTCTGATTTAATAAGAAATTTATAGATAAGACTATCTTCTAAATCTTCACTATGAAGATGAAATAAGTTGTTAATTACATTATTTCTTAACACTTAAAATAGGGTTTTTACTATCTTTTTTGCCTAAAACTGTGACAAATTTCTTTAATGAGTTATACCCTAACAAAATAAGATAATAATTGCTGCAATACTTTTAGTAAAATCTCAAACTATGTAAATCTAAAATCTAAATTTAAAATTGTAATGATGATAGTACAAATAAAACAAAAAAAAAAAAAATAAAAAAAAACGGTGTTACATACCACACAGTCCGAGAAGTAATTCAATTACTGGAAGAGTCATTTCCTGATCGTGTAATTTATAGTTTTTGTGTTCAGATTTGGCCGCCAAAATCCTTCGAAATAACGCGGTTGGACCGACGAGGCCAAGTCTTGAAGGAGAAAATTGGGCACTGTATCAACAAACTACAGCCACATTTATGCAAAATGTACAGTGACGTGCAAAATTGTAACAGAGTTGACACAGTTTGGAAATAAATTTGTATATTTTAAATATTTGATTAGAAACAAAAACAAATTAACTAAAGCAATTTATTGTATTCTCGTGAATACAAATAAAAACAATTATAATTATATGTTGATATATACGAAATGAATAATAAGTATTGTAAAGTTATGTAAATGTTACAATTTTGCACCGTGGTTTTATGTTAATTTATTTCTTTTCTGATTCAATATTTTATGCCGTAGCCTTTGGCTTTCTTAAGAGCTTTTATACGGCGAGGCATGCTGTTGTAAAATTTTGCCAACATTTCCGCTGGAATCGCATTTCAAGCTTCTTTTACTCTATCATAGCTCGTTTACGCCTTTTGAAGCATCTGGGTACTTGGCGAGCTGAGAATTTATGTAACTCCAAATGTTTTCGATCGGCTTGAAGTCCGGTGACTGTGCAGGCCATCTCGTAGTTGTAAATTGTTGATCTTAACCAGTTTTTAACGATTTTGGCCGAATGTTTTGCATCGTGGTCATGCTGAAAAATCAGTCTTTCAGTAGCAAGACCCGTTTTTATAAAGCAGCTGGTAAATGATTTTGCCGAATTGAAAGATATTCTTCTTTTTCATAATACCTTCAATGTTAAACAGTACACCTACTCCATTCTTAGTAATACATCCCCATACCATTATGGATCCACCACCAAGTTTCATGATTTGTTTTACTGAATTCGGGGTAGTAATATTTCGATTTATCGTCCAGTACCAAGCACGGCCATCGGACGCGATTTGATTGATTTTAGCAGGGTTCGTATTTCATGGGCAACGCAGGGCAACCCATTATTCGGCCTTATTCCCGTGGTCGTCGTCGACGTCGTCATCAGATTTTTGTCAACTTTAGAACGTTATAAATGTATTGTCACATCGACAACTACAAAGTTTTTGATGTCTATGATCCGAAAACAACCCTCTTAAAACTACCCAAAATCTTTCTGGTCAAAATGCCTTCAAGTCGCCAATAAAAATGGTGTCGATATTGTATTGACGTCGACGACGACAACGGGAATAAGGGCGATTATTATTGAAAATAATGGGTAGTTACCCGCGACGATGGGTAATGGATTACCCAGGGTAACCCATCCCCATTTTTTTTATTGAAAATATGAAAAAATTAGAAAAAATTTCTATATCTCGGAAACGGAGCCTCCATTCGGAAGAATAACCAATTTTTGAGGGTTTCTAAGAGGTTTTCATAAAGTGGTCCAATTCATATGGAAGAATTGTTTTTCTAAAAAATCGCCAACATAAGAAAATCGCTAAAATAAAAAAGTGACTATAACTCGGAAACGGTGTGTCGAATCGCAAAAATAATAAAGTTTTTACCTGCATGCGAGGCTGTCTTCAATATGGCATCACTAAAATCGCTAAAGCTAAAATTTTTCAAACAAAAAAAAACGCTAAAACGCCTTCATGTATATATCTCGAAAGCGGAGTTTCCAATCGATAAATTAACCAATTTTTCCGGGTTTATAAGAGGTTATCATAAAGTGATCCCATTCATATGGAAGATTTTTTTCCAAAAAAAATCGCCAAAATAAGAAAATCGCTAAAATAAAAAAGTGGGTATAACTCGGAAACGGTGTTTCGAATCGCAAAAATAATAAATTTTTTACCTCTTAAAGAGGCTTTAACCAATGGATGTCTTCAATATGGCATCACTTTTTTTAAAATCGCTAAAACTAAAATTTTTCAAATAAAAAAATCGCTAAAACGCCTTCATGCATAATCTCGAAATCGGAGCGTCCAATCAAAAAAATTGGTATGGAAGAAGTTTTTTTTTCAAAAAATCGCCAAAATAAGAAAATCGCTAAAATAAAAAGGTTGCTTTAACTCGGAAACTGTGTGTCAATTCGCAAAAATAATAATTTTTTTACCTGCATACGAGGCTTTAACCAATGGATGTCTTCAATATGGTATCACTTTTTTTAAAATCGCTAAAACTAAAATTTTTCAAATAAAAAAAAAATCGCTAAAAAGCCTTCATGCATATATCTCGAAAGCGGAGCGTCCAATCAAAAAAATAACAAATTTTTTCGGGTTTCTAAGGGGGTTTCATAAAGTGGTTCATCCAATTTGTATGGAAAAAGTTTTTTTTTTTGCAAAAAATCGCCAAAATAAGAAAATCGGTAAAATAAAAAGGTAAGCTATAACTCGGAAACGGTGTGTCGAATCGCAAAAATAATAATTTTGTTTACCTCATAACGAGGCTGTAAGCAATGGATGTCTTCAATATAGCCTCACTTCTTTTTAAATCAGGCGTTTCAGCAATTTTTTATTTGAAAATTTTTAGTTTTAGCGATTTTTTTTAAAGTGATGAAAAAATGAGAAAATTACATTTCATTCGACGACTGTCACCTCGCTTAGTGACGGCGACTCTATCGAGTACTTAGCCATGAAAAAGCTTCTCAAAATACCGTTCGGAACCGGGGCAAAACTATAGGTCCCAATTAGTCAGTGAAAAATTAGAAAGCACATACCTCAGTGGTTGTGAAACTCTCCCCAATCCCTTCATGGAATGTAATGGGAATTGGTTTCTCTTTGTGTATACATATATTGTATAAATACAGAGTGATTCAGGAAGTTCCGGACAAATTTCTCCAGCGTATTCCTTGGCTCATTTCATGAAGAAAAGTCCACTGGGACCATGTGCGAAAATGCAAGGGGCGCGAAATGGCAGTGTTCAAAATTTTCGCGTTGGCGGTCGGAGGGTAGTAGGGTAAAGTTGCTAACTTCTGAACCAGTGGTCGGATGTTTTTGGGCTTGTTGGAAAGGTCTTTAAGAGGCCTTTCAGAATCAATAAAAAAAAATAGAAAAAAGTCAAATCGCCGAGATACAGAGCTTTCACATAACCTCAATTTGCTCAGCCAGATGGCAGGTAACTTATGTTTTTTTGAAAGATAGTCATACCTCTTGAAAGATAGCCATACCTCTAACCTTTCCAAAATGACCTAAACGATACTCGAAACTGTTGCTGCAGCAGAGATTAGCGTAAACTTTTACATTTTTGTCGTTATTCACTTTTAAAAAACCGGACAAAAATCACTCGTACTTTTCGCGTTCGTTGACACTTGTTGAATGACAAAATTCTATCAATGAATATCTATAAATACTACTTACTTTTTTAGGCACTGATGAATGAACTGGAAAGTGGACTGGAAAATAAACTCTTAAACGTGTTAATTTACAAAAACAAATAAATGTGTGCTGTTATTTCGCTTCCAAAAACAAAAACAAACATTTTTGCATTTCAGTAAAATGGTCATAACTTTGGAACGGTAAGACCTTTGGGCTTCGTTTAGGTCATTTTGGAAAGGTAAGAGGTATGGCTATTTTTCAACAGAAAAAAAAAACAGCTCTGTATCTCGGCGATTTGACTTTTTTCTACTTTTTATCGTAGATTGATTCTGAAAGGCCTCTTAAAGACCTTTCCAACAAGTCCAAAATCCGACCACTGGCTCAGAAGTTAGCAACTTTAACCTACTACCCTCCGACCCCCAATCCGAAAATTTTGAACACGCTGCCATTTCGCACCCTTGCATTTTCGGACATGGTCCTAGTGGACTTTTCTTCATGAAATGAGCCAAGGAATACGCTGGAGAAATTTGTCCGGAACTTCCTGAATCACCCTGTATATACATATACTTTATGAATCAATAACAAATTTAATCTTTAAAAAAGTTGTGTTTTCTCTTAAAATTTTTGGACACCCTTTATAAATATAGAAAATTAATTTACTTATAAAAAAGTATGATTTTGATTGAACTGGGTAATCCGTGATCAATGCCCGGATGTAAATTATCATTAAATCGAAGGGCAATGAGTAGTTAGCAACTTGCATAATTAGTCTGTCTAATACTAGTTATTTGTTTTCAATACCATATTCACTTTTTATTTGATTACATTCAATAAAACATCTGTATAAAGTTGTGTTTTTTTTACTGGGATCCAATAAAAACACTTGAGTGATCTTTACATTTAAATTAAAAAAAATATATTTAATATTGTAAAAAAAATACACTAATATGTTTATGAAATGCATCCCATTGTGCGGCAAAATCGTATACGGAAATCGGTTGACACAAAGATAAAGAGAGATCGAGAGAGGGAAAACAGGAGTTCATTAATCTTTTTTCAAACTCCCACATTTGTTTCCTTTGAAGATTTTTCGCGTTTGACAAACTCATTAAAGTTGTCTGACAGTATTTAATTAATATTTTTTTTTTATTTTTGTTTTCATTTTTGGCACTGTAGTTGTTGTTATTTTCATTATGGACAAATAAATAAAAAACAGTACCTACTCATGTGTGTACATAAGTTTGTATAACTGACAACCATATGTCATTACTCACGTACATATAAGTAATGGGTGTGTTTATGTTGGAGTACTTCTGGTTGAGATCATTAAGAAAATTCCTAATTAGGTTTGTGGCATTTTCATAACTAATTTGTGAAAACAGTTTTAGGCCATCAAATTCTTCGATAACTGTTTAAAGTTATAAGAAATAATTTAATAATAAATTATTAAAGATTCAAAAGTTTTTTTTATTTTTGTTTTAGTAGCGGAAGAAAGTCTGTTTTATTGGCTGAATTACACAAGTTGCCTTCAAATACTTTAACCCATTATAATCTAAAATTTAGAAATTCATTTTGAACCCGTTTCTACAAACACTTTTTCTACAAGGAAAATGACTGTACAAAGTTAAATACATAGAGCGAAATTTTTTTTAAATGCGAAACAAAAAAATCTTGTAATTTTTGTTTAAAAATCAAGCTCGAGGTCAGTTTAATTACAAATTTATTTATTCAAAATTTCGATCCCCATCGAGGATCATCTTCAGGAATGGATAAATGAGTAAAAAACAAAATACAAAAGGTTAAACAAAATGTTATTCTCCTACCCCTTCAGCGTCTATTGTATTACACAAAAAAATCTTGCTGATTAGATTAGTTCATACTACACATCTGCTCAAGACGTCTTGAATGGTCATTCAAGATATTTGCTTCTTTTTCAAGACATGTACTTTTTCAATACATATACAAGTTGCGACAACCAAGTACGTCGGGGTAATGGCGACTAAGCATTCGTGCATGTGTATGTACACAAAAACACAATACGATGTAGAAGCAGTAGTATTGTCTGTTTATGATCTACAGCTTCACTCACATACACAAATGCTTTTTTATATCGGATCACTGTAGTATTTGGTTGCCGCAACTTCGTACATGTCTTGATAGAAAGCAAATGTCTTGAATTACCATTCAAGATGTCTTGTGCAGATGTCTTGTCCATACTTAGTGTTTCAAGCGCCATTTAAGCAACAGGTATCAACATTTTCAGCAAAAATTACATTTGTACGGAATTAGAACCGAACGAAGAAATTTTTGATGAGCAAACGAGTGTTGATATGGATTCGGACGTACGAGGTCCATAAGAAGACACTTCCACAGTATTTGGTGGTCCAATAACTGTACTGTTTGGAAGGAATTACTGGCCAACACGGCTGTAATGCCGTTTAAGCATCTAAAATAAAACTATTGAAAATAAAGCCGCATTCGCACAGAGAATTTCACATAATGTCTTTTCGTTTTTTTTTCAAAAATGTAACTCAAATTTGTCGCTGAAGTTGGTCTATTTCTACTCCAGCAACATATTTGGTCGAATAAATAATATACTATTAAGCGGTAGAGGCGCGGTACTTCGAATTTAATTTTAAAACTTAAAAATATCAATGAAAATTGAAACCATTTGAGTTAAAGCCGGAATCACAATGCAAGCAACATCTTCAACACGCGTTCGCAATGTAAGCAACAGTTTACTTCGAATCCAGATGTTTATTCTAACAGGTGATACCAGTATTACGGCCAATATATCAAGGCAACAATAAAATATATTTTATTTTCGTGTCAATGTTAACACGAATGTAAGTCAAGAATAAAAGTAAGCCAGAAATTACAAAAACCAAATACATTTGAATTTGATTCTTCATATAATGAACAGAAGGAAAAGCAAATCATTTAAGTTGTTCTTAGCACACAACCTCTATTAGTTGCATCATAATTCAAATGTCACAAATGTTTGTATTTTGAATATTAAAAAATGTTAATGTATTTAAACATATTTGCTATTAAAAGATTCTACAGATAAAATTACGCTTTATAATGCATCGCTTAACACAAATGTGTTCAATTTTCATTGATGTTTTTAAGTTTGTAAATGAAATTCGAAGTACAGCGCCATCTACCGCTTAAAAGTCTATTAGTTATTCGAACAAATATGTTGCTGGAGTAGAAATAGACCAACTTCAGCGACAAATTTGAGTTACATTTTTGTAAAAAAAAAACGAAAAGACATTATGTGAAGCTCTGTGTGAGAACGAGTTGGCATGAGAAACGAAACAAAAATGTAACTCCAATTTGTCACTGAAGTTGATCTATTCCTACTCCAGCAATATATTTGTTCGAATTTCCTTTTCAAACTTAAAAACATCAATGATAATTGAACCCATTTGTGTTAAAAGATGCATAATAAAACGTTAATTTATCTGTAGAATCTTTTAATACCAAATGTGTTTAAATACATTCACAGTTTTCAATATTCGAAATACAACCCTGAATGTGACATTTGAATCATGATGCAACTAATAGAGGTTGTGTGCTAAGAACAACTTAAATGATTTGCTTTTCCCTCTGTTCATTATATGAAGAATCAAATTCAAATGTATTTGGTTTTTATAATTTCTGGCTTACTTTTAATCTTGACAAACATTTGTATTAACATTGACATGAAAACAAAATATATTTTATTGTTGCCTTGATATATTGGCCGTAATACTGGTATCACCAGTTAGAACAAACATCTCGATTCGAAGTAAACTGTTGCTTGCATTGTGAACGCCTTTTGAAAATTTTGCTTGCATTGTGATTCCGGTTTAAACGATGCATTATAAAACGTAATTTTATCCGTAGAATATTTTAATAGCAAATATGTTTAAATACATTAACATTTTTTAATATTCGAAATACAACCCTGGATGTGACATTTGAATCATGATGTAACTAATAGAGGATGTGTTATAAGAACAACTTAAATGATTTGCTTTTCCTTCTGTTCATTACATGAAGAATCAAATTCAAATGTATTTGGTTTTTGTAATTTCTGGCTTACTTTTATTCTTGACATACATTTGTCTTAACTTTGACTGGAAAACAATATATATTTTATTGTTGCCTTGATATATTGGCCGTAATACTGGTATCACCTGTTAGAACAAACATCTCGATTCGAAGTTAACTGTTGCTTACATTGCGAACGCCTATTGAAAATGTTGCTTCCATTGTGATTCCGGCTTAAAACTATTAAATTGATGGAAAACAATCTTGGGGTAATTGCTTTACGAGAAATTTATTTCTGTGGCAACAGAAGTGAACGACTTTTCTTATGTATAACTTATTTTTTCCTTACACGCTGAAAAATCTGTCTTTTGTTGTTGTTTGGATGCAAATATTGCATACTTGTGTCTAAACACGTTGTGTTTGCTATTCAATATTACATGTTGGAGACACAATGTATAAAAGGTTTTAATTTATGTTTTCGTGACCCTGTAAAATTTGGATATAATTAAATTTTGCTTTAAAAAATATACTTATAGACATTTTTTCAAAATTATGATTTTATTGGTACGAGTAAGACCCATTATCGACATTAATGAATGAAACACAACATCGTTCAAATGGCTTGCAAAAACTTGCTTTACAGTACGTCAATTGAACTACCCAATTTTTCAGAACATTTTCGATTGTTTGGGCCTCTACATCGTGAACAACAGCGTCGATTTCGTGTTTTAAGGACTCTTTGAACGGCGTATGGATTTTCCTAGCCCTAAATGAGACAATTTTATTTGTTAGCGTAACGACGAGAAAATTCTCTTCAGCGGAAAAAATTATTTTTCGGTAAAAATGCTCATCTTCAGTCAGGCAATGTTCAGCCCATTCAGCGAAGCGAAAACACATCGGATGGTCACGAGGCTTCAGTTCTTGGACTAATAATAATACCGAGGTCTTCATGCAAAATTCTGGGCAAAGAAGTGCGAGAAATGTTCAATTGCTGCGAGTTGATGTTGATGGCTGTTCGAGCACACTTTCAGCTACCGCGGCAATATTTCCACTCGTAGAGTGGAGTTTCTGAACCCAAAATGCAACAATTTTGTACACAAACGAAGCCATCAAGATGAATATCAATCTCACGCTGAAAATCAGTTTGTTGTAAATTCCTTCATTATTTTTCAAATATTTCTCAACAATGAGAACGTGTTGTCCTTTCATTTAGAGTTCCATTTTGGATAACACTTAAATGCAAGCTGTCACGCTTGTCGATGTCAGCACTTCACCTCGCACAT
Organism: Phaonia tiefii; assembly: GCA_963931995.1. NCBI lineage: Eukaryota > Metazoa > Arthropoda > Insecta > Diptera > Muscidae > Phaonia > Phaonia tiefii. The sequence continues at coordinate 210,513,890 of OZ008371.1, forward strand.
GGCACGAAATTCAAAGACTACGTGAATGGGCTGAGAATATTGTTGGCATGAATTCTTCTCTCTTCCTATACATATTCTGCACTTTTGTGTACACCTTTTGTGCTTTAGGGTACACTATTGTACGATTGTGTACAATCTTTCACTTTTGTTACAGATTTGAGTACAGTTTTTGTACTTTTGTTTAAATTAACTTTGTGTACTTTTTTAAACTTATTGAACTGATGTGTACGCTTTTAAATACCCTTTTTATACTTTTGGGTACACTTTTTGTACTTTTGTTTATACTGTTTTTAGCTTCTGTGTACACTTTTTTACTTTTGTGTACACGATTTGTGCATTTATGTAAATTTTCCAAAGTGTTCTGTTTACTTGTAAGTACACACTTTTTGTACGTTTGTGTACACTTGTTGTACTGTTTGTACTTTTGTGTACATTTATATAAATGTTTTGTACTTCTGTGTACACTTATTGTACGTGTATGTACACTTTCCGCATTTGTATATACAATTGTTATGCATTTTGTGTACACATTTTGTACTTTTGAGTAAAATTTTTGTACTTTAGCATAATTTTTTTACTTTATGTATACTTTTGAGTTTGATGTACGCTTTTTGTACCTTTGTGCAATCTTTTTGTGTAGTTGTGTATACTTTTTGTACTTTTATGTACACTGTTATCATATTTATGTAGAATTACTATACATTTGTGTACACTTTTCCCATTTGTGTACACTTTTTGCATTTTTATGTACAATTTCTGCGTTTTTATGTAAAATTTTTGCGTTTTTATGTACAATTGTTATATATTTGTGTGCAATTTGTGTACATTTATGTAAATTTTTTGTACATTTGCGAAAACTTTTTGTACTTTTAAGATACACTTTCTGTAATTTTGTTTTGTTGCCCCTACTGTATTGCAGGTATTCAGTTTTTATGAAATTTTCGTTGCCATAAGAAGTACGTGTATAAAATGTAACGAAAATTTCGTGAACTGAAAATTTCCCTCACTTTTCATTTGCTTGATAGTCAGCTCTTAGCGAAAATTTCGTAGGCGAAACCAAGTACAGAGTTGTTACGCCGAAGTTAGTTCGTACGAAAACAATTGTTTGGGACCAGAATTTTGACATTTCGATTATTTTAGTAAATAAAAGTAATAACACATGCGTTAAAAATAGAATGGAGTGCAAAGATGAATTATTAACCCTGCACCGTCATCCGTCGTCAAAACGACGACGCGCGATTTCATTTTCGAGTTGAATTATATTTTTTCCGTTTGTTTTGACCTCATTTTTCGTATAGCGTTAGTCCAAACTGACTTTTTATTGAATGTTAATTAAAAATAATAGAATAACATTAATTTTGGTTCCCATTTTTGCTCACAATATTATTTATAGCGTCTGTAATAGCCCGTAGTCATAATGATGAAGGATGACGTTAGTGTAAAAAAAATAAGGATGACGTTTTAGGGTTAATGAAATATTCGCAAAGTAAACCCGAGATATGTGGTAACTCCTTGTAATAAAATTTTTCTTTTAGAGATAAATCATAAAATTTCTTACGAAAATTTCGCAGGAACTGAAGACGGGGCTTATCGCGACAAGTTACATCCACTCCATTTCCGTCCCAGAAAAGATTGGATCAATACCCTCTGATAAGAAATTTTACTTCAAAATAGAGAAAAATCAACACTGTTATGTTGCTGTTCATTTTCACATGGAAGCATTTATGTTGCTCGTGTTTCGGTGCTTATGAACTTAGTACCAGCTTTTAGGGGTTATTACCAACTCATAGAGTCCTTCTTCATAGCAACATGAATCTCAGCATTGTACCATGTTGCCCAAACGATTATTTATAAATTAAACCTAAAGTGACAATTAATATCTTTGAATTCAGAAAGACAACATATTCTTCTGTAAAAGTTGTCAACAACAACATAAATGAATGCATTGCAATAGTACTTGCAACCTGTTGTAATATTCTTTTTGACTCAACTATACAATCAACAATATAAATCCGGAGCTGCTATCACATTCGTAGTTCATTAATGCAATTACGGGTAATAACAGATGAATAATAAAAACGGAATCGGCTGCTCATTACCCATAACGAAGTACATAATTAAATGAGAACAAATACCCTAAACTATTTCAGACCCTCTCGCGATAAAAGCCAATATTTTCTCACGAAATTTATTCAATCAGAGAATTAATGAGAACAATAAAGGTGCGAACGAGTAATAGAGCAAACAACTACATATGTATGTACAAGGTAAGTTATTGCATACAATTGATAAACGACTTAGTAAGTATGCAGGCATTGCAGTAGCAAGCAGCTCTCTTCGTTTTGTTGGTGATAATTTACCTCTTTATAACGAAATGAAAGAGATCCCCCAAGGGGTGAAAAATGTGTGGGAAAATGGGGTAACAGGGTAGAGAAGTTAACTTCGTGCACATGGAATCCATTCAGCCACAACGAAATTGATATTGAATTTTTTATTTTATTTTTGTTTTGTTTTGTTTTGGAAGAGATCTCTCAGTGTATTACGTTGTTCGCATTCGTGTGCTATCATCGTGTGAGATAAAAAGGTGTATCACTTATATATTTGTGAGAAGAAACTGGTTTTCTCGCAGCTGAGGGTTTCAATATGCCAGCCGTGATGGTAGTAGTATGGGTTTTAATAAGGTTTCTATTAATCGAGCAAACAGTAGTCACTGTCCGTGTTTGCTCGTATGTGTCTCAATAAGAGCATTTCAACTACGATTACACGTTGCCGATGGCGTTGATGATACTTTGTTGTTGGTGCTGCTGTTGATTGTGTTTATCTTTCTAGATTCGGCCAAAAAAATATTCATGCATATTAGCTCCTCTTACTTGGGGTTTGGGAGAGGACTTGGTAGTTTGCTGTTTTTGATTCACCTGCCAGAGTTGCCACAAGTATAATTGAAATAAAAGTGATAATTGATTTCACAAAACTTTATCGCTGTGGCCAAACAGCAAAATTGTTAGCAGCAAAATTAGATTTTTTCGTTTGTTTTTGCCTGGTAGAGCATTAAATGCGGATTCGAAAAAAAACGAAAAAAGTTTGCGGAAGTCCATATTTTCCGAAATATAGGTCTCCAAAGCTTGAATGTATAATCGCGCATAACTCTGCCATTTATTATCCGATCCTGATGAAATAAATTTCATAAATCGTTAAATTTATATTCCAACTAGTCGCCCGGCCGTCCGTCCGGGCTCAGGCATCAAATTCCCTGTGTACCTTAACCCTAGTGAGATAACGTACGTCTCTGAGACGTATGACAAATAAGCATTTATTTCTTTGATTTTTAAGGGGAATACTGTTCGTCGGTTTCGCAATTTAAAATTTGAGGGCTTTTCTTTAGATAACAATTTTTTACAGAGCAAGACTTAATCTTATTAATTTGAAACGAATTTTATTTTAAAACATTTTCGAACCTTTACTAATTAGACCTCAAACTAACATACGTGTTTAAGACGTATGGTTGTCTTTTATGTATACAAAAATAAGGTTATCTTTCTAGGGTTAAGTCGATGTGTGACAAAATCAGGAAAAACGCGCGAGTTTTTAGAAATATTTTTTTTATTTTGGTGTGTAAAAACTACAACAAGGGACAATAGAAATAAAAGACAACAACAACAACGACAAAAGACAACAACGACAAAAGACAACAATACCAAAAGACAAGAACACCAAGTTGATTAAACCCAAAAAGTGAGGTTAAAAACATTTTTTAAATGAGCCCTCAATGGGTTAATAAAATGAAATATATTTATATACAGAGTTATAGGGCTTTGTAATGATACATATTTCAAGCAGATCCGATGATAAATACCTGAGATATGACCGATTATATACTCAAGCTTTAAAGGCCTATATCTCATGAAGTTGGACCTAGCGCAAAAAACAAAACTTATTTTTCAGCTCAGCGCAAAAGCCTTTACCGTTGGTGAAATTTTTGTGCAGATCTGATTTTGCTGCTTAAATAGTTTTATGCCATATTTCGTAGTTCATAAAATATACAATTGTTTGATCAGTAATTTCATCGTTGGGACTAAATCTCTTTCCACCGAGCCATTTCTTTAGGTTTGAAATAGGAAATAGTCACTGGTTGCTAAATCCGGAGAATATGGCGGATTAGGTACCAATTTGTAGCCCAATTAAAGAACTCCAAACAATCCTTTGAAGTTGTCACACGATTACGTTTATGATCAATTGAGAGCAAACGCGGCACCCATCTTGCCGACAGCTTTCTTAAACCCAACTGATCATTTAAAATCGAAACCACACTGTCATATGAAATGCCTATGGCATCAACAATCTCATGAACTTTTACTTTTCGATCGGCCAACACCATATCGTGCATTTTTTCGACATTTTCGGGTGCATTGACCATAGCCGTCCAGAACGTTCAGCGTCATTTGTACTTGTGCGACCACAACGAAAGTCAGTAAACCCACCTTTTTACCATTGAAATCGATGGTGCAGAGTTCCCATAGTATTTATCAACCGTTTCCTTGGTTTGATTGACGGTTTTTTTTCGCAAAAAATAATGTTTAATGAGCACTCGAAATTCACTCTTTTCCATTTAAAAAAAAATGCTCGAGGTTGTATGTTTTGAACATCTGTTAAACGCAAAGTAAATGACGGAACTTGCTCAAAATTTGAGCTCAAAATTTGGGAGCAGTGTTGCATTTCATATAACTACGAGGGAAGTTCGAAAAGTCACGGACTTATTGATCCACCCTGGTAATATTTTTAGTGTAGAACAAAACTTAAAAACAAAGAAAAGTACAGTTGTCAACTCGGACAAGTTGCTGGCCATGTTATCAACGAAAATAATTTATAGATTAAGCCGAGCACTAAGATCGGTCGCGTGAAAAATATTGAGCAACTTGGGTCGCTGTGAAATGCGCCATCAACGTATCAGTGTTGATGATTATACAAGGTGGCGCAAAAGTAAACTTCCGATGTTTTTTGGCTGTAATTTAAAAAAAAAATTAAAAACTTTGATTCTTCTTGTGGATTAATTTTATTTGGTCTTTTAATTTTTTTACATCAAGTCGAGAATATGATGTCATGTAAATGGCCGCCGCCACAGTTGATTGTCATTTGAGCCCTTTTTATGGCATTTTCCATCACTTTGGCCAAAACTTCCGGCGATACGTCCTCACATTCTTGACGGATATTGTCTTTAAGAGCTGCAAGAGTCTGAGGCTTGTTGACATAAACTTCAAAAAGCCCCACAAAAAGAAGTCTGGAGCGGTCAAATCAGGCGATTTTGCTGGCCAGTGCAAATCGCCAAAACGGGAGATTAGGTGCCCGGGAAATGCATCCTTCAGCATATCGGTTGTGGCACGTGCAGTGTGTGCCGTTGCACCGTCCTGTTGGAACCACATGTTTTCCAATCCCAATTCATCAAGTTGCGGCAAAAAGAACTCGTTGATCATTGCTCTGTAGCCGATCATTGCTCAGTAGTCGATGTCGACGGCGCATCCATGACATCCTCGGCTACAGCAGCAATATTCTCTGCAGAACAGCTACTCCGGGGTCTGCCACGCCTGGCAGCATCTCGTGTTGTGCCAGTCTCTTCGAGGCGAGCGGCTAAACGTCGCAGTGTTTCACCAGTAGGCGTTGGACGGCCAGGAAATCTGCGACGAAATTCACGTTGTGCCAAAGTCACCGACCGATTATTGGTCAAATAAATAGTCAGCAATATTCCGCGTTCTGGAGCAGTGTAGCGTAACATTGTTTATTAACTTGTATTTCGCATGTGTTTACTACACAAATGTCAAAACAGAACTGACATTAGGGGCCCATCGCAAAATTTATAGCATTTTCTGATAGGAGGATTACTTTTGCGCCACCTTGTATGTGTGTCTTTTTTTAAGTTATTTTTTTACACTAAAATCTCTTTTTTTTGAGAATTTGAATGACAGTTGACACCATTGATCTTTTGTTGCTACAATTTGCTTGCTCTTTAAATATTTCTTAGCAACATTAAAATGTTGCTCGCCACAAGTTGCTGATATTTCGCGAGACCACCTTAGTACTACACGTGAGGAAATATTGTGTCCATTTTTCCCACGCAGTTTTTTGTATGGAGTTTTGTACAATTTCACGTAAACTGTTGATCTTAGTAAGGGCCTTTAAACTAACCCGAAACAATTAAAATTTTGGATGGAAAGAAGAACAAGGAGTATAATAGCTTTTTGTTCGTGAATTGGAATACGAGGCTTGGCATTTTTATTTCTGCCCCAAGCAATCAGGCACCTTTCTCCTCGAGGTGAAAATGAGCTTCAACGAAAAAAAATTATGATTTTTCGGTAAAAATGCTTATCTTCAGACATACACAAAGAAAAACAATTCTATGTATCGGACAATGTCGCGTTCGATTTTAATGAATTTTTTGTATAATTTTCGGTCATAGAAATAGTTTATCTGATGTCACAAAAGAAGATTTGTTGTTTTTCATCCTACGGTAAAACTGATAATTAATTTAGTAGTTTTAAGAAAACATTTGTAAATATTACAAATCTTTAATTCTTATTTTCAAAGAATTCTATTTGTCAATCTTTGATTCACCAAAAATATTCCTTGGTTTAATTTAATTAATTAATTAACGAATTACAATTAGACATATTATTCATAAATTTTGGAAATTCAACGAATAACAAAAATTAAAATTAGTCAAATTAAGGAAATATTTCTGGCTTTTAGAAAAAATTTTTCTCAGTATTGAAGGAAAAATTGGTAAATTGTTCAATTGATTCCTAGGATTTTCAAGTGTTTTGATAGATACATACAATTTAATTTAAACTTAATTTGCTTTCTGGAATATTTTTGAGAAAATTTTTGCCGTTTTTAAATTGAATTTTATGACCGATTGCTTTAGTTTTCAGTTAATGTAGGAGAAGATCATACCACAAGGTCAGGGACATTTTCCTAATTGAAAAATGGTTGGTTTTGTTGAAAATAATAGACAATTCTGTTAAGCACACTGACTGGCATGACTAGTTTCGAACTCCGGGACAAGTTCATCACCAGACGCCTAATTACTGTGCCCTAATTGATACCATCGGTTGATCAGTCAATCGTATTAATGTATATAAATTGAATTATGCAATTTACATATGCGAATTAGTAACGATCAAAGACCCCTAAGTATCATCAAAAACAAAATTCTCTCTTAGGCTGTGACGTCATAAAGAACTCATCAGAATGATTTGAAATGTCATATACTTCGAGACAAAATTTCAACAAATGTGAGGTGGTTAAAAATTGTAAAGTTTGAATTGGTTTTACTAATGCATTAACGAAGTTGTTTTATTTGAACTAACTGTGAAACATTTAACTGATTAAGCAAAAATATTTTGGTATAAAATCAAATAATTTGAATTTGAAAATCTAGAAAACAAAGTATTTAGATTTCCAGAATTTTTTCTTCAATTTAAAGAAATGAATATTTGAATTCCAGCAATTTTATTCATAGAATTGTAATTATTTGATTTTACCAATTCCGTTTTATCCTTGTAGAACTATGGAAGAAAGTTTTAAATGTTCTCCAATTTTCTTCAAGCATTAAAGCGACCCATTTCGTAAATTTCTAACCTTTAACTAATAATCTGTTCCTTCATAAATTTCAAATTCACCATCTGCTTCGAAATACCAGGTTGTTCAAATTCCAAATTTTGCATAGCCCAGCTATTACATCTCGAAATGTATGACATGTAGCACCGTCTTGTCTAAACATCCAAATTTTGCAATTTTGGCACAAAAAACTAGATTATCAGGTTGTGAGATCGAGCACCATTAACTGTTATTGCCCGATCAACCGCATTTTGGAAGGCTGAAATGCTTCGATGATGGCTCCAGCCCAAAATTCATTTCATTTTCATTTATTTAATTTATTTTTATTTGATTGTAATATAAAAACCCTTACAGGCCAATTAAGCTATATTACATATGACATGCAAAAATTTCACAGTGACAAGTTTGTTGATGCATTTGTTTCTCCAAAAACACTCGTGGAGTTTCTAAACCCAATATGTGACAATTTTGTAGATTAATGAAGCCATCAAGATCAATATAAACTTCATCGTACGAGTACAAAATCAGTTTGTTCTAAAATCCTTCATTAGTTTTCAAATATTTCTCAACAATGAAAACGTGCTGTCATTTGATTTAGCGTTCCAATTTTAATAACCATGAACTGTCAGCTGTCACGCTGTCTTTTTTTCTTCAACAACACTTTACCGCACACATGGCACGAAATTCAAACCTTGCGTGAATTTTCGGACACCCTTGTAGGGGGATGGAAGTTTAGACATGTACATATGGCCGACTCACAAAAAGAAGTTGCTTTTGTCCACCCCTCAAAATGTACCTTGGTTTGTTTATATGATGATTCCCAAAATATTTCGTGTCTAGCATTAAGATCCCGTGAGCTGGACCATTTTTAAAAAAAGGAATTTTTTTTAGTTTTGAATTGAAATAAAAAAATTTATATCATATTCCAATTTGGAATGCGTGTTTAATATAAAATGTTAAAGTTTTATTGGAATTCACATTAAACTAATTCTAATTCGAAAATCATATTTAAATTTGAGAGAGATTTTCATGAATGAAAATCTTGTTATGTTTAAAACATTTATTTATAAAACAATTTTTATTTTGAAATTTGAAAAAAATGTTTGAAATCTTAAATAATTCGTAATTGTTAAATTGTTTAGATCTTTCAGATTGTTTAGATCTTATTGAAGCATAAAATCATATTTGAAAATAAAAATTCTCTTTCTTAAAAAATGTCATAAAAATTCGAAAATTACATCGTTTATTATTAATTTTTTTAAGGATATTAACACAAATTGAGTAAAAACCGGTTAACCGACGTCAAGTTACCTGTTTCCGGTTTGTTCGAAAAATTGAGTTTTTGAAAAAACCGGCACACGGTTAATAGCAAAAAAAACCGGTTAACCGGTTTTTCGGTTTTGGTGCCTGTCTCTCGTTTCTTCACGTTAATATCGTAATTTCATCGATTCCGTTCGTCTTGTACAGTGAGTGAGTGCATATGTGTGCATGCAGGTACTATATTGAAGTGAACTAGTGCACGTATGACTAGTTTTTTATAAGCTTGCTTGTTTGTTCATAACCTCAATGTGTTTAATGGGCTTAGAATATGTTTTGCATAACTTATTCTTCCTTCCTATAAATTGTCTGCACTTTTTGTACTTTAGGGTACACTTTTTTACGTTTGTGTAAAACTTTTTACTTTTGCTACACTTTTGTGAAGTTTTTGTGCTTTTGTGTAAATTTATTGGATGAGTATCATTTTTGTAATTTTGTGCAAACTTATTGAACTGATGAGTATACCTTTTGTACTTTTATGTACACTTTTTGTACTTTTATGTACACTTTTTGTACTTTTGTGTACACATTTTCTACTTTTATTTATTCCATTTTCTGCCTTTGTGTACACCTTTTGCACTTTTATGTACACCATTTGTACTTTTCTGTAAATATTTTGTTATGTAAGTGTTATGTACACTTTTAAGTGCACTTTTTGTACTTTTGTGCAAATTTGTTGTATTGTATGTACATTTGTTGTACTTCTGTGTAATATTTTCGTTCGTTTATGTACAGTTTTTGTATTTTTATGTAAAATTGTTAAACACTTCGTGTACTTTTGAGTACACTTTTTGTACTTTGGTGTACATATATTTATTTTTATGTACACTTTTGGAACGAAGTTCCTTATAGCAGGTTGCTGGATCGGGGCTAAATGAAAACAAAAACTTTTTTAACACTATTATGTTACAACCCAGTATTATCTACTATATTGGGTACTTTTGCTTTGGTTTGTGTCTAGACTAACATACATACATACATATGTACATATGTTGGGAAATTTCTTGTTTAATGGGAAGTTTCCTAGGTGTAGCCCGTTACCAATATTTACTATACACTCGTACTGCAGTTTTGGACCCAATAAAAAGTAAATTTAGAAAAGTCAAAGTGAGAGAAGTTTAAAAAAATAACATTTTCTTAAGTGCCTTTTCTTACATAAAGTAAATTTTCTCAAAAAAAAAATCCTATTCATATTCTTAAACAAAGTACATTTTCTTAAAAAAATACTTTATTTAAAGAAGTACCTTTTCTGGAAAATCACATTTTCTTACAACAAATTGTCTTTCCTTAAAAAACTACATTTTCTTTATTTGTGAAACAAAATAACTTGAAATGTACCTATTCTTGAAAAAATTACAAATTCTAAAAAAAATTCTCATTTCTTAAAAAACCCCCTTTCTTCGAAAAATTCCTTTTCTTAAAAGTACCTTTTCTTAAAAATAAAATAATACCTTTTCTTTTCTTTTCTTGAGATTAGTAGCCTTTCTGAAAATAAGAAAATTTTCTTAAAAAAATAACCTTTTCCTAAAAAGAGTACCACTTCTTTAAAAAGTACTTGTTCTTAAAAAAAATAAAAATACTTCTTTGTATAAAAAATGCATACTCTTATGACTTTTTCTTACAGAAAGTGCTTCTTCTTAACAATAGCAAGTTTTCTTAAAAAAAACATTATCTTTTAATAAAAGAAGTACCACACATAGACGACGACAGGCTACCGACCACAACCTGTCAAAAATAAAATACATGCGTTTATATGCAAGTGAATATTTTAACGACGGCAAGGCGACACGACTGCAGGTTGTTGTCTATGCTACTTATGTAGCTGTAGTTGAATTAAACTAATTTCTATTTGTGTGGGCGACAATCAACAGGTTAGAGCTGTCAATGCCTGAAGTGGCACCACTGACAGAATAATCAACTGTTTTCACAATTTTTGTTATGTTTGTAATAATATTTATTAAATATTCTCCAGACATTTTATTTTCTTCTAACACAAATAACACAATAACACAAACGTCAACATTACAGATCAGCTGTTTACTTTGCAGTTGCCGTCTTGAAAATAATTCAGTAGCTGCCACACGTCTACATTTGCAGTCAGCGGCATTTGTAGTCGTGTGTTCATGTAGCCTGTCGTCGTCTATGTGTTTCATGCTTAACTCTGCCATTTATTATTTTATTATTCGATCCTGATGAAATAAATTTCATAAATCGTTAAATTTATATTCCAATTAGTCGGGGGGGGGGGGGGGTCATATCAAATTCCCTCTGAAGCTTAAGTCGATGTGTGACAAAATCAGAAAATTCGCGCGAGTTTTTAGAAATAATTTTTTTAATTTTGATTTGTAAAGACTACAACAAAGGACAACAGAAATAAAAGACAACAACAACAACGACAAAAGACAAGAACAACAAGTTGATTAAACCAAAAAAGTGAGGTTAAAAAACATTTTTTTAAATGAGCCCTCAATGGGTTAATAAAAGGAACTATATTTATATACAGAGTTATAGAGTTTCACAAGGGCTTTGTAATGATACATATCATCAAGCAGATCCAATGATAAATACCTGAGATATGACCGATTATATACTCAAGCCTTAAAGGCCTATATCTCAGGAAGTTAGACCTAGCGCAAAAAACAAAACTTATTTTGCAAAAGCCTTTACCGTTGGTGAAATTTTGGTGCAGATTTGATTTTGCTGCTAAAATAGTTTTATGCCATAAATTGTACCTCAAAATAGGCAAAACATCTATACATTTTCTGCACTTTTGTATACACCTTTTGTACTTTAGGGTACACTTTTTTACATTAGTGTACATTTGATAGTTTTGTTACACTTTTGTGCTGTTGCCAAATGTCTGTAAAATTTCAGTGTTGTAACCGTTTTAAACATTTGTTTCCCCTACGTGAAGCAACGAACAGTTACAAATGCTAAGCAACACCAAAAAGTTGCAACGTTGACAACTCTGACGATCAGATTTTGGTGAGCTTTAATTTTTATTTTATCGTCATATTCAGCAGACGTTACCACGTTTGGTTGGAATTTTTTGTTGTTGCTTTTTGAATTTCTTATTATTTGTTGTAGAGAATTGTGAGTATTGCAGTGTCGGTCGGTGTCTGTGTATGAGTGCGAGTTTATTGAGGAAAGGTGAGGTGGTGCTCGTGTTGTTGTTGTCGTTGTTGCGATTGCTCTTGTAGACAAAAACATGTTGCTCACCTGTGTATACACAGAGTTTGCTGGAGATGTTGGTTGTTGTTGTTGTTAAAACGAGCACACGACGACGACGACTACAACGATGTTCGCTTGATGTTTTCAGAGTCAGAGCAAGAAATTTCAGTTTCAGTTGGAGTTCGTACTTAAAAACGTTTAAACACATCTACTCTTAAAAGTTAACTTACACGAAATAACGGACGGTCGCTAGAAAACTAAAAACAATAAAAAAAATCACTTAAGCTTAAACGAAAGTAAAAAGAAGAAGAAAAAAATACCTACATAAGAAGAAGAATACGAGAAAATCAAAACACAATAAACACGTTTCAGGGATTATTCAAGCGAAACAAAATCCAAAAAAATAAATCATAAAATAAATAAAACAAAACTACTTAAAGTCAATTGAATTTATAATTTAAAATTAGCAGAAGAAAAAATCACTAAGAATAATAATAGAAAGAACCACCGTCCCCAACACGAAAGGAATTTCAAAACATCTTAACCAGTCGCCCGTCTACTGTATTCTACTCCACCGACCAACAACAACAAAAGTAAGTAAATTACGAATCGAGCTGGCTAAGAAAAAGCGTTAAAAGGCACGATTGGTAAAAAAAATTTGGTATGCAAACATCACGATGTGAAAGAAATTCCTCTGGCTGTGTTACTTGTGTTTATTGTTGCTGCTGTTGCTGCCCCGCTCCATCCATCCATCCATCCATCCATCCAATTCCATTCACGGGGATTTCACTTTCTTACATAATAGTTTTATGTTTTTGCTGGAACAGCCGCCGCCGTTTGGTGTTAAATATTAATATTGGCATGGCTGCGCTTGCTTAGACACCACAAAACAAAAAATGTTGCTTTTTATTTTTATTTTATTTTAATTTTACCACATTTCCAGCCACCACTAGTTACCACTACCACTACAAACTAAGAAACCACTTGCAACTATAGCATAGAAGCATATGTTGCCGGTGTTGCCATATTGCGTGGCATTGTGATGCATTTGCTTCGATGCACTCTTTACTGCATTTGTAAAAAATGTATTCACAAAAATGCTGGGAATTATTGACGATATCGTTGCGCCAGTGTACCACTAATGGCGATTTCGTTTCTGCAACATTTTTTCTGCCCTTTGCCCTAAAACTGTAATTTTATGTTCGTTTGTGAAAAAAAGCCCAACCCTACATAAAGATTTTGTGTTCTTTTCGGAGAATAAACTTGTTTTTTAATTTCCTAATTTTTCGGTGGTGCAATGGTAGTGTGCATGAGAATGTGGGTTCGATCCCTGCTCTGACCACCTTAAATTTCTTTCGACGGCGGTCACCTCGCCTAGTGACGGCGACACTATCGAGTTTTTAGCAATGAAAAAGCTTCCGTTCGGAGCCGGTGAAAAACTGTAGGACCCAATCAGTGAGTGTAAAACTAGAAAGCGCGAGAGAGAAGCTCTCCCTAATCCCGGAAAACCATTTTAATTTTTTTAATTTTTCGACGACATTGAGCCTGTTTTTTTATATCTGCTAAACTAATTTTTGACCACTTTGTATTGGGGGCTAAGCGATATTAAGCGGCTTCCCGTACAAAGTCGTCGAACAACTAGTTTAGCAGGAATTAAAAAACAAGCTTATTGCTCATATCGGGAGCAGCTTAAAATAGCTTAGTTTTCCATACAAAATGTTCGAAGAATTAGTTTAGCAGGGAATAAAAAAACAGGCCTACTATCGAGCCATGAAAAAGTTTCTCAAAATACCGTTCGAAACCGTTGTAAAACTGTAGGACCCAATCAGGGAGTATAAAACTAGAATGCGCACAGCTCACTGGTTTATGAGAAGCTCTCCCTAATCTCTTCATGGGATGTAATGGGAAACTATTTAATTTTTCGACGACATTGTATCGGAAGCCGCTTAAAATCGCTTAATATCGCTTAGTTTTCCATACAAAGTTGTCGAAAATGAAACAGGCTTAATGTTGCATTCAAAACTTGCCAAAATGTAGCATTTTCTGGCCTCTCAGCGAATCGCGGGGGAGAATGTTGCCCGATAAAACGGCTGACTTCTGTCATTTGGAACGTGTTCATTGTCCTCGCTAAGCTAAGGTTTCTAACGTTTTGTGTGGGTAACTAAGCGATTTTAAATGAAGCCGCTTCAAACCCAATCAAATCAAATATTAGGCCTGTTTTTTATTCCCTGCTAAACTAATTTTTCTATCACTTTTCGATCGCTAAACAAATTTTTACACGTTTTTGTATGCGGAGCTAAAAGATTTTAAGCGGACGTCGAAATATTAGTTTAGCGGAAAATAAAAAACACGCTTATTAGTTTCGCAGGGATAAAGAAATCATACCAATTACTTTGAATTCAGCCTGTACTTTAACGATCAGTTTGTATGGATAGACGCTTAAAATCGTTTAATATTGCTTAGGTTTCCATACCAACTGGTCGAAAGTTTTTGTTTAGCTGGGTAAATAAAACATGCTTAAAGCCCCGTATTCAATTCTTCCGAAATTTTCGTAAGAAATTTTGTCATTTAGCCCGGTATACAGTTTTTATGAAATTTTCGTTGCCATAAGAAATACGTGTATAAAAAATAACGAAATTTTCATGAACCACAAATTTCGCTCACTTTTCATTTGCTGAGTCTTTGTCAAATATTTCGTAGGCAAAATCAATCACAGGGTTGTTACGCCAAAGTTATTTCGTACGAAAACAATTGTTTGATAATTGTTTGGGACCGGAATTTTGACATTTCGATAGTTTTAACAACCAAAAAATAACACTGGATGCGTTAAAAATAAAATGGAGTGCGTAAAGGTATTATAAATGAAATAATTGCAAGGTAAATCAAAGACAGGTGGTAACTCTCCGCCAACAAAATTTTCCATTTAGAGATAAATGACATAATTTCTTACGAAAATTTTGCAAGAACTGAATACGGGGCTTTTATCTCTAAACAGAAAATGTTGTTACAGAGAGTTACCACATATCTCTGATTTACCTTGCAAATATTTCATCAATAATTCATCTTTGCACTCCATTTTATTTTTAACGCGTGTTTTATTACTTTTGTTTACTAAAAGAATCAAAGTGCCAAAATTCCGGTCCCAAACAATTATCAAGCAATTGTTTTCGTACGAAATAACTTTGGCGTAACAACCCTGTAATTGATTTTGACTACGAAATTTTTGCAAACAGCTGAGTACCAAGCAAATGAAAAGTGAGCGAAATTTGTGGTTCATGAAATTTTCGTTATTTTTTTATACACGTATAATGGCAACGAAAATTTCTTAAAAACTGAATACCGGGCTTAACAAGTAAAATGAAGAAGACAGCAGTGCGAAGATGTAACATTTCTGTACATCTTTTCTCATTCCAAAACAAGGTACAATTTTGAAGAGGTGATGGCAACAGTTTTTAAATGTTACCTCATACAAGGGCAACATTATGCGTGTTTTGGTTACACCGCTTGCTTATATATTCGCTTGTTTTGTATGAAGCACTTAGCGAAGACTCAGCGAGAATTTAGCGACGAGAATCATTTTCACTAAGTTTAAACAAATTTTTTTTGACATCTTTTACAGTTTTCAATCCTTTTTCATATTTTTCTATGAAATTACTTTGCCGTTTTCTTTGCAACTTAGTTAGCGACAATCGCTTGCTTGTAACCAAAACACGACTATTATTTTTCAGAAACGAAATCACCATAACTAGTTGACATGAAATATTAGCCACATGTATCCAGCAACATTTAAATTGTTGTAACAACATTTTAAATACCAAACAATTGGCAGAACGAAGATCTCAGCGATGTTAAGGTTCATTACTGTTGTAGAAAAAGGAGATTCTTAGTGAAAAAGTTACAGGACTGTATTAAGTTCAATATTTCGACCGACATTTTATAAAAATCCTTACAAACAAGTGCTTGCGTTGAATCTTTTCACCAGTTTATTGTTGAAGCCCGGTATTCAGTTTTTGAGAAATTTTCGCTGCCATAAGAAATATGTGTGGAAAAAAATTAACGAAAATTTCCCGAAAACTCCCGATACAAAAGCCGTGTTTGGGTTACAAGCATGCGATTAGTGCATGGCTAACTTGTCACGGAATTACCGATAAGGCACATTCATCAAAAATATGGTAATACTTGAAGAAAAATGTAAAACAAAAATTGCCAAACTTAGCGGAAATGGTTGTATCGCTAAGTGTTTCATATAAAACAAGCGATAATCTAAGCAAGCGGTGTAATCAAAACACGTCTAAAGTGGTCGAAAAATTAGTTTACCAGCGAATACAAAAAACAAGCCCACTACTTTTCTCACACCTCTTCTTCAACTAAAGTCTGGCAACATTGTCTCTTGTAAAAAACGATTAATGTATATAAGGAGTCAGTGCACAACATTCATAATGTCTTTGGCTTTAGGTAGGTGCTTCTTCTTATTAAGTCCAGCAAACAACAACACATCAATTTGTATGCAATAGTTTTGTTGTTGGCAATGTTAGGCTTAATCGTCATAATGTTACAAATGTAAATACAAACGGACTTGTATAAAACAAACAAACATTCATGCGAGTGTCTCTAAACATTCGCGTAGACGTGTGTGTTTACAAACATTTGTTATTATTTTCATTGTTGTTGCTGCGATTGTGTTGAATACCTTTCGCATGTGTTGTATGAACAAGTTGTAGTTGGAATTGTTGGTGCTGCTATTGTTGTTGTTGGTGTATAGTTATTGTTTTTGTTGTTGTTGCATTGCACAAGGTACGTGCGACATGCGATTTCATCAAATCGTAAAAATACCCAGCAACAATAATAAATTTAAATTTTTTCATAAATAAATTGCATGCATGTTGGTGTGTGTTTGTTGCTGGTGTTATTACATTATTGTATATGTTGTTGTTGGTGCTGTTAAAATAGTAGATACGTTACTTCTCCACCAAATTGACTCTGACTACTCTTATTGATGATGGCTTTGCTGTTGTGTGTGTTTTTTTTCTAAATGCTATAATTGAATTGTGTTTGCTTTGTTGTTGGTGCTGTTGTTGTTGTTGCCATTAGTTAATAAATAATAATAATAAAAAAAAACAAATAGAGGTACAAGTGTTTTTTCGCTATTTATCATAAAACCTTGAAAAAACAAAGGTTTTAAAACGCTTCAGCTTTTTAACTGACAAAAAATAAACGAACTTTAAATTGTTTCTTTATAATTTTATTTTTAATTTTAAGTTTTTTTTTAAGTTTTATAATGAAACTAAACTCAGCGAGCGACGAATGAGCGAGAGGATGACATGAATCACAAACGTAGCATCATTAGAGTTTGTTGAGTCACATGTTTAGAACATTAGACATAATCACCTTAATTCTGTGCATCTCAACATGTTGCATAAATAACAAAACATTAACATAAAACATTAAAAACTTATAATTTCAATGTATGGTATTAAAATTACTGCAGTTATTAGTTGAATTTATAAACTTTCACAGTAATATTAATAAATCGAGGATTAAAGGCCATAACTAGTTCACATGAAATATTAGCAACATGTATCCAGCAACATTTAAATTGTTCTAACAACATTTTGAATACCAAACAATTTTTAGAACGAAGATCTCAGGGTTGTTAACGCTCATTAAACTGGTATAGAAAGGAGGTCCTTAGTAAAAAAGTTACAGGACTGTACTAAGTTCAATATTTCGACCGACATTTTATAAAAATTCTTACAAAAAAGTGCTTGCGATGAAACTTTTCCACCACTTTATTGCTTGTATTCAGTTTTTGGGAAATTTTCGCTGCCATAAGAAATATGTGTGAAAAAAAATTAAATAATATTTTATGAACTCCCCATACAAAAGCCGTGTTTTAAAGGCAAAGAAAGAGTGAAGGAGAAGGAACGAAAAAGGCCACATAGTTTATAAAATGTTGTCAACTTTGCAGCAACAAGTTAATAAATGAGAAATGTCACGGGCAATGCACGACATTTTAAAGGTTTAATAGTCTTTTCGCTGTTAAAACAAAAATGTATTACAAATCGAAAATATTTAAAGAATTCAGCAATATTAATGAGTTATACCAAGGGGTATTTTTACAAGGTAGTGTCACTGGAACAGCGGTTAAAAGGAAAATATTTAAAGAATTTATCGATATTAATGAATTATATCAAGGGGTATATTTTACAAGGTAGTGTTACTCGAACTAGATTTTCAAAATTAAATGTAATTAAATGTAGTTTTCCTTTACATCCCATGAATTGACTGTGGAGAGCCTTTCACAGAGTTTTAAAGAAAGGGTGGACCATGTAAAATTTGGAAATTGAACCCCTGTTTATTTCAAAAAAGAAGGCCAATTTTACATTTATGTAGTGGCAGATTATTAGTTAAAGGTTAGAAATTTATGAAATGGGTAAATTGCGAAATATTAAAAACTTTCTTCCAAAGTTCTGAGTATTCAACTGAAACTGTAAGAAATCTACGAAATAAATTCATAAGAAATACCAAGTTTGTGGATCAGTTTCTAAAGCGTTACAAACGATATTTTGCGCACTGCGTTCGAAAGCCGCCAAATCAGCCGAAACTAGGAAGCCCATTGGCAGGCTCACAGCTTCAATTTGATCCCGTTCGACTATTATCTCTGGGGCACCGTGAAAGATAAGTGTCCCAAGACCATTGAGGCCTTAAAATATGAAATCGACGCCGTCGTTCACGAGATAGAGACCCAAACAATCGAAAATGTATTGACAAATTGACTAGAACGAGTGAGGTACTGTAAATCAAGTCGTGGAAGTCATTTGAATGATGTTGTGTTTCATTCATTCATAAATGTCATATGATGGGCCCTTACCAATAAAATGATAATTTTGAAAAAATGTTTATATTTTTTTTAAAACGAAATATAATTCGAAATTTTACAATAGGAATTTCGGTCCCAGCACCAGAAAGCATATTTTGGGACAAGTTGAAATTTTGCTAAACACCATAGAAAAAATGCTTGCTCTATGATCTCGAACGAAAGCTTTCGTTCGTATTATAATGGGAAGGCATTCGATCTGGTTGTTCGTGCAAAATATCAGGAACATTTTAATATTTTTTAGAAAAATCGACCGATCAAATTGTAGGAAGAAATGATCAATCAACATCGCTTTCTTAATCTTATATCGCCTGTCGCTTAATTTTTGGAAAATATAACTGATTTTTAGTGTAAAAAAATGTTATAAGAAAAAAAATATGGTCGGCTTCACGTATGTATATGTTGCTGGCCCATTACGCAGCAAAATAAAATGATGTTGATCAATATTTGTCACGCGAACGATATTAGTACTTGGTTTAGAAAGAGTACTAAGTTGTTCGCTTGAAACATAGCAACATGCATCACGCAACATTTTAATGTTTCTAGGAATAATTTAACGACCAATCAAATTGGAGGAACATATGATCAATGCTGTCTACTGTCGTTCTATTTCTAAAAAAAAAATAGATCTATAGCATTAAAAAAATCTTAATAACAAAGTTGGAATAATTGAAATTTCAGTGTGAATTGATACTTAGGGGTTTTCGATCGATACGAATTATCTTATGAAAAGTTTATCATACGAGTCTGCATACACACGAATGCTGCTCTACCGGTGGTAACAGTTCAGGCACAGTAGTTAGGTACTTGATGATGAACTGGTCACGGACTTCGAAACTAAACATGCCAGTGAGAATGCTTTCCTGAATTATCTATTATTCCAACAAAAAAACAAGCAGTTTTCACATTAGAAAACTGTTTCTGACCTCGTAAGTTTGTCGTGTGAACTTCCCATACATTAATACGTAAAAGGAAAATATAGTCGACATTAACGATATGTGGCTGGCCAATTTCGCAGCGAAAAAAAAAATCATGTTGCTCAATATTTGCAACATGTATCAAGCAACATTTGAATGTTTCTAAAAAAATTTAACCACCAATCAAATTGTAAGACATGACCAACGTTGCAAATCTCATTCAATTTGTCAAAAAAAAAAAAATTCGTGTAAAAAACAACTTAAAACAGGGAAAAAATCAAAACAGTCGTTGTTTCCCTGTTTGAAATGGTTTTTCAGGTTTCCAATGACAGCCTGCATGCATACACGCTCGAAAAATCTGTCTTTTTTGTTGTTTGAATGCAAATATAACATGTTTATAGCTTGTCGCAAATATAGTATACTTGTGTCCAAACACCTTGTGTTTGCTATTCAATATTACATGTTGCAGACACAACGATTAATAGGTTATAAAATATGTATAAGTATGCGTGACCCAAATGTGGCTTTGGTTGTTGAAAACTGCTGAAAACAAAAACGTGCCCGGTAAGTAAGAAACAAAAGACAGCAGATCTTCAATACTCGAAAACAAAGCTTGGAAATATGTACATGGTTCCTGCAATATGTTGTTGGGTCGTTAATTTGCAACGTGTATGCATTGGCACATGAACATTGTAAATACTTTTTGTTTGACTGAAAAATAAGCGGCAGAACAATTTTTGTAGTAAATATCGCAACAAAATCAGCTGTATTTGTATCAGAAACAAAGCTTAATTTGGATCACAAACATATATATTATAACATATTAATCATGGTGTCTCCAACATGTAATATTGAATAGCAAACACAATGTGTGTGGACACAAGTATACTATATTTACAAACACGTTATATTTGCATTCAAACAACAAATGAAAACAGCTTTTTCAGCGAGTATGCATGCAGGCTGTCATTGAAAACCAGTGCTTTGAAAGTCATGTAGTTTCAAACAGGTAAAACAAAGAATAGCAAACACAATGTGTTTGAACACCAATATACTATATTTGCGACAAGCTACAAACACACGTTATATTTGCAGCCAAACAACAACAAAATAGCGATTTTTCATCGTGTATTAGCTACTCAGATTCCAATTGGTCTAACTCCACATTTTCGCAGTTTTGAGATTGCAATGCTATTAAAACTGAAACATCTTAATCGTATCATATATAAAATATCCTTGATTATAATTATCAAAAAGAAGGAGAAAGAATGAAGTCACATTCACATCATTGAAAAGGTTGAAACATTTTCTGCCTGTCCCTTGATGTCGGATAAAAGCTTTCGTTCGTATTCTAATGGGAAGGTATTTGACCTGGATCCCACAATCTTATCATTTCAAGTCACATGAAAACGTCTCCCAATGTGGAGATGAAATATTGGAAAAAATAAGCAAAACTTATAAATGATCTTAAGCTCGATTCAATAATAAGAAGAATAGCTTTTTTCCTCTTTGTTCTTCATTTCCTCTTGCATACTTGCATTGTTGCAGTGCTTTCAGGTGAGTTTTACTGCATCACAGAGTTGCATTTTTCTGTGGTATAGCTGCTTGATGATAATTTTCATTTGTCTTTCGAATACGTTGTAAGTTGTAAGTCAAAGTCAGTCAGTCGAACGAAACCCAATCTCAGTCGTATTCGAATCACTGGCTATCGTTCGAGATCGAGGAACAAAACATTTGGTATTTAGGAAAATTATGTGTCTAAGCTTAAGTGTTTAATAATTATTGTTTAATAATTGTGTTAAATAATATAATAATTATTCTAAAGAAAAAGTTCATAACCGGCAGAGTGTTAACTAATAATCACAACCTCTTCAATGGCTGAACAAATTCATTGGTATTTGGACTTAAAACTCAAATGTTTAACAAGTTGAAAACAACTATTTAGTATTGGGATAGAACACGGAAATAAACTTTTTAATAATCAATAATTCTATTAAATGCGTTTTATTAAAAAAACAATAACCACATTTATATTTTGCCACATTTATGGCTCAGCAACATGTTGCTAAACAAATCTTAAGGAAAAAAAAGCAAATTACCCTCAGCTGCCGTTGAGACTGTGATAGCCGCCGGCTTGTGGTAGAAATTATTGTTGCTTTTTGTTTTGTTGGTACTAAAAAAGCTTGAAATTATTATTGCTGCGCGTCTTGATTCGAGTGAGGCTGCCTATCCTGTCTGTTCACTTGGAGTCTAAACCAGTTTTATCATCTTTAAAAATTCAAAACAAATGAAAAATTCTAAAATATTTTGAAACAATGACCGTGCCTGGCTGGCATGGTGTGTTCGACCGTTCGCTTCATCGTGATTTTGCTGGAATGTGTGCGCAGCAGAAGTTTTATTGTTTTTTTTTTATTGATAAAAAAAAACAACAACATTGGGGATTTTTTGTTATTTGTTAATTGTTTTTGTGCGAAAATATTTGAACTTTATTTTATTGTTGTTGTTGAAAGAAATCAAATATAAATTCTTGTTAGATTTTGAATAATTGCTTTGAAGATTGTCAGGTAGAAGAAGGTTTCATTCAATTTTGTTAAGCCGCTGGCAGGAAGGGGCTGTGTGCGAAACAAAGTAATTTTTCGCTTTGAATACGTCAATTGAATATATTCGCAAGGTTACCACGAAATTTGTTTAAATTTTTACAATCAAAAACTCAGTGAATCGAATGTCGGCCGTACAACAAATGCATTTACACAAGTCATAAGCAATTATGATCTCATACTAAATTTAGCAAACAAAAAACAACAACAACAACAAAAACAAACAAATTGTGAAAAATATCTAACAATACGAAATAAAATAAATTGTTTTCTTATACAATTACCTGTGCAACCAACAGTCAAGGAAATTTAAATAAATGCATTAAGTTGAACAGAAATGCAACAACAACAAAAAAACACGATACCAGGCAAAATTCCCAAATTCTACAACTGTAATAAAAATTGATTTTAAACTAGGCTAACTACTATTTACTTTGGTAAAAAGTAAAAGGCGACTTTTTAATTCAACATTTTATAGATAACACATTTTGTCGCTAACACTGTGAATTATTTGATAATTATTGAGAATTTGTTATCTTTAGTTTAGTTTGTTTTATCTTTTAAAATGTTGCTCAGGTTCTTATGACGCGATTGATTTCCTAATCAGTAAGTGAAAGCCCTAAATATTTTGTTATCGATAAAACTTTCCATAATATTCTATTAATAAATTGTACTGGTATAAATTGCAATGAGAAGGCTAACATGACGACATTTCCTTAAGCTAATGCAGATCTAGAACTTAGCAACATGTTCTAAAATAAGGTAAAGTAATGGGGTTAAAGGGTTAGCAGACTGGGGCCTAATAGCCACATCCGTTTCGTATCGTAATCTCAATTACAATAGTGATTTTAAAGGGACAATTTGATAGGAACTACTAAAAACTAATATTTGTGAAATCCTATTCCTCTATTATGTAGATTCATATAACTAACGGGTTTTCAATAAGAGCGCTAAATAAAACAAAACCGGTTTTAGATACCAATGAAATTCTTTATTCCTGTGAAAGTACGTTCGATGCCATTATGTATGGAACTCGATTTCTTTTGCATGGCCACCACGGGCACGCTTGCAGAAGTCCAGACGCTGAACCCAATTTCCGACGGTTTTCAAGCATAAATCGGCCGATACTGCTGCAATTTCACGTTCGATATTCGTACGAAGTTCAACAATCATCGCTGGCTTGTTGGCATAGACCATAGACTTGACGTAGCCCCACAGGAAATAATCTAACGGCGTCAAATCGCACGACCGAGGCGGCCAATCGACTGGGCCATTTCGTGAGATAACACGTTCACCAAACTTGGTTTCCAATAAATTGATTGTGGCATTCGCTGTGTGGCTTGTGGCGCCGTCCTGTTGGAACCACATGTCCTCCAAGTCCATATTATCCAATTGGGGCCAAAAATATTCGGTTATCATTGAACGGTAGTGATTCGCATTCACAGTAATGTGCCGGTCTTGATCATCACGGAAGAAGTACGGCCCAATGACACCGCCGGCCCATAAACCGCACCAAACCGTAATATTTTCGGGATGCAATGATGACTCATGGATTACGTGTGGATTGCTGTCTGACCAATAACGCATATTTTGCTTATTGACGAAGCCATTCAGCCAGAAATGAGCCTCATCGCTGAAGATGATTTTCCGATGAAAATCCGAATCATTTTCAAGTTGTTGCTCAGCCCAATTCACGAACATACGATGCTTATGGTGATCAAGCGGCTTGTGTCCATGTGTTTGGACACAAGTATACTATATTTGCGACAAGCTGCAATATCGTTATATTTGCATCCAAACGACAACAAAAAGGCAGATTTTTCAGTGTGTATATATGTAAATAGGTAGATTTACGGGCGATCTCGAAAATTCGAAAATCCAAAGAAACAAAAACAATTTTAAAAACTCAATGCATAATTTTATGTTTGAATTTTTTGTCAGACTCTGTAGACATTTTTATCCCATCAATACATGTCCCCTACATTCAAAAAGTCCTATACGAATCTCCGTCACTGCTATCACAAGCTGCTAGAATCGTTGTTTTTTTTTTTAACAAAAGCTGAAAACAGATTCAATAAATATTAAAACTCAACTTCCCATCATAAATTTCCCTTGAAATTCAAGCTTTCAGCAAAAACAACCCTCGCAAACGAGGCATCTCAGCGATGATGGAGGTGATTTTTCTGTTGGTTTCCACAGACGAATTTCAAATAAATGCCAGAGGAATGTGTGACTGACAGATTAAATCGAATGTGAACTAACAATACAGCCAAAGCTAAAGCTGAAGCTGCGATAGGTGGCAGGGACTCACGGTAGGGTGGGACAGGTACAAATATCGGTACAGTGTACACCATCGTTCGTGGGTTACTGTTTGCGCTTCTTCACTGTCTGCATCCCACTAAATGACACAATGGCGCAAGTTTCGAGACACCTTTTTTGAAATTCAAATAAATTATTGCCAAAACGAGATGGAATGGAATTTCGCTAATGTTTTTGCAATTCTAGAAAATAGTTTTAGTGCTAAAATATTTTCAATATTTATTAATACAATTTTCTCAAGAATTAAATAATTTCTAGAATTCGTTAAACATTTCTGGAACTAATTTATTATTATAGATAATAATTGTAAAGAAACCCCGGCAGCGCCAGTAGATTGCTAGAAGCTTTTGTGACTTCATGCCATTGAAATTTAAAATATTTTAAATAAATAATTGCTAGAAGACAGCGGGTATTAGACTAAAGTAAATATTTGAAATTATAGCACAAGCGGTGAATTCTGAATGTGTATATTTAGAAATTTCCCCAAAAGGAAATTATAATAACGAGCTGAACCGATAAGCTGGGCAAGTATGTTTGTCAGGGGGGGAAGGAAGCTACATAATTATTAATTAATTTTTAATTAAAATGATAAATGACAAACAAATAAACGAAAAGTAAAATTGGTACAAAGCAACAGAGAAACTGGGCCTTAACAATTTAGATGCATGAAATACAAAAGTAACAGGGACACTTCTGATTCACGGAAATGTTCCCGACGACAGGTGATTTGAAAAATCTTCTTAGTCATATCTTAAAGTTTTTAACTCCTTGTAAAATATTCTAAAATAAAAATATAGTAAATTCTAAGAATAACAAAAATATTAAATTACGAAAAACAACTTGGCAGCACTGCATACAATTTGACTGTCTCTTACACAAATTTAACTTAGGGCCTGATCATGTAAATCACTTCCACATTCAACCCAAGTTTCAACATCATCCCTTGACCAAATTAAGAACTTTAACAAATGATTTTTGTTAAAATATTTATTGTTGGTATTCACTTTTATCTAAATTTTGTGGAATATCTTTAGCCAAGTTGTCAATTTGTTTATTATGCGATATCTAGAATGCCATGGGAGGTAAATGTGACTTAAGTGATAAGGCCGTGAATTTTTGTTTTGAAAACATTTCAATAAATAAGAATTTCGAAGCAAAATTTCCAGTAGTTTTGCTAACTTTATATTTTTTAGGTACAACTACTTGGCAGCACTGTATTTATGAACCTTAGAGTAAATTTCACATATTGAGTTTATAAACATAAACTAGAGTTCAGTATTAAACCAGGTACACAGTGAGAAATGTAATTCGTCTAGAATATCAACAATCAGCCTTATTAAGAGTGTCGTTGTCGTATTTGGACTACGACGGTTTTGTAAAAGATTAAAGATAACACATTAACTTTGTCTTTAATCTCTTACAAAATTGTCGTAGTCGAAATACGAGAACGGCCTTCGTAATAAGGCTGAATAACTAGGCAGCACTTTATTAGATGTAGCCAAGTTAAAGGAGTGAATTTCGAAAATGTAGGTAAATATCAGGGATGATTTTTTTTTGCCACGAAACATGAGGATGCATTTTGCACAACTTCTTTTGAAAAACTATATATCTCTATTAATACAGATGTATAATGGTCTTGAGCTTGAAAAATAAAATAAACAAAAAATATGTAAAATAAAAGCTTCTCAAAATACCGTTCGGAACCGGTGTAAAATTTTAGGTCCCTATCAGTGAGTGTACAACTAGAACGCGCATATCTCACTGGTTAGTGAGATGCTCTCCCTAATCCCTTCATGGAATGTAACGGGAAACCATTTTTTTTATGTAAACATTTTACAACTAAAACTAAAATTTTTTAAAACACAAAAAGAGCAGGACCTTTGCTGGTACAAAAGCAAAGAAATTGGAAAAATTGGAAACAATTGGAAAAAATCATTCGATTTGTTAAAAACCCAATTAAAATGACAGAACGTTCAACAATTTAGTGTTAGTCACCACTACTGCGAATAAAATTTACCATACGCAATAGGGTTGATTAATACTAAATTGTTAAACGTGCTGCCATTTTTAATTGGTTTTTTAACAAATCGAATAATTTTTCCAATTGATGTTATACGAGTCATGGTACTGCTCTTTATGTGTTTTAAAAAAATCTAGTTTAAATTGACCAAAAAATTAAACCGATCAAATTAAACTGAAAAGGGCATAGCAATTAACGATAAAAAGCTGGTACTAAGTTCGTTCGCACGAAATACATTAAGCAACATCAATTTGTGTCGCTGCGAAACTAGCCTGCAATATATCAGTGTGGACTACTATATTTTCTTTCTATTTTTACGTTTCTTTTATACCAAACATGGCTTTTTTCAAAAACTGAGCAAGATTTGGCAGCATTGTTCCTTTTACCTACAATTTGATTGATCGTTAGTTACATTTGTCTAAGAAGCATTAAAATGTTGCCGATAGATGTTGCTGATATTTCGTGCGAACATTTTATTGAATTGAGCAACATCAATTTGTGTTGCCGCGAAATTGGCCTGCAACATATCAGTGTTGACTACTATATTTTTCTGTTTTTACGTTTTTTCTACTAAATATAAGCTCTCAAAGTACCATTCGGAACCGGTGTAAAACTGTAGGTCCCAATCAGTGAGTGTAAAACATAGAAAACCCACATCTCGCTGATGGTGAGAAGCTCTCCTCAATCCCTTCATGGGATGTTAAGGGACACCATTTTTTTTTAATTTTATCAGAAATCTGACAACATTGCTGACAACATTGATGCTCTATTCTTAAAATTTGATTGGCCGTTACATTTTGCTAAGAAGCATCAACATGTTTCCAATACATGTTGCTGACATTTTGTGCAAATAACTTAGTACATTAAGACGAGTACTAAGATCGTTCGCGTGAAAAACATTGAGCAACATAAATTTGTTTCCCAGCGAAATGGCCCAGCAACATTTCGGTGTTGACTATAATTTTCTGTTTTTAAGTTTTTTTTTACAACAGACATGTCTTTTCCTAGAAATCGAACAAAAAATTTGGTTTCCCATTACATTCCAACAAGGGATTGAGGA
This sequence comes from Phaonia tiefii, assembly GCA_963931995.1. Lineage (NCBI taxonomy): Eukaryota > Metazoa > Arthropoda > Insecta > Diptera > Muscidae > Phaonia > Phaonia tiefii. The sequence goes on from OZ008371.1 coordinate 210,541,776, forward strand.
GAGCTTCACACCTCCAGTGAGTTGTGTGCGTTCTACTGTTACACTCATTGATTGGGACCTACAGTTTTGTACTGATTCCGAACGCAATTTTTCAGAAGCTATTTCATGACTAAATAGTCGATTGGGTCGCCGTCACTTAGCGAGATGGCCGCCGTTAGGTGGTCTCAGCAGGGATCGAACCCACGAACTCATGTACAATAGCCGCGCTCAATACCATTGCATCACCAACGGTCGTGAGAGAGTTGACAACATTGATCATTTATTCCTACAATTCCTCCATTTTTCTAAGAAACTTGAAAATGTTGGCGATACATTTTGCTGATATTTTGTGCGAACTACTCAGTACTTAAAGCGGTGAACTATGGTCGTTTACACTAAAAACTTTGAGCAAAATCAACATGTTTCGCTGCGAAGTGGACCAGCAACATTTCGGTGTTGACTATATTTTTCTTTGGCTTTCAGTTTTTTTTACAATAGATATATATCTCTTTTCCTACAAATTGAATGAGAATTGATAACATTGATCAATTATTCCTACTATTTGATTGGCCGTTAAATTTGTAAAAGAAACATTAAAATGTTGCAGATACATGTTGCAATTATTTCTTGCCAACAACTTAGTACTATCAGCCGAGTCCTAAGTTTGTTTGCATGAAACATATTGAGATTTGTTTCGTTTCGAAATGGGTCAGCAACATATCAGTGATGACGACTATATTATATTTTCTATTAAGTTTTTTTTTACCTAAAAATCTCTTTTTCTTCGAAATTGAGCGACAGTTGACAACATAGATCATTTCTTTTCTTACTTCAATTTGATTGATCGTTAAATTTTTTTCAGCAACATAAAAATGTTGCACGGAACATGTTGCTGATATTTTGTGCAAATAGCTACACTGTAGAAATATTTCGTCGATAATTTGCAAGCATTTTTTTCTTTGTTTTCGTATGGAGTTTCGTATAATTTCACGTGAAAGGTTAATCTTTGTGCGGGCCTATACATGTGGAAATATTTTGCCGGTATTTCTCTGCAGGCATTTTGTATAGAGTTTTGTAAAATTTCTGACCAAAATATTGATCTTAGTACAGGCATAAAGGCAAAAATTTACCCTATATGACACTCGTGGGCTGGCAAGTATTTATAGGCGTTTAGCTACTTCGGATCTAATAGAGATATAGAATGTTCTTGAGCTTGAACAAAAAATTACAAATTATCAGTTCTATTAAACAATTAAATGAAAATCATCCTAGTGTCAATGTTTTATATTAATATTGTTTATGACCAATTTCAATCATCTATATCGTTCCATCAGTGTTATCGTTTATCTTTGTTATCGCTTCTTTTGGTCATTTGCTTCCTAAATATCTTTGTTTAAAAACAAATTTAGGCTTCTGTTTTATTGTATATCGCATAGGAGAATGAAGCGCACAACCCACTCAGAGGAACGTATCCCACTGTGCTACGATTCAATACAAATTTGCACATTTTACATTCAGACAAACATCAATAAATAAAACACACAAAATGGGAATCTGTTTTGTTTACAAATCCAATCATTATTTGAATTTTTTGCATGAATGACTTTATATTTGTATTTATTATTAATTGTTGTTGTTGTCTGTGCAAAAAAAAATTAATTTAAATTAAAAAAAGATCAGATACTCGTTGTACGTAAACATAACATTGGCAGGTAATTGTAACAGTGTTGCCACTAAGTTAAAATTAAATCAAAATATTCAAAAAAAAAATATCAGCAACATCGATCTGTTCGCAACAAATTGGCCAGCAACACCTCACAACATTAAGAAAGAAGAAAGAAAGTTTTGTGTTTAGTGAGTGGATAAAATTCAAAATAAGATGTCTTTAAAAAACTGTTTATTAATTACACTGTGCAACAGTGGATTTCGGGCCTCAACCAAACCAACAAATTGCGAAAGTACTTGGACGTGGTATCACAAAACCCCGCACTGTTTTGCCCCTATACGTAACAATTTTTTTTTACAGACGAAGAAAATTTTGGATGTGGGTCAGGGCCCTATTTCAGATTTTCTTCAATAAATCGTAAACGGCTTAAAATATTGCATTACAACCTTTGAAAATATTGTAGCTATTTCCCCATTTCACAATTCCCTCTAACATATTTTTAAGGACAAGTACACTGTTAATCGATTATTTCACGAAACGTCATGAAAAATTGCACATATATTTTATATATTTTAACATTTCTTAAAAAATAAATAAATGGTTTCCCATTACATCGCATGAAGGGACCGGGGAGAACTTCTCACAATCACTGAGCTGTGCGCTTTCCAGTTTTCACTCACTGATTGGGACCTACAGTTTTACACCGATTCCGAACGGTATTTTGTGAAGCTTTTTCATGGCTATATACTCGATAGTGTCGCCGTCACTATGCGAGGTGACCGCAGCCGAAAGATATTTTTTGAAGGTGGTCATAGCAGGGTTCGAACCCAGGATCTCATGTACAAAAGTCGCGCACACTAACCATTGCACCACCGACGGTTATTTGAGATCATATATGACATTTTAGGACGCTGATGTATTTGGCAAATTTTTCGAAAGCCTTAAGTTGTACAACTTTGAAGAACATTATTACATTCCTGTGTTAATAGTATTGAAATTATAAGCGAAAATTTAAAAAAAAATTTAATTTCTGAATTGGCACAAAATCATTTTGGAACCCCAAATGTAATTTTTGTTCATTAGTGTATTTGACAATAATATACTTAAGCACTACAACTTTGTAGAAGATATCAACTTGTAATTTGTTTAATATTGAATACATATAGGCGAATATTTAAAGAATATGGTTAAACGCAGCATGTCTTCACCTATTATGGAGCTCTAAATATAATTTTTGTTGATTAGTGTATTTAGAAAAGTTATCCAGAAATTTATAAGCTACAATTCTTTTGAAGACAGCTACCGCATTTTATTTACCGTTAGGCAAGAAATAATAATCGAAATAATAATCGAAATCGAATAATCGATTAACAGTGTACTTTTTCTTAGAAATATATTAGAGAGAATTGTGAAATGGGAAAATAGCTACAATATTGTCAAAGGTTGTCATGCAATATTTTAAGCTGTTTACGATTTATTGAAGAAAATCTAAAATAGGGCCCTGACCCACCTCCAAAATTTTCTTCGGCCTGTAAAAAAAATTGTTACGTATAGGGGCAAAACCAGCGGGGATTTGTGATACCTCGTCCAAGTACTTCAAAATTTTTGGTTTGGTTGGGGCCCGAAACAAATTCCTTTCATTTGTGTCACAGTGTTATCAGAGTACAGTGTTTTGGAATTTATATCTTAAAAATAATATCGCGTTCACGGCATACATTTAGTCGAACGGTAAAATTTCACTGCGCGCTTCCAAATTGAAAGATTCAGATCCTCTCGAACAGACTGGTTTACACTCTCCAAGTTTCCTGCAGTTCTTTGCCAACTTGATCGCCTATATTTTGGCTTTTGTGGTGTTGAATCGGTCTCTTCAAATTTTTTGATCAAGTATGCTGGGCGCATCATTCAAGTGACAAAAACCTCGAATACTGCTGAATATTCTACGCGCTACAGTTGCTGAATCACCGTGTTTGTAAAACACTCTCAAGCACACCGATCGGTCTGCTCCCGAGCAACAGTCCACAGTGACTGAATTCCCAAGAGACAGGCTACCTACTGCCATACTCCACGTGCCCGTTAGATTCAATGCGTTGATGGAGTCAATTAAAAAAAATTTAACTTTATTTTGAGACACCCTGTACAAACAAAAAAAAACAACAAATAGCAACATCAATTTGTTCGGTGCAAATTGCCCACTCACGCATCGCAACATTGGTGTTGACTCATTTATTATTCTACTTTCTTTTTGAACGTTTTCCATCAAAACAAATTTTTTTTTTGTAAAGTTGTAACATTGACCATTTCTTTCTTCCTTGAGTGGTCGTTACATTATTCTTAGAAACATTAAAATGTTGCTCGATACATGTTGCCGATATTTCAAGTGAACAACATTTTTTCGTCGATATTTCGCTCACATTTTTTTGTGTGACATTTTGTAACATTGTACGTGAAGTGAAATGTTGTTGATCTTAGTAAGGGCCTATAAACATTCAAATGTTGCTAGATACATGTTGCTGATATTTCGATTGAAGAACTATAGTTCTAACTATAGTTATAACAGCCAATTTTGCTTTCGTTCGCTTGCTTTGCGACAGTCGTCTGATTTGGTTAACCGTAGCACTCACAAGAACGACAAAGCGAACGAAGATCAATGTGTTCGCAGTGTTCATTAGGTTTTAGGTAATGTATCCTTTTTTAGGTTAGGTTTTAGGAAATGTATACTTTTTTTGAAATCATTTAAAAACAAATTTTTCGAATTTATGCCAGTGAGACCAGTGTGCACTGGAGGAATTTTTTCATCGATGTTTCGCAGGCATTCTTTTTTGTATATCATTTTGTAAAATTTCACATGAAATGTTGATCTTAGTATGAGCCTATAAACATTAAAATGTTGCCAGATACATGTTGCTAATATTTCACATGAAACATTTGCAAACACACTAGCCGATTTTGTTTTTGGATTTTTGTATAATTTCGCAGAAAATTTTGAACTTACTTATAATAAAAAATTAAATTTCGTGTATGGAGAACTATTTTTTATAATTCATTATCTGATAATAGTAAATTTCATATTTGTATTATTTTTCCAATAAATTTAAAAAACTATACACTCTTGATTTATTTTCGTATTTAAGACCTTTTTCAGTTTCTTTTAAACAGAATGTGATGCGTCACATTCTTCTTTAAACATTTCCTTATTTTTAGTTGATTGCCTACCCGTTTTACGGCCAATGAACTCTAATTATATTGATAACACATTTTTAATGTTGTCATCTTATCTTCGTAAATTTAGCTGTGGTACTTGAATTGATGTATTCAAAACAAAAACTTTTCAAAATATTGTGATAAGACAATTTAGACAAAAGTTTTGGAAACTCAAAATTGTCCAGTATTCTATCATTATGAGTAAAAAATAAAATAAAAAATGGCTTCCCATTACATTGGGGAGAACCAAGTAAGTGGGTAAAAAACTAGCCCACAGCTCACTGGCAGTGAGTAAAAAAAGAGAAAACTAAAAATAAACTTGTTCATAAGAAAAACTTTAGGTCGTAGAATTGGCATCACTTAGCTCTTAGAGTTGGCAGCACTTGCAAATGACTTGAAATGCTAAGAATTTGGTTTATTTTGGAAAGTTCTCCAACAAATTCCACATTATTAAATTTCTCCCCTAAAATTATACTGTGTGTTGTTTTGGTTACTGGAAAAAGGTTTTAAAGATATGACAATTATGAACATAAACCCAAACAACAACCTTATTTTTGTATTATGCGCCCATTTGAGATCATATACATATATCACTTTAGGACGTTGATGTATTTGGCAATTTTGTCGAAAGCCTTCAGTTGTACAACTTTGAAGAACATTATTACAGTCCTGTATTAATAGGTAGTATAGAAATCATAAGCGAAAATTTAATATTTCTGTTGATTAGTGTATTTGACAATATTTTTAAGTATATTAAGCACTACAACTTTGTAGAAGATATCAGTTTGTAATTTGTTTAATATTGAATACATATACATACAATATTTAATGAAATATATAAAATATGTGCAATTTTTCCATGATGTTTCATCAAATAATCGATTAACAGTGTACTTATACTTAGAAATATATTAGAGGGAATTGTGAAATAGGATATTAGCTACAATATTGTCAAAGGTTGTAATGCAATATTTCAAGCTGTTTAGGATTTATTGAAGTAAAATCTGAAATAGTACCCGACCCACCTCCAAAATGTTCTTGGGCCTGTAAACAAAAAATTGTTACGTATAGGGGTAAAACCGAGCGGGGTTTTGTGACACCTCGTCCAAGTTCTTTCACAATTTTTTGGTTTGGTTGAGGCCCGAAACAAATTCCTTTCATTTGTGTCTCAGTGTTATTTAAAACATTTATTAAAAAAAATCGATTTCCCATTTAAATTGTAAAATCCAAATCATTACAAATAAAAAAATAATGGTGTCCCATAACTACCCATGAAGGGATTGAGGAGAGCTTCTCACAATCAGTGAGATGTGCGCTTTATAGTTTTACACTCACTGATTGGGACCTACAGTTTTACACCGATTCCGAACTGTATTTTGAAAAGCTTTTTCATGGCCAAGTACTCGATAGTGATGCCATCACTAAGCGAGGTGACCGTCGTGGAAAGAAATGTAAGGTGGTTTAAACAGGGATCGAACCCACGGCCACAAACATTAGAAATTCAAAATTTAGTACAAATAAACAAAAATGTTGTTTTGAAATTTGTGAGAATATAAAAATCTCCTTTGTTTATTTGAATAATTTTTAATATTTAAATTATTATTTTGCAACCCACTTTTTCTATTTTCTTCATCTATTTTCTTCATCAATTAAATATTTTCAAAACTAATGCGCACTAATCGCAGAAGAGAACAAACAATTTTTAGCACAAGGTTTGAATTTCATTTTGAAACCGATAAGAGTTGTAATAGTTTGAATTGTAATATATCATGATGAAACGGAAGTTTGAATTCAAAACAGAAACTATTAATTATTTTTTTTCTAATTTGTTGTTAACTCTGTCGCTGGCTACATTAATTTTCTATCCAGAGGCGAGATAAACATGTGAAACATTTTCTTAGATTGATTATAAAACAAACAAGATTTGAGCAAACATTTCGTTAATGGCGTCATATGAATTACGATTTCAAAATAATTAAAATCATGCACAGTTTAGTTTCATTTAAGTATTGTAATTAATACAATCAAATTTGGGAGAACAACGTTTAGCAAAAAAGGTTTTTTTTTTTAAAAAAAGGGATGGAATCCCAATTCAAAAACATGAACATTTTGAAAAAAATATAACTTGAATTAAAATCAACTTCAAAGTGATGTTTGCAAAATACCTAAATCGTATTCCAATTTTCTTGCTTTTTTGTTTTGTTTACATCACTTTCTATCATTTTCCAGCCTGCGGTTTCTTTCTCCTCCCCAACTTTCAAATTAAATCTGAATACAATTGGAATACAAAACACAAAACAAACCAATCCCTCGAAACAATCCTTCTCTACTTTATCTACGTTTGTTTTGTGTTTCCAGTTGTTTAAAACAATTAAACCCCAAACTAATTCATCGTTTCCTCTTCTCTAATTTCAGCGAACTTGCATTCATTCATTAACTGCAGGCCGGTAATTACAAACGTTAAGTGGAAATGTCTCAATCCGATGTGAAATCTGCTTCGGCGTCGACGCCATCGTCACCCACAACGCCCACCAGTCCGGATGTCATCAACAAGGCGGCCACCAAGCAATGCCACATTGTCAAGCGACCCGATTTCGATGGTTATGGCTTCAATTTACACTCGGAAAAAGCCAAGCCCGGACAATTTATTGGCAAAGTGGATGCCAAATCGCCTGCCGAGGCAGCCGGCCTTAAGGAGGGCGATCGCATTATCGAAGTCAATGGGACGGCCATCAACAGCGAGACCCACAAACAGGTGGTGCAACGCATTAAGGCCATTGCCTGTGAGGTGCGATTGCTGTTGGTAGATGTCGATGGCAAGGGTGATGGCCACGCCTCCAATGGCCACAACAGTAGCAACAACAATATGGTGATCAGTCAAACTGAGCAAGTCTTGCCTGGAGCAAGTGAGAATATCAATAGCATAACTATGGTATCGACCAAGAGACCCTCCCAGGAATCACAACGTTCCAGTTCCAGTTCACTACCAGCAGCCGCCAATGGCAGTGGCAAGGATGTCACCGACAAAGCCACGCCTCCTAGCTCGAATGACCCCCACATGATGACGACGATGCTGAATAACAACAATATTCCACCACCACCCTCGACCACCATGGCCTCTATGCAGCAAAAGATGTCCACCACTACCAATGCGAATGGTATGGAAAATGGCAATGGCGCCACCGCTGCCCCAGCGTCCACCACCAACAAAGCGGGCAGTCTACAATTGCCCATGACAGCGGCCGAGATGCGTGCCAAGCTCTTGTCGAAAAAGAAATATGATCCGAAAAATGAAATTGTCGATTTGAAGAAAAAATATGAAATTGTTCAAAAACTTTAAACAAAACACAATTCAAAACCCACCCCTATTGTTTATCCTCTAAAGTCATGCAATGCAGTCTTTTTTTTAATTTAAAATGATTTTTCAACAAATAAAAACAAAACAATTAAATCGCGACAAGTGTTAGCTTTAAAGGCCCGTACTAAGATCAACATTTCACGTGAAGTTTATTAAAATTCCACACAAAAAGAAAAGCCTGCGAAATATCGACGAAATATTTAAAAACAAAAAAATAAGTAGTCAACACTGATTTTCAGCAAAACAAAGCTATAAGCGTGTTTTGTTATTACCCGCTAAACAAATTTTTCAACGCTTAATATCTCTTAGCTCCTTAGACAAACTGGTCGAAAATTAGGGAATAAAACACAGGCCTTATGTTGCACAACATTTTTCACACAAACGATCTTAGTACTCGGCTTGAAGCTATGTTCAGGTATACTCAGATTTCGCAGTTTACTATTTCAATAAACAGCTGATTTGTGTACAGCAAAACATATGTTTGGTGGGTTGAAATCCCGAAAATCTCGGTATACCTGACCATTGCTTTATGAACATCCCTCTATGTACATGAATACATACATATAGTATGTAAAGTTGTATTCTGTTTTACGTTTAATTTTTATTTTTTGAATATCTAGTTTTAGTCAAGCCAACATTTAATTTATCAACCAGTTATGAATTGCGATCTGGCAGCACTTGAAAATGCACAGGAAAAAATTGTTTAAAAAGTGAAAATGTTTAAATATTTTCCTTTATTTTTGTTTTAAAGAGAAAAAAATCAAGCAACTTATGTGTCAATTATTTAAGTCAATATTTGAATAAGGAAATTTAAACGACCATGCCCTATGATTAATAAATAAAGAGATCCAAATACAAATTGAAATCAGTTTACAACGAGTTTAATTTCTTATTTCAAATGGGAGTCAGAGGCAATTCAATCACACTACATCACATAAAGTTTTGAGAAGGTTGTTAGTCAATTAATTTCAAGTATTCGAATTCAAATCGATCACATTCCCGACAATGTAGTTTTAGGCAGTAGAATGAAATGTTGCCACTAGTGATGCACAGAATCGAGGAACTGGTTGTGGAGAACCGGTTCTTTACAAGACCGACCGGACCGGTTGCAAAATAACGAAAAATGGTTACAAATTAACCGAAATGCGACTCCAAATGAACAGAAACCGGTTCTTAAAGGAACAAAAACGGATCCCAAAGAACCGAAAACGTTACCAAAAAGGACGAGAAACGATTCTAACAGAACTGAAAAAAGGTTTGAAAAAAAACCGTAAAACAGTTCCAGAAGAACAGGACTCGATTCCAAAAGTATTAATCTTTGAGGGTATGAAAATGTGTATTTTTATCAAATTTTATATTATTCAGCCTCTCTGGAACAACAATTTTCTGAGAATCGAAGCCGGTCCAAATACCCGGTTCTTGTTGGAACCGGACTTGATAGAACCAGTTCTTCAAATACGCGGAACCGCACATCACTAGTTGCCACTATATTAACCATTTCTGTTTTACTTTCTGAAAGAAACCAAATGATTTGCCATTGCCTTCCCAGAAGGGATAATTGGGGACAAGCTTCTGACAATCAGAAGACTCACAGATCTTGCAGTTTTCACCGATTCCGAATGGTAATGATTTAGAAAACTTCTCCGACGATTACTTTTACAATGCATCAGAGGGCATAACTGAAGTCTAGAAGATGGTTATGTCCCTTGATACACAATATTGAGGTCCTTGTTCGCGGCTCTTTTGCATGAGAATGTGGGTTCGATCCCCGCTCTGACCACCTTAAATTTGTCTCTCGGTCAACTCGCTTAGAGACGGCGACACAATCGAGTATTTAGTCATGAAAAAGCTTCTCAAAATACCGTACGGAACCGGTGTAAAACTGTAGATCCCAATCAGTGAGGGTAAAACTACAATGCGCACAGCTCACTGGTTAGGAGAAGCTCTCCCTAATCCCTACGTGGGATGTAACGGTAAACCATTTATTTACTTCTTACAATCAAATAAAGGGTTGCTGGAATCAGGAATACGAAACATAGGTTCAATGGAAGCCAGCTAACCAATATCGCATTTACATCGCAGTTTATCGCGGCCAGATTAGTGATAACCTTGATCTCTAATCTTTGCCGTTTACACCGCCCAATTTGAGATTAAATTGACATTCCAGGTGGCAACTCCGTGCTTAAACGAACTCCGCGCCGAGTCGAAAACGGTGGCACAACAGACATATTAAGTTGGCGGCTATTAGTTTAGCCAGGTTTATACAAATTTGGGATGTTTTTGAAATAACTGTCAGTCAAATCGGATCAGTTCACATTTTACATTTAAACCACAAACCACATTTTAAACCAATTTTAGCCAATTATATCTTCAAAAATTATTCGGTAACGACGACGCGTCGCAAAATTTTCGATTGGCTTCCGTCTGTCAAACAGTTGATATTTTGTGTAGGTTTTTATTATGGTTACATTTTTATTAGTACTTAACAGTGTTGCATCAAAATGTACACCAGTTTAAAAATTAATCTTCAGTTTCTACAGATTACAATTGTATGAGTAATTTTCTGGTTTAGCGTAGGTTAACGGGGTCAACCTGTGAAATGCGCTAAGCTTGGTCGAGTATGTATGTATGGAAAATACCTAAGAAATGAGAAAAATAAATAAGTCGGCTATTTTAGTGGTACCACCACACCGATACGCCGTGATTGAAATGGTTGTAAACAAACGTACTATTCGTTCGTAGTGTGAAAGAAAACAGCGTTGCATTTCTTGATTCCTAGACAATTAGGAAAAAATACGTATGGGAAATCAAGCAAATTTTCTTGATTTCTGCTTGAAATCAGCAAAAGTGGCAAAATCTAGAAAATTGATGGCAGAGCGAATGCTGTATAAGTCTGAAAGTTGATCTACTTTGCCGGGCGCAACATTGACTTTGGTAAATAGCAACTCTTGCCAATGTTCCCACACATAAGGCACAAGGTACAAGGTCACCACATCTCTGTCCCTCCCGCATAAATAGTTTACTAGGGGTATTGATCAACGAGGGATTCAAGCCCGTATGTTACGCAGACGGTGTGTCCATAATTCTTAGGGGAAAACAAGGGCCTCAAAGCGACTAGAAATATCGTACAGCCAAGTTTTCTTGGAAATAATATTAATATAAAGTTGTTCGTTGACCCCGATGGAAGTAACTTGGAAGTAATCTTGGATCAGAAACATCTTTGGAAAGATCACATAAAAAGGAAAGTGGAATAGACTTGCATATATTTATCTATTTACAGAAGAGCTATAAGGTAAAAATTGGAGCTCGCTCCTAAAATGACACATTGGCTCCACACGAGCGTTCTAACCCTGCGATTACACGCCACAATACAGTCAGAAAATTGTATTAAATGTCAAAGAAAAGACAAAATGTTTGTGTAACGTAAGCAACCAGACAATTATAAAGACAATACACTCTTAAGCAACCGCCGTCAGTGTCGTTTTGTGTGAATTCAATATCATTTACCAAAATCTACAAATAAAAATATATTTTTCGAAATTGTGCGACCTTTTGCGGTTATGTTTTGCTTCTTTTCGCAAATTACACCCAAATTTCACCGAATTGGCAGCTTACATTAAACCAATTGCTGAAATTACTGTCTTTGAAAAATCAGAGACAGTGACAAAGTCAATGAGAGAAGTGTGAAGGTATTACTAAAGAAGTTTGAATGTAAAAATTGCTATTGTCTCCGTAAAACCGTCTAGTGTAAACGCCAAGTAAGGCCAATTTTGACTTACGCATCAGTAGTCTGGTGGACAGCAGTGGAGAAGAAGTGATACAATGAAAAACTGGAAAAGTTCAATCCATGATCTATTTAGGCAATGGAGGGCAATGGAGACATTACAATCATTAAACCTCATTAATGTATAAATTATGTACGCTGGGCAATAGAAGTATGAACCGAAAGAATCACCAATCAATTAACCAGCATATAATGGAAAAATTCAACGGAACAGAGAACCAACTGCATTTCATAGAAAGTTGTAACCTTCAGAGAGAGTAATTCACTCACAGAACTATTTAATTGTTTGAAGACAGGTTGCACCAACCGTAAATTCGACTGTTGCCACTGAAATGCAGTTGCCACAATCGAATTGAAGTTGTTGCGACTGAATTTAGTCCCCACAACTGAAATTCGGTTGAAATAACCTCTAATAGGTTGTGACAACCACTAATGCGGTTGTTACAACTTCTAATGCAGATGTGACAACATCTAATGCGGTTGTGACAACTTTTAGTGCGGTTGTGACAACTTCTAATGCGGTTGTGACAACCTCTAATACGGTTGTGACAACCTCTAATGTCATAACTTCTAATGCGGTTGCGGTAACCTTTAATACGGTTGTGGCAATCTCTAATACGGTTGTGACAACTTCCAATGCGGTTGTGACAACCTCTAATGTCACAAGTTCTAATGCGGTTGTGGCAACCTCTGATCCGGTTGTGGCAACCTCTAATACGGGTGTGTCAACCTCTAATGCGGTTCTGACAAACTCTAAATTCGGTTACAGCTAATTCAGTTATTTTTTCTGTGGGTGTGAGCGGAAATCAGCCTGATCAATAGTGAGCCAAGAATCCACTAATATACTGATATATAAAGGACGCATGGAAGAACGGGAATAGGGCTCATATCGAGGATTACGGTAGAGGTCACGGAGAATACAGAATGTACAAATTGCTGAATAATGAGGGTGTACATATAAATTTAAAGATATTCACGGGTAGTCAAGCGCCGATAAATGCCATATCGCTACAAAGTGTTTGATCGCTAACGCAACTTGACTGCAATGAGGATATAAACAATTTCTACATCACTGGCAGCTGGGAAATAAAATGGTAGATGAGATGGCTAAAATGGGATCCAAACAACGGACTGTGAATAAGGAAAATGTGAAGTTTTTTCAGGAAATAAATGCCAAGCTTCAACAATTCTTCCTTCTTCTTCATAGGTGGCCTCAAACAACCCAGAGCGGTCTAAGGCCTTAAAAAATTAGGATAACATGATTCTCCAACCGGCTCAAACTTCAGCCTTAACCCTCCAGTTTCTAAGACCAATCTCTCCCAGGCAATTTTTCACCTGGTCTTTCCACCGAAGTATTGGTGGTCCTATTATTCGATGTTCTTCGAGTACGTCTTTGAATACCTTTCGCACTGGTTCATTTCATCCGTCACTCGTCGTTTTCTATTATAGGACCATATAAAGTAGTTTTCGGAACTTTTTTCTCTCTAAGATTCTCAGTGATGTTTCATCAGCACACGATATGACCCAGGATTCTGCACCATAAAGCAAGAGAGGTTGTATGAGAGTTTGATATAGTTGGATCTTCGTTTCTTGAGAGAGGGTCTTATCTCTGAAGTGCTTGCTTAGCTCGAAATAACACCTGTTTGCAATCACAAGTCTCCGTTTGATTTCCAGGCTGACGTTATTGTTTCTGTTCATGGCAGATCCGAGGAAAACAATTCTTCCTCTACCTCGAAATGATAACATTTATAAACGTTCGCCCTTTCATCCAAACGGTTGGATATTCTGCTTGTCGAAACCATTAATTTTGTCTTTTTGTCGTTTACTGCCAAACCCACTTTTGTTGATACCTTCCCAATTCTCGATAAAACTACAGTAACTTCTCTCAGTTTCCTCCCAATGATGTCTCAGTAATCAGCATACGCGAGCAGCATCTGACTTATGCTGGTGATAGTCTCATTCGCTTCGACTGCAGCTTTTCCCACGATGATCTCAATTAATATGTTGAAGAGATCGCATGATTGGGTGTTGCCCTGCCTGAGGCCTCTTCTCGTACTAAATATTTCGGTGAGAGTTTTACCACTCTTTACTGAGGATTTAATGTCGGCCGATATAGCTTGGTATAGTTTTCCCCGTATTGGGCTATCAAAGGCAGCCTTGTCATCTACAAAGAGGTGGTTTGTTGTTCGTGGGGTTTCTCTAGGATTTGTCTTTATGTGAATATCCGGTCGATAGTTGACTTTCCAGGCCTGATAAGGTTCGACCAGGTATGCAACAAACGGCTTTAGTCTTTCGCACAATACGCTCGAGAGGACCTTGTTTGGGATGGATAAAAGGCTTATTCCATGATAGTTTGTACGTACATATACTCGGGGCGTCATTTTTGAAAACAGGACAGAGTTTCCTAAGACTCAAATCGTCGGGCATGCATTCGTCTAGCCAGATTTTGCATATCAGCTAAAGCACTCCAACTCATAGCCGCCAGCCGTAAACCGCTCAGCCGTTTGTCCATCAGCAAATTTGTCGACCAGATTGTATGCAGAGTATACAACAATACGTCGAATAAAGCATTCAAGATCTTTATTGAAAACCTGCGTTTTGTCAAAATTACTTCGTGCGGCAGCCTTTACAAACGACGGGGCAGCCTTTACAAACGACGTTGACAAAAAAAAGAAACAACTGATTCCGCCAGCCGCTCTTACTTCCATTTCGTTTAAACGCTAGTGATTTTTTCATCGTCATCGATTCTGCATGGACTCCTAAGCAGTCGCTGTTTCTCGCTCTGTGTACATATCACAAACGGGGGATATCTCACCGCACTACATCTTACCACACCACTTTATACACACACACACAAACACCTAACCATATTTGATCTCACCACTTACTACGTGTTTTAGGGGATATCATCATCTGCTCTGTCTCTGTGAGAGATTTTGTTTTTGTGTTAATGATCTTTTTGTTTCTCTTCCATTTTAACGTGACCAAAAGAAAAATACAGTTACAACAACAACAAAAATAAAATTGGTAGCAATTAAACAGCACATAGTCTCTTAATATAACAATAGTGAGAGAGAGACTATTTGATTAATAACAGCAATAACAATAACAAACGTGCCGGCTACATAAACAAAAGAAAAAGCTTTTTCTTTGATGATCACCTGACAGCGTTGCCGGATGTCTTA
Organism: Phaonia tiefii; assembly: GCA_963931995.1. Classification (NCBI taxonomy): domain Eukaryota; kingdom Metazoa; phylum Arthropoda; class Insecta; order Diptera; family Muscidae; genus Phaonia; species Phaonia tiefii. The sequence continues at coordinate 210,556,949 of OZ008371.1, forward strand.
AATCCTGCCAAATACACTGCAAAAAAATATGCCGTGTAAACTTTTAGGTATTCATGTGAAAGTTGTTGGAACTTTCAATTGGGCGCGCAATTTAAAATGATAATAAGAAAATAAACAAAACAAAACTGGGTTAAAAATGCAAATATGTTTCAAACATAGACGCTTTACCTCTATGGGGGGCAAACAAATTTAAGAGCAAAAGTATCACTATTTAAACAGTTTTTTTTGTATGAAATTAAAACGAGTATTGGAGTGGGGCATTATTACAATAACGGTTCGATTTGAATGAAACCCGATATGTGAGACTAAAAAAAAATAGTTTGTTGTTGCAAACAAGGGCAAGACAAGACGGACTTCCAAAATCACAACTGGCACAACTTGATTTGAAATTTCATTGTATATAACGCACTCTATTACTCAAATACATAATTTCAATATTTCAAAGTTCAGGCCATTTAAAAAAAGAACTGACGTAATTATGAAGAATCTCTCCAGAATTCGATTGTATTGTACAAACGAACACCTCATCACACATACGACTTTCAATTCAAAAGATTTCACGAAAGTTTTAGTTAAGATCTGAGGTTTCTGACATTGAGCTGATTAATTATCTATTGTCCATTATTTAAACCTTTTTTGTTTCTGTTTTGAAAAAATGTTAACGATGATTTCATGAAAGATTTCAATATAGAACTGAACAACTATACAAATGGCTTCATATCCTAAGAGGTTCTGTAGATTAATCAGGTAAATCATGCTGTTTTTGGGAATATAATTGAAATTGAAAAACAAGCCAGAGATTATAAATTACACTAATGAACAAATTTTGGGTGGTGCTTGTTATATTGGCCTTTCGTGTTTTTTGTCAGTTTTTGATTTGAAAATCACATGATTTCCGTATCATTAGGGATTAGATCAACTCATCACAGCATCATTTACCTCTAATCTATTGCTGCGAGGAAGAGGACAACTAAATTGTTAAAAATTATAACAAAACTCTCTCTTTCTCTGTTTTTAATTAAATAACAACGCAATTTGTGATTAAATTTTATTACACTTTGTGACCCTACTACGCCCCGCCCCTCCATCCCTTGCAGTAGTCACTAAAGTTGCCATCAACTGTATTAAGTAAATAAGTGAGTAAGTAAAATCCAACTGACCCTTAGGGATTTTTATGGCTTCTTAGGAAAAAGTTAATGAAATCTTTTTTCTCTATCTGCATCTTCGACCAGGACAACGACAACGAAAACGACGACGACAACTATCACAAGGAATAAATATATTTGGGTAAATTGGAGAAGGAAAACAATTTGTTTTTTAAGGATTATTTAGATATGGGAAAGAGGGAGATCCGGGAAATGAGGGTGGTTCAAAAAGTTTGGGGTGCGAATAACATTTATAACTAAATAGTAAAGGATTTGAAGCAGATAACTTTTGTAACTTTTTCTCTATAAAAAATATGATGGTGACATTAGGACTGTTTCTGTATTCACTGATATACCTGTTTTTCAACCACTTTGTATGGGGAGCTATGCGATTTTATGTGGCTCCCCATAGAAAGTCGTCGCAAAAATCTTCCTGCTTGAGCCCAATCTTTGTGTCAGTACTATGAACGCGTGGTCGTAAATGACGCGTGATTCAAGCCTGAATGTGAGTAGAATCAAATTTTGCTCATGGGAGCGTGCGTGAACGTACTGTCTGGAAAAATCCACATACCCAGGTCTGTTGACAAAATTCCAGAGAATGGCAATGGTGTGTATCGCGGTTGCTAGGGAGCTATACTCCACCTGTTACCACTAGATTAAATAGGAAGGGAAATGGTTACAACGTCGGCAGCCCATATGGTCACTTGACGATTTTAAGGGATCTGCAGTTATCCACAGTAAAAGTCGACTATCCACAGTAACCTTTGACTCGACCCACTTCAACCTTTGAAAGAAACTTCTTTACTCATATCCCGGACACTTAGGACGGGAAAGGACGTATACCAGGTTATACTTATATATGGTATTTAGGCTTTTTCACTGCCAGCTCCAAACTTGATGGCACATTAGGGTTTGGAGTCTATTCTAAAGAGCTGGGTGAATGGGTGTACGCTCTTTCATTCCACAGAGGCTACCAGACCATTGTAGTGTCTTTCAGGCAGAAGTCACGGCAACCGGTGAAGTTGCCGTCATCAACCGTCATCACCGCCTGGAGTATCATCATCTAATCTGACAGTCACGCTGCTATAAAATCCCTGCAATATGTATTTCTGACTTCAAGACTTCTCAAAATGAGATGGCCAAGCATTTCAACATTCACCTTTTATGAGTGCCGGGACCGGGGCACAGGAACATTCCAGAGAACCACACAGCAGATGAGCTGGCGAGATTAGGGACTATATGAAGTGTTCCACAGGATATGGAGCATGTGGATATGCCCCTTTCTGCATGCAAGCTCACGCTTAAAGCCGAAGCTCTCAGACATGCGAATGATAGATGGTCTCGTGGCACAAACGCAGGATCACCAAGCATGTATGGCCAAGTTATTAACTATATCGTACGCTAAACTTTATAAGAATTCCTAGACAAGATATCCCTATGCTAGTAGCTGTGAGCACTGGACATTGCTTAATAGACAGGCACGCTCATGCTCATGATTACTGCAGAAGCTGTGGGAATGAAGAGGCGTCGATCATCTCATATACTACTGCCTAGCCTTTTCTACAAGTAGGAGGAAATATCTAAGATCTGACTTCATGTTGGATCTAATAGATATTCAGGAAGTTAAACCGAATGGTTATAGGAACTTTCTTCAGTGTTCATTTATTTACAGGTTCAACGATGGGGACGTAATGTGTCGTCCCTTGGTATTACAACGGTCCTCATTGGAATTTACACCGACCAAGATTAGCGCATTTCGAAGGTTAACTACGTTAACCCAAGCTAACCTACAAGATTAATCACACAATTTTAATCTGTGAAAACTGAAAATTAATTTTTTGCCTAAATCTAAGTTGGTATACGATTTGATGCAATACTGTTAAGTACCAACAAAATACAACTATAATAAAAACATACTCAAAAAATCTACTGTTTGACAGACGGAAACAGATCAACAAATTCTGACGCGTCACCGCCACCTAAAGCTCACTCGGCCACCGATATATTTTGCTCTCATCGGTTTCAAATTTCAAAACATGCCATCTTTGTACAAAACTGGCAACACCAAGAGCCGCCAATTTAATTTATCTGTTGTGACGCAGTCTGCGATAATTTGGTGTCGTCACAGAGTTGCTCTAAATTGGTCTAAGCAAAAACTATATATTAAAGTAGACAGTCCAAGTTTCTCTCGAGTAGAATGTCAACAAAAGAGTGAAGCGTTATGACTCTCTGCTCTCTCTCTTACTCTGTACATGGAATATTTCATTACACGAGCAGTTTTTTTTGATGAGGTTTTTGTATATAACTATACAAATTCCACCCATGTTTAAGTAAAATTACATAAAGTATGTAAAAAGTATGAAATAGACGTTAGTGAAAAATATGACGTTAGTGAAAAATGCGTTGGAGTGAATCGTTTCGGCTTTTTGGTTCTCTTTTACGGGGATTGCCAAATTGAGCACAACTTCTAGTTTAAGCACAAAGTTGCCACCTGAAAATTTAATCTCAAATTGGGTGGTGTAAACGGCAAATATTATAGAACAAGGTTCGCGATAAACTGCATTCTAATTGCGATATAAGTGTGTATACTATCACTTATGGAATATGATAGCGTGGGTCTAAACTTACTCACGTGCCCATCTCTAGTACAATCGTACAACAAGTTTACACGAATGTATAAAGTCAGTACAAAAAGTGTAGACAAAAACACATTTCTATCGTTTGTATTCGGCAACTTTTTAATTTGGCTTAATCATTTTTTTGAAATCAAGGTTAAAGGTGATTCGTTGGTGTATGGAGCTAACACAATCGGCTTCTGCGATTGCCTGGAAAAAAAAGTAGGTTTGGGAGGCAGAAGCCTCAGATTTCGATCGGTTTTCCATTCTAGTTGCGTCGTTTATTGTGCCCAAGATGTATCTCTTCCAGGTGGTAGCATTAGAACAGCTAATTTAATTTTTTTCAAGTCGTTGTGGTCCTAACTTGTAACATTCAATAAGTACTCGGCACGATAAAAGACTTCGGTTTGTGGCATGTGTGAATACACACCGCAGTAGCTTAACGGCCTAGACGCTGCTGAAGATGATGCTTCACAAACATCGAAACGACTGTCCAGCCAATGTGAGTTCGAAGTCCACCCGCGGCATTTACGTTGTTTTTTCTCACTAACCGGAGAAAACATGATCTCTTATCCTTAAAGGAAATTACAACTCAAATGTATTTTGCTTTTTTACCGTTTTTGTTCAGTTGCATTGTGTTTATTGAACGAAAATTTTCCAGTTTCACAGCTGAAATTTCTCCATTTAAATGTACTTTCAATGCCTCATGTTTGTAATTTAAATGTCTTTTGGTATGAAAATTGTCTGTGAGCTTTTAAATGACGAGTGCGAAACTCGGCCTAAGTGTTCTCAACGCTCTCCCCTATTGAAATACAAAGATAAGAGTGCAGCAGAGACACCCTGTACTTTGAGTTAACGTAATTAATACGTTGGATTTAGCAAATGTTTAAATATAATTAATTCACTAATGTTTTAATTCAGTAAAATGCATTATATCAATTGGATGAATTTGTAACTGCATAATTTTCATAAAATTGATTAAATAATTTCATAAATTTGAACATACAAGTACATTTTACTAATGTATACTTTACATCAACTCAATGAATAACATGTATCAAATTTGCGACAAGTTTTCATCAAACTGATGCTTCAGTTACATTAAATTGAAGTACGAATCTGAAGAACAATTGATGTAGAGTTTAACATTTATCCAATGAACTGTATTGTGGGTTGGTAATTGATGAACTTTTACGTCAGTAGAATGCGAGAACTGATGGTTGTCATGTATGTACGTTTTCGTTCAGAGTACCCAGCGTTCGAGTTATAGAACAGAAAAGCGGCAGTTACACCTATCAAGATTATCGCATTTTCGGGATTATGGACGTTTTTTTTCTTATGGAGTTTGACATTTATAATCCCGAAAAAGCGATAAACTTCGTAGGTGTAACTGCAGTTTAAATATATTAATTTTCATAATAATATTATTGAATTTCCTCTTATAGGGATAAGAGGAATTTCAATTGCAGATCGTGGAAAACTTTATATAATATTATTGAATATTTTTACTTCAAATCCACATGGCCATTGTACCATCTGGACTTCGCTCTAATTTAAAATGTTTAAGTACTTAGTACCCATCGGTGCGTTTACCCGGGACAGTTCGAGACAAGATATTTAAGAATATGCATAGACGAATTTAATATATACACATTAATTCTCTCATCTGACGTTTCATTACACACTTCGTCGTAGGTTTGTGGAAATGAGAGAAATTCGACGAAAATTAACTTACAGCAGGTGGGGGCACAAGAACTGTTTACTTAACTTTTTCAATTCGTTTTCGTATAGATCTGTGAAATATAAATGTATTTTCCACTTTTTTGTTGACTTTCATCTTTGGTATACATTTGTATTTTAGTTAATACAACTATTTTGCCACAAAAACGGGAAATGCAGTTGTTGTTCCTTTGTTGGACGTTGTGTACTATTGCCTCTATCTGGTATTATTGAACCCATTATTGGACCCATCCAGTGTTTACTTGCAACCATACCTATGACGTTTAATTTATTGAGAGAATTATTGTGTCTATACTAAATTCGTCTATGAGAATATTTAATAGCTGTTGAAATTTGAAAAATTGTTTGTGTGACGTAGGCGTCCAGCCAGTTATACAGACAGTATAGTTTTAATCAACCACGGAGAGTGTCGTTTCGTGTAACTTTCGTTCTCTGATTTTGTTTGTTTCTTCAAATTCCAATGAAACTGCAATAGTAGAAATGAACTTATATACTTATACATGTTTATATGTATGTATTGTAGAACAATATTTCAATAAAACTTACAAAAATCTCCAAATAAAACTACATTTGTCGCAATTTGTGCGGTTTTTTGCAATGTTTTGCTTTTTTTTCTCAAATTACCACAAAACATCACCGATCTGGCCACTTACGTCAAATCGCTTGCCGAAGCTACTGTCGTCGAAATATCAGAGACAGTGGCGAGGCAAGGGAGTGAAGTGGGGTAGTAAAAATGTACGAATGTATTGCTACTGTCGGAGCTAAACTGTCCCGTGTAAACGCCAGGTTAGACTTTTCAAAAAGAGTTGGAGGTTTCATACTTGGTCATATTTTTGAGTGATGCAAAAAAATAAAATAATGATACAGTGTTGTTAAAACGACCTAACGGCCAACATAAGATTGGTTTTGAGAATATTTACAAATTTTGCTAAGACTTTTTAAACCACCCTCCCAGAAAATGTCGTAAAGAAGAGATACTTACTTGCGTGCTAAGCGTTTCCTTATGCCGGCCAACATAATTGAAGCAGTTGTCCTTGCACTAGGTTTATTGTCGCTGCTTGTGGTGATGGTGGTGGTGGTGGTCGGTACCTTTTTCCTGTGTCTGTTCTGTATTCGTATCCCCTATCAACTTTTTCTACTTTTGTTGTTCTGTTATTGTCACAAATTCAATGATGGGTCACTGTGACTGAATTGAAGATGTTGCTCGTGATAATGTTGAAGACGTCAACACCCAAAAAGTTCAAGGAAGTTTTTCCTCTCTTAACGCAAATGTCATAAAACTTAACTGTCGACTGCCAACCAGCGTGTACATTCAAATTCAAATTCAAATGTAGGGTCGATGATGGTTCCTTTTCCGTATCCTTTTTTAAAGTTCACACAATTTACACACTAAAGTCGAAAGTTTTTCTTTGCCAGAATGTCAAACGTTTTAGCTTTAAAATTGTACAGCCATATAATAAAAAGCACATCTTCTCTAAATTTTTGAGATTTTTTGTTGTTGTTGTGTTTTTCTGGTTTTAAAGCTTTGGAGATTTCACGCAATGAACTGTAGAACTTATTAATAGTTTTTTTTTTTTTAAATTGTAATTGTAATTTTAATTATTTTAATTTTTACTTTTCGTTTAGATTAATGAAAATTGAGGCACTTTGTTCTTTAGTTTCACAATCATCGATATTATTGCTCTTTGGTGATGCTGTGTGGAATTCAAAGAAATTCCCAATTGATCCGCTTTCAGTTCCCAAGCTAATAAATCTTAATGTTTTAATATGATTTTTTTTCACAACAATTTATCAACCAAAAAATGCCATCCAAATGATATTTGACTCGTAATATATTGGCTGTGTGTGCTGACAGTGTCTCGGAGTGTTGATGTTTTCATATGATAAACAGACAGTAGTCAGTCGCCGCCATATGTTTCAGATTTGTGGTAGGTCCATAACATTTGCATCCATAGAATCTGTAAAACAAGATCGAGAAAGACAAGTTAGATAAGATAAATTTCAAATAGAATCAACAAATATTCCAAAGAAATGGTGTGAATTTCCCTAAGAATTTATTAAGTATTTTCAAATCTGAAGTAATTAATGATGTGACGACGGACAAATGCTTCACACTTCTAAATATTATGAAATTATGGGAATTTGTCTTTGTCTTCGAGGGGTAAAGAGGGAGTTTCAATTTTGGAAAATCTTGTGAGAAACTGGCGCCCCTCCCATTAAATTATCCCTAATCGTTTTATGTACCCTCTTAATCTTAATGCTGCCTTAAACAATTTTAATAGATGAAAAACAAATTTTGACATATGTGTGAACTGACATAATGTTATGTTAACATAACGATAGCAGAGTTTGTGATTTATGGCCAGTTTTCAGTCAGTGGTGATCTTCGTTTCTTAGTTAAATTGTGGTTAAACATCGATTTGTGTTTTTTAGTCATTGTTTAACTATGATTTAACCACCCAATGTTGGTTGGTTAACTTATAGTCAGAACCATATTATTTTGACAATCAAATTACTGACTGTCAAAGTGAGAAATGAAAATTGTATAAAATACATGTTTCAGATTTGCGTATTTGTACACATACGTTGAGTCTAGATCGTTAAATTGTTGCGCCTATATAGTTTTGTACACATTTTTGTTAAAATGACTCCGATTTTATGCATCTATTTCTTAATTTACATAATTCCATTTTGTTTGCTCCCCTTGGTTTTTTTGGTATTTATCACAAAACACACGTTTTTTCCAATAAGAATACAAGGGTTGCCATATTTTTGGACAATATGGCGACTTACATTAACTCGCCACTGAAAAACAAAATGCAAAGTTAACCTCTAATTAACTTAGAATTAAGATTAAGTAATCCGATAGTTAACTACCCGCAAAAAAATTGGCCATTAGAAGAAAAAGTATATGTATGTTAGTTCGCAAATAATACTGCAATAATGCAATTTGCTGATGGATTCAATGTAGATATGAATTAAGTGAATAAAAAACAAAATTTATTGAATTTTATTAGCTGAACATTTTTATGGGAAGGTATTGAAATCTGTCAATCTTTCAAAAATGCAAAAAGTGTACACAAAAGTGCAATAAGTGCATGCAAGAGTACCAGAAGTGTACATAAAAGTAACAAATGTGTACCCTAAAGTAAAAAAAGAACAAAAGTACAAAATACAAAAAGTGTACACAATGGTAACAGCACGACCATTTATACCATAGAGTAATCGCATACTAGAGAGAATATTTGGCTCATCTGACGTTTCCTTTCACACTCTTCTTGCTGCGGTCGGTGCGATAGAGAGATGTTTGACGAAAAGTGACATACACCGGGTGAAATTACAATAACTTTTTCCTTTATTTTTTCATGTCATTTTGGTGAAACACTGTGAAATTTAAATGTGTTTTAAACGTTTGTATTGACTGTTATTGTTATATTTAGCACAATAATTTTAGAACACAAAATGAAATGCCGTTGTTGTTATTGTGTTCGTTGTTTTGAACTATGGCCTCTATCTGGTATTAGTAAAGCAATTCTTTTCAACATCGAACGTAATTATCACACCAGGCAAAATGTCATAAATTCGGTGAGAGAACTATTGGGTCTACTATAAGTATTAGTCTATGATTGAAACGTTCCGTATATCCCGACATAATTTCTCCAGGCTTTTTCCTGTGTGGTTATTTGAAGTACAAACATTATGCCAACAAGCCAAGGACTCTGGAAGCCTTGAAAGACAATGTTCAACATGAACAGCCCGAAACACTGCGAAATGTGATGGAAAAATACGGAAAACGAGCATTTGCGGTCTGGCAGCGACCATCTGCGCGATATCATATTCCACAAGTGATAAAATAAATTTTCACGGTTTAAAATAAACGAGAAATCGTTTCACAGCAACTAATTGCTGTTTGTTTTTGTATTATTACCAAAACAGCAGTAGGAAGGTTTAAACGGTCCACCGTTATAAAAAGTGTACGCAAAAGTGCAGATAAAAATACAAACAAAAATGTATAGACAGAACAATACGTCATGGCAAAAAGATACTAATAGGCATTCTATAGGATACGTCAGGCCTTCCCCTCACATTACCTCCTCCTCTTTTTTTAAACATTGCGTGAGGTTAGAAGGCAAGGACTTTCATCCTTCTCTTCCAGAAGGCCTTGTGAAGGCCTGCAGAAAGAGTAGTTTTAGAAGGACTTAAGCAAAAATAAGAAAAAAAATATATGCGAATTATTTTCATATTTATGATTTACAGTTTTACCGATTTCATACCTCTAAAGCAGTGGTAGGCAAAACCGAATGCACGCATACAAACGTATTATGTGCTTGTGTGCGGTCGCAAACGCACAGGCATAGACTGATCCCAGTTGCGGAAGTCGCAAGGCCTTCCATAAATATGGAATGCGGAATATTTCTTTTGTAATGCCTTCCTAAAATAGGGCCTGCGGAATGGATGAATTTGTTCATCAGATATAATCAAGAAGAATATTTTTACAATTTTGAGAAATTTCTTTTCCGTTTCTTTTTAACCGTAATATAATTGGAAAATTTCTTAAAAATTTTAAAATTATATTGTTTATATAATATTTTTCAGGGTATTTTTAATATTTTCGATTTGAAGTTGGGCGTGGTAAAACTGTCTAAGATAGATACATACATCCTTATAAATATGTATAAGTGGATAGTGAGTTTGGGATAAACTAAATTAATTTAATTTTATTTTTGTTTAACAAAAATAAATTAGTAATTTGCTTTAAGGCTGTAAGAGATCATGTTTTCTCCGGTTAGTGAAAAAAATGTAAATGCCGCGGGTGGGATTCGAACTCACATTCGCTGGACGATCGTTTCGATGTTTGTGAAGCATCATCTTATGTTGCAACGACGCATTGCGAACATGTGTAACGACAAGCTTCCATGAACAACAGCGTCTGCTTGCATTCTTTTATCATGCCTGTGGGAGCCTTAAAAAATCATGCCACAACGCAGGCTTTAATAAAGAATGCATTGCCTTATTCTTGGAAAGCCTCGCAAATTCCGCCGATGGGAGGATACCAAAAAGTTGAGACATTTTTTGAAACAGCGGAAGAGAGAATGAGACGAATATTTTGGTTGAGGCCAGAGCCATTACAGAGCCACGCAGTTTGTTGACATTCAACTATGTACGAGGGTTGAATTTTATGTTTCGGGATTTGGCAACCCTAGTGTTGCAATCTGGCAACTGACAGCTCTATCGTAAAGTTGGAATTTCAAATATAAATTTTAAATTCCAATTAATGTATTTTAAAATTCAAACATAATTTTCAAATTTCAATTGACATTTTTCAAAATATACATAGATATTTTTTAAATTTGAAATGATGTAGTAGAAAAAAAAAACAGAAATCAATTCAATAAATTTTGACAAATTTTTAGTTTATTGTTTATAAAGGTGTCCGAAAATTCACGCGAGATTTGCGTGTAAAGTGTTGTTGTTTGACGAAAAAAGAGACAGCGTGACAGCTGACAATTCAGGGTTGTTTTAAATGGAACTCTTAATAAAAGAACAACGCGTTTTTATTGTTGAGAAATATTTTAAAAATAATGAAGGTTTTCACATGAAAATCATCTTCAGTGATGAGGCTGATTTTCATCTTTATGGGTTCAAAAAATACACGAAAAATTGTTGGGGAAAAATGTTGCAATAACAGTTAATAGTGGTGTTTCGTTGCATCATGATAATCCAGTTTTGTTGTTCCTACATTGCACGACATGTGATTTCAAAAAAAACGGTGTCAATGCCGCGAATAGTGCAATTTCAATTCAATCTTGGGTGAATTTTGGGACACCCTATACATATATCCAATTTCATGAACAAGTACATAGAGTAATGACGTATAGAGTAGCCAAGTCTCTCAGTAAATTGTTGACATTTGGTGCGTTGTAGATGGGCGGTTGGATGTTGGAAAATATTGCTGTAATAATACCAGATAGAGGCATTGGTTCAAACCAACCAACAATAAATCAGCAACGGCATTTCGTTTTTTAACATTTTTGTGTAAATACACTACAAATATATACTTACAATAAAATATAAGAAAAAAGTCCAAAATACGTTTATATTTCAAAGTTTTTCACCAAAACGACATTTATGTTAAGAATTTTTGTAATTCCGCCTAGTGTACGTTAAATAACTCTCTATCGCACCGACTGCACCGCGAATAGTGTGAACGGAAATACCAGATGAGAAGAATGACTGCTCTATATGGCATTACTCTATGAACAAGTACTTCAATTTCTTTGTCTTGTATTTACTAAAATGGCTATAACTTTGTTGTATTTGAATGGATTTGCATAAATACAGGGTGTTTCAAAAGTGACAAAACTATTGGAAGATGCTCTTATTTTTGCAAATCACTCCCCAAGAACGCGGAATAATCGTGTCTATTTTTTTGCGTAACAATTTGTCTGTGGTGTTGGCGTAACGTGAATACCGTCGCCGATTCCCCGGCCGTCCGACACCGACTGCGCTGTTTGGCCACTAACCTTGAAGAGTAGACGTTGCCAGAAGTGGCCGGCCCCAGAGCGCCCGTTCTGCCGAGAATATCGCGGCTGTTGCCGAGGATGTCGAGCTGTCGCCGGAAACATCGACCAGACGACGTGCCTCGCAATTAGCCATCAGCCGGTCGTCCCTATGGCGAATTTCGGTCAAAGACCTGCGCATGTTCCCATACCAAGTCCAGTCCGTGCATCAGCTGCTGCCTGTCGACCGCCAAACGCGTGTAACCTACGCCCAAGCCATCCTCATGATGAGGCTCATTTTCACCTCAGCGGGAACGTGAACAAGCAAAACTATCGCTTCTGGGGCTCCGAAAACCCACGAGTGATGCACGAGTACCCATTACACCCGCTCAGAGTGCCTGCATGGTGCGCTGTTCACGTTGGAGGAGTCATCGGGCAATTTTTTTTCGAGAACGCCGCTGGTCACACGACAACAGTGGACGGTGCGCGCTACACACAGAGAACTAATTGTTAGAAAAGAGGTTGTAGCAACCGTAAATTCGGTTGATGCCACCTAATTGCCGTTGCTGAAACCGAATTGAGGTTGTGACGACCGAATTTAGTCCCCACGACTGAAATTCGGTTGAAGCAACTAAATTTTCTAAAATTTCGGTTAGAAGAACCGAATTTGGAATTAATTCAGATGCAACAACCGAAATTGATACCAAATTCGGTTGGAGTAACAGAATGTGACACCATTTGTCATCAATTCGGTTGTATCTATCGAATTTGGTATCAATTCGGTTGCACGACTGTATTTGGCATCAATTCGGTTGCTGTAACCGAATTTTTATTGAATTCTGACCGAATTAACTTTCAATTCGGTTACCACAACATAATTCCATGTATTTCATACCTGACGTTTAAAATTATAAATAGAAATATTATATTCAAATAAGCTAAGAATGAATAATTGTTGCCGTCGCGGATGTATCAATTTTTGTTTTGTGGTTGTTACCAAAGTTAAGTTAGAATATTGTAATTATATTTTGTGTCTTAAAATGTTTTTTTTACAGAAAATGCTCAATCAAATATCCACGGTTTTGCAGATTTTCAAGGTCGGTCGTTCGAGACGCACGTCAGAATTGGTGCGGTGGCCCATGATGTTCGGGACTTCAAAAAAGGCCGGAGCTGGCATGAATAAACAATGTGTAACCCTAAACGTTTCCCTATATAAATGACTTTTTTCCATTTGTAATTTTTTTATAAGAATTTAGGAAAATAAATCATCAGCTAATAATTAAAACTAATTTCAAAATTATTTTGTGACACTATCGAAATTCGGTTGTAACAACCTCTAATTCGGCTGTAACAACCTCTAATGCGGTTGCGACAACCTCTAATGAGGTTGTGTCAACCTCTAATGAGGTTGTGTCAACCTCCAATGAGGTTGTGTCAACCTCCAATGAGGTTGTGTCAACCTCCAATGAGGTTGTGTCAACCTCTAATTTCGGTTACGGCTAATTCGGTTATCTCACCGAATTTTTCTTTGAGTGTATAGGGCCATGTTAACCGAGTTTTTTCTGCCGCAATTCGACGAATTAGGACTGGAGGACATGTGGTTCCAATAGGACGGAGCAACGACACACACTGCGCGAGCCACAACCGATATTCTGAAGGCGGCGTTCCCGGGTCGCCTCATCTCTCGTTTTGGCGATTTGCACTGGCCCGCAAGATCGCCCGATTTAACCTTTCCAGACTTTTTGTGGGGTTTTTTGAAGTCCCGTGTTTACGTGAACAAGACCGAGACCCTGGAAGCCCTGAAGGTCAACTTTCGACACGAGTGCGGGTATCAGTCGCCCGAACTTCTCGCCGAAGTTATGAAAAAGGCCATAAAACGAGCCCGTATGGTAATCAATTGTGACGGCGCCCATTTAACCGATATCATATAAAACCAATAAAATTCTAAAGGTTCAAATCAACATAATCAAAAAACAGAATCGAAGTTTTTCATTTAGAAAACAAATGAGAGCCAAACAACATCGGGTGACTTCATTTGAAACACCTTGTAATAGCTTAATGTCTTTAGTACTACCGAATCAACCTAGTAAGATATTTAAACTAATTTAAAAACTATATTTATAGTTTTTAAAAGGTTTGAAAGTGAAAAAAATAAAAATTTTTGACGAAAAATATGTTTTCCCCCGAAAATTAAACATTGATATCTTTTGAACCCGCCAACCTATTGACAAAACCCATCATTTTGCTAGTGGTTGGTTTTATTAGGGTATTTTTAAGATGTTTCTTGAACCAGGTCTGTGGATGAATTCTTAATATATATAACAAAAACTAGAGGTACTTTTTTAAAAAATCACAAATAGAAGAAACATTTTTAAAAAAAAACTGCTACCATTAAAATAGTGTTTATCTCGATTTTCGTGTTTAGAAAATCAAATACCATCAAAAAAGTATAGTGGCAGTTCTAAATGTTTTTTATTTTTATTTTGTCGTTAATTGTTATTATCTTTTTCAAGTGTTTCATCTCCAATAAAAATCGCATGCTGTTTATAGTCAAACAGGATATAAATGACAGAAGAACATTTGGAAAACGCATTTGAATTCACGACTTCAATTGAGCTTCTATGATTTCTCATTTTAAAGAACGGGTTTAATATCATGCATTCAAATGTAATTGACAACACGACAGATGCATTGATCGATCATCTTATCTGGAGGCACTTGAAATAAAGTTCGAAAGTGGCCACTTATAATGAAATTAAATTCCACTAAAGCTTAAATACTTAGGTAACATTAAAGCAAAGAACTCGCTTATCTTTAATAAGAATTTGCCCATATGCTCCAGTTTTTTTATTCAATTTCAATTGGTGAAGCTTTTACAAACGCAAAACTTAGTTGATGTTGGTGACCTGTTTTCATTTTTCTTTTCGTGATTTTATTATTAAATTTCACAAATTCAAAGATTTTATGATATTTCACGTTTCCTTTATGGGGCGGCGATGGCCATAAAGGCGAAACGTGTGTAAACCTATTAAGCATTTCCCCATATGCCCCCAAGTTCTACAAATACTTTCTACTGTCACGCCGGACAGACACAGGGCCGGGCGTACGGGAGGACAGACATTATAGAGGTAGTATATGCACATGCATCACATCATGAATGCACAATTAATTTGCCAAACAAGCTACGAACATGGTCATAAGAGAGTTAAGAAGAGAGGAAGGCTGATGCGAAGCAGAAGAGTTGCTTCTAAAGAGGCGGCGAAGAAGAAGAATGCAACGACATCATCCAGTGAACAGCCAATATCCAATAGATTCATCCATACGATAACGATCGAATAGATGTGATGCGATTGTGTGCGATGTGATGTGATGATGTGGTCGGTCGGTCACCATGACATGCCACAATTATCATCAATAACTAATTTGCAAAACGATGCTGCTGCTGCTGTTTATGATGCACAAGTGTTTGTTGCAATATCCATTTAGTTGTAGTACCTGGCACTCACTATTCCCTGGTCGACGACGACCAACAATCTATCCATCTATCCATCCGTCCATTCAACCATCTATCCACCTAACTATCAATTCAAGTATCATCATCCATCGATGCCCCACCAACAAAGTCCACATCGTCGTCAATCGCGTTTTTAACGGACCCCAGCGATTAATCGAGAAATATAACGAGAAATACATGCAATATTTATGCTGACATTACATGTTGTTTGCTGCCACTGTTGCAGTCGCTGTTGCAAATGTCGATGTTGTTGATGAAAATGTGAAGAGCACAAGCAAATACAGAGGGTTCATAAAGTTAGTATGTATTCTATTTCAAGTGGAGCTTTTCAACGTCTTCAGCGTCAGCTTTAATTCGCATTAATTTGAAGAACAAATTTGTCGATTTTTCCACTTTTATTTACCAGACATTTATGCGAGTTATCGAAAAAAAAACTAAAAATAATTGACCTTTTCTCCTACTTTCCCGTATTGCATACAACAGTTCCAGGAGTCCACGTTAAGCCCGGTATTCAGTGTTTATGAAAATTTCCTTGTTATAAGAAGTACGTGTATGAAAAATAACGAAAATTTCACTGCCTTTTCATTTGCTTGGTACTCAGCTCTTTGGGAAAATTTCTTAGGCAAAATCAATTACAGGGTTGTTACGCCAAAGTTATTTCGTACTAAAACATTTGTTTGATAATAGTTTGGGGCCGGAATTGTGATTATTTCGATAATTTAAAAAACATTACATGAGGTGTCTGGGGACACCCAGTTGGAACGAAGTTCCTTTCGCTATATACTATTATGTACTACTTAGTTACAACACTTCTTTGTAAAAAAAATTCATACTCTTATGGCTGTTTCTTACAAAAAGTACTTTTTCTTAAAAATAGTACCTTTTCTTAAAAAAAAAACATTAGCTTTTAATAACAGAAGTACTTCTCTTTAAAAAATTACCTTTTCGGGAAAATATAATACTCGTACACATTCTTACAGAAAGTACCTAAAAATATACTTTAAAAAAGACCCATTTAAATTATCGAATTTTTCAACGAGCGTTAAATGGATCTTTACGAAAAAATATACTTTACTTTTCGTAAAATGATACAATTTTAGAATTTTTTTGTTATAGATAGCAATATGTCAAAAAAAGTGGTTTTTCCAATTTAAAGATATATGTTCCAAATTATATGTACTGATTTGGGGATACATTCGGCTATCTGAAATGCTCATTAGGGTGGCCCTCAATTACATGATATGTGAATTATAGGGTGTTCTTGTGGTCATTGATTTTTCAACTGATTACGAATTTTTTCCTGTAATTTTATTAATATCCGAAAAACTGAAATTTTTTAATTTTTTACAATAAACTGGGTTAGTAGCCTTTCATTTAAGATGAATATTTCATTCGTACACTGAGAGAAAAAAAATTATTATAATAATAAGTGGTAAAGGTAGATTTACGACTTTTTCATTTAAAATGGCACAAAAACGGCTAAAGATTTTTGGCCAAAATTTTCTATTTCTCGTTTAGAACCTTAAAATCTTAAATTCTACCAAGGCGCTTCGCAGTACAATGTTTCGTTTGGAAAAAAAATTGAAAAAACTTCAAGAAAAATGGAAAAAATCCAAAATTTTTAGCTTTTTTACCTTCCTCAACTCATAACGTCCAAACTAAGCTTTGTGACGTGAAGCGCCTTGGTGGAATTTTAGATTTTTTTAGAATTTTTTAGAATTTTTTTTTACAAAGAAGTACTTTCTTTAAGAACAAAAAAAAGGTGCCCCATAACATCTCATGAAGGGATTGAGGAGACCTTCTCACATTCAGTGAGATGTGCGCTTTCTAGTTTTTACACTCACTGATTGCGGCCTACAGTTCTACACCGGTTCCGTTCAGTATTTTGAGAAGCTTTTTCATGGCTAAGTACTCGATAGTGTCGCCATCACTAAGCGAGGTGACCGTCGTCGACAGAAATGTAAGGTGGTCTGAGCAGGGACCGAATCCACGTTCTCGTGTACAAGAGCCGCGCACACTAACCATTGCACCACCGACGGCCAGGTACTCTTTAAAGAAGTGGTACTGTTTTTAGGAAAAGGTTACTTATTTAAGAAAATTTACTTATTTTCCGAAGGGCTACTTATCTCAAGAAAGAAAGAAAAGGAATTTTTGTAAGAAAAGGGTACTTTTTTTAAGAGAAGGTATTTATTGGAGAAAAGGTTTATTTTTATGAAATGGGATTTTTTTTAGAATTGGTCCTTTTTTCAAGAATATGTAAATTTTTAAGAGTAGGTACTTATCTCAAGAAAAGTTATTTTATTTCACAAAAAAAAACGTACTCTTTAAAGAAAATTTAGTTTTTTTAAGAAAAGGCAATTTGTTGTAAGAAAATTTACTTTTTTATTTAAAAAAAGACTGTTTTAAAGAATAGGTACGTTTTGTAAGAAAATATACTTTTTTTAAGCGAAGGTACTTCTTTAAGATAATTTTTTTTTTCAAGAAAAAGGTATTTTATTTAAGAAGATGAATAAGTATTTTTTGGGAAAATTTACTTTTTTTAAGAAAAGGCACTTATTTAAGAAAATGTTTGTTTTTTTAATTTCTTTCACTTTGGCTTTTCTAAATTTGCTTTTTATTAGGTTCAAAAGTACAATATATACTAAACATTGGTTACAGGTTTCACCTAGAAAACTTCCCATTAAACAAGAAATTTCCCAACATATGTTAGTCTAGACACAAACCAAAGTAAAAGTACCCAATATAGTTGATAATACTAGGTTGTACCATAATTGTGTTAAAAAAAAGTTGTTTAATTTTTTTTCCTTTAGACCCCATCCCGCAAAGTGCGATAAGAAACTTCGTTCCAAAAAGTAACACTACATGCTTTAAAAATAAACTGGAGGCCGAAGTGGAATTATAACTCAAATATTTGCAAGGTAAATTAAAGATAGGTAGTAACTCTTCCCAACAAAACTTGGAACTACTACGATGAAAATAACCAATTGATTGTAATAGTCTACCACGAAAATTTCGCAAGAACTGAATACGGGGCTTTAGGAGTTCATGAATATATGACATCCATGTCTACACTCACAAAACTAATTGTTTGAAAAGAGTTGTAGCAACCGCAAAGGTGGACTTTAACTCCGAATTGGAGTTGCTACAATCGAATTGAGGTTGTTACAACTGAAGTCCGACAACTGAAATTCGGTTGAAGCAACCTCGAATAGATTGTGACAACCTCTAATACGATAGGTTGTGACAAACTCTAATAGGTTACGATAACCTCTAATAGGCTGCAACAACCTCTAATAGGCTGCAACAACCTCTAATACGTTGTGACAACCTCTAATAGGTTGTGACAACCTCTAATAGGTTGTGACAACCTCTAATAGGTGGTGACAACCTCTAATGGGTTGTGACAACCTCTAATAGGTTGTGACAACCTCTAATGGGTTGTGACAACCTCTAATAGGTTGTGACAACCTCTAATAGGTTGTGACAACCTCTAATAGGTTGTGACAACCTCTAATAGGTTGTGACAACCTGTAATAGGTTACGACAACCTGTAATAGGTTACGACAACCTCTAATAGGTTACGACAACCTCTAATTGGTTGTGATATCCTCTATAAGTTGTGACAACCTCTAATAGGGTGTGATAATCTGTATTAGGTTGTGGCAACCTCTAGTAGGGTGTGATAACATCTAATTGGGAGTAATAACTTCTAATAAGTTGTGACAACTTCGAATACGTTTTGACAACCCCTACTACGTTGTGATATCCTCTAACAGGTTGTGACAACCTCTAATAGGTTGTGACAACCTCTAATAGGTTGCGACTGCCTCTAATAGGTTGTGACAACCTCTAATAGGTTGTGACATCCTCTATAAGTTGTGGCAACCTCTAAAAGGGTGTGATAACAACCTCTAATAGGTTGTGACAACCTATAATAGGTTGCGACTGCCTCTAATAGGTTGCGACTGCCTCTAGTAGGTTGTGACAATCTCTACTTCGAGTGTTAGGATGCGGTTGAATGTGATGATGCGGTTACGACCACCTCTAAATTCGATTACGGCTAATTCGGTTATTTTTCTGGGGCTATACCTTCGAGAGAAATGTATCCACTTATACCTCAGGCAGACTGGACTGGACAGACTTCAACAGTGACGACTCCAAACTAAATGGCAACGTAATTTTTGGTGTCAATATTAAATAGTTGCGTCTAGACCTTGCACAAATACTACCAGACCGTGGTTGTGTCATTCAGGCAGAAGTCATGGCAATCAAAAAAGTTGCTCTTCGGCTGGAAGAAACGTCATCAACGCCTGGGGTATCAGCATCTACTCTGACACTCAGGCTGCTATAAAAACTCTGCAAACGGTAGTCCTGATTTCAAAACTTGTCCATAATTGCTATGCATTCCTAAATGAGATGGACAAGCAGTTCGATATCTGCCTTATATGGGTGGCGGAGCTCAGGAACATTCCAGGCGAGATTAGGGAATACCTTACTTGTTCCACTGAATATGAATCATGTGGGTATGCCAGTTTCTACCACAACCCTGAGGTGATGTGGATGCACAAAGTGCAGGATTACTAGAAAGAAAAGGAAAAGTTATGAATTGAATGAACAGTTATGAATAAGCAGGCACGCGTGTAGTCTTGAAATCCCAGTCATGATTACTGCAGAAGCTGTGGAAATGAAGAGGAGGACGAAAGCGTCGCTTATCTCATATGCTACTATCTGGCGTTATGTGTGACTAGAAGTCAATATCTAGGATCGTACCTCATGTTGGATCTAACACACATTCAGGGAGTTAAGATGAATGAAGCAAAAACTAACTGCCTTCTAAGGGTTAATAATGAATTTTGTCATTTTGCTGTTTCCATTAAAAATAGTTCACATAATATAATGAATTTTGTCATATTTCATCTTTTATCTAGTACTTGGGCTAAGATTTGTGTTTTGGAGTGTTCGGACACATACAGTGAAATTTTATGGCGATAATTTTTGTAGAACATTTTGACCACGCCCCCCTCATAATGGTTATACGTGACAGTTAGAGGGTTAATTTGTTCCACAAAAATGTTTATCTGAATCTTTTCTTTAAAACTTCTGAACATATTTTGTACCTCAGAAGTAAGGAACACACAATTTTGCATGCCGATATGTTGCCGGAAAGTTCCGAGGGGCGGAAACTTTCACCCGCCCTAAAAAAAATTCTGATCAGATCTGGCAAAACGCCGATACACGTATATTTTTTGTAGACCTTTCTACCAGAATCCGTTAACAGAACCCCATCATTTTGAAAAAAAATTAATTTTGTCTCACAGTGTAATTGGTACCCCAGGGACTAACGTATGTACGTCTCTTCTTTCAGGTCAATTTACATGTTCCATGATTGCTATATAATGTCGTGTGTTATCACAACGGTCTTCATTGGACTCAATGTGTCAATAGTGACAGCCAGAGTTCTACTTTAGCTAACGTGTACAGTTTTCAAAATTGTATCGTCTTTTTCAAACATCAACTATCTCGTGAACTAAGCGAGATATCGTAACATTTAATTTAGTTTCTTTTTTCAAAATAGTTTGATGAGTTCTAGAACCAAACTGATCAGATCTTGGCCTTTTAATTCTTGTTAATCACTTTTTACCTAAAAAATCTTAGTGTTCACCACTTTTCTACGAAGATTGCTGTAAAAAAATAAATATTTTCCTATTACATCCCATGAAGGGGCAGGGGAAAGCTTCTGACAATCAGTTTTACACTCACTGATTGCAGCCTACAATATTGCACCAGTTCCGGACGAGTTTTTTGAGAAGCCTTTTCGTGGCTCATTACTCGATAGTGTCACCGTCAAGAAGTTAAGCTACCGTCATCGAAAGAAATGTGAGGGCGTTAGATCTGGGATCAAACCCACGTTCTAATGGACAATAGTCTCGCACAATACAATTCCACCACTGACGATTGCTATAAAATGTGTGTTTAAGAGATATTTCAAAATCAGGTTTGATTTTGGAGAGTTATTTAAACGTATTATATAAAATTGATTCGTCGACCAAACGGAAAACCAATATTCGAAATTAAATATATGAGCACTTACTTTTTGCAAAAACTGTATATGAGCAACACATGTTTAAGTACATATTATTACGCTGTGTTGCTGCCTCATTGATGGATGGTTAACATGTGCTGTGTCAAATCAATGCAATTCCCAACACCGAACACGAAAAGTAGGTGATGCCATGACCACAAATTCTAAAACCCGAACATCAACAACAAAATCTTGAACGTCATCCTCCTCATCATCATCGCCATCGAGTGGATCTGCAAAAACACTCCATCAGCACTTGTTAAATTCAATAAATGTTGAAAACAGTCGTGTAATCATTACGGCCGTCTTTTTTCGAATTTTTTGTTTTGATATTGCAAAATCGTTTAAGACCCCAAACAGCGAGCGGCCACCAACAATACGAGTGCAACACTGTGTTCAAGTGAGCACAGCCAGCTCCTGTCGAAACTTTCATATCATCATCATCATCATCGACAGCAACAGCTACAGCATCAGCAGCAGATTGAGCATTAACAGCCAGCCATTGATTGCATTGCAATTTCATTCATAAAAATGTATGAATTTTAAATTAAATTCAACGACATCACTTGAAAATTAAGCCGATATACAGGCAGGCGGCTGCCAGACTTGACTGACTGCTGCATTTAACGCTTTGAATGCGTTTGCTTAATTGATGCTTTCGCTGTTTGGCTTTTCATCTCTGGCAAAATAATGCATATTTATGAGATGACTGCGAAGCTTTCACAAAGTAGGACAAGTTTTTCCGCTGCCACCATCGTTCGTCACTTCATTTCATTTCATTTCACTTCACGCTGTGCTGCGTTGACTCACTCACTATTTGCATATTTTATTCAAGTACTACTCATATTTGAGGGACTTTTCTCCACGTGTATTTGATACAATTGTTTTAGGAGAAACGCACATTGCAGTGGTGATAGTGTAAAGGGTTAGTGGCAGTTTCTACATTGAGACGAATGAAAAATGCGTTTGCACTTTTCCTGAATTTTCCGTTGATCTTTTTATTTTATTTTTTAAATAAACTGAATGCGTTATCAAGCCCAGAAAAAAAACACATGTAGATACATTGAATTGTATTCCAAATAATGTAAATATTGGGAAACTGTGTTGGCGACAAGTTAATTCTTTATATATTTTCGATAAAGCAGAAAGAAGCCCATGTTAGACTATCACTGCAAAAATAACGATTATTACTTTTTTTGTGATGAAAACAAAAACGTGACAGACTACAAAGAAACAAAAAAGCACCAGATCTTCTATTCATTAAAACAATGCTTGGTTCCTGCAATATGTTGCTGGGCCCGCCTTTTTAACGTGCAGATCTGACAGAATGTTTTCTTCAAATCGTTCCCTCAAGTTTTTCGTTGCTATAAGAAGTAAAATAAGGAACATTTCATGAACCGAAAATTTTGCTCACTTTTCATTTGCTGGGTACTCAGCTCTTTGCGAAAATTTCGTAGGCAAAATCAATTACAGGGTTGTTATGTCAAAGTTATTTCGTACGGAAACGATTGTTTGTGTGCGGAAATTTTGACATTTCGAGTATTTTAACAAACAAACGTAACACCACACGCGTTAATATTAAAATGGAGCGCGTAGAGGAATTATTTCAATTTCAATTATAAATGAAGTATTTGCAAGGTAAATGCAACAACATTTTCCGTTTAGAAATGAATGACAACATTTCTTACGAAAATTTCGCTAGAACTGAATACAGGGCGTTATCGCAAAATGTGGCATCACAGAACATACAGTGCGGCGTTTAACGGCCTAGACGCTGCTGAAGATGATGCTTCACGAAGAGCGAAGCGATCGTTTAGCGAACGTGAGTTCGAAACCTACCCACGGCTGTTAACATTTTTTCCACTAACCGAGAAACTGATTTGAAGGCTTAAGCCCCGTATTCAGTTCTTGAGAAATTTTCGTAAGAAATTTTGTCATTCATTTCTAAACGGAAAGTGTTGTTGCAGAGAGTTGCCACTTATCTTTAATTTACCTTGCAAATACTTCATTTCTAATCTACGCGCTCCATTTTAATATTAACGTATGTTGTGTTACGTTTGTTTGTTAAAATAATCGAAATGTCAAAATTCCGGCCCCAAACAATTGTTTTCGTACGCAATAACTTTGACATAACAACCCTGTAATTGATTTTATCTACGAAATTTTCGCAAAGCAGAAAATTTTGTTACAGAGAGTTACCACAAAACTCTGATTTACATTGCAAATATTTCATTAATATTTCATCTTTGCACTCCATTTTATTTTTAACGCGTGTGTTATTACTTTGTTTACTAAAATAATCGAAATGTCAAAATTCCGGTCCCAAACAATTATCAAACAATTGTTTTCGTACGAAATAACTTTGTCGTAACAACTCTGTACTTGATACTGCCTACGAAATTTTCGCAAAGAGCTGAGCACCAAGCAAATGAAAAGTGAGCGAAAGTTTCGGTTCATGAAATTTTCGATTATTTTAAAAACACGTACTTCTTATGGCAACGGAAATTTCATAAAAACTGAGTATCGGGCTTCAAAAGGAATTAATTACAACTTTTTAAAAATAATTTAATTGTTTTCGATTATTTTGGTTTCTCATTAAATTTGTTCAAACTTCATCAGTCGATACCGAATTGAATTTCAAAAATGTTTACTTAATTTTCCTAAAAAATTTCCATATTTAAAATTTTGATAACACAATAACTAAGCGAGTTATTGAACAATTTTAGCCAGTTCTTTTCGCTTATTTTTTTAAGATATCGATTTAATAGTTTTACATCCCGCTTTGTATAAATATCGATATGTCGGCAACTAAGCAGGTTATCGATAAATTTTTTTAAATTTTTTCGCTTATTTTTTTGGGGTTTCACAAAAGTTGATTTCAAATTTCAATTTCCGATTGCTAAGAAAGTTATCAACAAATTGTATTTTACTTTCAACTTCCGATAACTCTGTCTACGAGTTATCGAAAAATCGGATCTAATTGTTTTCTCATCTATTTTGGTAGTATTCTAAAAGTCCGGAAAGTGAACGTAAACGCAAAAGTCAACGCGAAAGCCAAAATTTTAGTTTCTACATCACTTCGCGCTTGCGTTCGCTTACGAAATCTGTTTATAGAGTTTGCCCAACTATAGAGTTGCCCAACTAAAATAAAATATAATAAATTAGAAAAAATTATATTGAGTAAACTGCACACAATGAAAAATATTAGAAAATATAGTTCCTTTTAATCTTTTTAAATATAATTATAATAGTTTTGCAACACAAAATTTTTTTAAACTTTCCATATCTAATTTTTTTGCAGTAAATAAGAATTTCAGTGAGTAAACAATATAATTTTGAATTATTTTGGAAAAAATTGAGGTCTGTCCGTTGATTACATTTCAGCCAACATTTACTTATAAGCAATGAAATTCAAAATACTTCCATCTGCCCATCCGAGATTGACATTTTTCTTTAAATTTGTAATTTCTTCAACTAACGCGTGGAATAGTGGAGTGTTGAATTTGGCAGCTGAAGTGGTTAAAAACATTGCGCTGCGTTTTATAAACTACCCACTAAACAACGCAACTCAACGCAGGTAGGCACGGAACAGCTGTAACGTTTTATAAACTACCAAAACGACTAAAGTAACGCGAAGTGACTGATTAACGCCTCATAGAACAACACCCTTTGTTTGTTTTTCAAAGGATGTCCCAGTAAAAGTGCGAAACGGAAAATTTTGTTGCGGACAGTTACCACCTATCTTTAATTTCGTGGCATATA
Source organism: Phaonia tiefii (assembly GCA_963931995.1). Lineage (NCBI taxonomy): Eukaryota > Metazoa > Arthropoda > Insecta > Diptera > Muscidae > Phaonia > Phaonia tiefii. Next base: position 210,582,307 of record OZ008371.1, read on the forward strand.
ATTCATTAATAATTCCTCTTCGTCCTGCATTTTATTTTCAAAGCTTGGGATGGTTTTTAAAATTATCGAAATATCACAATTCCATTATCAAGCAATTGTTTTCGTACGAACTAACTTTGGCATAACAACCCTGTAATTGATTTTGCCTGCGAAATATTTGCAAAGACCTGAGTACGAAGGCAGATTGAAAAGGTAGAAGCAATACTAGGCAACAACAACCAGCATTCTGTTTTTGTTTGGTGTGTAGTTTACATATGGCAACATCAATGTACTACGAACAACGGACACAAAACAAAGGTAAACAGCATTTGACAGGTAGTGTGCACCACTTGGGCACCACAGCTGTTCTTATACCACAACCTTCTTAAGCAGCCTTGCTGAGTACCAAGCAAATGGAAAGTGAGTGAAATTTTCGATTAAGAAAATTTTCGTTTCATAAAATTTTCGTTCTATTTTATACACGTTCTTCTTATGGCAACACAAATTTCATAAAATCTGAATACCGGGCTTTAGCTGTAAGCAGAAATTTTTCTTGCGGAGAGTTGCCACCTATATTTGGTTTCCTTGAAAATATTTCATTTATAATATCTCGGACGCATTTACCCGATTCAATTTTTATGGCATGTGGTGTTACTTTTGGTTGTTAAATTTAACGAATTGTCAAAATTCCGGTACCACACAATTATCAAACTTTGGGGTAACAAAACTGTAATTGATGTTGCCTACCGAATTTTCGCAAAGAGCTGAGTACTCAGCTCAAGGAAATGAAAAGTGAGCGAAATCTTAGGTTGATGAAATTTTTGTTATTTTTTTGCACGTTTCTCGTGGCACCGAAAATTTCATAAAAACTGAATACCGGGCTTTAATCGGAATATGTCTGCTTTACAATACAATAGTAATATCACCGAATATTCAGCGAATATTCGATTTATTTTAAAATTAAATCGTGCTGTTTTATTGGGACACCCTAGAGATATGTCGACGTTTTTGCCACAAATACCCAGAAGACCTGACTTTTAGAGCGTGGCATTTTACAACCTGGAATATCCTGATCAACTTTGTCAATGATGGTTGAAGTTATAGACCCTCAAGCCCCCATAAAAATCAACTTCTGAGTAAAAACATCTTAGAAAAAATCATTATGGCTCAAAAAACTACTGATGCTGTCTGATTCCTAGGACCCGGAAATTAACATAACGTGTACAAGTTCCACACACAAAAAAACGTAACTACGATTTTATCGTGTACATCGATCGAACTTAAAAAATCTGTACGAGATATAACATTTCAAAATATATACGAATTTCTTGGTATCATTGAATATGATTTTAAATCATTATGATTATGATTTAGTATCATTGATTATGAGTTAAATTAGACCATATCTACATTACACTTGAATCAAAAACTTCTAAATATAATTCAAACTTCACCTGTAATGGAAGAAAGAAATTTCTCTGGTACGTGAGGCTTTCATCATCTCACTATCATCACGTTAAAGTTCAGAAGCTTGGGAAGCATTACGATTTACAGATATCGGTTAGATTACTAAACTCGTAAGATATTGAAATGTTATTGTTTTGCAGACGTGCAATGCAGTGAGGGTCATTTAAAATCGTACCCACAGCATAAAAAAAGAAAAGATAATGCAAACATCTACACTAGTACGTACACACATGTGGATGAATATCTTAATGCTTCTAAATCATTTTCAAACACTAATGGGGTCTTATCCAAAGAGGCACTTGGAAAGGTTCAAAGTTTAACAAGTGTTCTGAGTGTTCTAAGTGTTTTCCAATACAAACAAACTACTGACTCTAAACCATGGGAACTGATGCTTCGCCCAGACAGCTCTGGAGATGGTGCCCCTACAAACGGTTTTAATGAAATCCGTAACAAAATTGAAAACACTTAAACACAAATTGATGTTACAGAAAACTAATTATCTCAATACATGTTTTTTTGCTTTTGAAGCGACAGACACGAAATGAATTTTGATTATTAAGAAGTTGTAAGAATTTTGATATCTAAAAACTAATGAGAGAATTGATTGAATTTTAACACATGGAAATTAAATTTTCATTATGTTGGAAAGAAAATTGGAGAAATTGCCTGCCTGGCATTTAGGTCACATGTGAGATTGTATTTTTAAAGCAAATTCTAGAATTTAATAATAAATATAATGAAACTATGGCACAATTTCCATACATATTTTACAATAGAAAAACAGCCTTAAATGATGCCAGCAAAAGAACATTTCAACTCATGTTAAAGGAATCACATTTGCACTGGTTCTTAATGACGTAGTTTAGGCTCTCAAAAGAAGCACTTTAAGACCACATCCTCAGAAGTGTCAATGCAAAGTTTTTAAAATTAAAATTGTTGTGTTAGATTTGGGTTTTCAGCGTAATACGAAAACATAATATTTATAGTTATAGAAAGTTGTAATTCATTTTAAACAAACAGATCAGTTTTTCAGTTAGTTAATGCTTCTTAACTAATTCTGAACAAAGCGCAAAGATATGGTGGCTTATAAAAGGACATCCCTATGTTGCGGTGCAGAATAGGGATTTTTTAAATATCTCTCTATTTCATTTTCTTTTAACTTTGAGGTGTTTTATTATTTGTTTCCTCTTGCGTTTTTTTTTCCTTCTTTTCTTTTAATGTTTCTTCTTCCATTCCTTATAACCTCACCCTTTTAGCCGGCTTCAGAAGTCCAACAACTTCCTTGGTGGAAGAACAATCAATGCTTGCCCAACGCGGCTATCGATGGTTCTCATATTCATCTTGACTTCCGATAGAAGAAGAAACTTGACGGGTAACATTTTTCACGTGGGAAAGAACAATCAATGCTTGTCCAACGCAGCCATTGATGGTTCTTTCATTTATCCCAATCCATGCAACATATGTTGATCTTAATCCCGTTCCGTAAATGGAGAAAAATCACCACTCGTGGGAAAAAAAATCAATGCTTGCACACCGCAGCCATTGATGGTCCTTATATTTATCCCAATGTCCCTTAGAAATAGCAAACTGTGAATGGGGTAAGAACAATCAATGCTTACTTGTAGTAGCCATTGATGGTACTTACTACTCCCATTAACCCATTTCCCCTTAGACAATTGCCCGAGTGGGTCTACTTATCGCTGCTTCATTACCCAGCGAACCCCGCCACTTACTTACCGGTGACCTGGTAGGCCACTTGATTACCGGTGACTTGGTAGGACTCATCATCAGCGGACGTTCACGGGCCCAACTCAAAGCCCTGAAGGGCGTCCGAAAATTACCAGCTTACCAACCAAATTACCAACCAAATAAAACCCAGCAAAAAATATTAAAACAACATAAACCAATCCCTATTCTTTGACTATACACCGTCTTCTAATACTCCTCTGACCAATAGCCACAGACACAGGACGAAGCAATACAGACTACCTGAACCGAACGTAACCTATATTAACACCGGAGATGAGCCCGAATATGATGATGCTCTCCACAAGGGCGCTCATACACAGTATATCCAAGGAGTTCATCCTCCCCCTCGACCTCCTACTTCCCGAGTTTCGCTGAACTTGTTAGCAATAGTCACTTTGCGGTGTTCTGAATCTAGTTCCTGGCGAGTACTCCTCCCAGCTAGTTCCGCCAATAAATCCAACTATTGTCCCGTGGTTCTCCCACGTAATCATAAATAAAAAAAAAACATATAACCAATACAGGAGCCGAACAAGGGACATAGCCCGTATATGATGATGCTCTCCACAAGGGCGCTCATACACAGCATATCCAATGAATTCAACCTCCCCCTCGTTCTCCAATTTCCCAAGTTCATCCTCCCCCTCGTTCTCCAATTTCCCAAGTTAGCAATAAGTAGACTGCGGTTTCCAGAATCTAGTTCCTGGCGAGTACTCCTCTCAGCTAGTTCCACCGCTCAAATTCATCTACTGACCCCCGGCTGCCCCCACCACGTAATAATAATATAATTAAAATCAAAATATAACTATGAAAATAAAAACCCATAATTACCCCCAACTTCCTTCGGTTCAATTGTAGCTCTGTGCTTCTTCGTAAACATCCTGTGTCGCGGATGTTATACTCGTACGCCCTGTTCTGGCATTCTACCAAACCATTTTCATCTTGACCCTTCCAGTACAGCAAATATTAGGCGTCACGGAAGGCCTCGTTCTGGGCCTTTCCTGCCGCCACTATTGTCACAATATTGAATATTGACGTATGCATTGTTGTTGCAAATAAAATTCATAAAGTATTCCCGTATGGTCTTGCCTACGGTTGTTTCCCACTTTATCAGTGCGTATTGTATATTGCCCATTTTGCCCCTAACATTTCCCAAAATTCATTTGTTTTCATGAATTAATAATCGTCAATTCACTTTAATTTTCCAGCAAAATTACTATTTAACTCACAATTTCCCTTAAGTGTAATACGATTTTCATCAGAATTTTCATTGAAATCTTTTACTTAAATTGTGAGGTGTCCCCTCCGGAGTGAAAACCCCGAAGGAGACACCACCCATATGGTCCGAAGACCGACTATGTCCCGACGAGGATAAAACCCTTATGGTTCGAAAAACGGCTGCGCCAAATGTTGTGGCTACCGGATCCTACCAGCTGCGCCAAATGTTGTGGGTGTTTTTGTGAAACACCACGGTTCCCCTAACTATGTGCGTGTGTTAGTGTACGGGAGTCAGTGTCCCTACGTAGCAGGGGTTGCCTAGTTTTTAGTGCAGGCTTGCACTTTTCAATAACAGCGCCCAGACGGCACTTATTTTCTGCAGGGAGGAAAACAGGGGCAACTTACCTATCGCAATAAGAAGTGTCTTTTCTTCAGTTCACAAAAACACCCACAACACCTCCAACGAAAAATGTTTGTTAACTGTATTCTTTCCTATATTAAATTTGAAGCTACTGGTGTAACAATCCCTTTGATATGGTAAATTCTAATACAAATCAATTTGATTTCTTCTTAAAACCCTGTATTGAGTTCTTGAGAAATTTTCGTAAGAAATTCTGTCATTTATCTCTTAACGCAAATTTCGTTGTGGAGAATTACCACCTATCTCTGATTTACCTGGCAAATATTTCGTGAATAACTCCTCTTCGTACTCCATTTTATTTTTGACGCATGTGGTGTTACTATCGTTTGTTAAAATAAGCGAAATGTGGAAATACTGGTACCAAGATGTCATTAAACAATTGTTTACGTACGAAATAGCTTTAGCGTAACAACCCTGTAATTGATTTTGACTACGAAATTTTTGCGAAGAGCTGAGTACCCCAAGCAAATGAAAAGTGAGCGAAATTTTCGTTATTTTTTATACACGTTCTTCTTATGGCAACGAAAATTTCATAAAAACTGAATACTGAAACATGCAAAGAGGAAGGCCTTGGAAGGCATTTACTTTAATTTATGTTTGTTAAACAAAAATAAAATTACCACCTCCGCTGATTCCTTTTCGATTCTCGCAAATTTCGCCCAATGATGTCTATGTCGTCAGCATACGCCAGCAACATATGGCTTTTCGTGTTAAGTGTCTTGTTCGTATTTACTGCAGCTGTTCTCATTATTATCTCCATTAAGATGTTGAAGAGATTGCACGAAAGTGTGTCGCCTTGTCTAAGTCCTCGCTTGGTACAGAATGGTTCAGTGAGGTCTTTCCCCACTTTCACTGCTGATTTGGTGTTGGTCAGCGTCATTCTACAGAGACTGATCAGTTTTGCCGGAATACCAAGTTCAGACATAGCTTCGTTAAGTTTTCCCCGTATGGGGCTATCGAAAGCAGCTTTGTAATCGACAAAAAGGTGGTATGTATCGATTTGTTTTTCGTGGGTCTTTTCCAGGATTTGGCGTAGCTTGAATATTTGGTCAGTTATGGACTTGCCTGGTCTAAAACCACACTGATAAGGTCCAATCAGGTTTTCAATAATTGACTTTAGTCTTTCACATAATACGCTCGACAAGACCTTATACGCGATGGATAAAAGACTGATACCGCTATAGTTGGAACAGACACACGGATCACCCTTTTTGAATACAGGACATAGTACACTGAGACTACAATCGTCGGGCATAGATTCCCCCAGCCATATACCGCATATAAGTCGATGCATGTGGGCTAGCAGTCCTTCGCCACCTGCCTTAAAAAGTTCAGCGGGTAATCCGCACCTGCGGCTTTATAATTCTTAAGGCGGGAGATCGCCTTTCTAATCTCGCATTGGTTGGGGTTGGGGGGGGGGGGGGGGGAGAATCTATACTATCTTCCACTATCATTACCTCATGATCTTCAGTGGAAGAATCCGAGTGGAGTAGTGTTGAAAAGTGGTCTCTTCACATTTTAAGCACACACTGCTTCTCAGTCACCAGATTCCTATTCTCGTCCTTGCAGGAGGCCAGCCCATTATTAGGCCCTTTATTCGATCTTCTTATCCTCTGGAAAAACTTTCGGGATTCACACATTCATCCTGCACATTTCGGTTATTATCGATTATTATTTTCTATTGCATCTTATTAATTAGGGTCTACAATTTATGCGGATTCTGAATGGTTGTGCTGTAAAAAGCTTTAATTTACCTGAATCTTAAAAAAATCTTAAAAAATCACAAACTTTGTTAATAAATCAATCATAGAGAGTGGATAACCATCATTTACTTCTACACAAAGTGTTGTATCTTGCGTCATGTGGCATTAAGGCCACAAATGCACAAGTTAAAGCTGTCCTCCTTATTTTCTGGTCTACCTTAATATCCCTGGGCCTAACTTTGAAATATTATAATTGCATAGATTCCGTCCAATCAGTTGAAGGTGAAACGGCGCCAATAGCGCGGTCATAGTCCATTTTGAAAATGAGGTTTTCAAAACATATTGGCTTTTTTGAATTCGCCCGGCAGGGTGAAATTTATATACATAAATAGATACGCATTCATGTACATAAAGAATGCACCTTACAAACTGAATATGCACAAGCAAATGCATATTACCAAGTCAATTCAGTTTATAGCCGATGGCATTTGGAAAAAAATCGTATAATTAAGATGGATACGCACACATTTGTGTTATTTGTGTGGTTGTTTGAAATCTTGTCATGATTAATTTCAAAATAATTTGATATTTAGATTAGAAATCAGAAAATCATTAAGTAGGCATGCATACGTACATATAACTGTACATCATATGTTTCCCTAACTGTTGTATACCATGCGTATGTACATAAAAACGTACATTTTGTGCCCCGGGGGAATTTGTTGTATAAGTTTCTGTTTCAGCTTCTGCTTGTTCTTCTGTTTTGCTCGCATTTGCTGTGTTCTTCTTTCTTGTGGCGGCGGCATTTCTATCTGTCTGTCCATTGCTTTTGTTCATGTTTTTCCACATCCACTTCCACACATGCACAGATGTGCAATCATGGAAATCGAGTGCACTTGGCTTAAAAACATAATTTCTTCTTCCACAGCTGAGTTCTTGGCGTTTCAAAAACAAAATACAAAACAAACAAAACATGTTTGAAATGAAACACACTCCACTCCGTTCGCCTGTCCAACGCCATCACCATTCCATCATCGTTTTCAAAACAAACAAACAAACAAACACTGGACTCACTGGCACTGACGCTGATGATGCACTCACTCACTTACTAAACACAACCAAAGCAGCGTCTAGAAACGCTTTAAATGAAGAAACAATTTTCCTTTGTATGAACAAAAATGTAGAAAAAACCCGCACGCCGAATAAGAAGAAACAATTACAGTTGCAATTTTCCAAACAGTGCCGGGTAAGGGGGTGGGAGTTGGGTGGATGATCTGGGTCTGTATACCCGAGTATGACCATAATTTAAATTGTATTTTCATTAAAACCAAAACAAAATGAAAAAATTCTATTCTCCGCGAGTGTGGATCCAAGAAAAGTAAATAAATTGTATATATTTCCATTATTATTGTTCACAGGCAGTTGGTGTAGGGGCTGCACAGTGGTTTGGAATGCCATTTTTTGAACAGAATCTTTAAACTAGTTTATTTAAAAAAATAATATTTTTAAAAACAGTTAAATGAACGCAAGAAACCCCAAAATATTACAATCTTAGTTACGAAATGTGCAAATGCTTCCATTAACTTAAACCTGTAACTGGGGTTGCCAGACAATGCAAAAAGGATGTACAAGTAGAGAAGAAACAACTGGCGCAATTTGGCAACTCTCGAAGTAGGGAACCAAAAAAGTCGACGCGATTCACTCAAACGCATTTCTTTCCCCCGTCATAACTTGATTATTTCATACCTTTTACATAGTTTATGTAATTTTATTTAAATATGGATGGAATTTCTATAGTTAGATACAATAACATCATCAGAAAACTGCCCGTGTATTGAAATATTCATCGAAGAGAGTAAGAGAGAGAGAGCAGAGAAACGACGCGCTTCACTCGTTTTCTTTGTTGGCATTCCACTCCATGAGTAAATTTTCTTCTCTATACCATAGTTGCTTTATGCGAAATGTGCAAATGCTTCTGTTAACTTAAACCTGTAACTGGGGTTGCCAGATGCTCTGGATTCGTGGAGATTTTTTCGATTTCGGGATTGAACATTTTTCTTGTGCTTGTGTTATTTCGGGCTAAACAAGAACTTCCGAGATAAGACCCTCTCGCGAGAAACGAATATCTAACTATAAAAAAATTCTCATAAATACAACCTGTCTTGCGTTAGAAAAATCTTCGAGAGAAAAATGCTCCGAAAACTATATTACCATATAATAGAAAACGTCAATTATCGACGACAGATGAACCACGAGCTGTATAATCAGTACCCCGACATCGACGTAGTTATGCGAATCGTGCCGTGTCAGTAGAATGAATCAGAATGAACCATTGCGAAAGGTATTCGGAAACGCACTCGAAGGACATCGAAAAATTGGACGACCAAGACTTCGCTGAAAAGACCAGGTGGAATATTGCCTGCGAGCGCTTTGTTTTATCAACTGGAGAATCGAGACGGTTAAAGAAACATGTTATCCTCATTTTGTAAGGCCCTTGACCCCTCTGGGTTGTTTGAGGCCACCTACATTAGTAAGTAAGAACGGCATTTTTCAGAGTTCGGAGTACTGAGGAATTTTCAGTGAAAAATCTCCAATATAATTTCAGGTAAAACGAATGAAGAACTCATGGAAAATTAGTATTGTCCTCATAATATGACGACTTGGTTTTGTAAAAGTATATCAAGGTTTGAACGGGTAAACAGTTTGAAAACAGTCAAAAACTAAACACGTGACAGAAGAGGCAGCAGAAAGCCTCGTGGTGCTCATTTCGGCAAGAATATCGCCGCTGTAACCGAAGATGTCGTGGCAGCGCCGTCAACGTCAACCAGACGACTTTCCACGCCATTTGTCATTACACGTTCGTGTCTGTAGCGCATTTTGGTGAAAGACTTGAAGATGTTCTCTTACAGAGTGCATGCAGTGTATCAATTACTGCCTGTAGATCGTCAATTGCTTCTAAACTACGCTGACGCTCTACTTATCCCAAATGACGTAGTGGACGATTTTCGGTCGAAATTTACCATGAACGGCAAGTCCCATTTTCACCAGAATGGAAACGTGAACAAACAAAATTTGTGCTTCTGAGGTAATGGGAATCCACATCAACAAAAATAGCTCAATTAATCGTAACCGAATTAAGAGCTTGTCACAACTATGTTAGACAGGTGACGCGTCATAACGCCCAGGGACATAACGCCCATGGGCGTTATGTCCCTGGGCGTTATGACGCGTCACCTGTTAGACATGATCACATCCGCAGTAGAGGTTGTCACAGTTCTATTACAGGTTGCCACAACCTCTTAGAGGTTCCTTCAACTGAATTTCAGTTGTGGGGACTAAATTCAGTCGTGGCAACCATAATTCGGTTGTGGTAACAGCAATTCGGCGGCAACAGCCGAATGTTGTTTGGATGCAAATATAACGTGTTGTTAGCTTGTAGCAAATTTAGTATACTTGTGTCCAAACACATTGTGTTTTCTATACAATATTACATGTTGGAGCCACAATGATTAGTAGGTTCTAATATATGTTTTTGTGACCCAAATGTGGCTTTGTTTGTCGAAAACTACTGAAACCAAAAAGGGACAGACAACGAAGAACCAAAAATGCAGCAGATATTCAATTCATAAAAACAATGTGTGCAAAAATACACATGGTTCCTGCAATTTGTTGCTGAGGCCATTATTTTTCAGCGTGCTTGGCCTCTTTTCAAAGAAATAGTTCGGTGAGCGCATGAATCATTCAAGATCATTACATGCATCCACCGTCACTTCATGGTGTGCCATTTATTGCATCGGTGGTGCACTGATTGCATCTTCCATTGCTCTGTACATCTTCGATCTCTGCTCTGACCATCATATATTTCTACACTATCGACCATATTACGACACTATCGAATAATTAGCCATAAAAAAGGCTTCTCAAAAAACCGTTCGTAATCGGTGTAAAACTGTACGCCCCAATCAAGCCCATAGCTCACAATTATTGTGGTGTGTAACATGAATATTGTGAAGGGCGAGCGATACAGAACCATGATCAACGAGTTTGTATTGATTAATTGGAACTGAAGAATAGTGTGGTTTAACTGCAAACACAGCTCGCGCGACAATTACCATTTTGAATGATCCTTTTCCAGGTTGCCTAATGTTTCGTTTTGGCGAATCGCAGTGCCGGTAAGGCCGCCCGATTTGATCAGTTCTTCGTTGTTTGACCCTCCTTCGCGTGGGGAGTTTTTGAAGTCACTGGTTTATGTGAATGAACCATACTCTGGAAGCTTTCCAGGAGAATGCCAGACAAGAGTGCGGGAACTTATCGCCTGAAGTTGCGGTAAGGAGAACCAATATCATGATACAAATAAACGGCAGCATTAGGTGTCGTTCTAACTTTTGCCAACAACAACAGACATTTTTGCACACAGATTGTGGCCAACTCAGCACATACACTCCGAAAAAAACGGGCTCGGTAACAAATTCTCTCAGAAACATTCTGCAGGAACCATGTATATGTTTGGAACACACTCTAAATATTCATATATATAGAAGTTCTAAACTTACTTATTTTTAAATGCAAACATTAGCATGTTCATGCATACTTTTACATGCAGCCATATGCGTGTTTCACCGTAAATATGCATATACTTATGTCGAAGCATTCGTGTGTTTCCTCCCAAACAAAGTATTGACGTCTAAAAGATCAGTCACCATAAGAAACACTCAATTCATTTACACACGCATTCATGAATATTTATGAATCACTGACTGAAAGAACAATGCAATAACACTAACGTAGGCTGAGAACAATCTCTCTTTGCCCGTCTTTTATTATTTTGATCTCGACAGAGAATAGTGTTAAAAAAATAGTCAATGCACCAAACACAGCTGTATTGGGATGACAAACACTTATATTGTAATATATTAATCATTGTGTCTCAAACATGTTATATTGCAAGACAATCACAATGTGTTTGAACACAAGTGTGTTTGAATACCAAACACACGTTATATTTGCATCCAAACAAGAAAAAAGACGTGTGTAGAACCACATCAACAGTAACAGTAAACGAACATTACAAAAACAAAATACATTCGAATTCGATAGTTGTATAGTAACAGGGTATGGTAATATTGAAATCAGCTGTGGTATTACTTCGACTTGAAGCACTTTGTCCCAAAAGTAATATAAAAAATATACGAAATTTTGTCATTTTATTTTAAGGATATAGCAAAACAATATCGGGTGAATATTTTTGGCCAACCAGTATCTGCAACGAAAAGTGTAAATGTAATGAGAAATTTTTAGTATGCAAAATATTTCCAGTACTCAGACACAAGATAAACTCCAATTTTTGTACACTATTCCCACATTTCGGTCGGTATCTCACCAAATACACGTGTAATGTTGTCTTCCAATGCAGCAATCGCGGTTGGCTTGTTCCCGTGCCCCCACAAAAAATAGTCTAGTGGGGACAAATCGCACGAACCAGGCGGCCAATTTGTAGCGCCACAACGTAAGATTAATTGCTCACCAAACTCGTCTCTCAATTGGCTCATGGTATCGCGCGTAGTGTGGCATATATCACTATCCTGTTGGAACCACAGGTCAACCAAGTCCAATTCTTCCACTTTGGGTTAAAACAAAAGTTCGTGATCATCGAATGGTACCTTGCTCCATTGACCTAACATTGCGGTCATCATAGAAGTACGGTCCAATGATGCTACCGGAGCATAAACCGAACCAAACATAGAATTTTTCAGAGTGCATTGGCAGCTCTTGAATATCTGTCGTCTGCATTCGGCAATTTTGTTTATTGACGTACCCATTGATCCAAAAATGAGCCTAGTCGCTGAAGGCCATAATACTAAAGTAACTTGCAAAACATATTTTTCACAGTGTACGAATTTTGATAACAAAACTCAATGATTTGCAAGCGGAAGTCTATTCATGATGAAATGGATGGATTTTGGACTTTGACACATGTCACGAATAACGAATGAACTGCCAAAAACGTAACCCTTAAAAACCTCATAGCATAAAATCACCCGTTATTACGAATTGAATTCAAAATTTGCTTCTAAAAGATGTATTGGATAATTCTAATTTTTTCGATATATTTAGTTCAAAATCCTGCCTCCCATTAATTTTCACGAAATTTAGCACAAGTATTCTAAAGTTTCGTACAAAATATTTCTAGTATTACCTGCGTGATAATTCGCTATGGCCCGCGATTTACCGCTTGGCAATGTTGCTTTTTTCCGATTGTCTTATCACGTGTTTCACACAGTTGAGCGTTACCGAAATTCTGTTGTGTGAAAATGCAATGAAAACCACTGTGCATTGCATTAATAGTTGGTTTATTCTTATGCTGCACTTCCAGCCACTCGCTAAGAATGAACATTTGGTGTAAATAACGGGAAACCCGCAACATTCATGCAAGTTGTACTGCAGCAGTTGCGGCAAAATGCATGTTGATACACTCGCTCGCTCTCGCGCTGGCCCGCTTGCTCCTAGCACACATACGATACGCCTCACGGAGCGTGCAATTACCCAAGCAAACCAAACCAAACCCATCATCATCATCATCACTGGGAGCAGCAACATTGGTAGTGAACTTAAAACATGTACTTGGTACAACTGCCAGAGGTTGGTTGGTCGTTGGTACTACGAGTGGCAAGTACATACATATATTTGTAATGCAGAAAGGGGCACGATGCCGGGAATTTGTATTTCAACACAATTTGTACTAGTACGAGTACTCGAGCAGACAGACGGACCGGTAGTGCACCAACACCGCCACTATTGACAGCTAAACATCATGTGAGGGAAGACAGTGTGTGTGTGTATGTGTTTGTGTTCCTGTGTGTACGATGACATTAAAATTTACGTCCGTACAAAGTACAATTTCACGTACCTACATCATATCATTTACAAACTCTTTCATCGTTCGAGTGCGGAGAGTACGTGTTTGGTTAAAATCTATGAATAATCGCAACGGTGTAAACTCATCATCATCATTATCATCATCATCATTATCTGCGGCAACTTCTAGGCTTCCATTGTTCATCAAAGCAACAACAACAACGACAACACCAGAGAAATCTTATCACTTCACCCGTTTTGTATGACACAAAAGACAAAGTACAAAAAAAAGTACCTACAAATTAAAAGGAAATTACAGTTTCTGCTCATGTTGTTAGTGTTGAGTTTACAACAATATATTACTAGATACAATTACACACCATAATGAGAATGATGATAATGTTATTGTTGTTATTGTCATCATTCTACTGAGGAGCTCCATGACTGATGACAACGAGTAGTGAGTGGTGGCTTCTCTTGAACATGAACGTGTTATGCGGTCGGTGTTTTTGGAAGACCTCCATTGACAATGGAATTGGATGGTGACAAACAACACAATACAACAACAGCAGCAGAAGCAACTGGTTGCAATACAGGCACCGATGGTGGTAACTCTAAAAAAGGGCTTCCGCAGAAACAAACCAACAACAAACATCAACTTGTGGCAAGAACAAGAATATTAATTATGCCAGTTGAATTACGTACATACATACTTATACATACATATGTACATAAGTTACACGTCAGTGGTGAGGAAATGACAGCATAACTGTAAACTGTAAAACTGACGTCTAACATCCATCAATCCACCCATCTGCTGTTCTACGAGTTGAGTATCCAAGCCAAAAGCATCCATAGGAGTCAAAAGCCTTAATTGCATTTGTTGTTTTTCCCAAGCTTACTAGCTTGTCATCATCATTATCATCTTCTTCCTCTTGTTCCATCGTATTTAGACCAGAAACAGCAGCAAATCTGATACAGATTAAGTGGCAAAAAGTTAATTTCTAAGTTTTCCTCTTTGTTTTGCTAGAAAGTTGTCGCAATCCCGTTGAATCATCATGGGTGAATGAATGATCAATGATGGATGGTTTGGTTTGGTGGTTGGATATTGTGATTTTTCAGATTCAATTTCCTTCCTTGTGGGTTCAATGTAGATACAGTTGGGGTGAAAAGAAAATGAACACGGCGTCTTGCACATGAGATCGTGGGTTCGGTCTGGGGGATTCTATGGCACAGCTGATCGAAAAGGTACTACGGAAATGATGGAGAATGAGAGACCAAAGAAGACAGGAACTAAGATTAAATAGTGTTTATTGACACTAATGACAGCTAAATTATGTTTAATGTTGTTTGCATTGAACGAAAACACGCATTCCCTTTGATTTCTGTCCGTTTTATGTCCAACGAAAGTGTAAAATTGGTAAAATACAGCAGCAAATAAAACTCTATGCAATGACCTACTACCTCGTCGTCATGAAGAGGCATCGAAAAGAGTAATGGAAACTCTTAAGTATTACTCTATGGTTCGATCCCTGCCCTGACCGATTTACATTTCATTCGACGACAATCACCTAGCATAAAAATGGTGACACTATCGAGTAATTATCCACGAAAACAGAGATTATCTTAACAAATAAAATTATCGGAACCGGTGTAAAACTGTAGGTCCCAATCAGTGGGCCTACAAATATAAGGCGCACAGCAGCTCACCGTTTGTGAGAAGATCTGCCCTGCCCTCTCATGTGATGTAATGGGAAAACATTATATTTTTTACGATAAAATTGTCGGATGGACGAAACTGTTCACTGATACAATGTATTTTTTACGTTGTAGCGATGAATTGTGTACGCCAGGTCACTTTTGAAGAAATTCAGGCTTCACAGTGACAATTTTGTTTTCAGTGTGGGTTAGACAGTAGTCTTACTGTCTCACGCTCAGTCCATTGAGACCCAAACAATTGTTTTCGTACGATATAACTTCGACATACAATGGTTTCCCGTTACATCCCACGAAGGGATTAGGGAGAGCATTTCACAACCATTGAGATGTGGGCGTTCTAGTTTTATACTCACTGACTAACCGTCGGTATTGCAATGGCAGTGTGCGCGGCTCTTGTGCACAAGAACTTGGGTTCGATCCCTGCTCCGAACACATTACATTTCTTTCGACGGCAGTCACCTAGCTTAGTGACGACGACACTATCGAGTATTTGGCTATGAAACAGCTTCTCAAAAATAACTTTGGCATAACAACCCTGTAATTGATTTTGGTTACGAAATTTTCGCAGGACTGAGTACCATAAAAATAAACAGTGAGCGAAATTTTTAGATCACGAAATTCTTATGGGAATGAAAATTTCATAAAAACTGAATACGAGGCTTTATGACCCGCATTTTGTGTACGGCGTACGATACAAATCACGCGAAATATATTTTGTGCACTGAGAGGGATTTTGTGTGCACGTTTGCGATGTTTGATTTTCAATGATTCTGGTCATTATTTTAACAACTGCTCTGCCTGGTGCTTTTGTAGTTTGAAGAAGTTCTATTTTTGACGTGTTTGCTATCTGATATTTGGTTGTTACGCCGCTAATTTGGCGCACCCACTGTTCGTAAATAATAGTTTGTTTGTTAACCTCATTTTATTCCATTTTGTACGAAAAATAAAACCCTCATTCGTCTTATTTGAATATTTCTGGTAAATTACTTATATACTCAGGTGGCTTCAAACAACCCAGAGGGATCACGAGCTTTGGTTGGTTGATTGAAAAGGCTGCAAGACAGCACGCTGTCTAGCACACTTAGGCTAAAGAAGCCCATTGTGATACCTGCAGTTTCCTCCATAGCAACTATTGACTAGTCCTCCAGCCAATTTGCCCTTTCAATAAATTTGTCTATAAGACCTACAGGAATATCCTGTAGGGCTACGGTGCAAACTAGATGTGTTCCGAATATTCTACTTCTCAGTCCTGCCAGAGGCAGGGCAATCCAAGAGAAGGTGTTTCGTCGTTTCCTCGTCCTCTTCCATGCAGCATCTACAGAGAGTGGAGTTTCTATGTCCCAATCTTAGGGCGTGTTTTCCTACAAGACAATGTCCCGTAAGTGTTACTATCATTGTGGATAACCTGCCTCTCGGCAAGTTAAGTAGTTGCTTAGTGCTCTTCGTGTCCACCTGTGGCAAGAGGACCCTGGCTTGTTTAGAAGTTGAAGTATGTCTCCACTTGTCCTTGAACATATTATCGGCCCACTGCCTGATCAGCAAACGGCAGGTAGAGATTGGCATACTAACACCTTCTTTTGCCGGAAGAACCTGTGCCGTAGTGCCCTGTCTAGCTAACGCATCCGGTACGCAATTGCCTGGAATGGGCTTTACAAAATGAGGATAACATGCAGAGGGGGTCAAGTGCCTTAATGCCTAAATGAGGATAACATGTTTCTCCAACCGGTTTGATCTTCAGCTTTTCTCCTCCAGTTGGCAACACCAAGCTCTCGCAGGCAATATTCCAGATGGTCTTTCCAGTGAAGTCTTGGTCGTCATATTTTTCGATGTGCTTCGACTACGTCTTCGAATACCTTTCGCACTGGTTCATTCTGATACATTCTACTGAAATAGAAAGATTCACATAACTACGTGATGTCGGGATACAGATTCTACAGCTCGTGGTTCACCCGGTTTCCTATTATAGGATCATATATATTTTGGGGCACTTTTCTCTCGAAGACACAGTGATGTTTCATCAGCATGCGATATGACCCAGGATTTTACGCGAGGTTGTATGAGAGTCTGATATAGTTGGATCTTGGTTCCTCGAGGAAAGGGCTTATCTCTGAAGTGCTTGCTTAGCCCGAAATAACATCTGTTTGCAAGCACCATTCTCCGTTTGATTTCTAGGCTGACTTTATTGATTCTGTTTACGGAACATCCGAGGTAAATAAATTCGTCCGATACCTCGGAATTATAACGGTTATCAACGTCCACCCATTCATCCAAACCATTAATTTTGTATTTTCCTCATTTACTTCCAACCCCACTTTTGTAGATTCTTTTACAGTTCTCCAAAATACTGCAGGAACTTCTCGCAAATTTCGCTCAATGAGGTCTGAATCATCAGCATACTCGAGCAACATGTGCCTGATAGTTTTATGCTGTTGACAGTTTATTTTGGATTGACTGCAACTTTTCCCACGATGATCTCAATTAATATGTTGAAGAGATCGCATGATAGGGAGTCGAATCTTGCTAAATGGTTTGGTGAGATATTTACTACGGATTCGTGTCGGTCAGTGTCGTTTTATAATGGCGTGTCAGCTTAGCAGGAATACCAAGCTCCGAAAAAGCTTGGTTCAGTTTTCCCCGTATCGGTCTATCGAAAGCATCCACAAAGATTTCTCCAGGATTTCTTTTAATGTACATATCTGATGGATAGTTGACTTTTCAGGCCTAACGCCACACTGATGAGGTCTGCAACAAATGGCTTTAGTCTTTCGCAAATTACGCTCGAGAGGACGTTGTATGCGATGGATAAAAGGCTTATTCCACGAGTTGGAATATATACTCGGGTCGCCATTGTTGAAAACAGGACACGGTATGCTAAGACTCCAATCGATGGGCATGCATTCGTCGAGCCAGATTTTGCATAGGAGCTGATGCATGCATCTATCCAACTCATAGCTGCTAGCATTAAACAGCCCAACCGGTACTCCATCAGCACCAACGACTTTGTTGTTCTTAAGCCACGAAATTGTAGTTCTAACTTCGCCTTGGCTAGAAGACGACAGTCGACGCCATCGTTCCGTATTTGCTCAGCACACTAATCTATTTTGAAGTCTCCTGGAACAAGTAAAGAAGAGAAGTGTTCTCTCCCTATTCTCAACATACTCTGCACATCTGTGACAAGCTTCTTATCCTTATCTCTCCAAAAGGGAGACCCAGATCCATTTCCGTTGGTTTGGCTTTGTACTTTTCGCTAGAATTTACGGATCTCGTTCTTTGTTCTGTAAGATTCACTTAGTTCACTCTCGCGCTTTCTCCACAACCGTTTTTTCTTCTTAAACAAATGGGTTTCCTCTCTTCTCTTCTCCTTATACTGCTGAGTCGCGGCTCTTGTTGCAACTGACTGAAGCATTGCCATACGTGAAGCGTTCTTTTCATCACTTGCCATACAACCCTCTTTGTCATACCAAGGTTTGTCTTTAAGCGGGTTTTCATAATAAAATGTTTTCATAGAATGGGAAATGTACTTCCACTGAGCTTCAGGATAATGAGGCGAGGATGCGTTCTGCGCCAGCAGCTTAGTGAGAATCTCTGCATAGACAGTGGCTATATCTGGCACTAGCAGGTTTCTAGTAAATTGACAACTAATAATTGTATTGAAAAACTGATGTTTGCTTGAACGAAATCTTCAAACACTAGATTTGGCTTGTAATGTTTTCTGGGCTTTAGTCCAGTGGTAACCAACCCATAGTCTCGCGAGGCAGACAATAATCGTATTTTTCACGCACACACGATCAGCAACTCCCATGTACACAAGAACTATGCTTGATTCGAAGCATCAGCCCATAGACTAATAAAGGGTCCGCCATCTAAGGTTTTTTTTTTCAACTAGTGCTTATTTCGTGAATAGTAACACTTAGCTCATGTCTGATTTGACAGATAATTAGTTTTATCCTTCCGCTGAACGAATATGGTTGTGTATACGCTTGAACAACGCTGGGTAATATTTCGACATTACTTTGAAAATCATGGTAATGTTGCAGAATGTGTGCTACACTCGATGTTTTGCGCCCTGTTTTTGAAGATCGCATTATCAGCCGCAGAGCTGATGTCGTTTGGCCACCTCGGAGCTGCGATTTGACACCGTTGGACTATTATTTGTGGGGTGCCCTCAAAGATAAGTGTTACGCCGACAAGCCAGAGACAATTGACGCTTTAAAGGACAATATTCGTGAAGCCATTGGTGAAATACAGCTGCACACAATCGATAATGTGCTTAAAAATTGGACCGATCGTGTAGGCTACTGCATGGCCAGCCGAGGCAGCCATTTGAATGAAATTATTTTCCATTATTAACCGGAAGGATTGTACTTTCAAATAAAAAAAGAAATTTGAGAAAATATTCAGTAGTTTTTTTTATAGCATTTTCAAAAAAAAAAAGTTATTTGGCGGACCCGTTACTTATAGTAGACCTAATAGTTCTCTCACCAAATTTGTGACATATGGCCTCGATGTTAAAAAGAATTGCTTTACTAATACCAGATAGAGGCAATGGTTTAAAACAACGAACAAAATAACAACAACGGCATTTCGTTTTGTGTATTAAAATTGTTGTTTTAAATACAACACAAATGTATGCTAACAATAACAGTCAATAAAATAAGTTTAAAACACATTTAAATTTCACAGTTTTCCACCAAAAAGACATGAAAAATTGAAGCAAGAAGTTATTGTAATTCAACCTGATGTATGTCACTTTTCGTCAAACATCTCTCTATCACACCGATCACATCACGAAGAGTGTGAAAGGAAACGTCAGATGAGCCAAATATTTTCTCTACTAAGATTTACTCTATGCATCAGTCTATGCCTTTGCGTTTGCGACCACACACAAGCACATAGGTAATATATTTGTGTGCGTGCGTTCGGTTTTGCCTACCACTTCTTTAGTCTCTTCAACAAAACATAATACACCATAGTGTAATTATGACTTACATATCGAGTAGTATTGAGTATTCAGTTCAGAAGTAGTGAGTAGTACCGAGTAGTCAATGTTGTCAACATTGCAAAACAATAGCAGCTAGAATTTGAGTTTCTTTTTTGAAAAAAATTCGTTATCAATATTGGAATATCTTGAAATATTAGCGGCTGTGTATAGATAAATAACCCCTGATACGTTTCACGCTTCATGTTTGCCCTATAACTAGTTACACATCAATATTTCATATTCACTCATTCGTTCCACTCAATTCATATCCATAACACGTTCATGATCCCTTTTAATGATTACAATCCAAAAAATTTCAATTACGAAATTTCTCATTATCGTGTAGATATGTACTTATGAAAAAAGGCGAGTGTCAGCAGAAAGAAGCGTGAGCGCCAGTATGAATCTTATCAGTTGCCTTTATCCATGGCAACTATTGATACATTGACAAGCGCGCTGCTTTGTGTGTAAACATTCTTGTCAAACTGCGTGAAGCGAAATGATTCTTCGACATTTTTCCCGTTTTCAAAACATTTCTAACAAATATTTGTATTTGGTATTCAAATTTTTCATTTTTATGTGTATCAATCTTCATCGTATTATGTTACTTGAACCGATATTATCATCACAAACATCGTGTGCGACAGATAGTTTGATAAATGGGATAGGATGGATTTGTGGATAAGAGAGTAGATTGGAAGAACGAACGGTGGGTTAGATGTAACGGAACGAGTACAATGGATTGTTTGTATTTAAGCTCTTAATGGATTAAAGTGGGTGGATGGATGGATCAATGGATGTATGAGTATTTGAATAATATTTTGTGATAAAACAAAAAATTTGTTAGTTAGCACTTTTCTTTCAGTGTGTTGACGTTGTGCTGCATTGTATCTTTCATTGACATTTCATACAAATTCACTCCACTTAATCGAAATTTCCCGAGTTATGATGTTATCGCTTAACGTCGTACTATGCCACTCGAAGTTAGTATACATGTATGTACTTGTTTGCCTACATGTGTAAAGTGTAAATGTGGGTGTTGAAATTGGATTTGAAATTGAAATTGAAACCGTGTTAAGTGTATTGTTATGACAAATATAAAAACGTATTAAGTGAAAGATTCATTTAATTCAATCAACTTCAATTTGTTTAGAGACACATTTGCATACAATGGAGTGGAATGTATCTCCGCCATGTAGCCTTAACAACGTGTCTACACACCGCGGGTCAGATTTAGATGTGTTTTGTTCAACACACGCTTCAGTGTAGAATACTGCCATCCAATCAAATGTGTCTGGCTTCCCTTCACTCACACACCAACACTTTTAAATCATTAACAAATTGAATTTAGTAAAAGAGAAAGAAATATTATGATGATTAGGAAAGGTTATTAATAATCCACCTAAAATAATATCTCACAAAGTGCATAGTCAGCTGTTGTACAGTATTTCCAAGAATAATTAAACAATTAATTTTCCTCTTTCGTGGCCAACAGTCGTGACATTCGGTCCCGCGTAGAGGTGAGTGTGTCCGACTATTGTACAAGAAACTTCATTTTCGAACTACACCGCTTTATAGAACAACAAATATGCTGTGTTTAGAATTTTAATTTTGACCATCATAAAAATAGTAATAAATTTTTAAGTTGGAACGAATAGACACAACTTTAAATTCCACGTCGAACATTAAAATATTTTGTTTACATTGATATTCTTAGGTCCCATTTTGGACTGGTTATATAGGGTAGTATTCTAAAAGTCCCGAAAGTGAACGTAAACGCAGAAGCGAACGCGAACGCCAAAGTCAAAAAATGGTAGTTTATATATCACTTCGCGCTTGCGTTTGTTTACGAAAGCTCTCACTGACATATGCGGTTTATAGAGTTGCCAAACTAAAATAAACAATTATAGATTAGAAAATGTTATCTTGAGTGAAATGCTCAGAATGAAAAAGATTAAAAAATTTAGCTCTATTTCAGTAGATGAACAGATTTTAAGATTGCTTTATTTATAATACTGCAAATACCAACAATATTCACATAAAATATGTAAAAAACCTATGTTATTTTGGGTTTTAAATTTCCCCATCTATTTTAAATTAGTTGTCTTTTCAAAAACACGTGCCATCTGGCGGTATGTATTGATTGTAATGTATTGGTTCTTTTGTTTATTATTGTCAACATCAACTGAAGGGGCCAGAAGCAAAGGGATCCAAGTGCATTTTTTACTCAAACAGAGTTAACAACTTTAGAGGATTTTCTTGTGTATTTGTGTGTGTAGCAGAAGTTATTTTTTGAGCTTGTTAGATAAAAATATATCTCAAAATTTCTGAAATTAAAGAAGGAATGATATAGATGGGATACTTACGTTGCAATTTAACTTTAAACTTTTTTCACTAACAATTTTTCAAAAGTCACTTGCATCCCTTTGCTTCTAACCCCCTCAACTGATGTCTATAATTTTTAAATATAATTATAATAGTTTTGCAACGCTTTATTTATTTGAACGTTCCATTTCTAATTTTATTGCTGTAAATAAGAATTTCAGTGCGTAAACAGAATAATTTTGAATTATTTAAAAAAAAAGTTTGAGTTCTATCCGTCGAATGCATTTCAGCCAAAATTGGCAACTACTTATAAGCAATGAAATGCAAAATACTTCCATCTGCCTATCCTCGATCGACATTTTTTCTTTAAATTTGTAATTTCTTCAACTAACGCGAAGAACTGTGGCGTGTTCGATTTGACAGCTGAAGTGATCAAAAACGTTGCGCTGCGTTTTATAAACTACCCATTAAATAACGTAACTCAACGCAGGTAGTCACCGAACAGCTGTAACGTTTTATAAACTACCAAAACGACAAAAGTAACGCGAAGTGACTGATTCACGACTTATAGAATACCACCCTTAAATTGGTAATCAGCTGATTTTGATTTATGTTTGATCTGATTTTAAATACGAAAAGAGTTTCGTACTACCTACATATATGGCAACAGTGGCAAATGTCACCAAAAGTAACCGGTATTCATACATTTGTCGGCTAATCGTTAGTCTGCATCAAGCTGACGCCATTTTCAAAAGAAAAGTAAAGTGATAACATACAAAATTTTTAATGAAATTGGAAAGTATTTAAGCAGAAGCGAAGTTCTAACTTCTAGTTAACTGATAGGGTTTTTCCGGTTTTAAAGTTGGGAGATTTATGGCCAGATCCTTTTGGATCTACAACTCCAACGCTACGTTTTTATTGTTATTTCAAATATTTTAATTGTCACATTAACAATTAAAGTATCTTTGTGTTTGTTCTTCTTTTTGTTTTCTGTCAAAATCATATGGCCACTTGATCATAGTTTAAAGGCCTAACGTTGGCTGTTAAAACTGCAGTCATCTATTACCCTAAAAAATGAATTCAGAGTTTAAATTATGTTTGATTGTTGACTCAAGTAATACACAATAAAACGCCACGTAGCTAGAGATGGCCGCGAGTCACGTGATTGTCATGAATCTAGTGAATTCGGACTCTATCTTCTTGGGCCTTAGTGATGGCGATATGTAGACTCAAGTATTACACAATAAAACGCCACATAGCTAGAGATGGCCGCCACTTGCATATGAAAACCCGCTTAAATACAAAGCATGGTACGATAAAGAGATGAAAATAACGCTGCACGTATGGCAAAGCTTCAGCCAGTTGCAGCGCGATACATAACAGCGAAGTTAGAACCAAAGTGAAATTAGAAGCATAGCGAAATTAGAACTGCAATTTCACAGCTTAAGACCAACACAGCCGCTGAAAGGTGCATGCATCAGCTCATATACAAAATCTGGCTAGACGAATGCATGCCCCACTATTGGAGCCTTACCATACTATGTCCTGTCTTCAAAAAAGGTGACCCGAGAATATGATTAATTTAATTCATTAATTCATTAAAAATTAAAATTTTTAAATTTCTTCATCGATTATTTAATTGAAAAAATAAATAAATTGCTGAGATATCTTTAAAATAAAGTGTGTAACAGAGCTCTGTTATTTCTATAACAGAGCTCTGCTAAGTAAATTGGTTTGTGTCTTTGCTATTTTAAATACGAATTTACCTTCACGCTCATGAGAATATGTACCAACTATCGTGGAATAAGCCTTTTATCCATCGCACACAAGTTCCTCTCGAGCGTAATTTGCGAAAAACTAAAGCCGTTTGTTGCAGACCTTATCGGACCTTATCAGTGTGGCTTTAGGCCTGGAAAGTCAACGATCGATCAGACGTTCACATTACGCAAATCCTGGAGAAACAAATCGACACCAACCACTTTTTTGTACATTATAAGGCTGCCTTTGATAACCCGATACGGAGAAAACTGCACTAAGCTATGTCGGAGCTTGGTATTACACTGAAATAAAAACGCTTCATAGAATCAATGAATGGGTTACATTAATGGGTTTACATTGATGCAATGAATAGTTTCTTTGATGCTATGAAATGTTACATTACTTCAATGAACTCGTTCATTGCTGTAGTTTCTGAATTTGTGGACCGTCATTAATGCTAAGAAACCTTTTACATTGATGGAATGAAGAATGTTTTTCATGTAAATAGGGGAAACTATAGAGAAAAATTGCAGACATTTTATCGACATTGTAAAGTAGAATCTATTACATAGGCCATCCTTTACATTACACACATTTTATTGAATTTTTAAATACTTTTTCTAAAAAACGAATAATGAAACATCTTTATTTAATATAATGTACAATTTCATTAATTTTGAACCATTCATTAATTTGGTTAAAGGATAATATGTATGTAGGTACGCTTTGTATAAATGTATGTATTTATATATTATTTATGTATGTACAGTAGTTGTGACACAATATATGTGTGCCAGTATGAGATAAGGAATAAATAAGAAATAAATAAAAGGCTTAAATGCAGAATCCCGCGCCATAAAAATAAACCCGCAAATCGAGCAAAATAAGGGGATTTCAAAAACAAAATTTTTTTTTCTCAAAAATCAAAAAATTCCGAAATCCAAAATTTGCAACAGAGATATGCCTCTCCCGGGCCCCGTCCCAGAAAACCTAATAGTCGAAAAAAAATCGTGCCACAAAAGGCCCATAACTCCTAAAATAGGGATTCCCTCTAACTTTTGCATTTTACATTTTTTGCTTAGAATCGTATGTTCTACCCCCCCCCCCCCCCCAATCTGACCATACCAGCAATGAAATATCTTCATACTATCGATGAATTGTCTTCATAGTATCAATGAAGTCGGTTCATATCATCAATGAAACCCGTTCAAACCATCAATGAAATATGTTCATACCGTCAATGAAACCTGTTATACCATCAATGCAACATATTCATACCATCAATGAACCCGGTTCATACCATCAATGAAACCTGTTCATACTATCAATGAAACATAGTCATACCAACAATGAAACTTGTTCATACCTCATGTTCATACCGTCAATGAAACGTGTTACACCATAAAATAAATATGTTCATACAATCAATGAAACATATTCAGACCTTCAATGAAACATGTTCAAACCATCAATGAAACATATTCATTGCATTAATGAAACATGCTCATAGCATCAATGAAACATGTTCATAGCATCAATGTAACATGTTCATTGCATCAATGATTATGTTTCATTACATCAATGAAACGGTTTATAATATCAATGTAACATATTTCTTTAATACAATGATAATGTTTCATTCCGGTTAGAAAATTTACATTAATTTCAGGTCTATGAAACATTTTTCTTTAATGTAACATTGTGTATAGCATTAATGAAGCCCGACATTGGCTCAAAAACAATGATACTTTTCATTAATGCAATGTAAGAATTCATTAATGGTATGAAGGTTTTTCTTTCAGTGTACTGCGAAGATGACACGCCTTTGTAGAATGATACTGACGAAAAAATCCCCAGTAAAGATTGGTAAGGATCTTACCGAACCATTTAGTACGAGGCGAGGCAGGGTGGCAACCTATCATGCGATCTCTTCAGCAGACTAATTGAGATCATTGTGAGAAAACCTGCAGTCAATACGAATAAAACCTCTCACGGAGCTCTCACGAACCAGTCCCATACATTCCACAACAACAATAAAGGCGAACTAGTTGATAAGAGGATTTTATCAATCTCTACTCCCAATCCACTTAATCATCTCAAATCAACTCTGGCATACGCCTGTACGCGAAATCTACGAGGAGTTACTGCAGTATTTTCAAGAGTTGAGAAGGAATCAGCAAAAATGGATTTGGCAGTAAACGAGGACGAGACAAAATTAATGATATCGACAAGCAGATCATCCACCCAATTGGATGAAAAGGTGAACCTTGATTACTTTTATAATTTCGAGGTAGTGGACGTATTCATTTGCCTCGGATCTGCCGTGAACACAATCAATACCGTCAATCTAGAAATGAAACTGAGAATTGTGGTTGCAAACAGTTGTTATTTCGGGCTAAGCAAGCACTTGAGAGATAAGACCCTCTCTCGAGGGACAAAGATGCATTTATATCTGTTTTTCTTTATGGCGCAGAATCTTCGGTCATATCGCATGCTGATGAAACCTCACTGAGAGTCTTATAGAGAAAAATGCTCTGAAAAATATATGGTCGTATAATAGAAAACTCGAGTATCGACGACAGATGGACCACGAGCTGTATAATCTGTATCCCGACATCGACGTAATTATGCGAATCATGCCATGTCAGTAGAATGGATCAGAATGAACCAGTGCGAAAGGTATTCGAAAACGTACTCGAAGTGCATCGATAAATAGGATGACGAAGACTTCGCTAGATAGACCAGGTGGAAGATTGCCTGCGAGAGTTTGGTGTTACCAACTGGAGGAGAATTGCTGAAGATTTAAGCCGGTTGAAGAAACATGTTATCCTCATTTTGTAAGGCTCTTGAAACCTCTGGGTTGTTTGAGGTCACCTCAGTAAGTATGTAAAGATTCTCAAAACATCGTTCGGAATCCGTGTAAAACTGTAGGTCCCAATCAGCTCGGCCCAGAGGGGTTACAAAATGAAGATAACATGTTTCTTCAACCGGCTTCTAGACGTCAAATATTTCATAACTTTTGTTTCTAATTTAACAAAATATAGTTATAAGGATTTTCGAATAAATTGAAAACGAAAGCGAACAGAAAAATAACAAAATTTTTAAAATATTATTTTTTAAATATCGCTGCATCTTCTTATTGATGAAAAAGCTTCAACACTTTAGCGGCTAATTTCATCGCAAATGAACTAACGTATAAATTGATCGCAGCAAAATAAATATTATTTGCTGCACAACAATATTGTCGTATGTACGAAACTTTGCATTGCTGCTACGTTTTGACTATGTGTGTATGCGTTAGAACATTTTCAATGAAACTATTCATTTAGGTCGAAGGTTTGTTCCAAACTTGAAGTACTTCCTTGCTTGGGCAACACCATGTAAAAATCATAGGTGTATTGGTCAAATGTTCACTACTTCCTTCTGAATATTTAAGGTGACAACTACAGTGATTCGTATTGATTGGTTTTTACTCTCTAGTACAAAAGAGCCATTTGAAGGAGCTCTAAATCCAGCAAAGAACAGGCGTTGTACGAATATGACTTGTGTACACTGTGCATACCTTATACGAAATCTTAAGTATAACAATTTGTACTTTCTTAAATACCTTCCAAAGCTTAAGCGTCGTCTTCCCTAAAACGAAAACCAAAACTCTTACATTTGTTTTAGAAAACTCCAAAAGATGGAAGTCAAATGAAGAGGAAGATGAAGAAAACGGAATATGTTGCAGACTTCCTCCACAGTTGGTGGAATCGGGAGGGATGGAGGGAGTGACGGAGGAAGGGAGTCAGTATGAGTACTCGCCCTTACATACTTGTATTCCGCCGATTCACATTTCATATGATGGCAAATCTTGATGGGTTATTTTTCCCGTTTCTGGTTATTTTTCGTTTATTGCTCTCCTTCTTTCTACTTTTGTTTTTTCTTTTTCTTTTGATTTTGATTTTTAGTTTTTGATGTTCTTATTGTTGCTCTTGGGCTTTTGTTTAAATAAAACAAATAATACAAAAACAACAAAAGAGAGAAGAAAGAGCTGCTGACCTTTTTATGGGTCATATGTTGTAACAACAACAGCAGCAAATAAACTTCACTTACATGAGCAACAACGAAAAAGTAGTAGCAGTAATAAAAAATGTTCTTCAACTGACATACAACTATAGCATTTTGTATGTATGTATTTTTCATGTACAGGGTGTTCCAATATGAGTTTAAATTTTAAATGCGTTTACCATTTGAATCTGCCGCCCCTACATGCTGCAAAAAAAATTGCTTCTGCAACATATTCTCTCAAACACATTCTGCAGTAACCATGAATATGTTTGGAACACACTCCAAATATTCACATATTTGCAAGTCCTAAACTTACTTGTATTTAAATGCAAACATTAGTATCTTTACTTGCAAATATGCATACTTTTACGTGGAGCCATATGCGCGTTTCATCAAAAGCATTCGTGTTTCCTCCGAAACGAATGATTGACGACTGAATGCATGAAACTAAAACGCAACAGATCAGTCAACATAAGAAACCCTGAATTCGTTATGAATCGGTGACTGAAAGAGTAATACACGAATACAGTTAACTTAGGCTGAGAACAATCTCTCTGTGCCCCTCTTTTATTAATTTGCTCTCGACAAAGCATAGCGACCAAAAAAATTAAGTAAACAGTGCACCAAACGTAGCTGTATTGGCATCACAAATAATGCCATATTTGGATCTCCAATACATTTATCATAACATATTTCATTGTGTCTCAAACATGTAATATTGAATAGCAAACACAATGTGTTTGGACACAAATATAATATATTTGCAACAAGCTCCAAACACACGTAATAAAAAATTAAAAATATATACGTTCTTTTAGAAACACCCTTTACATTTGCAAATATTGTACTTTCATATGTATTTGATAATAAATATTATAGTATTATTTGCATACATTAACAACAACAACAACAACAGCGGCAACAACATGTATTTAATACTTTAACAACAGATTTGCTGTTTACTCTTTTTTGTGTGAGTTGGTGTTGTTGCTGCTGCTGCATAGAATAAAATTGCCAGCACTGCAAAAAAAATCCAGCAGCAACTTTGGAAACTATAGCATTTATGCAGACAGTACACGGCCATTGCATTAAGAACGGCAAAAGAGTTTAACACGTTAATTCGTTGCTTCAAATCAAGCACAACTATTAACCGTGTTTTGGTTACAAGCAAGCGATTATTGCTTGCTAAGTTAGTCAAAATTGCTCTCCACTCGAATGCCAACAAAGAAAACGAGTGAAACGTTAATCATTCTCTGCTCTCTCTCTCTCTTACTCTCTTCATTAAATATTTCAATACAAGAACAACAGATAGTGTTACACACTTTCATATGTATAACCATGGTAAAATAAAAAAAGGTAAACGCAGTAGGAATTGTTGTAATTTTAGGCAACAAAAACAGGCATTTTGTTTTTGTTTGGTGTCCATAATCTGTCAAATTTTCTACATGTATGTATCTACTGTAAAAGTAAACAAAAAGGTACAGAAACAAAATACATGTGAATTCGACATAAGAGAAACACCTAAGCAAGAAAAATGTTAAAATCAGCTGTTCTAACGAGTTTACCTTAATTATTTTACCCTGTATATAACTATACCAATTCCAACCATGTTGAAGTAAAATTACATAAACTATGCAAAAAGTGTGAAATAATCAAGATATGACGACAGAGAGAGAGAGAAATGCTTGTTGGTTCTCTTTTACGATGGTTGCCAAATTGCGCACATCTTCTGGTCGTCATCTTTGCTAAGGTGCAAACTAAACGGATATTTAGCGACAAGTCATATTAATCAAAGATATGGTAACACTTAAAAAAATGTGTAAAGTTAGGGGAAAATTTTGTGTCGCTAACCGCTTCATACAGAACAACCGATATCTTAAGCAAACGGTGTAAATAAAACACGCCTATTGTTTAGTTTAAACAGTCCAACATACATTTTCCCAGTTCAGAAATTTTCCGAATTCTTCCCAAGCGGTATCGTAACGAATGTCGAAAATTCTGAGTTTTTGAGGAAATCCTAGATGTTGTTTCCTAAACACACTTTAAGTATTATCTTTATTTCACGGAGTATTCTTCAATTGCGCACTGTAGACCTGTACGCCGCCGAGCTACGCCGCCTGATTAGGCAGAAAACGGCGCTTCATGATTCGGCGGCGTATAACTTTTTGTTTAATCTATCATATAATCGACAAATTAATTAATCGACAATAAACAAGCAAAAAACTATAAACTACACAATATTTCCTAATAACAGTCAACTTAACTTCCCAAGAATTAATCGACAATTTGAATTTTGCATAAACACAGCCAGACGAAATTCCATATTCCATTAGTCTTTTACACGAATGTAGGGCCACTGTGGCTCTACTGATCCTATCCATACACGCTGAAAATTCTGTATTTTGTTGTTTGTGTGTTTGGAGCTTGTCGCAAATATAGTATGCTTGCGTCTAAACACATTGGGTTTGCTATTCAATATTACATGTTTGAGGCACAAAGATAAAGATGTTGTAATATATTTGTTTGTGATCCATATGCAGTTTTGTTTGTGAGACAAATACAGCTGTGTTTGGTTACTTCATTATTTTTGTCGCATTATAATAAAAGAGGGGGAAAGAGAGATAGTTCTCAGCCTAATTTCATATTATTACAAGCGTATATACGCTGAAAACTCTGTCTTTTGTTGTTGTTTGGATGCAAATATAACGTGTTTGTAGCTTGCCCTAAAAATACACTATACTTGTGCCCTAACACATTGTGTTTACTATTCAATATAGCATGTTTGAGAAACAATGATTAATAGACAATAATATATGGTTTTGAGACTCAAATGTGATTTTGTTTGTTGAAAACCGCTTGAAACAAAAACAAGGCAGACAACAGTGAAACAAAGAGGCAGCAGATATTCAATTCATGGAAACAATGCTTCCAAACATGTACATGTTTCCTGCAATATGTCGATGGGGCCATTAGTTTTCAGTGTGTAACTGTATTTTTGCATTGTTCTTTCGGCCAGTGATTGATAAATATTCCTGAATGCGAATACAAATGAATTGAGTGTTTCTTATGGTAACTGATCTTTTGCGTTTTAGTTTCATGCATTCAGTCGTCAATCATTCGTTTGCGTCGACGTAAGCAAATATATGGATGATTGGGATGAAACACGAATATGGCTTCACGTAAATGTTTGAATCTTTACAATTAAACATGCCAATGATTGCATTTATATATAGATGAGTTTAGAACTTGCAAATATATGAATATTTGGAGTGTGTTCCAAACATATACATGGTTCCAGCATAATGTGTTTGAGAGAATATGTAACAGGGCCCGATTTTTTTCAGGGTGTAGTGCCTTCTGTGCAGAAGTATCCGTTTTAGAGATTGTCACAACCACGTTAGAGTCCTCACATCCGAATTAGAGCTTGTCATAATAGCACTAGAGATTGGCACAACTTATTAGAAGTAGCTTCAATCGAATTTGAGTTGTGGGAACTAAATTAGGCGTGAGAACCTCAATCCGATTGTGGCAACTGAAATTAAGTGGCAACAGCTGAATTTACGGTTGCTACAACCTCCATTCATACAATTGGTTATGTGAGTGTGAAAATGTAAATTCCTGTAATCGACACATACTGCTTCATTGGAAGTACTGCATGAAGTGATTCCATTATAATGGTTACATTTTTCTTTTGCGACAATTCCATAGTTTTTTTATTATTATTAACTTGATGACAAAAAACACAAAAAACTTGAAATGTTCATTGGCGTTTACAATTAACTGGCCGGGTACTGTAAATTCGAACACAAGAAATTGCAGAGTCGTGTTAATAAAATAGTATCACACACAGATACTAAAATAGTATTTGCCAAAAATAATTGTATGTTTGTCGTCTGAACGGACACACAAAAAAAATGCTATAGATAGAAACGATTTTATTCCTCCACCAGTAGTTATTCCATTTCAGCACTAAGACGGCTACTTGGTGCTTCTAAGCTATTATTGACCTAGATAATGGAAAATTTATAGGATGCCAAAGTGTATAGGAAAAAGCTCAACAATTTTTATTATTGTTTTTTTCTTTATTCTATTTTTGTTGTTGTTATTTTTCGAATCTATGGCATAGTATTAAATATAATGGGAAATCTATATTTAAGAATATACATATGTACAAATGTACTTAAGTATTTGGCATCGGATTTAAATTTACATTAAATAGTACAATATGTAAGGTGGACCACATACAAAAGTTTGTGAAAACTTTAAGTGTAATACAATTTTGATAACTGAATTGAAATTGCTAGACTTTCGGAGCAAAATATGCTGAAGAGATCGTATCTAAATTTATCCTTATGTTCTGCCATCATACATACATGCAGGCCCTTCTTCTGCTACACTGACGAAAAATTCGTTACACTTTCGCATCTCGCTTCTGGGAGTGGGCCTGGAGTGCGGCACCCTCTAAGAGTACAAAAAAGATCCCATAGACATGCTTGTTTCCTTACCGTAAGCAGCTCTGTCAGAAGGTCTTATCTTTACGTTCGAGAATATACTACTGACATGCACACTTCCCTTCCCTAAGCATGTCTGTGGACAGGCCTTTTAAGGTAATGCAAGAGGGATGCTGTTGTTCGATAAAACCTCTCTCTACTTCGTCATTCCAAAATAATACAAGGTGTTGCAAAAGAAGGACCCCTTTCACACTCGGCAAGTTACTTGCGCAAGTCAGTTTTTCAACTTTCCGAGTACAAGCAAGTCTGTACTCAAAATTTATTCCCCTATCCCGACCTTACCTCTGTCATCAACAAACCAAGACTTGGGCAAGACACTTGCGCAAGTAACTTGCCGAGTGTGAAAGGGGTCAAGTCATGCGATGTTGTTTGGCTCTCATTTTTTTCTAAATGAAAAACTTCGATTCTGTTTTTTGATTATGTTGATTTGAACCTTTAGAATTTTATTGGTTAAGTTGAGAAGATGATATCGGTTAAATGGGCGCCGTCACAATTGATTACCATACGGGCTCGTTTTGTGGCATTTTTCATCACTTCGGCGAGAACTTCGGGCGACAGATTCTCGCACTCGTGTCGAATGTTGACCTTGAGGGCTTCCAGGGTCTCGGGCTTGTTCACGTTAACACGGGACTTCAAAAACCCCCCAAATAAAAGTCTGGAACGGTTAAATCG
Source organism: Phaonia tiefii (assembly GCA_963931995.1). Taxonomy (NCBI): domain Eukaryota; kingdom Metazoa; phylum Arthropoda; class Insecta; order Diptera; family Muscidae; genus Phaonia; species Phaonia tiefii. The sequence continues at coordinate 210,615,712 of OZ008371.1, forward strand.
GGCGATCTTGCGGGCCAGTGCAAATCGCCAAAACGAGAGATGAGGCGACCCGGGAACGCCGCCTCCAGAATATCGGTTGTGGCTCGCGCAGTGTGTGCCGTTGCTCCGTCCTGTAAGAACCACATGTCATCCAGTCCTAATTCGTCGAATTGCGGCAGAAAAAACTCGGTTAACATGGACCTATAACGCGCACCGTCAACTGTTGTCGTTTGACCAGCGGCGTTCTCGAAAAAAAATGGCCCGATGACTCCTCCAGCGTGAACAGCTCACCATGCAGTCACTTTGAGCGGGTGTAATGGCTCCTCGAGCATAACTCGTGGATTTTCGGTGCCTCAGTAGCGATAGCACGGACTGGACTTTGTATGGGAACATGCGCATGTCTTTGACCAAAATTCGCCATAGGGACGACCGGCTGATGGCTAATTGCGAAGCACGGCGTCTGGTCGATGTTTCCGGCGACAGCTCGACATCCTCGGCAACAGCGGCGATATTCTCGGCAGAACGGGTGCTCCGGGGCCGCCCACTCCTGGCAACGTCTCGTGTGGTCCCATACTCTTCAAGGTTAGTGGCCAAACGGCGCAGTGTTTGCGCAGTCGGTGTCGGACGTCCGGGGAATCGGCAACGGTATTCGCGCTGCGCCAACACCACAGACGAATTGTTACGCAAAAAAAATAGACACGATTATTCCGCGTTCTTGGGGAGTTTGACTTGTTTACTTGTATTCTACATCTGTCTAGTCCACAAATGTCAAAACAGATTTGACATTGGTGGCCATTTGCAAAAATAAGAGCATCTTCCAATAGGGTGGTCACTTTTGAAACACCCTGTATATGTATAAATTAATCTGGTCTGGGAGGTTTTCACAACTATTTAGAGGTTGCCACAACCACATTAGAGATTATCACTACCGCATTAGAGGTTGTCACAACCTTTAGAGGTTGCTTCAACATAATTTTAGTTATGGAGACTAAATTCACTGGTGACAACCTCTATTCGGTTGTGGCGACATCCAAGTTTACGATTGCTACAACGACTTTTGAAACATTTAGCAGCAATAAGCAGAAAACGATGCATAATTAAACGAATTAATTGCTCTGATGGACGATTACGTCGCTCTTTAAATGGAAGTGAAAGCGATACGTTTCACCATAGATAAATAGACAAGAGCCGCTATCCCTCTCTTCACGTTCTGTTGATGACGACGAGGTTGTAGGCCCTTTCTTCGAGTTCGAGTTACGTTAGTAATTTACACTTTGGTTGGACATAATACGTCCACAAATAAAAGGGAATGTGTAACTTCGTTCGATGCAAACAATATAAAACATAATTTAGCTGACATTAGTGTCAATCAAACACTATTCAAACTTAGTGTGCTCCATGGTCTAAAGTATAATCTCTATGTCTTCTTTGGTCTCTCATTCTACATCATTTCCCTAGTACTTTAACGATCGGCTGTGGCAAAGAAATCCCCGGTTTCACGAACAGGACCACGTCTTTTCCACATAAATCTACACAACTTATAAGTGCTGTCCAGGCATCAGTCTATTCGTGATGAAATGGCGAAACAAGCTAAACATAAATCACGTGACAGCTATCAAAATGGCTGACACTGAAAATATTGTTGCCAGCTGAAATTTCTATACCCTAAAAAAACACCCTTTACAAACTTGTTTGCTCTCAAAGCCAAGGGAAGGAATTCATGACCGTGATCAACTTTGAGTGTATGCGTGTGTTTATATTAAACGAGTTTCTTTACCGCCGTTTCTTGCCACCGCAAATGTAAATTATGACACTTTTGTGATAAATGAAAGTTCGTTTACAACAAACGAACCGGCGTTTACGTTAAAAGTTTTTTATTTGAGTCAACACAACCTCAGAATATCAGTTAACAAGGAAAAAATAAATAAGAAGAACACAACTAATAAAGATATCTGCTGTTTTCTTGGGCAACATTTTCACCAGGTCACTCGTTGACTCACGATTATTAAGCTGCCCGCTTTCTGTTGTACACTCACTGATTGGGACTCACAGTTTTACACCGTTTTCAAGCTGGCTTGCGCGTGAGAAGCTTTATTAACTAAGAGGGTTGGCTGTCGCCGCAGAAAGGTGGTCACAGCAGGAAAATATCCCTCGTTCTCATGTGCAAGTAGCTCACATCTTCTCATGTACAAGTGTCTCACATCTTCTACGTGTTGCACTGTCGAAATCCGATTAAAACTCAGGAACTCTAGTTCCATCAGGACTTCAATTGCAATACTCAACTTCCTTTTTTATCAAACTTATGAAAATTGAGTATTTAGACGGGTTTTTTGTTAATTAAATTTAATTATATTTCTTTTTTCGAAATGAATCATTAAGATTCCCTTCCTGCATACTCTTCCATCTACAATCTATCCCTCCGCCAATACATTGTATAAATTCCCATTAAGGAGGGGTGGGAAACGTGTATGAATGCCTAAATTAACATCTCCCGCCAGATTTGAAGGGAGAGCAAAGGCCTCTGACTGCATTCGTGGCTGCAAGAAGCAGGAGTAGTAGGCACTCGTTGGAAAAACGTGAGTCAAGTAAAAAATACTTTTTTAATTTTTCACGCCATAACGTCTGGCGTTGCGCATAATTTAATAAAAATTTCAATTTGCAATCGAGGAAACGACAGACAAAACAGAAAACTGCATTCAGTCGTTGTCGCTTTTGAAATGGAGATAAATATCAAGTTGAAGATGAAGACGCAAAAACGCCACGCAACATTTTTATGTGATTTGGCGGAGGGGGGGATGGCAAATGATACGGCATAATTAATATGGAATGTGAGCAGAATTTCAAATGTGTTGCCGTACGTAGCAGCAGCCTTTTTTGGGAAACACTACATTGTATGTGCTGGAAAGCGGACAGGAGGAAAAGTCGTAGATGAACAACGATAGTAAAGTTTAATAAACTTCTAAGCTGCGCGCAGTAATGAAGATTAATATACTCTCATGTCCAACATTTCAAATCAATCCCGAATTTCTTTTTTAAAGCCCCGACTTGATTAGATTTTGCTTGTAATTAATAATGTTATAAGAGGTGTTAACATTTCTTTTGTATTTAAATTTTTATTTCATTATCTTTTTAGCCTTCAGCACATGGTTTATTAATTTGTTTCGATTTTTTTTGTTGTTCACAAAACTATTTTAGTTTTTATTGTCCGATAAATTTATAAAGAAATTGAAAAATGAGTCGCTTTTAATGTTGAAAAGTTTTAAACAAATATTAACAAACTGGTTGTTGCGTACCTCTGCAAAATGCACAGTGGTTAGTAGGATCATATTTTTGTTAAAGACATTCAACAAAAGCTTTATTAGCTTATTTAGATATATTGCAACCTTTATCGTTGATGACTAAAAAGCCAAATTACAAGCGCTTCGATCTTCTCGGCATGTCCTCTAGTTACACGAGTGGTCATTTTTCAATCTTTATTATTCGAGACGCTGTAACAACGTATTTCCCTATCTCGAACGAAAAGCTAAGAGAACGAATATCAGCCATTCCCATTCGACTCAAATTGGGTTTCTCCTTGTCGAAATTTTACTACCTACTTGCAGCACATTCCAAATAGAGAATCCAAAATGTTGTACTGAAAAGTTTTGTAAAATTTTGTGTTTTTGTTCGACTTGAAACGACAAGATTGTGGACCCCAAATCAATTTTCTTTCAACTAGAACAAGAACGAAAGGTTTCGTTTAAGATAGAGAAACAGACTGTTAATGTTTATTATTCGTTTTATAGGAAATGATGTTCCCATAATGTAAAGTTTAACAAAAGGTCAATGACGAATAAATAATTCAGTGTGAAATTATTTACCGTTTTAAATATTTTAAAAATGTTGCCAAGTTTATTACTGATTTGACATATTGAAGAAAATGCTGCCAAGTTCACGCTTAGTATTAAACACCCGAAATGTCAGTCGATTGCAAATTGCTTTGCAAAATTCATTGCCTAAGTCACATTATGCGCATAAAATGTCTTGGTTAGATCCTTTTGATAATCCCTTCCTTGATATGCCTTGGGTTCTACGTAATCTGCGGAAACTAAAGCCTACGAACAAACCTGGTCCTGATAGCGTTCCTAATTCTGTGTTGACACCAGAGGCTAGCGAGTCGTCACTCAAAATTGGGACTCCCAGCCAGTTCAAACTAAACCACATGGAAATGTACAAAGAAGGAACTAATCAGAAGAAATAATATACAAAATATATTGGAAGGTACATAAAGTGTACCAACACCCATGGGCGGCGGCTGAATCAATTGAAGGTACGAAACCGGCTTGAAGTTTTTATGTTTGCGTTTAACTTGAAGAGACTATGACATAGAGTAATCTCATACTAGAGAGAATATTTGGCTCATCTGACGTTTCCTTTCACACTCTTCTTGATGCGGTCGGTGTGATAGAGAGATGTTTGACGAAAAGTGACATACACCAGGTTTAATTATAATAACTTCTTGCTGTAATTTTTCATGTCGTTTTGGGGAAAAACTGTGAAATTTAAATGTGTTTTTAACTTTTTTTTATTAACTGTTATTGTTAACATACATTTGTGTTGTATTTAACACAATAATTTTAACACACAAAACGAAATGCTGTTGTTGTTATTTTGTTCGTTGTTTTGAACCGTTGCCTCTATCTGCTGTTAGTAAAGCAATTCTTTTCAACATCGAACGTAAATATCAATCACACCAGGCCAAATGCCATAAATTTGGTGAGAGAACTATTAGGTCTACTATAAGTATTAGTCTATGGACTAAGATATCCGAGGCCTCTCGATTGGATAATGTACACCCAAAAATTAGACAGAAATATTTAATACAATTTTTCTATAAATCTCGTAGATACCAGATGTGGATATTTAGAAAACAACTACCGTTTTTATCATATTGGAGATTTAAAGAATCGAGGAAATTATGATGCAGTCGGCAGAAGATCCACCTCAGAAGGGAAGATCCCAAGCCCGGCCAGTATTGTTAAGCCCTGCTGAATGCGGGCAACATACGAAGCTCTTATCATTAATATTCCCAGCGGTTAAAGGGATATTGGTACTAAAAGTTAACGCCGATTATTTCTGCTTCGGCGGCGGCGGCGGCGGCTTGGTCGGCTAATATGGCGGCGGCGACTACTCCTAATTATTAGGAAATTGACGCGGCTGCTGCTGTGCAGAGTTCAATTCTTAGGAAATTTTACCTGTTGTTGATATAATTGTAATATGTGCTGTAACCTGTTAGGAAATAGGACTGCCTGTTGGTGTTGTAGCGTGTGGAATTTCTCCTGCCTGCAAAATTCAAACTGTCGTTTAACTCCATAAGTAAATTCCAGGGAAATTAAGCTGACTGTTATTAGGAAATATCATATCAGGACAATGCCAATAATTGATCGATTATATGCAACATTAAACATAAAGTTATACGCCGCCGAACCATGCCGCCGGCGCCGATTTGTACGTAATCAGACGGCGGCGTGGCAAAAAACTAAAAAAAAAACTACGGTGGCGGTGGCGTGGCTCGGCAGCGTAAAGATCTAATTGGTACCACAAAAGGTTATCGAATTTTTAAAATTTATTTTCTCCGCTTCTTATGGGAAGTCATACAAAAACAATATTGAATCTTAAATTTGTACGATGCTGAGAGAAACAACAACTGAAATACCAAGAAGCTCTCTCATCCATTTCTTCCCCAATTCGGGATTTGGTTGCATATTTGAACAGCAAATATATTTAATTTGGAATGTGATTTTATTAATTACTGTATTTTAAATTTCTGCACGGATTTTTTAATTGAAAAAATCAATAAATTTCTGATTTATCTTCAAAATAACGTATTTAACAGAGCTCTGTTAGATCTATAACAAATTATATTGCTTGATCTGTTGGATTTTAGCTTCATGCATTCAGTCGTCAATCTTTCATTTGGAAAGAAACACACGAATGTTTCGACGTAAGTATATGTATGTTTGGGATGAAACAAGAATATGGTTCCATTAAAAAGTACGTATTTTTTGCAAATAAACATGCTAATGTTTGCATTTCAATATAATGCAGTTTACGATTAGCAAATATATGAATATTTGGAGTGTGTTCCAAACTTATAAAAGGTTCCTGCAAAACGTGTTTGCGAGAATATGTTACAGACACCTTTTTGATTCAATTTAATTTAATTACATACTATGATTCAATTTAATTATGAAACAGTGTTTCCCCTAAAGTGTACGGCCCTACCACTGTGCATAACGCATATCTTAAAATTATATTAAAATTTTCATAGTTTTTTGTTTGTGTTGTTTCATTTTGGCAAAACGTGATTAAGCGCTGATTTAAAATCACAGCAAATCCAAAAACAAGCAGAACCTGTCTGTGCAATCATCAAAGACCCCACCAACATCATCTGCGTCAACTATAAATATTGGAAACCGAGCAGCTGTTGCCGGTGCCGAAACTGCTGTTGCTATTTCTGCTATTGGAACATGTGTGACAATGTCGTTTCTTGCTACTCCCCCTCCGAGAAGACACAGAAAAAACTATTAATTTCCGTCAAATGTTAAACCGTCCATTGAAACAGCAGCATTAAGACCCTATGGAGCACAATGCAAAATTCGTTACGATCATTTGAATTTCTATAGAGTCGCAAGTAAAACGATTCCAAACTTCGTCTCTCCATTCGATCGACCGGCTGTCAATATATAAGAGGTTTTTTTTTTTGTGCATGCCAAATTATGATGATTTGGTTTGGTGTTAAGTTCTCTTGATTGGAACACGTTGGGGTATTCCAAATCAGATTTGCAAAAAAACAGCAACAATGACGAAAAAACGTTATAAATAAGATATCAAGGTTTTGAAATTTTGGTCATTAATTTGTTCAATTCAAAACAAAAATAAAATGTGTATAACATCATATGCGGCCCAAGGCAATTTATACAAAAGTATCATATCATTCGCCTAAGAAGCCAACAACAACAACAACAACAAAATCGCTGAAGTACTCATAATTATGGTTTTATTGAAATGTGTTAATGTAGGCTGAAATTAGTTTGTTGTAGCTGTGTCGAAATGACTGATTACCCGCAACAGCAGAAGCAAAAAAAAAAAAAAAACTAAAAAAAGCGCTCATACAACCTCAGCCATTTGCTATTACAACGCCAAGTGCGTGCGTGTCTTTTGTAATTGGCTCATGACCTTTTTTACTACGCTCCCTTAAGAAAATTGCAAATGTCGCAATTAAAATCGTATACGTCGTGTTAAAATAGTTTTAAAATATTTTTGTGTACCACTGACTTCATGTCAATACTCGTATATGGAACAACAACTGAAAACCAGTATAGGTATGTATAGTATTTTAGTTCCGCCATACGCAATCATTCCGGCATACTCATGTCATCACCCTAAATAGATGTTTGGTCATTCAACTGGTTCTTATTGTTGTTCTTTAGGAAGTATTAAATTGTGATACAATGCAAATGACAGATTCAGCTCTGCAAATATGGATAGAAACCTCGAGAATTATAAGTCTATACGCAGTGTCCTTAAGGCGAATTATCGAACTATTCGCCTGATTCACAGTATTCACCATATTATTTCAACGAAGAAAATGTTTACTTAACTCAGAGTTTACACGAGACAATACAATTGACAATATGAATTATACGGCATTTACACCGACCAAGATATGCACATTTCGAAGGTTAACTCCCGTAACCCACGCTAACCCAGAAGATTACCACTTTAAATCTGTAAAAATTTAAGTTTAAAATTTAACCTCATTTTAAACTGGTGTACAATTTGATGCAACTCTTCTAATTACTAAAAAAATGCAACCCTTATAATAACATACATAAAAAATCAACGGTTTGGCAGACGGAAGCCGAACGAAAATTTCCCGTCGCGTCGCCGCCACCAACATTTTTTTTGAAGCTCATGCCGCCTCTGACGTAATTGGCTCTCAGCAGTTTAAAATGTGTGCCGATTTGACCGACTGATCCAAGATTTATTCATTCAGGTTATAGCAGCAGCTGTTTATGAAATTTAAGTGCCTAATATGTCAAAGTCAGCTGATGTAAACACAATGTGAAAAGTGAAATTTAATTTCAATTGTGTTAAATTTAGTGCTCATAATGAAGATTCAACCCTAAATATCAACTTTATTACAAATTCCTTGAAACTTTGTGAACAAACTAATTATGTAAACAAAAACACAAATGTAAACAAACTTTGGCATATTAGGTACGAATAAAATGAAAACAACGAAATCACCTGTGCTACTGATATAACCTGAATGAATAAATCTTGGACGGATCCAATTTTAAAGGTTCATTTATTTCAAAAACATCCCAAATTTGTAAAAAAAACTGGCAAAACCAAGAGCCGCCAATTTTATTGATCAGTTGTGCCGCCGTATTCGATAATATGGTTTCGGCACAGAGTTGCTATAAATTGGACTAAGCACAAAGTTGTCACCTGACATTTCAATTTAATCCCAAAATGGATGATGTAACGGCAAAGGTTAGAGAACATGTTTATCGCTAATCTGGCCGCGATAAACTGCGATCTAAATGCGACATTAGTTGTCAAAGAAGAGAAAAATATTTGTGTAACGTAGATGTCAAGAGAATTATAAAGACAATACACTTTTACGCAACCGCCATCAGTGTCGTTTCAAATTCAATATCATTTACCAAAATCTCCAAATAAAAATAGGGGCTTCCAAATTGTCTTTTTCGTTTTTTGCAAATTACTCGTACACCAAAACTTCCCCGAAATGGCTGTTTGCATCAAGTCTTTTGCCGAATTTACTGTTTACTTACTGTAAGTATATTGTCTCCTCAAAACTGTCTCGTGTAAACACAAGGTAAAGCCATATTAGACTATTAGAGAAATCGATAAATATGTGAAAGTGTAAATGATTTGTAGAAACAATCTTGACAGATCTGTTAGATTTCTCTCAATTTGTGATTATTCAGGGCTGAATTGAGAATGAAACAAACAAAAACAATGAAAATGCAAATAAAAACTTATATTTCATCGCTTTTTTTCAAATGCTTAATATTTGTTCACAATTTTTTTTTATATTTATTCTATTTTTATTTTATATCTATTTTAATTTGTTTGTCACTTTCCACACAGAAGTTTTTGCATTCTTCCGGACCGCTAGTGTAAATTGAAAGCTGAATCATTCGATCGTACGATGGCTTTCAAATGGAAGAGAGATTCCAAGATGAACAGCTGATTTAAATTTTTTCTTGTCGTTGTTGTCCGACTTTGTCAAATGTTGTTTATACCAATTCCAAGATGTATCTAGTACAGGTGGTAGCGTTAAACTAGCTGATTCAATTTTTTTCTTGTCCTTGTGGTTGTTGCATTACAACAATTCCTCCTTCTATAACCTGAAATGAATACATCTTGACAATTTCGATCAGCTGAATTTGACAAGGTCGGCTCCTGCAATAAAAACAAAATGCCTTCAATTCCTAATGCTTGTACCTTACTTATTTTGCCATGAGAGATTTCTTCCATTTCTCTCTCCGCGATTCGTGATATTTGCACTGATAGTCTAATACGGTGTTTAGTTGTCTCATTTCCCGCATTTTATTTGATCTGAATTGTTAGCCAGAAAAATATCTTTACCTCAGAATTTGAAGCACCAAATGAAACTCTTGATAGTCGGAAGAAGAAATGCCAGCGTTGGACAATGAATTTTCTAAAAATTGTACAAAAAAGGTGTACCCAAAAGTGTACATAAAAGTACAATAAATGTAGATACAAGTGTAGATAGAAAATTAGAAAATGTATACACAAAAATTGTGCACAAAGAACAAAGTGTCCGCAGAAATACAAAAAGTGCACGAAGAAATAAAAATCGTATACAAAAGTACAAAAAGTGTACACATTAATAAAAAAGTAGTTCACAAAAGTACAAACTTTTACCAAGTCATACGTAAACGTATACGCTCCAACTGGCTACTTGCTTACATACTTAGGTGGCCTCAAACAATCCAGAGGGGGCCATGAGCCTTACAAAATGAGGATAACATGTTTATCCAGCCGGCTCGATCTTCAGCTTATCTCCTCCAGTTGCTACAACCAAACTCTCGCAGACAATCTTCCACCTGGTGTTTTCAGCGAAGTCTTGGTCGTCCTATTTTCGATGTCCTTCTAATACCTTTCGCACTGGTTCATTCTGATCCATTCTACTGACATGTCCCAGCCAGCGTAAACGCTCTATTTTGATAAACTTAACTACGTCGATGTCGGCATACAGATTGTACAGCTCGTGGTTCATCCGTCGTCGATACTCGCCGTTTTCTATTATAGGACAATATATTTATCGGAGTATTATTCTCTAGAAGACTCCCAGTGATGTTTTATAAGCATGCCATGATATGTCCTAGGATTCTGCGCCATAAACCACGACAGGTTGTAACGGGTTTTCCAATAAGAGCGCTACAAAAGTTTTTTTAAATAAAACTAAACCAGTTTCAGATACCAATGAAATTCTTCATTCCTGTGAAAGTACGTTCGATGCCATTATGTAAGGAACTCGATTTCTTTTGCATGGCCACCACGGGTACGCTTGCAGAAGTCTAGACGCTGAACCCAATTTTCGACGGTTTTCAAGCATAAATCGGCCGATACTGTGGCAAATTTCACGTTCGATATTCGTACGAAGTTCAACAATCGTCGCTGGCTTGTTGGCATAGACCATAGACTTGACATAGCCCCACAGGAAATAATCTAACGGCGTCAAATCGCACGACCGAGGCGGCCAATCGACTGGGCCATTTCGTGAGATAACACGTTCACCAAACTTGGTTTCCAATAAATTGATTATGGCATTTGCTGTGTGCCTTGTGGCGCCGTCCTGTTGGAACCACATGTCCTCCAAGTCCATATTATACAATTGGGGCCAAAAATATTCGGTTATCATTGAACGGTAGCGATTCGCATTCACAGTAATGTGCCGGTCTTGATCATCACGGAAGAAGTACGGCCCAATGACGTCGCCGGCCCATAAACCGCACCAAACCGTAATTTTTTCGGGATGCAATGATGACTCATGGATTACGTGTGGATTGCTGTCTGACCAATAACGCATATTTTGCTTATTGACGAAGCCATTCAGCCATAAATGAGCCTCATCGCTGATTGTTGAGGCCTCTTAAAGTTGGCCTCTTAAAGTTGAGGCCACTGACTCCAAATTTCGGTAGTAAATTTTAATAAATTCGACTCGTTGTTGGCTCGTATATCTTTCCATGATGAATTGGCAAACCTTACTGAAGAGAAATGTCAAAAGAGCGGGCAAAAATATGGCGTCGTTTGCTGTCCCTATCGATTTACTTTTGTATCGTCTCTGTTGAAAAACCCTTTATAAGACTGTGATATAGTTGGATCTTCGTTTCTCGAGAGAAGGTCTTATCTCTGAAGTGCTTGCTTATCCCGAAATAACACCTCTTGCAAGCACCATTCTCGGCTTGATTTCTAGGCTGACGTTATTGATTCTGTTCTTGGCAGATCAGATGTAAATAAATTCATTCACTATCTCGAAATTATAACGGTTATCAACTCTTTCACCCTTTCATCCAATTGGGTGGATGGTCTGCTTGACGAAACCATAAATTTTGTATTATCCTCATTTACTGCCAACCACCATTTTTGCTGATTCCTTCTCAATTCTCGAAAATACTGAAGTGACTTCTCGCAGATTTCGCCCAAAATTTGACTTTTGCTGCTGATAGTGTTATTCTTATTGATTGCAGCTTTTCTTTAAAAATGTTGAAGAGATCGCATGATCGGGTGCCACCCTGCCTGTGGTCTCGCCTCGTACTAAATGGTTCGGTGAGATTTTTTCCAAACTTTACTGAGGATTTCGTGTCGGACAGTGTCATTCTACAAAGGCGTATCAGCCTAGCAGAAATACCAAGCTCCGACAAAGCTTGGTACAGTCTTCCCCGCATCGGTTATCGAAGTCAGCCTTATGATCTACAAAGACTGACGACTACTTACTCATTTCCTTAATATACCTCAAACAACGAACGACGATAAAAAAAAAACATTTCTCCAACCGCCTTCAAATTTTGCCTTTTCTCTCCAGTTACCATCATCAAGCTTTCGCAGGGATTAGTCCACCTGATCGTACCAGCGAAGTATTGGTCATCCAATTTTTCGACTTCCCTCTCTTTGTATCTCAGAGAGGGCTTTATCTCTAAAGTATTTGCTTAGACGTGAAATAACGTATTTTACACTGTGACACAAATAAAAGGAAGTTGTTTCGGGCCTCAACCAAACCCAAAAATTGTGAAAGTACTTGGATGTGGTATCACAAAACCCCACTCGGTTTTGCTCCTATACGTAACAATTTTTTTTTTTACAGCCTGAAGATATTTTGGAGGTGGGTCAGGGCACTATTTCAGATTTTACTTCAATAAATCCTAAACAGCTTGAAATATAGCATTACAACCTTTGACAATATTGTAGCTATTTTCCCATTTCACAATTCACTCTAATATATTTCTAAGAAAAAGTGCACTGTTAATCGATTATTTCACGAAACGTCATGAATAATTTCACACGCTCGTTCACTCACCAGACGCATTTTTCGTTTTGTAAAATGCTAAGACTTAAGATGCGATGTACATATGTATATGTACTATATGTCAATTCTCACTTTATTTAAAGTATGTACATTGTATATAGGACTGTTACTTTAGCATCGTATAGGGTGAATCGATTATTGTTTTGGTTACTTGGAAAAGCTTTTAAAGATATGACAATTATGAACACAAACGCTAAAAACAACCGTATTTTGTAATATGCGACCATTTGAGATCATATATGACATTTTAGGACGTTGATGTATTTGGCAATTTTGTCGAAAGCCTTCAGTTGTACAACTTTGGAGAAAATTATTTTATTATTTTAACATTAGTATATGTAGAAATTATAAGCGAAAATTTTAAAAAATTTTAAACTTCTGAATTGGTACAATCGTTTTGGAACCCCAAATGTCATTTTCTTCATTAGTGTATTTGACAATATTGTTAAGTATATTAAGCACTACAACTTCGTAGAAAATATCAATTTGCAATTTGTTTAATATTGAATACATATAGATAAATATTTAAAGAATATGGTTAAACGCAGCATTTGTACACCAATTATGGAGTTCTAAATATAATTTGGAAAAATATATTTAGAAAAGTGATCAAGAAATTTATAAGCTACAATTCCTTTGAAGGCAACTACAGCAATTTATATACAGTTAGGCAAGAAATGTCAAAACATATAAAATACGTGCAATTTTTCATGACGTTTCGTGGAATAATCGATTAACAGTGTAGTTGTTCTTAGAACTATAATAGAGGGAATTGTGCAATGGAAAAATAGCTACAATATTGCTGAAGGTTGTGATGCAATATTTCAAGCTGTTTAGGATTTATTGAAAATTTTCTTCGGCCAGTAAAAAAAAATTGTTACGTATAGAAGCAAAACCGAGTGGAGTTTTTTGATACCACATCCAAGTACTTTCACAATTTTTTGGTTTGGTTGAGGCCCGAAACCCACTGTTGCACAGTGTTATCAACACATATGTATACGCAATCACTCACTGTACAAGACGAACTGTTGTCATTTCATTATGATACCAATTAAAAAAAAAGAGAGACAGACACAACCAGAAAAAATAAATTTAAACGTATATACACACACTCGTCGTCGAAGTCTCAAAAGATTGGATGTTAAAGCTTCAGAGAGAAGAAAAGAAACCATTTTTATTACTAAAGAATACAAGAATTCTCCCAGGTCTAGGAAATGTTCAATTTTCACAACATTTCTTCCATATGCATTCTTTCGAAAGCTAGTGCGTAGATGTTGTTGTTTCAAAAAAGAAACAACGATTGCCATGAGATTGGCGTTACAGTGTACCGTCTTCGTATTATATATAGATGCCAAAACATATTCTGCCATCGGTGGTGCAAAGGTTAGTATGCGCGCCTCTTGTACATGAGATCCTGTGTTTGATCCCCGCTCTGACCACCTTCAATTTCTTTCGGCGGCGGTAACCTCGTATAGTAACGGCGACACTATCCAGTATTTAGCCATGCAAATGCTTCTCAAAATACCGTTCGGAACCGGTTTAAAACTGTAGGTCCCAATCACTGAGTATAAAACTAGAAAGCGCACAGCTTACTGGTTGTGAGAAAGCTCTCCCTAATTCCTTCATGTGATATAATGGGAAACCGTTTATTTAAACATATTTAGCTGGGGCCGTCAAAGGGTTAAGTGAATTGTCTGTCTGGGCATACCATATCTCTTTGAAACTTGTCAAAGTAAAGCGAGGAAGCACAGCTTCCTACCATATCACTGGTTGTGAGAAAGCTCTCCCTAATTCCTTCATGTGATATAATGGAAAACCGTTTATTTAAACATATTTAGCTGGGGCCGTCAAAGGGTTAAGTGAATTGTCTGTCTGGGCATACCATATCTCTTTGAAACTTGTCAAAGTAAAGCGAGGAAGGCTGTCAAATGTTTTGCAATCACTAGTCGACCTACAGGACGAGATTCTAGAGGTTGTAGAGACTTTGTTCTGAGGTCTTAACATTGAAACAAAATGTTCCTCCTCTTGGTCGATCCTTTATAAATTATTAAGTGTAAGACAGGTCGCGGCAAATCAAAAAAACCCATATAGACCTCCTCCATTTAACCCTCTTAATTACCTTTAAATTTTTCAGAAAATTAATGATCCAATTGAACTAAAACTACGTACTAATTGCCCAGAGGGCCTCTTCCACAACTTAAGGATAAACCCATTTGTAGGAAGGTAATTAGCAAGGACAAAATGATCCCATTACATGTTTATGGGCCAACATATATTATAATTAATAAAACATAAAGCACAAACACATGTTCAACCCCAAACTGACAAGCAAAGGTAGCTGAGACGGTAGGTAGGGTGACCCATGTTTGTTAGCCCACTTAGTTTAGGCCCATTTCTATACAAAAATTCGTTCCTTTTTTGTTTGTTACAAAAGTGTCATTTTTATTAATTACGTCAATAGACTTCGTAAAGACCGCCATCACACACGATGTTGAATGACTTTAAATGTGTGTTTAGGCCATAATAGACTACTGCTGCATGTGTTATGGCCAAATTGGTGTCTCCCTCGTTGGCGTTAGGAAAGTGATGGACCTTAACATAAATTTCAATTGTTTATTTACTCGTAGTCTATCGGGGCAATCACAACATTCAATTATGTTATTTTTGTTAATTAAATTTAGCATTTATATGGACTGGAGTGACTGGCGGAACATGACGACAGCGTCGGTGATGTTAACGGTGGAACGGCACCTTCTAATTCATTCAAATTCAATTTCAATTTCAATTTCGATTTCGTTTTCGTTTTCAATTTTAATTCCACCAAAAATGAATAATGCAAAGGCGAATCAAATTGAAATGGAGTGAAAACTCTAATTGAAATTTGTCCATCATGTGTTTTTGGGAGGGGTAGAAAGCAAAGACAAAGACATCCCCCAGTGAGCCGGTGTTTTTGTTTTGTTTTAGGAAATAGAAGGAGTGCCAATTTGACCATGATTTAAACTTGGGAACACGAAAACCCCAAACATCAACAGTTACGGCTACGGCCACAATAACCGCAAAGGAAAAACGTTGACAGTTAATTGAGCTTAAGATACCATAAAAATGTTGAAAAAAGCAAACAATCGACGCGACTCGAGCAAACAGATTTGAAAACAAACAAAAAAACACAAAATGAATGGAACATTCAAAACAGAAAACAAACACCGGATACCATAAACGCCAACACACAAGAGGAAACAAACGGATTAACCGAGTATCACTTCACTCTATCGTATTCAGATTCATTCAACAAAATGTTGAACTTTACAAGTTAAAGTTTTCAGTTTCAGTTTCAGCTTTTTAAATAAACCTCGACTACAGCAGAGACTCAGTAACGTTTACAGCACCAGATAGATAACTCTTGGGGTGTAACCAACTTACAGAACCGTTTAAACAACATTTGAAATTGCAATTGAAATTTTATTTAACTTTTTTATTGTTGTTGCCAGAATTTGTGGGCACTCCAGTTTTGGCCATTCCTGTTAAAGTTATTTATTTCTGTTAACTTTCGGCCATGTGGTCAAGTGCTAATTGGGGGTTTAAAACCCCCAACAAAACAAAAATAATCATAAATGGCCAGCAAGACAATGAAATGGAAACTGGTGCATATGTTCCATGGTTGTGGATATTTTGCACCTTACACATTGATTGACAGGGAGTTGTTAATAATCTGGTACAGAGTCTAGAATTTGAATTTACGAGTGAATATGGCGAAATAGACTTCATACTCACCGCAGATTGTATGGCCGCTTCTGATATTTGAAGTTTTATTTACAATTTGCAAAAGCTATGAAAACATGGACAGATATAATTTCAGGCTTCTCCTATGGTTTTCGAGATTTTCGATACTGAAGTTTTACTTAAGGTCATGTTAGACTATCAGACAATTCACGGAAAGAGAAATGCATTGAAACTCTGTGTAATTTGAAAGAAATCGTACGATAATTCTGCTGTTATTTACACTATCTGTTTTGGAGAGTGCCAAAAGATTTGTCTACAAAGTGACAAATAAAATACAACAGTTGTAAAATAAAAATAGAATGAAGAATTGTAAACAAAGATTAATAGCCTGTTTCTCGATGTCGAATGAAAACATAAGCGAACGAAAGACAGTCACTCGATTTGGGTTTCTTCTCTATCTCTTAAGTTTTCGTTCTTATGCACTTGCGTCTGTCAATTTGTATGTGTTACGTAATTACGCAGTTATGAAATGCCAGATCGACATTTTTCATTTGATTACAATTTCCTTAAAAATACTACTTTAATACTACAATAGCTTGAATACAACCCTGCCGATTTGTTGATACCGATTGTCATTGGAAAGCAAAGCAAAACAAACAAGAAAATGTAAACAAACAAAAGTAATCTAACAAATTGAAATAAATTAAAACCCCATTCGTCCTCTACCGAAAATTTTCTGGCTCCGAAAACCGGCACTCCCCTGGCAAATTTGTATGAAAACCTTTACGTATTCGAAATTTTCTTTTGACTTGTCGTTCGAGTCGTCGTTCGCATAAAATTGAATTAGTGAAACCCAAATCAGATTTCTTTCGCTTACAAACGATGCGAATGCATTCTTTCGACATCTAGAAACAGGCTATATGCATTTGAAAAAAAACAACGAAATCAAAATTGTTACTGCCAGGTTCTTTATATTTGTTCGTTTCATTCCAAAATGCAACTCTGATCCCATAATTTTTTGAGGACAATCAAAGAATTAAGAGATCTGTCAAATTTGTTTCTGCATATCGTTAAATCGTTCTCTTTAAGTTCGCACTACTCCATTCTCTCTCATCAAATAAGCATTTTGGCATGTCCAACGACTTCTGTAATAGTTCGAACATGGCCTTTAGACTGGAGAGGAATTCGATAAACTAAAACTGCTCTATATCATAAAAAGTAGATACTTTGGCATCTAAACCTGCATAAACGAGTTTGAATGATGTATGAACATGATTCAGCGCATTTCATATTTTACTCTCATATTTTCATTGTGTTGCTGCAACGTAACCATAGAGAAAATTAGAATAGAGTGTTTTTTTGTTCTCTCGTCTGACGTTTTATTTCACACTATTCGTCGTAGTGAGAGATACAAATGAGAGATACTCGACGAAAATTAACTTACACCAGGTGGAGTTACAACAACTGTTGACTTAACTTTTTCATGTTGTTTTGGTATAGAACTGTCAAATTTAAATGTATTTTGCACTTTGTTGTTGACTTTTTACGTTGGTATACATTTTTTTTGGTTAATGTATGAGAAATTCATACTACAAGCTTACAAGTCATGAACATTTTTCTAATTGAAAAATGGTTAGTTTTTGTTGGAAATAATAGACAATTCAGTTCAACACACACTCACGGGCATGACTAGTTTGGAACTCTGTGACAAGTTCATCATCAGATGCCTAACTACTGTGCGTATATATACAAACTAAATTCTGCAATTCACATGTGCGAATTAGTATCGATCGAAGATCCCTAAGTATCAACATCACTGAAAGGCCTATAATTCCAACAACAAGAACATCCAGAATTTGTCCATCATGTTCTTCTTTTCCTCATGCGTTTACGCATTGTTGCAGTGCTTTGAGGTGAGTTTTTAATCTATATCACAGAGTTGTATTTTTCCGTGGGTATAGCATTTTTGAAGACCGTGCTAGTGACATTTTTATTGTATTTTGCCACAAAAACACAAAATGCGGTTGTTGTTACTTTGTTGGACGTTGTGTACTATTGCCTCTATCTGGTATGATTGAACCCATCATTTCCTACATCCAATGTTCACTTGCAATCAGACCTATGAAGTTAAAATTATTGAGAGAATAAAATACTCTATTCTAATTTGCTCTATGAACGAAACGAGGAATGGTCCAAAACATCTTGTATAACATATTTCGTTACATCAACTACAAAACTGTCGGATGTACGACTGTTTTCATCGCGGCGATGCATTTTGCAACGAAGTTCCTTATCGCACGTTGCTGAATGGGGGCTAAATGAAAAGAAATTAAACAACTTTTATTTTAATACTATTATGCTACAACCCAGTATTATCTACTTTGATCTACTATATTGGTTTGTGTCTAGACTAACATATATTCGGAAACATAGATAAAGGAATTAAGTAGATATCGCACAGGCGTTGTCAAGTCCTACCACTCGGTGCTGTGTTGTCGTTTTGTAACTCTCACTGAAGTTTCTCATAACTTTCATTGACGTTTATTCAACACTGTTGGAAATGTGATACATACAAAAAAGTATAATTTCCCAGGTTGTGTTATTCAAATAACTAACGTAATTTTTTTATGTCGATTTGCTCCCCAATTTCAAGTTCATATTCTGTTATTTTGAGTTTGTCTTTTTGTTTACTGTTATTGCTGGTGTTCGTTTGTGTTGATTTTTAGAGCAACGGACAACAAAACAAAAACAAAATCCTTGTTGATGTTGCCTACCACACCTATTGTTAGCACCTGTTCTAAATACATCTTGCAAGGTATATTTTGTTTTGGAATCAAAGGCAGTAATTATTGCATTCAGCTCCATCTAGAAAATATCCCATTGAACAAGAAATTTCCCAAGGCATGTGCGATATCTAGTTAATTCCTTTGTCTATGTTCCGAAATTTCTTGTTTAATGGGAAGATGAAGTGGCCGTCGGTGGTGCAATGGTTAGTGTGCGCGGCTCTTGTACATGAGAACATGGGTTCGATCCTGCTCAAACTACCTTACATTTCTTTCGACGGCGGTCACCTCGCTTAGTGATGGCGCCACTATCGAGTACTTATCCATGAAAACGCTTCTCAAAATACCGTTCGGAACCAGTGTAAAACTGTAGGTCCCAATCAGTGAGTGTAAAACTAGAAAGCGCACATCTCACTGATTGTGAGAAGCTCTCCCCAATCCCTTCATGGGATGTGATGGGAAACCATTTTTTTTAAATAGATGTTGCACAAGTGTTGGGAAAATTTTATTGTAATGGGTACTTTTCTAGATGTCGTTGAAAGCAATAAATGGGATTTTTTTGTTCCCAAAAAAATTTCATATCACAAGAAAAAATTATTTTCAACAAAAATATCACTTCGAAACAAGAATACAATACGTTACTTAAAGTAGAATATCTGATGGCCATCGAATTGCAAAGCCATGCCACCACCGCCTATGTCCTAATAAATTTGCTCTTCCTCCGGTTCAGCTACCAGTCCTTGTTGAGGCCTCAGACACTCTAACGGTTTTGGCATCTGCGGCCACAGAAGTTGCTATAGTTTTTGGGTGGCGAAGTTTTCAAATTAAAAAGGCGTTCCGGCATGATCATCTTTGGGCGACCTTACGGGTTTTCTCCTATTGATATCCCAACAACGGCCTCAACGCTTTGATATAGTTCTTTATATAAAAAACATATGTTATTGTATAAAATCATTTAAATTTTGTTACATTTTCCCTTGTTTAAATTACTTTCACAAAAATTTTCCCCAACTTTGAATAAATGCATAGATAAATCAAACAACCATAGATGGTGAAAGATAAGTGGTGTATTTGAAAGAAAAGGGAAATTTTCTAGATGGCGCCGGGGGTGGCGGATATGCGCAAATTTCCCTGGAAACAAAAACTATTGAAAAAACTATATAGCCATGCTTTTTTGATAAATGCAAAGATTTTTCACTCGGATGTGACGAAAAAGCACTCAAAAATAATTTTTATTTCGATTCTGTTGTTTAAATTTGAAAATAGAATATAAATAACAGAAAAGCATATCGCTTTTGATATTTGTTGACAATACAATACCACCCCGGCGCCATCTAGAAAATTTCCAATTTCTTTCAAATACACCACTTATCTTTCGCCATCTATGGTTTTTTATTTATCTATGATACATGTCAATCATAGAATAACACATACGTAGATAAACTTATTCTCTCATCTGACGTTTCATTTCACACTCTTCATCGTAGGTTTGTGGAAATGAGAGCAATTAAATTTAAAATTATCTTACACCAGGTGGAGTTACAAAATATGTTCACTTAACTTTTTCCTGTCGTTTTGGTGTAGAACTGAAAAATTTAAATATATTTTGCACTTTTTTGTTGACTTTTATCTCTGGTATACATTTTTATTGTATTTAACACAACTAGTTTGCCACAAAAACACGAAATTCGGTTTGTGGTTTGGAGTGTTCGGACACATATAGTGAAATTTTATGGCGATCATTTTTGTAGAACATTTTGCCCACGCCTCCCGTCATTTTGGAGTAGTTTTTTGCGAGTTTTAAAAAAAAGTAAAAATTATGGTTATACGTGACAGTTAGAGGGTTAATTTGTTTCACAAAAATGTTTATCTGAATATTTTCTATTAAACTTCTGAACATATTTTGTACCTCAGAAGTAAGGAACACACAATTTTGCATGCCGATATGTTGCCGGAAAGTTCCGAGGGGCGGAAACTTTGACCCGCCCTAAAAAAAATTCTGATCAGATCTGGCAAAACGCCGATACACGTATATTTTTTTGTAGACCTTTCTACCAGAATCCGTTGACAGAACCCCATCATTTTGAAAAAAATCTAATTTTGTCTCACAGTGTTATTAACCGATTTTCGATTCGATTTTTTAATTTCAATTGATTTGATCTAAATTTCAATTAATGTCTTGTAAATTTCAGTTGATGCTTTTAAATTTCAATCGATGCATTACTAATACTGGCTTGGCAAGAAATTAACTTCAGTTTTCTCATATAGATGATGGTGCTTTTGTTATTTTTGAAATGCTTTTGATCACCTGACGATATTCTTTGTTAAACAGTTACAACAACAACAAAAATGGTTTCGATTACATACCATGCAGGGATTGGGGAGAGCGTCTCACATCCAGTGAGCTGTGCGCTTTCTACTTTTACACACACTGATTGGGACCTACAGTTTTACACCGATTCCGAATGGTATATTGAGAAGCTGTTTCACGGCTAAGTACTCGAGAGTGTCGCCATCACTGAACAATTACAGGTGTTAAAAACCCTTTAGCAATCATACTTATACATACATGTATGTGGTCGTCCAAGGATTAACCACGAACCTGGGCGTTTATGTCACTGTGGTTGCTTTGTCAGGGTCATGCAACTTCATCGCAATGAATGTACTTGAAGGACGATTAAGAAAAATATTCAAAAGCCCGCTGGAGAGATCAGGACTAAGAATGTCTATTGCTGAAACGGCGTGTGAAGTAAATAACTTGAGAACTTGTAATTTTAACTGACCCTTAGACTTTGAGGTCATTCATTCTGTCATCTGTTTTCGGTCTTTTTTTGTGTGATAACTATGTCATTGTCAGCTACCTCTCCCATTCTCCCGTAGTCCTCTAACTTATGTATCTACATAAATAGCGTAGCAAATACAATTTTCAACTTATAATGGGGCTTTGTGTCACGTAGCCACTGTGGCATAAACTCTTTTGCACATTTAAGCGGAAATTATTATTTAAAAGTTTTAAACCAAAAAATAATATTGTACCTCGAAACAAAAGGATTCAAACGAAACAATGGCCATAGATAAACGAAAAGAGACAATGATTTAACAATTAGAAAAAGTTTTCATTTCATTCAAAACCATAAAAATAATACCCATTTTTGTGTGTTAAGGTCTGTCTTATCAGTTCTCCAACAAAAAACCCCCAACAAAACCCCAAACCCGAATACTGAAAATGACAACAAAACTGAAAATGAAAACTAAAACAAAGACCCAACCTGGGCCCACAGCAGACAAAACATTACACCAGTCTCACAAATACTGGGTGGCGTTTTACTATTTTAACCTTTTTCTAACTGCAACTGTAACGTAACGTAACGTAGGTAATCGTATCGTTAGGTACTGTTTGAGTAGTATCGGGGAATGATACTGTGACTTCACCAGATACTTCATTCAATTTGAAGGAATCTGCTGTGGTGGGTGAAGGTGTTTGGCGTCTTGTGTATGATAACATCAAGGTAAGTTCGGTTCGACTAAGGTATGGCAACCCCCAAAACTCAAATATAAATGAAAAATGAAAACTGTAAACAGTAAACAGTAACAACAACTCGGAAACAAAGTGCTACTCGTAATTGTACTCGTAGTTCTTCGTTCGCTTGTACATATGAGTATAAGTACATACATATATACATAGGTATAGGTTTGTCTGTTTGTACTCTGGTGTAACAACATTGTAAGTTGTTGTGTGGTAGCACTGAACAGTGTGTTGAGTACTGTTGTTGTAAAGCAGCAGCAGCAGCAGCAATTCAAGATACGAGTTTCGTATATTAACCCTTATCAGGGCCAAACACGAGACAATTAACAATATTAGGCGGCATTTGTGCACACAAACATTCACACACACACACACATACACACGAGTACAATGATATGTTTGTGTAATAAGAGTTTGTAATAAAATTAAATCCCCCTCCCTTACAATGTGAGTATGAACCATACATACACACATACTTATGTTCGTATGCTGCTATGGCCACACATATGAGCATAACTTTTATAGTGTACGTTGTCTATGGATGTGTGTGTGTGCAAACCCTCCCAAAAAAAAATATATTTAAACAGTCGACAATTTTAGGGGGTACCAGCAATAATGACATCTACTTGTTTATCATAACTCATGAACTGCAAACATACCGCCGCACCTAAAAGCGGGTGCCATTAGGCGTGATTGAAAGTAAATAACACAATGTGGCAACAATTTAATAGAAGTAAAGTCATGCTATTTTTTCCACCCGTGTATTCCAAAAGGGTGATCCGTGTGTCTGTTCCAACTATCGCGGTATCAGTCTTTATATCCATCGTGTATGGCGTTTTGTCGAGCGTATTATGTGAAAGACTAAAGCCAATTATTGAAAACCTGATTGGACCTTATCAGTGTAGTTTTAGACCAGGCAAGTAGAGTTGGGAATTTTAGTTCATTCAAGTGAGCGCTCTTTTTAGTTCAGCTCAACAGAATGAACTAGTTCATTGTATCATTTCAGCTTAACAGTTCATATGAGCTGTGAACTAAAGAGCTTATTTCAGTTTAACTTGTAGTTTTAAATCAATCGGAGCGAATAATCGTGAAAATGATCTGATTTTTAAAGTGTTTTGGGTACTGTGATATTTGTTTATACCAAATTGCCCTGTTGAAGATCGACTTAACGATTGGGTTATTCCGTTTCTGAAATATTTTGGATTAAAAGTGGTGATTAGTGGATTGTGTGGAAGCCGGCAATATGACCATTCCACAAAGATTGCAACATTAGGCACCTTTGTGCAAATTGAGTGATACAAAGAGAGCATGAACTAGAAAATGGCGGAGATAACTGCACAATTGAAATACTAAAAACTACTCAAACAAAAGAGCGGAACAGTGTGAACTAGTTCATCTAGTTCACAAGAGTGAATCGTTCAATTGAACTAGGTCGTTCGTGAACTACACGACTCTATAGGCAAGTCCACGACTGACCAAATATTCACGCTACGCCAAATCCTGGAAAAGAACCACGAAAAGAAAATCGAATACATACCACCTTTTTGTAGATTACAAAGTTGCTTTTGATAGCCCCATACGGGGAAAACTGTACGAAGCAAAGTCTGAAATTGGGATTCCGGCAAAACTGATCAGTCTCTGTAGAATGACGCTGACCAACACCAAATCAGCAGTGAAAGTGGGGAAAGACCTCACTGAACCATTCTGTACCAAGCGAGGACTTAGACAAGGCGACACACTTTCGTGCAATCTCTTCAACATCTTAATGGAGATAATAATGAGAACAGCTGCAGTAAATACGAACAAGACCATTAACACGAAAAGCCATATGTTGCTGGCGTATGCTGACGACATAGACATCATTGGGCAAAATTTGCAAGAGGCTACTGCAGTATTTTCAAGTATCGAAAAGGAAAAAGCGAAGGTGGGGTTTGCTGTTAATGAGAGCAAGACAAAATTGGTGATGTCAACGAGTAGAGAAACCTCTCGACTTGGTCCTCACTTAATTTTGAAGTGGTAGATGAATTTGTCTACCTTGGATCCGCCGTGAACAAGGACAACAACGTCAGCCTGGGGATGTATAGGAGAATTGTGCCTGCAAACAGATGATATTTTGGGCTCAGCAAGCAGTTTAAGAACAAAGCCCTCTCTCGACGGACAAAGGTCCAGCTTTATCAAACTCTCATTTAACCTGTCTTGACATATGGCTCCCAAACTTGGATCATATCGCAAGCGGATGAAAAACACCTGGGAGTTTTCGAGAGAAAAATTCTCCGTAAAATATATTGTCCTGTTGGGGAGAAGGGCGAGTACCGACGTCGCTGGAACGCAGAGCTATATAATCTATATTCTGACGTGGTCATAGCTAAGCGAATCAAATTAGGCCAATTGCGTTGGCTAGGCCATGTTATCAGAATGAATGAAGATGAGCCAGCGCGAAAGATTTTCGATAACGTTCCCGATGGAAGCCGGAAAAGAGGACGACCAAGACTCCCCTGAAAAGACCAGGCAGAAGAATCCCTCCGTATCCTTGGTGTTGCCAACTGGTGAGAAAAGGCGAAGGATAGAACCAGTTGGATAAATATGTTGGAATTTATTTGTTTAATTAATATGTGTAAGACGTTTGACCTCATTAGGTTGTAAATTAGTCAATAAAAGTAAGTAAAGTCGTGCTATCCAGAGTTCGTAATAGCACGTGGTAGCTGTCGTGTTAGAATCTGGTTTTCGGCTCTTGAGTTCGGTTTTCTAATTGAGACCAGGTTCGCGAACCACGAACTACGACTGAGTGAACCTCGCTTCGCGATAAAAACTAAAGCATTGGATTTCTATTCGTGAGCTAGCTCCCACGTGAGCGATTGTGACTCTAGTTAGTTCGTTTGAAAAAGAGGGATATGATACAAAAATGACTCTCTGATCCGTCCCATGTCCGTTGATATTCACTTAAGCCGCTGATTCCACCTATTGTGCGCTCTCAATTTACCCTACTAAGTCATTATACCCACATAGGAATTCGGTGCTATCCACGAAGTTACTCAGAAAGTTCCAGTCTATTCCCATAAGATTGGTTATGCTCTGTATTATACCGTCCGAGATATACCTGGATCAAGCCTGCGTGCCGGGCATTGATACAGGATATGCTCCATCGCCCTCCGTGCACACCTTGCATTCACTATTTTCCACTTGCCTAATATGGTATAGGTGGGCTCGTAAGCCCAAGTGTCCCGTTAAGACTCCCATCATCTTGCTCATTTCAAACTTCCCATTTTCAGCAAGCCTTTTATCTTCACCCCTTCGGGGTCTCCCCTTAGGATCCTTGTCAACCTTCGCACTGTATCCTGATTCCACATTGGTCTGTGAGCCGATACCGAATATTGGCTCAACTCAGCCTTCGTCGCCTCAAAAGGTCTCGCGCTCTCCAGGCTCACCGTATGAAGTTGCCCGGCTTTTGTTGCCAGAATGTTCCCATGCTAATTACCGATAACTCCAGTGTGTCCCGCCAAACAGGTGATGATAAGTCTGACGCACGTGGAATAATCATTGATCACATTTTTACAGCCAATGATAGTTCTAGATTTGACAGTTTCCGATGATAGTGCCTTAATTGCCATCTGGCTATCCGTGAAGATATTCACGTCCGTTGGGCACGTAGTGCTTTCGAGCTATTTAATGCATTTCGTAATCGACCGAACTTCTCCTTGAAAGTTCGTATTGTGATCTGGGAGGCGTAGTTAGGTTTCGGTCGCCGGATTTTCAATGAAAAATCCTACCCCTGTTCTTTCCCCTTAGCATTTAGCCATCCGTATAACAGCAGGTTCCAATAGGCGTTTGTGCCAGGGTCCCATGCTGCCAATCGTCCCAAAATGGCGTCATAGTCCCGCAGTTCGCCTTAATACTTACTTCGGATATTCGGTCGGATTTATTCGAATCTTGCGTAAAAAAAATGGTTTCCCATTACATCCCATGAAGGCATTGGGGAGAGCTTCTCACAACTCTGTCTAGATTTATACTCACTGATTGGGACCTACAGTTTTACACCGGTTCCGAACGGTATTTTGAGAAGCTTCTCCATGGCTTAATACTCGAAAGTATCGCCGTCACTAAGCGAGGTGACCGCCGTCGAAAGAAATTTAAGGTGGTCAGAACAGGGATCGAACCCACGTTCTCATGCACCACCAATGGCCACCCAGCCCATTCAGGAAAGCGAAAACGAATCGGCTGGTCACGCGGCATCAGTTCTTGAACTTTATAAACCCTCATACCGAGGTCTTTATGCAAAGTACTGCGCAAAGAAGTACGAGAAATGCTAAATTCCTGCGAACGGTGTCGGGCTGATGTTGATGGCTGTTCGAGCACAATTTCAGCTACAGCGATAATCAACTGCCGTCCACAATATTACGGAAGCGTACAGTAGAACTGGTCTTATTACGCTTCTGTAGAGCTAATGTGTCATTTCCGGGCTGAGGCCCCAGTTGAGTCCTATAGCTCTTCTGCATAGCAACCAACACCTGTAAGCCTTATTTGCCCTGTCCTCTATGTGGTGCTTCCATTTCAATTTCCGGTCTAAAATTATCCCTGAATATTTAACCTTATCGAATATTTTTATCGTCTTATCCAGGAACCAAGGCTATTCAAACTCTGAGATTTTCGTTTTCATAACTTAAGCGAAGGTATTCAAGAGCACCTTAGTTACCATAGCAGTTAGAAACATAAAGGACTCGCATAAAAGCTTAAACTTTAAGCCCTGTCCTTCCATAGGTGAGACCCTGTCTATGGCCCTATACTACTGCTTTACGTCATACGTAAATGAGAGGAGTATTTTACATTTATTGGTTGGGTATGTAAATGAATTCTACTCCAGTATACGAGTACGTCGGTGTATCGTTTCATGGTATTAGCGTGTGATACGTGAGTTACACAAAACGCTCGCGAGTTCCCACAAGTTGACATTCGAGTAAAAAATAGTTATGTATGTGTACATATACATGTGTCCCGCGAAATGCGAATTTTGAAAATATTTTTTAAAAAATTCTAATTTTAATTTTAACAAAAAAATCTGAAATGTTATAAATTTATGACAGTATATCAAGAAAGACAACAAAAAGTATCAGATTTCAGAATGTTTTTGTTATACGTCAAAATTTATTTGTCAAAGGGATGTATGTGGTGGACCAACCATTTTCTAGGCAAGAATTTTAAATATTTTTCCCGTAACAAACATCCATCTCATTACGCAAGTGTTGGAGAAAAGGGGATCGGCGTTTTTTTCTTTAAATTTATTTTTTTTTTCGCCGTAATCAGCTGATTTTTACGTGTCATTTGGGTGCTGTTACTTGATTTTTTTTAGTCCGCCATTACACCCTAGTGAATATTGTGGTACTATGTAGTTAGTACTCGTATGTAGATGTGTCAACACGGATGTCTGTTATTATTATGAATCGTAAATTTTGCGTAAATTACATCTATTCATATGATCTAAGCTCAACACAGAACACAGTCAGTCAGTCAGTCAGGCAATTCAGTTCAGCTCAGTTCCTTATCGGGCACACAAAGAAATCGAACCAAAGAACCAAAATGTTAAACATAAAACATAAAATTCCTAGGGATTTTTATATGATTTGTGAGGAGCGGGGGAGTCATTGTCGACATTGATATGGCTGGCTGGCATGCAACATGCCGGTGGTGTTGATATATTGGAACGTACTCCTAAGCGTAGAAGCGTGAGGGTAGAGGTACCTACATGCAAAGTGCGTAACGACGACGTCTCTGCATTACTCCAGAGGTCAAACAAGTTCAAATGTTTGTTGATTAATAACAACAAAAATTTGGCGCATCAATCGGGAAACTTTATCAAAATTACACACACACATAGTATGTGTGTATGTTTGAATATTTGCCCCAGAATAAATGAAGTTACTATATACATATGTATGTGTTTCCATTTCTACATATGTATGTATGTACATAATTGTAGCTAGATCCTTTGGTATCCAATCTATCGCATAGAGCCAAAAGTTATCGCCATTTGTCCCCAAAAAAATGGGAAAATATCCAAAACATTTGTTACAGTCATAAAATACTTCATAACAAACGTTATATCTCTCATTTTCATGCAGTTAATTAGATTTGTGTTTTATATTCTTAAATCCCGAAAGGACTTGCAAGGCAGCTAACGATGAAAGTTCTCCATTGAAAAGAGTTAATTTGGGATTCGATATTTAACTGAGTATATGCATCTTGTTTTCCATTAAATAATAAATGTGTGGAATTCTGTTCAAACATAATCTTTGGAAGACATATTAAATCCTGACGGAGATGCTTGGGTACACGCAAATAATATTTTCGTTCCACACAAACGAAATTTTAAACAACCAACCTTCGTTGCAGGAATTTATTTGGGACAAACGAACATTTGAGAATAATTGCATGGTGCTAAGACACCCAACCATCCGTCGGGTGCTGCCGAGTGTCCCAGTTTCGAATCTCAATAAATTCAAAAATGTTGATTTTTATTTCCAACTGCTTAAGTGCTTGATTTTTCAGCTACACGCTGAAAAGTCTGTTTTTTTCGTTGTTTGGATGCAAATATAAAGAGTGTTTGGAGCTTGTCGCAAATAGAATATACTTGAGTCCAAAACACATTCTGTTTGCTATTCAATATTACATGTTTGAGATACAATGATTATATGTTATAATTTATGGGTTTGCGACCCACATATATTTATGTTTGTGATACAAATGCATCTGTGTTTGTTGCACTGTCTATGGTCTCTCGAGAGCAAGAGAATAAAAGACGTTCAACGAGAGAGCCTATCTTGTAAGTGTGTTTCTGTATTTTTGCATTATTCTCTCAGTCAGTGAGTCATAAATATTCCTGAATGTGCGTGTAAATTGCAGTTGAAGTTGTTTCTTATTTTTCCTGATGTATTGCGTTTTAGTTTTATGTATTCAGTCGTCAATGGTTCATCGGACAGAGGATATCAAAAGCGCTTGATCAGGGTAAAAAGAATAGATGAAGGCTCGGACGGTTAAATGGTCTGTGATGTTACTTTGGGGTTTGTGTATGTGTTTCGTATATATGTATGTGTGGTACCAAAGTGCGAAACGCTTTTGAGGAAAGAAACTGGAAAGGGCAACAATGTGAAGCCCTTTATCTGGCCGAGCCTTTACTGAGAAAATCGGAACGGCGGACCATTTATTTAATAAGTGTAATAAAAAAATAAAAACGCTTGGCTTGCATGAACCTGATTTGTATATAAATATCTTGTTTGGGTACCAATGCATAGTGATAACCTACGCATAGCTGAAACCTTCTGAAAACAAAAACGTGAGAGACAACAAAGAAAGGAGAAGCAAAAGAGCAGCAGATTCTCATTTCATGAAAAAAACATATAATGCATTCAATGCAAATAAATGTATAAAGGGCCGTTTTAAATTTATTAATTTTTTTTATTAATTTTTTATAAATGTGGATCTATATTGTTAAAATTAATTATAATAAATAATACATATATATTGAATAATTCGTTTCTAAATATTATTATATTTGGGAGGAAATTCGCATATGCTTCCACGTAAGTATATGGATGTTTAAGACGAAGAACGCATATATTTTCACGTGACAGCATACATGTTTGTCAATAAACATGATACTGTTTGCATTTAAATACAAGTAAGTTTGGGACTTGCAAACATATGAATGTTTAAAGTGTGTTCCAAACATATACATGGTGCCTGCAGACTATGTTTGGGAAAATATGTTAGAGAGGCTGTTATTTTTCAGCGTGTATGATTACATTTTTGATATTTTGAAAAAACCAATATTACTATAATGAAAATTTCGCTGAATGAGATTAATTTGGATGAAGGAAGTATTTTTTTTAAGATAGAAATAGTTTTTTGTATTTCAACATCAATTTAACTTTAGTAATTACACTCTGCTTGAAATGGAGTTGAACCCACACAGCATGATTGTAATTATGTTTTTTTGCTTAAGCCCGATATTCAGTTATTATGAAATTTTCGTTGCCATAAGAAGTAAACGGTTTTTCAACAGAGACGCTACAAAAGTAAATCGATAGGGACAGCAAACGACGCCCTATTTTTCCCGCTCTTTTGACAGTTCTCTTCAGTAGGGTTTGCCATTTCATCATGGAAAGATATACGAGCCAACAACGAGTCGAAATTATTAAAATTTACTACCGAAATTTGGAGTCAGTGGCCTCAACTTTAAGAGCGCTACGATTCGGATTTACATCGGAAAATCATCTTCAGCGATGAGGCCCATTTCTGGCCGAATGGCTTCGTCAATAAGCAAAATATGCGTTATTGGTCAGACAGCAATCCACACGTAATCCATGAGTCATCATTGCATCCCGAAAAAATTACGGTTTGGTGCGGTTTATGGGCTGGCGGCGTCATTGGGCCGTACTTCTTCCGTGATGATCAAGACCGGCACATTACTGTGAATGCGAATCGCTACCGTTCAATGATAACCGAATATTTTTGTCCCCAATTGGATAATATGGACTTGGAGGACATGTGGTTCCAACAGGACGGCGCCGCAAGCCACACAGCGAATGCCACAATCAATTTATTGGAAACCAAGTTTGGTGAACGTGTTATCTCACGAAATGGCCCAGTCGATTGGCCGCCTCGGTCCTGTGAGGCTACGTCAAGTCTATGGTCTATGCCAACAAGCCAGCGACGATTGATGAACTTCGTACGAATATCGGACGTGAAATTGCAGCAGTATCGGCCGATTTATGCATGAAAACTGTCGAAAATTGGGTTCAGCGTCTGGACTTCTGCAAGCGTGCCCGTGGTGGCCATGCAAAAGAAATCGAGTTCCATACATAATGGCATCGAACGTACTTTCGCAGGAATAAAGAATTTCATTGGTATCTAAAACCGGTTTTGTTTTATTTACAAAAACTTTTGTAGTGCTCTTATTGAAAACCCCGTTACGTATATAAAAATATAACGAAAGTTTCATGAACCGAAAATTTCGCACGCATATTTCATTTGCTTGGTACTCAGCTCTTTGCAAAAATTGCGTAGGCAAAATCAATTACAGGGTTGTTACGCCAAAGTTATATCGTACGAAAACAATTGTTAGATAATTTTTGGGACCGGAATTTGGTGCACTTCGATGATTTTATTAAACAAAAGTAATAACATACGCGTTAAAAATAAAATAGAATGCAAAGATGAATAATTAATGAAATATTTGCAAAGTAAATCAGAGATTTACCTCATATCTCGGTAACAACATTTTCCGTTTAGAGATAAATGATAAAATTTCTTACGAAAATTTCCCAAGAACTAAATACAGATAGAACTTACGAAAGAGTTAGCTGTCAAACGGATTGTCATATTGCGCTCACTTTTTGACATTATGATCAGTATACAGCAATATACATGAGTAGATTCACGCTTGAACAACTTTATCATATTATCCAAACTTATTTTGAGAATCAGTCATCGATTCGCGCAACTCATAAACAACATCGTGATTTCAATAGCGCATTCTGAGCAAGCCAACCGTCGAACTGTGGATAGATTTCATACCATATACTCTAGAAATGATGCAATAACACCAACACGTCAAAGGAATGTGCGTTCACCCAGAGAACTAATTGTTTGAAAAGACCGCCGAATTGAGGTTGTTACGACCGAATTTAGTCCCTACAACCGAAATTCGGTTGAAGCAACCGCGTTTCATAATTGGTTCGGTTGTGACAACTGAATCTTCAATAATATTCGTTCAGTCAACTACATTTTCTAAAATTTCGGTTAGAAAAACCGAATTTGAAATTAATTCGGATGCAAGAACCGAAATTGATACCAAATTCGGTTGGAGAACCCGAATCTGGCATTAATTCGGTTGTAGTAACCGAATTTGACATCAATTCATCTATCTATCGGTCAATGACTATCGAATTTGGTAGCAATTCGGTCGCAATAACCGAATCTAGCCTTAATTCGATTGTGAACCCCCGAATATTGGCATACACCCTTATAAGATTCAGCTGGTGCAGGAATTAAAGCCACGAGACCATCATATGCGTCGTTCTTTCGCTGATTGAGCTCAAGAGTAGTTGGAAACTGATCCAATGTTTTATCGCAAAATGTTCCTTAGTAATTTCTCGGTTCAAGATCAATTTCTATTAAAAAGTACATTTATATCAAAAAGTACATTTTCATAGAATATATTATTCAAGAAATAATGTGAAATTGATTAATATGGTGGATGGTTGGGAATATAGCCATTTCAATGCCCACCAAGGCATATCATCAGCTCCCTCCTCCACAAATATGTAGGTATATCATCACACATTATAGGGATAAACTAATCCAAACTAAGCGAGGATTGTCTCAGCTTCGACACTGAAAGAAAAGTTTTACATCAAATCGATGAATTGTTCTTCATTGAATTGATGTCAAATTTCATCAACTCAATGAAAAGGTTCTTCAGTTTGAAGATTGTGCGTTTCTTCACCTTTTTGCAGTTTCATTGAATTAATGATCTTTGTCACATCAATCTCCATCAGTGGAATTTAGAAATAATTAGTGGGATCGATTCAAGATATGGTATTTAAAAAATAAAGAGAAAAAGAAAAACACTGGTAGAAAATTGGAAATAAATGCATACTTAATAGAAAATATTGCAATGGACAGAAAACAATATCCACGCTATGAACATTTTGTAT
Source organism: Phaonia tiefii (assembly GCA_963931995.1). Taxonomy (NCBI): domain Eukaryota; kingdom Metazoa; phylum Arthropoda; class Insecta; order Diptera; family Muscidae; genus Phaonia; species Phaonia tiefii. The sequence goes on from OZ008371.1 coordinate 210,649,057, forward strand.
TTGGCCTTATACCCTGTTCTTAAGATTTTTACAACGAAAAATAGTCCAAAGAGTTTGGCTACACATTAACAACCAACTTACATCAAAATGATGGTCAATCTACATCAAATTGATGACAAACTTACATCAAATTGATGACAACCTTACATTTAATTTACAAAAAATATAGAGCAAATTTATGGAAAATGTACATCCACTTGATGTAACGTTGCCATTGAATAAACATAAACTATTGATGAAATATGGATGATAGATTGACGAAATGTTCTTCATCAATTCAATGAAATGTGTTGTAGGTAGGAAAATGAGGAAATGTTTCATCAAATTGATGAAGGAATTCATAAATTTTATGAAGCTTTTCTTTCAGTATACTTGTGCAAAATTGTCTTCAGTGATAAGGCTCATTTTTGGCTAAAGGGGTTTGTTATTGCTGCATATGGAATGAGATCAATCTACAACAGACCGTACAGACTCCATTACATCCAGAAAAATTCACCCTTTGGTTCGGTTTACACGCTCTTCAAATATGAAGCCAGACACATAATTTTGTAATATTTTAACAGAGTTATGTTAACGCCATAATACAGCTCTGTCAACTGTATTGGTTTGTGTCTTTGCTAGTTAGATTCGGGGAACCTGTCTTCACACATATCAGACGAACAAGTCATGTTCACGACATTAATGGGTTTATTCAGCAGGGATGCATTTTATATATTATTATTTATATTATTTTATTTGTATTCATGTAATGAGTTGTATCAGTATCTGGTAGGAAACGCACATTTCTTCAATAATTTTTTTGTTTGTTATTGCACATGATGATTTAAGGAAATATAACCCTTTACAAAAACACTATAGTAGCCACCGTCCCCACCCACCTTTAATGTTTTTTTTTTTAAATAATTATTAGCATTTTTAATCAAATGTTCTTCTTGTCCCGTCATTAAATAGTTAAACAGAAAAAAATCATAAAAAATTTTGATACGAAGTTGGTCCCCAAATTTTCGGGAAATACTCGTACATATGTTTTAAAATTTATTAATTTTAATGAAAAGTTCGTCAATTTGGAAAAATTACAAAAAATTTCTATATCCCGGAAACGGAGCGTCGAATCGGAAAACAACTAATTTTTGGGGTTTTCATAAAGTGGTCCAATTCGTATGGAAGAATTTTCATTTCAAAAATCACCAAAATGAGAAAATCAGTATAATAAAATAATGCCTATAACTCGGAAACGGTGCATTCAATCGCAAAAATATTAATTGGTTTACCTGCATGGGAAGCTTTAACCCATGGATGTGTTTCATACGGCATCAAAAAATTGCTCAAACGCCCATATGTGTTAGTGATTCAAAAAAAAAAGTGATGCCTTATTAAAGGCATCGATTGGTTAACGGAGGTAAAAAATTATTATTTTGGCGATTGGTCGCACCGTTTCCGAGATATATGCATTTTTATTTCAGCGATTTAATTTGTTTGATGATTTTGTGAAAAGAAATCTCCCATACGAATTGGACCACTTTGTGAAAACCCCAAAAAACTAGTTATTTATCGATTCAACGCTCCGTAGAAAAAATTTAAATTTTTCGACATTTTTGCAATCTTGAGGCACTAGATGCAGTTTGTTTGGGGTTAGTTTATTTTACACTTTTTTTCTCCTAGTCTATAGCGACAATTGTGCCGAAGAGAGGAAAACGAAATTCCAATTGGTTTCCGAGATATAGCCGTGAGAAAAAATGTATTTTCTTCGGAAAAATTATGTTTTAGACAAAATATACATGAGACCATAAAATCGAAACAGCAGCTAAACTAGCAAAACCCAAATAGGTTTTTTTACTTTCCATAAGTACTTCGAGAAGTTTCACATGTAAAGCAGTTTGCAATTTATCTGTTGCACTGTGTAATCGTGATGAGTAATTCCCTATCGCTGTGGGTAGCTACCAATTATTTTGATCGTACACAGCAATAATAATGAATACCAACTCTATCGAGTATATAGCCATGAAATGGCTTCTCAAAATACCGTTTGGAATCGGTGTAAAACTGTAGGTCCCAATCAGTGAGTGAAAACTGGAAAGCGCACAGCTCAGTGATTTGTGAGAAGTTCTCCCCGGTCCCTTCATGGGATGTAATGGGAAACCATTTATTTTTTTTTATTATGGCATCCATGATGCTTTTTCACAGAAAGTGTCAAAATAAGATTCAAATATTAACTAAAATATTTTGACATCTGGTTAATTTTTCGAGATATTTGAAATTTTAAAAATTATTATATAAAGTAATAATATAATAAACCAAAAACTAAGGGGAAAATTAAATAAAAATTTTCGATTAAAAAATATTTTAAAATCGTTAATGCCTCACAAAAAACCATTGGCTTCGCGAAGCTGATGCCTAAACCGGGAATCCAATACAGTACGGACATGCCCTAGGTAAGAACATTTCCAACCTTGTTACAAAACTAACCCGTATTCGTACTTCCTTTCAGGGTAGCTCTGTTGAAAATCAATGTGCTTAGAGAGTAGTTCGCACCCGCCCATCATCATTATAACACCCTCGTTCGCGTTTGGGTGAACGACTGCCTCTGCCTAATGGACGTAATAAAAAGCCACACAACGAGGGAGATCAAAAAGTTTATCTCAAGTAATTAGAGTGCAAAAGATCACACACTCTAATGCCACAGCTTAAACGCACAAACCAGAAATCACAAGTCGCTACTAAAATAAGAAGAAGAAACAAGATTGAAACAAACAAACAAAAACGACAGAATCTAAAGAAGAAAAAAACAGCAGAACAAATTTGCTACACAACCTAAATGGCCACAGAGATTTAAAAGCGTCTACAGTAAAATATTGAATGTAATACACATGTACACACACACACATACATACATGCATGCATACATACAGACATGGCTCGTATCAATGACTATTGCTATTTTTATAACAACCATAGCCATAGCCAGCCACCATATCATATCATCTGCAGCGAAAGACCAACGGTTTCGGATGTACTGAGAAGAGTGGAAGCAGTGCTAATAAACTCTGGACAAGACTTAATGCCAACTAAGTATTTAATGTTGGTTGTTTGTGGTCGTTACCGTTTGCGTTACTGTTGCTGTGTCTGTGTCTGTTTCTGCTCTGGCTACACACATCGAGTTTATTCATCCGCTTGAATACCCACTTATACGCTGCTCCCAACTCTAAGATTTCACGCCTGACGTCGCGTCGCATCACACAGCCGCACGATATTTATTCTTAATTTGTTTACTCTTATATAAATATATGTTAATTACTTTTTTTTTATTTTATTTCTCGCTCTTATTATCTTTAGTTCTTCCCACAGATATTTAGTACCCCCCCCCCCCTCCTATGTGAGTATTTAGTCCTGCCAAATCGACGATATCTTCTATGGACATGAAGTACGATAAAGGACGATTGCTCATTAGGATAATTGTTATTCCGTAATAAATACGGAGCTATGGGGGGAAAATATTGAAATTAGAAAAAAAATATCCAGTTCATATAAGATCAATTTTAAAGCCCCTGATATCTTTTTCATTATTTAATACCCTGGGTCCCAAAAAATGTCCAGAATATCAAATTCGAAGAAGAATTGACTTTTTCGTGGTGGACGCATCTTTTCCGTCCGAGCAAAAACTTCATAAGTTATTAAACGAATTTAATATTGTGGAAAATTTTCGGAAAGCTTTAATTTGATACTAGTCTCAATCACTAAACCTTTTCCTGGTGACCACTACGAACGCATCTTTTCCATTCGAGCACATATTTCATAAGTTATTAGACGAATTAGATATTCTGGAGATTTTTCAGAACTGAGGGAATTAAATAATGAAAATAAATGTCAGTAGGTTTAATTCGACACTAGTCCGAATTATTAAACTTTTTCTGGCGACCACTATGGACGCATCTTGTCCGTCCGAGCATAAATTTCATAATTTATTGGAGGAATTTGATATTCTGGAGATTTTTCAGAAATGAGGGAATTAAATAATAAAAATAGATGTCAGTAGCTTTCATTCGACACTAGTCCGAATTATTAAACTTTTTCCTGGTGGCCACCATGGACGCATCTTTTCCGTCCGATCAAAAATTTCATAAGTTATTGGACGAATTTGATATTCTGGAAAATTTTCGGGAAAGATGGTATTAAATAATGAAAGTAGATGTCAGTAGCTTTAATTTGATACTAGTCCCAATCACCAAACTTTATCCTGGTGGCCACCATGGACGCATCTTGTAAGTCTGAGCAAAAAAGTTATAAGTTATTGGACGAATTTGATATTCTGTAGATATTTTCGGAAATTTGGGTATTAGTTTATGGGAATAGATGTCAATGCTTTTAATTTGACACTAGTCGGAATCACTAAACCTTTTCCTGGTGGCCACCATGGACGTATCGTGTCCGTCGAAAACAACAATTTTTCGAATTTCATATTCTGATTATTTTTTTGGGGAATGAGAGTATTACAAAATTAATATAGATGTAAGTAGCTTTAATTTGATACTAGTCCCAATCACTAAACCTTTTCCTGGTGACCACCATGGACGCATCTTTTCCACCCGAGCAAAAATGTCATAGTTAGTTAGTTAGACCACCATGGACGCATCTTTTCCGTCCGATCAAAAATTTCATAAGTTATTGAACGAATTTGATATTCTGCACAATTTTCGGGAAAGTTGGTATTAAATAATGAAAGTAGATGTCAGTAGCTTTAATTTGATACTAGTCCCAATCACCAAACTTTATCCTGGTGGCCACCATGGACGCATCTTGTAAGTCTGAGCAAAAAAGATATAAGTTATTGGACGAATTTGATATTCTGTGGATATTTTCGGAAATTAGGGTATTAGTTAATGGAAATAGATGTCAGTAGCTTTAATTTGACACTAGTCCGAATCACCAAACCTTTTCCTCATGGCCACCATGGACGCATCTTGTCCGTTCGAAATAAAAATTACGTAAATTCTTCGTTGCATTTAATATTTTGGAGATTTGTCGTGAATGAGGGTATAAAGTACTGAAAATAGATGTCAATGCCTTTATTTTGACACTAGTCCGAATCACTAAACCTTTTCCTGGTGACCACCATGAACGCAACACAACTTTAGTTGCTGCATTCATTCAAAGGTATTATTGCACACTGAGGAACAAGAAATATTCATGAATGCTAACTAGACTAAAATTTCAAAATACTTGATTCTGAAAGTCGTCTGAATAAATTTTTCATATAGCACAGACTGTATCCTTTGCAACGGTATATGTGAGATTGTGGCAGTATGCCCCGTTTCGACACAGTGGGCAAAATTCCAAAAAAGAATTTGAAACTAAAAATGCAAAATATTTGCTTCTGAAATTCGTCTGAATTGTATGAAATGTTTTTTCCATAGCAAATGTTTAACCCTTTCTAAGGGTATATGTGAGGTTGCGGCAGTTTTTCTTGTTCGAACACAGTGGGTAAAAATAGGTTAGACATTAATTTAGTACTAAATCTCAAAAAGACTATTCTGAAATTAGACTGGATAGTATGGAATAGTTACAATGAAAGTACATTGTCTCTTTCAAACGGTGTATGTGGGGTTGTGGCAGTTTGGACACAGTGGGCATAAATGTTTTTAATTTTTGTAATTTGTAATTTATATACTTTAACATTGGTGTGTTAACTCAATAACCGAGGTCTGTTACCTAATTTGGTTGATGTCTTTGCTAGTTAGTTTCTGAATCAATCTTCACGCAAATACAAGTCAAGCAAATTCATTTGTCAGTGTGATTTCCTGATTTCCGTTAGTTACGCAAAACCAACGAGGATCTCGCGAATGAATTTAAAGTACATGTTCATAAAAGGCGCTTATTTCGCAGCCACAGGAAAGTGTACATGAGAACAAGGGCTCGACCATCTAACATCTGTTTCGACGGCGGTCACCTCGCTTAGTGATGGCACCAGTATCGAAGACTTAGCCATGAAAAAGCTTCCGAACCGGTGTAAAACTGTAGATCCCAATCAGTTAGTGAGTGCAAAACTAGAAAGCGCACAGCTCACTGGTTGTGAGAAGCTCTCCCCAATCCCTTCATGGGATGTAATGTTGCATCATTTTTCTTTGTGAAAGAATGCGTTCATTACAACCCTCACAAAGTTTTTTAAGTTCATGTGATGATTTATGACTAAATATATTTTAAATAAACAAAAATTAAAAAATTTTAAATAAAATTCGCATCAAACACAACATGTTTGTGACAAACACATTATATTATAATTCGTGTCAAATATATTTCCTTATTCGTCCTTTTTAAAATAAAACAAGGTTCGTTTTAAATTATGATAACTACAACAGTTTAACTTCCTTTCATTTTACTTATATATTAGTACAACAGTTTACTTAATTTCCACCACTTTACAATAAGTCTTATGTTTTACTATCAAATCGCGTAGCATACTTTCCGGCGGTTAATCACAAACTGAACTCAAAATGCCAAAAGCCTCAGGTATTTATATCAGTTGTGCTTCTCGGCACAAGGAGCTCTACTAGCTTCTAGATTGTTCTACCCGATTCCAGAACCTGTAGTATAACAGTTTTTAAAAATAACCTATTTACAGCCGAATCGTCAACGGGTTTGTAGTATGGGTATACTTTTAGGGTCAGCATTAATCGCCCTGTTATTTACATAATGTTAGTCTGGTCATTAAGAGTAAATAAAAGCTTTTTCTTAATCGTAACAGTATTCGCAATTTGCAATTGTACCTATAGTTGCACATTTCCTGCAAACATACATGTACTGCCAGCAAAGATATGTTTGGGGCATCTCTTCTTTCAGCGTGAACGCTACGGCATACAATATTAAAGTCATGCCAACTTTTAAACAATTGATATTTGATACATTTTTTCTAAAGTTAGTAAATTGATATCATAAGTATAAATACATATAATCGTATTCTCGTCTCTTGTGGTTAAAAAAAGGAAAAAAACATTTTAAAAAAATATTTTTTCCAGTGTACCTCAGTGGGCATTAAAGCCATAACAAATATTTTGTCATGTGTACAATGAGATCCAAAAAAGCCCTTATTTTTGAATATTTGAAAAAATGTGTGTGACGGTAGATAAGAATTTATGTAACTAGCAAAGACACAAACCACTGTGGTTAGCAGAACTCTGTTATTACCTTAACAGGGATCCGTTAAAGTACCAGAAATTGAAGTATATTGAAATAATATATTGAAAGAAAACATTAGCCACCATCAATATTAGTGTAAAAAATCTTGAACATCTTAAGAGAAACCATTATATTTCAATTTCATGTATATATTGTTAAAAAGGATATTGTCAGCGAATCAAGGATTCCTGGCCAGCGGAATGCATACCAGGTAATAGGTCGAAACCTGTTCGTTTGGTTTATACAATAAAAGGCTTTTTAATTTAAGCACTTTGCTTTACTTTTGAACCATTCACTGTGTTCAAAACACGGATTTTTTGCGGACAAAATGTATACCAGATTAAAGTCCTTCATCAGTACTTTCTAAATCTACCACCTACATATTTCAGAATACCGAAATACGAAAATTAGTGTTGACCTATGTATAAACATTTTGGGCTACTGTGCACAAATCAAGAACACTTCGTGGACCAAACTTCTATCAGATTAATATCCTTCAATTGTGCTTTCCAAATTGAGCGCCTACATGCATATTTCTGAGGAATTTCGGAGCAATGAAATATGGAATTTGGTATTCACCTACATATGTGTTAACATTTTTGCCCCCTGTGCCCCATCTATGGATTCCTCGCGGACCAACCACATACCAGATTAAAGCCCTTCGTTAATGCTGTCCAAATTTACCACCCTTATGCAGTGCTAGTTTTTGGCATGATACTATCGCCTTAGGATTACAAAGGATTTACACCAAAAGAAACCAACCGTGGACAAGTGTTATGCAAATATTTCCCATGTCATATGAGTTAATGTGCATTTTTATGATTATTAATTGAATGTTTCTTTATACATTTCGTTTGTGTCTGATTGATTAAATGACTGTTCAAACTTTTTATGTGTTTCTTTTTCTCATTTTCTATTATTTTTAAACTTTGATTGAATGTCTTTGTTTTGTTTGCGAAAAAAAAAATTATAATAACAATAATAATAATAACAAAAATAGAACCAACAACAACCACAAGTCATCATCAAGTCAAAAAAAATATCTAAACTCCATAAGTTGCCATAAAAACACCAAAAACTTTGTAATGATTGGCAAGTCATGGGTCTAGGTTTCTCCAATACGCCAACGTTTTTTTTCTTCTTTTTTGTGGGGACAAGGGGGACATTCAGGGTTTGCAAAAGCTATAAAGCATTGACTGAACTTACACATCAATGCCGCCAACAACTTTAAGACGGGTCGCCAATACGCGATACATTTTTGTTTGATACACGACACATGGGAGGGAGGATAATATGTGAATATAAGGAGATATGGAATCATTCATGCCTTGCACTCACTCAGATCAGGCAGTCAGCCGTATGTGTAGCAATTCCCTTTATTTACGACAGCGCACAGTGAAAGAAATTCAACACAAAATAGAATCTATCATTATTGTGAATTACCATAGATATCAAATGATAATTATTATTAAACTCGTAATTTTATTTAAACAAAATAAAACGTATTTGTTAATAACAAAATCTCAAAGCGTCAGAATTTTAACGTATATAAAATAAAATTAGAAAACAATTTATTTGATTTCTATACTCAACATTTCGTTGGGTTATTTCCAACTTCTTCGGGAGTGATCAAGCTGTCTGGAAAAAATTGCCAGTAAAAAAAAAAATATTTCAAAATTGAAATTAACCAACATAAAATGACAAAATTTTGAAAACGAATTTGAAATTAGTGCTTCGCAGAGGGAACAGAAATTCATTACAGTCCAATTTGTACAATTTCGATGCGTTCAGTTTAACCCTTTGACAAGCACAGGTAAGTATGTTTGCCCTATAGTTTTTGACATCAATACATGCAGAAAAAACGCCCTCTATAACATATTCTGAAACAAATACACTTTAATTGCGATTCGCCTATTTTTTTCGTATTTTTTGGCCTGATAGGGCATTATACGGTGATTAAAAAAAATAAAAAATTTGGCCGCAAAGCTGGAATGTATAATCGCGCTTAAGGCAGCAATTTATTATCCGATCGTGTTGAAATAAATTTCAGTAGAAAGGTCTATGGATACTCTATAAATGCCTATATAAAGATATTTGTTTTTAGTAACCCATTGGGGACCAATAAACAAAACCTAGTTTTTAACCTCACTTTTTTGATGAACATGTATTTTTTCCAAAAAATGCCCTAGTATACCTATTGGTTTACTAGACTCCCATACTAGGCAAGTCTTCAACCTGATTTTAAGTTATCATACTCATCTATAAGCCTTCAATATATTCAATTTAAAAAATAAATAAGTAAAGAATTAACCTACAGCTCAAATCAACCTTTATTTTTTACAAGTTTTTTTTCCAGTTATCGAAAAAATTTATTTAATTTAACACCAGCTTCATAGTATTAATAATTATAATAATAATTAATAATAATAATAATAATATTATTATTATTAATAATGATATAAGGCTTTCTGTGTGGCCGGGCTTAGGGATTTTCTCCTCTGGGGTGGGACCAACACCTGCTTCGGCATAGTATTTTTTAAATAATTTTTTTATAAAACAGAAAGCCGCCCCGTAGGCAAGAAATTAATTTAAAAAAATCGCGTGATTTTTTTTATTTTTTAGAGGGGAAAAAAATATCTTTATATAGGGTCTTATAGAGTTTCCAAAGACCTTTGTAATGACACTCATTTCAACCAGATCGGATTATAAATACCTGATATATGAGCGATTACATACTCAAGCTGTAAAGACCTATATCTCAAGAAGTTGGACCGAGCGGGGAAAAACAATAGAAGAAGAAGCTTTTCTGGACGGTAAAATTTTGGTGTAGATCAGAGAATAATAACTAAAGTGTATTTATGCCCATATTCTATCAAACACATTCTGCAAGAACTATGTACATGTTTGGAAGACACTCCAAATGTTCATATATTTGCAAGTCTTAAACTCACTTATGGACGAGAGTGAAAAATTTATAGTGCACAGGGACAGGAAAAGTTCCTGCCAAGAGCGTAGTGCGTGGTGAAGCGTCACATCCTGCACGAGGTGCGCCTGTTGTTTACTAAACACTATGGATCTAGAATGGTAAGTCAATAAAATAAAATACCACCTAAACCAGAGTGTGTACCTGACTAGAGGTTGTTGGCAGCCCCAGCACTGGGATCGGATACGGTGGTCTAATAAATCACTTGTCTTAAATTTCATTCGTTACAGAAACGTATATAAATTCAAACAAAAAACATCCCCCTCGATAACGACATTTGGCGTTAAACAACGGTATATGATTAACGTCCTATGTTCTTCGTGCACCTTTTATTTAAAACTAGCTGGACCCGGCAAACTACGTTTTGCCTTCAAAGTTTTTGTTATGCCAATGGGTGAACAAAATTTGTTGTTCAATTACGTTTCAAACTATAGTTATAGCTGTTATACGCGTTTCTTTCAAAGGGGACGTGGCACCGACCTCTTCCACCCTGGCTGTAATTCATACTGTTCCAACAACATATATATCAAATCTCATCTTCATATCTCTGACAGTTCATGAGATATAGCCAGTTTAAATTTCAAGTTGTATAGGCGGTGCCACGCCCCTTTATCCAATCACAACCAAGTATAGCCAAGGATTTTTCATAAAATTTTCATAAAAATCGGTCTATTGGTCTATTAGAAAAGCCGCCAGAGCGATTTTTGAAAAGGGAGCGTGGCAACGCCCACTTTCACCCTGGCTGTATAGCCTATGTCACCCGCTAGATGATTCTGAATATTGTCTGAAAATTTCATCAAAATCGGTCCAGCCGTTTTCGAGCCCATTCGTAACATACACACATATGTATATTAAACCGACTCATTTTGTATGGAGCCAAAAAAAGTGTTTTTGTTCCACCCCCTAAAATGTTCCTTGGCTTGTTTTTTTATGATTCGCAAAATATTTCGCGTCTAGGATTAAAACCCCGTGAGCTGGACCGTTTTAAAAAAAAGGCTTTTTTTGCAGATTATCTTTGAAAAAAGGCCTTGGCAGAACATTTGTTGACATGTTTTTCCTACCGTTGGATGCGTCTTTAAAAATGCTTTCCTATGATACTAATATTGCACATATTATCTTTAGTTAACTATCAAAAATCTTTGAAAAACTCAAAAAAAGCCTTTTTTAAAAACGGTCCAGCTCACGGGGTTTTAATCCTAGACGCGAAATATTTTGGGAATCATCAAAAAGCAAGTCAAGGTACATTTCAGGGGGTGGAACAAAAACAATTTTTTTTTTTGTGAGTCAGTCTAATGTATATACATACTTACATCCATTTTTATATATATAGATTTATACTGTAATATTGTTTTATATTGTTATTTTGTTTAAATATATAAGGAGTATGTACATATATACAAACTCACTTATATTTAAATGCAAATATTAGCATGTTTCCTTCAAAAGATGCATACTTTTGCATGCAGTCATATGTGTATTAGAACCCAAATATCCATATATTTGCGTCGAAGCATTCGTATGTTTCCTCCCAAACGAACGATTGACAACTTAGTGCATGAAACTACAACGCAACAGATCAGTCAATCTAAGAAATGCTCAATTCGTTTTCACACAAATTACCGACTGAAATAATAATGCAATCCAATAACATTAACTTTCCAATGTGCCATATGAATCCGTTACGAATTCGAGACGGATCCGTTTCTTCGGACATTTTGTCCGAAACGGACATCCGTTACGGAATCATAACGAATTCGTTTTCATGTGAAATTCCTCTCGAAAACGCTAATCGTTTTTTGTACTTTTTCGGATCCGCCTCGAACTCGTAACGGACTTCATATTCGAATCCGTTTCCGATTCGTTTTTTGTAAATAAAATGGATTCGAAACGGATCCGCGTTTATAGGTTTTTTCGGAGTCGAAACAGATTCGTTCTGATATTTTAAATAACAATAGGTATGTATTATATTTTCTACCTCTAATTCACTGAAGTTTTTCAATTACATTAATATTAATTTTTACAAAATAAAAAAATTCGTTGTTAGATAAGTTTAAATCGTTGTAGTATTTTGTTTTTATGTTTTAGTGTTTTATCAACTCAGACATAAATCTGCCACATGAAATACTTCACTGATTCGGTTTTTGTGTTTTTACGGATTCGTAACATGTTTGAAACGGATGCGCCAAATTGCAATTTCACTGATTCGCTTTTTAATGTTTTTACGGACTCGTAATACGGCAGTTACACCAAACAAGATTAACGCATTTCGAAGGTTAACTCCGTTAACCCGCGCCAACCCAGAAGATAACTCATACAAATTTAATCTGTTGAAACTGAAGTTTAATTTTTAACCTCTTTTTAAACTGGTGTACACTTTGATGCAACACTGTTAGTTACTAAAAAAATGCAACCATACGCAAAAAATCAACTGTTTGACAGATGGAAGCCGCTCGAAAATTTTCCTACGCGTCGCCGCCACCAAAACTTTTTTGAAGCTCACGCCGCCGCCGATATAAATGACTTATAGATTTAAACTGTGGGCAAATTTTAGCGATTGGTTCGATTTGACTCACTGATCCAATTTTAAAGGTGCAGTTATTTCAAAAACATGGCAAAACCAATAGACGCCAACTTAATTTTTCTGTTGTGTCGCCGTCTTCTATAATTTTGTCTCGGCGCGGAGTTTGTATAAGCACGGAGTTGCCAACTGAAGTGTCAATTTAATCTCAAATTGGGCAGTGTAAACGGCAAAGATTAGAGAACAAGCTGCGATAAACGGGTGTGTAAATGGGTTATAACGGGTGCGTAACGGATTCGAGATTTCATATTTCGCTTTATTATGACTTAGCGGACTTGTAACGTGTTGTGCACATTGGGTTAAGCTGAGAAAAATCTCTCATTGTCTCTCTTTTATTATTTTGCTCTTGACACACCATGGCGATAAAAAACTTAAGTAAACGGTGCCTCAAACACAGCTGTATTTGTATCACAAACAAAGCTGTAGTTGGATGATAACTGATTTTTTTGCTGTTTTTCAGGAGACGAAAAAAACGTTACAACTTTGCTAAAAATCAAAATATACTTTAAGTAAAAAAAAAATAGTAAATAACTTTATTTCGAAAAAAATCAATTTGTTACTTATATCTTGGCTTTATAGCAGTTACAACGTTTTTTTTTGTAAAAAATCAGTTAGGAGATAACAACTTATGACCATCGATATATTATAACATATTAATCATTGTGTCTCAAACATATAATATTGCATAGCAAACACAATGTGTTTGGACACAAGTATACTATATTGGCGACAAGCTTGAAACACATGATGTCATATTTGCATCCAAACAAGAAACCATACAGATTTTTCAGCGTGTAATTAGTTTTACAACAAGGCGATGCAAAGGATCGAAAAAAGGGCTCACATGGGTAAAACCTTAGGTGAGTTTTGCGTTCACCCCTTACGTTGCAAAAGTGAAAGTTCGAATTTCAACACGCCCACAAGTACCGAACGTTTGACAAATATCTTGGTCTTTGGTCTGAAAAGGTCTTCTGAGATACAGCAATTAGTAGGTCATAGGTTACGAAAAGAAACAAACATAATAAAATCGCTTCGAAAATTTATGGTCCTCAAAGTGTTAAAGATCTCTATTTTTTAAGAAGAACAAAAATACAAAACATTAAACTTTAAAACTTTTAGATGACACACAACCCAAAGCGAATTCGAAGAAAAACTATAAATTCAACTTGGCCAAGACCAAGAGATACGGTCGCTATCCTGTTAAACCAATGATTCAAATTTCAAAACAGTGTAGACCATAGAGTAATGACGTATAGAGTAGTCAACTCTCTCAGTAAATTGATGACATTTGGTGTGTTGCAGATGCTTTAATAATACCAGATAGAGGCAATGGCTCAAACCAACGTACAATAAATCAGGAACGGCATTTCGTTTTGTGCGTTAACATTTCTGTGTGAATACACCACAAATATATACTAACAATAAAATATAACAAGTTCAAAATACTTTTAAATTTCACAGTTTTTCATCAAAACCACATGAAATCTTTAAGTCAACAATTTTGGTAATTCCACCTGGTGTAAGTCAATTTACGTTAAATAGCTTTCTATCGCACCACGAATAGTTTGAAAGTAAATGTCAGATGAAAATAATGGCAGCTCTATATGGCAATACTCTATGGTGTAGAATATTAGTGAAAACGTTCATTGGCTGAATGGATTTTTTTTATAAAATGAAATCAATGAATTAATTTTTTAATATATTCAATCTTAGTTTATCAGAAAAAAAATCAAAACTTTTAAGAACTCAATAAATGTGTCAACATCCAGTCTGTTCCAGTCTAGTTTGATAATCTTTCAACATCCCTATTTTCACCATTTCATCCACTGTGCGAAGCTCGTAGAGGGTTTCTCGACAATTTCTAATAAAGTCGAATTGAACGTGAAGAAACTCCAATTGCTGAAAGTATCATAAAATAAAACAAAATCAATGAAAACGAAGAAAAATCCAATAGAAAATGCGAACATAAACGATAAGAAACTGTCGTCAAAGCAAAACAACAATAATAACAAAACTATTAATAACACTAACAATAACAAACCAGGCACAACAACCACATACTCGATCAATTGGCAATTGAAAGTTTATTTATGATTTATATGACTTTAGCGAAATAGATCGACACTCTTGCATACACAATTGCTGGCATTACAATGCATGGATGGAGGCAACACAGTGTTGCATTTTAATCGCACTTCATTGTTTGTAATTATTTTTCTTCTTCTTCTTAGATTCCAAATCAAATCAAGTGACTTCATTCGATCAAGCCAATATTGCTGTAGGGATATTTCATGTTTGTTCTTTGAATTCATTAATGATACAAATCAAATATTTGCATTAATTACAACGTCATTCAATTCTCTGGGCCGCCAACTTCCGTTGTTCCGCTAAACTCTAATCACCATTGGCGTCATTGTCAGCATAGTCACCAATACCACCAGCCCTAAACACCATCGCTAGTGGTGATAACCAGCAAACCAACCAAACAACCAACCAACCACCACCATCATCATCGCCATCTCTCATCCGTCATTATGGTCATAATCGAAACCAGTGTTGAGTAATTCCGGTGGGGCCGTGCGTAATTTCGGGGCAAACAAACTCGTTCTCCTCGTACACAGGTCGTTTACCGGTATTTCAGACCGCGATAAGATAAGCCAGGCGTCAATGCCTTACTAATGAAACACTCAATTACACAATATAACATTTATCGATTGTCATCGGTCAGTGTGGGGGGAGAAGAGCAACCTCGTGAATGTTTGTAGTCAGGCAATAAGAACCAATCAGTAGATTCATAATTTAAATTTCAAAACAAATTATTATTATTACAACAACTCGTGAAAGATATGGATTAGAACTGTAATCGAAGGATTTCACTACTGTTCGGAATCGGTGTAAAATACCTCCATGGGATTTAATGGGACTACAGATAATCGTGAGCTTGCTTGATAACTTGTCATATCTTTCATTAAATTGAATTCAAATTACCAAAACATTTTGTAAACTTAGTAGCCATGCGATCAAAAGCGATAACCCTTTTGTTTGGTATCAGGTACGATGATAAGACAACAATAAATGTTACCGATAGCCGATATTCACGCTCATGATGGACAAATGTGCTGTCCAATTAAAACCAATTTTTATAATTAGTTTTTTTTTTTTAAATTTAATCGTTTAGTTATTTAGCAAGTGGTGAAGTTCTTGCACCAACTCGATAATGATAAAAATTTAAACTGCTATCGAAGAAATTATTCAAAACCTTGATAAAGTGATTGTCAAAAACTTCTGAAAGCAAAACAAAAACCTCTATGGGATGTAATACGGCGTTTGCATACAACAAGATTATCGCATTATCGGGTTTAATGGCGTTCTTTCCATATGGAATTTGACATTTGTAATAACTCCTAATCTCCATCTGTGTAAACGCCGCATGCATTTCTAATTCGGCAATATTATGATAACCGAGGCAGAGCATTTCTGTTTAAATTTTTTTGTACCACTACTCAAACTTAGAAGAAAAATAAACTACAAAATCACGGACTCGCGGCTTCAGCGCAAGTAAAGCCATTTGCGTTTTTATCTGTCTTCATTTCTTATTGATTTTTCCAATATCAACTTTCGATAACTCGATAACAAAGCGAGTTACAAAATATGTGTAACTTAAGCGAACCAAGGCATCAGATATCGTTGATGTTTATTGTCCGTTTACCGCCCTTCTTGATAACAAATAATCGAAGTTGTTCACATCACTATCATGTTCACAAATTTTTTTGGTAATGTGTATTTCTTCCAACTCATCAATCAGATAAAAAGTTATCGACGAAGCTCATGCTCATGTATGACAAGTCTGTGGTTCGCTTAAGCATAGGCTTAGGTTATCAACGATATTTTTTGTTCTTGGTTTGATATAAGAATGTAATCGAAGATTTTCGGGTTAATGTCATGCTTACAAAATGTCTTGGCAATATTATTTCAAATTCATCAGCAAGATAAAAAGTTATCGATCATGTTTATGCTCATTAACGACAAGTCTGTGCTGCCGTTAATCAAACAAATAGTGTACAATCTGCTTTAGATTCGTGTCAAATGTAAAAATCCGGCTTATCCCCCGGGGCAACATATTCGTTTTAGAATCGAACTTGAAATAATTTGCGACATTATATGGCACTGTTTGGAATTCTTTGATATTTTGCTGGATTAAATGGTTGATCGATTCGAAAACAGTAATTAGGATGCTGTTTAGGAATGTTTTCAAATCTCCAAAAATTTGAATTTTTTATCGAACTCAAATCCTTTATGCATTTCATGACCATACTTTCGTTCCGATTACACCTGTATTTAGACCAAAACGCCAGAAGAGCTACGATTACACAGCTACGTACGTTCCCGTGTGCAATCAGACGGAGTGCCAGACAAACAAATACAAATTTTATATCAAGTATCGTAATATTTTTTTCCTCTTTAGCTAATAAACCATCCCCCTTTGAGTGTGAATATAATTTCTAGGTAAAGTTTTGAAAACAAAAGACTGAAATGAACCTGAGCGACCGAACAAATAAATAAAATTAAATCATTACAAAAAAGTAGGTGTGCTGTGTCAGTCTGTATTTCGGTCACAAAATAAAAAAAAGGAAAAAAACATACAAACTCAACACCGAAATACTAACATTATCTATCGGTTATGGGACAGACAAAATGTTAATAAGAAATAATATAAACATAAATGTGTTGACGTTGACCGATTCATTTGGTTGTCTTACTACGAGGGAGGTTTGAAAGCTCAGTGATTATTTGAACTTCCTCGTAGTTAATTTAAAATCAACACAACAACAAGATTATCGCATCCTGTCAACTACCATCTGCTAGTAGACGACTGTACAATTTTAAGCAAGCTACATCATTTAGTTTGTCTTTGACAGCCATTGAAAGCAGAAAACCTCGTGAATTTCGACGTAAATGGAAAAAAAGTGAATTTCTTTTGCTCTCCAAGCATTATTTTTGGCGTAAAACCC
The DNA here is from genome assembly GCA_963931995.1 of Phaonia tiefii. Lineage (NCBI taxonomy): Eukaryota > Metazoa > Arthropoda > Insecta > Diptera > Muscidae > Phaonia > Phaonia tiefii. The sequence continues at coordinate 210,666,800 of OZ008371.1, forward strand.
CATCACCGAAATCTAGGAAAGGCTTGATAAATACTATGGCGACGCTTTACCATCAATGTCAACTGGTAAAAAGTGTTTTACTGAATTCGCTTGTGGTCCTTGTACCAGCACAAGTGACGCCGAACACTCAAACCGCCCAAAAGAGGTAGTCGTGCCAGAAATCATCGATGAAGTCCAAGGAATGAGAATGATCATCAAATTTTACATGAATATTTGGCCATGAAGGAGCTTACCGAGCGATCGAAACAAAGATCCAATAAAACACCCCAGAGACAAAGGAACATTCCATGTAGTGGACTTCTCCGGGTAAACATATACCAAACAGGTCAAGGTGGGTCTGTCGCCTAACAAGGTCATGGTGAGTTTTTTTTGGGCTGCATGCGGTGTCATCGATTGTGTGAAAAGGGTAAAACGATCATCGGAGAATATTCTCCACAGCTGTTGGACAGATTCGACACTGACTTAAAACACAAAGTGATCTTCCATCTTGACAACGCGCCATGGCAAAAATCTATAAATTAGGGTCTACGAATTGGTACCGTTATATTCTTCCTATGTAGCCCCCAGTGTTTACTTTCTGTTTTCAAACCTGAAGAAATGGCTCGGCGGAAAGAGATTTGGGTCAAATGAAGAGATCATCAAACGCTTATTGTGAGTACCTTGAGAAACCCTATTATTTGGAAGGAATAACAAAATTGGGAAAAAGATGGACTAAATGCCTCGAGCTGTTAATGAGGGCAAGACAAAATTGATGTAGTCAACGACTAGAGAAACCACTCGAATTAGTCCGCACTTGATCTTGGTCTTGGTCTACCTTGGATCCCCCGTAAACAAGGACAGCAACGTCAGCCTGGAGATAAATAGGAGAATTGTGCTTGGAAATAGATGCTAAGCAGTTAAGGAACAAATCCCTTTTTCGACGGACAAAAGTCCAGCTATATCAGACTCTCATTTCACCTGTATTGACATATGGCTCCGAAACTTGGGTCATATCGCAAATGTGCGTGAAGGTAAATTCGAATATAACTAGCAAAGACACAAACCAATTCAGTTAGCTGAGCACTGTTATTGTGTTAACATTCGGAATTTATATTGTTAATGTAGTAATTCGGAAACATGTTGCAAAGTACATAATTTTGTCGTTCAAAACCTTTTAAGTTTTTAAAGTACATAATAAACACTGTGGCCAAATGCGGCTTTAACCATAAACCAAATATATACCCACTTTTCACTTTTCGAATTTACTATCCCCAATTTTCAGCATGATTTCAGAAACTCGCAATTTAAGATTTTCAGTTTTGGGACCCTTTTTCGAATTTTGTCCACTGTGGCCAAATGCATCGTCAACTATGGACCAAGTGTACACGCTCTTAGAGCCCTGGAGGAGTGGGCCCCATATAGAGCCCCATATATATATGCTTTCTAATTTCTAATTTTGACTTTAAAATATTGTTCTATTCGGCTAAAAAGTAATTATTTGTATATATTCTCCCATTTTAAGCGCTTTAACATAGCTCTGTTAACACAATAACAGTGCTCAGCTAACTGAAGTGGTCTGTGTCTTTGCTAGTTATATTCGAATTTATCTTCACGCACATATATCGCAAGCAGATTAAAATCACCTGGGAGTGTACGAGAGAAAAATTCTCCGTAAAATATATGGTCCTGTTAGGGAAATCGGCGAGTACCGACGTCACTGGAACCAAGAGCTATATAATTTATATTCTGACCTGGACATAGCTAGGCTAATCAAATTAGGCCAATTGCGTTAGTAAGGCCATGTTTTCAGAATGGATGAAGATGAAAAGTTTTCGATAACGTACCCGCTGGAAACAGGAAAAGAGACCGACCAAAACTCTGCTGGAAAGACAAGGCAGAAGAATCCCTCCGTATCCTTGGTGTTACCCAGTGGCAAGAAAAGGCGAAGGATAGAGCCATTTGGAAGAATATGATGAAATTTGTTTAATTTGTTTGTTTAATGAATACGTGTAAGACGTCTGACCTCATGAGGTTGTAAAATAGTCAATAAAAGTAAAGTAAATGCCTCGAGCTTAAAGGAGACTATGTTGACAAATAAAATGTTTGTTTGCCCTCAAAAATAACTTTTATACAAAATGTCATAGAGTTGTTAACTGCCTCGTATACAGTCTTGAAAAATTTGATTTTCATATCGGCAATCGACAACAAAAATGTAGGATCGTACATATCGATAATTTTGTAGTAAATACAAAAACCGATAACAACTCAGTCAGTTATTGATATATCGAATGCTGATGTTTGAAATTTCAATCCTAAATCGAAATTAGTCAGTTTTGAGCATAAGCAAGTTCATAGTTGATAATGTGTTATTTAGCTTGTCAAACCGATATCAGTTTACCAAAAATATTGCAAGCAAGGCAGTGATGGAAACGGTAATGATTAAGCTCATAAATGTTATCGAAAATAGAGATTGCATTTTGAAATCAGCCGATTGTTCAAATACTATTCTCATTCATGTTTACTTTTTAATTTTAAAATAAATGCACGCTGAAAAATCTGTCGTTTTTTGTTTTTGTTGTTGTTTGGATGCAAATACCACGTGTTTGTAGCTTGTCGCAAAATTTAGTATAATTGCGTCCAAACACATAGTGTTTGCTATTCAATATTACATGTTGAAGACACAATGATTACGAGTATTAGGTTATTTTCAATGGTTTTTGGACCCAAATGTGGATTTTCTTGTTGAAAACGGCTGAAAACAAAAACGTGACAGACAAGCAAAAACATATACATGGTTCCTGCAACATGTTGCTGGGGCGTTTTTTTTAGTGTGTACAGAATGCCGGTTAGGCGATGATTTCAGGCCTTCCAGCTCATGGAGTCCGCTGTTTGGATAATAAAAAAAAACCAGTACATAAATTTCAGTCGAGTGAACCGACTTAAACATATCCTCACCCTAAGTCATCGATTGCGTCCGAGTTGTGGTAAAACACGTCTATATTCACCCTTACATTGAACGAATGGGGGTGGCAATTTCGTCCATATTCAACATTGCGTAAAACGTTATCTAATAAGCAACATAAGTAAGATCCTAAGTGGTTTTGGGAATTTTTGTGACTACGAAATAATTGCCCGCCCAATTTTTATATGGGAGGTACAAAAAATGGGCATGGCAATTTTGTTAATTTTTTATTGCCCAGTAGCTTTTGGTCAGTACCAAATTTTACTAAGATCGGTTGTGGTTTTCTGGAGATATCGAGTCCGCCAACCGGAAATATGACCATATTTAGTATGGGAGGTACGAAACTGGGCGTGACACAGTAGTTAATTATTAATAACACAGAAGCTTTTACCAAAATATTGCTTAGTATCGAATTTCATTAAGATCGGTTGTGGCTTACGAGAGTTATAGTGTCGATCAACCGGTCATCCGCCCAACTTTTGTGTGGTAGGTACCAGAATGGGTGCTCATTCAACAGGAGGTATTTGACCAAATATTCAGCCTTATTACGAATGTCGTTCTCGTATTTCGACTACGACAGTTTTGTAAAAGATTAAAGACAAAGTTGGCGTGTTATCTTTAATCTTTTACAAAACTGTCGTAGTCGAAATACGAGAACGACATTCGTAGTAAGGCTGATTGTCTAGAATATAATTTCATACAGATTGGTTCGGTTTTGCAGGACTTCTCGTACCGAACAACCAGACGGCCAAACAACTTTTTTATGGGAGGTACCAAAATGGGCGTGGCAAAATCACCCTTATCTCGGTGGTTAGCATTTAATGCCGTGAAGTCTTATACCTAATTTCTTTAAAGTCGGAAGTGTATCACGCGATTTATGGAGTTGACAACCCGGAAGACAACGAAGCTTTTGTATGGGACGTACCAGAATGGGTGTGGCAATCTCGTCCATTTTCTCCAGTTAAGTAGAACATTTACAGAAAATTAACCAGTGTGTAACTTGAAGCTAACCACATCTACCAGAAAAAAGTTTTAGAAGAAATATGATTTTGTGTTAAATCTGTCGACTTGTATGGGAGGTAACAGTCGGGTCGTGGTCAAAACGCTTATTTGCAATCCCAAACTAAGTCTGGAAAAATAATAGTCACTGACAAAATTTCATTGTGATAGGTAAAGATTTACGGCAGTTATTATGTTGACCCCCAGCCAGCCAGATAGACACACGGACGGACATTTTAAGGTGAATTTCGTCCAAAGATACTAAGGGTCTAATATGGTTCCTTCTATGCGTTACATTTTTTCGTATTTAATGATATATAAATATAAAGAAACCAACAAAAAAATATGAGCTCGGAAATGACTGGGCCACTAGGAGCATGTAATCGAAAATGTGCTCAACTAATCGAATCTCATGCATCTCTCATCTCATCTCTCGCTTAAAGCGAACCACAGACTTGTCATTCATGAGCATGAACAACAGCTATCTTAGTACCAAATAAGAATGTAATCGAAGTTGTACGCATCACTATCATGTTCACAAAATGTTTTTTTAAATTCATCAGTCAGATAAAAAGTTATCGAGCACGAGTCATGAATCACAAGTCTGTGGTTCGCTTAAAGTAGAAAAATTAAACATTTTGAGTGCATTTTAATCCGATTTTTTATCGATTATCGATAAATATTATTTACTGATCATCAAATCGGTCGTCCAGCGAATGTGATTTCGAATCCTACCGTCGACTGTTTAAACAAATTTTCTCACTAACCGCAAAACTAATCTTTTAGCTTAAATGTATGTTATTACAGCTTTCCAGAAAAACACATGTTTTGTATAAAAACAAAAGAGTAAAAATGTTGTCGGTTTGTTCAAACTTCAACCTCCCATATCTCAAAATTTTAACATTTATCTACGACAATAAGTTATCCGATCATGGATATCATAATCTCTTCTTGTACTATATTTTAGTTCATCGATTATAGTGTTGTCGATGTGGTCGTCGGTAAGAGACACCCACGATTTCTACTCACATAGAAATATAATTTCTTAAGACTTAACACCACAATTTCGTATAAACTGCTTAGAAAGGCTTTCCATACATAAATATCTAAAACGCCACACAACGTCTACTGCGTTCACGCGAATGCCTTTGTAACAATTGAACAGTTTTCAAATATTTCTTCACTCACCTCGATAGAGATTTTCAGCAAGATCGCGGCCATTAACTTATCCAACTAAAATTTGACAACTGATTTCGGGAACTTGACGTTTTGCTCTGTTATTTTGTAGTCAAAGAGATCAATCACTCTCTCACTTACGTATTCACTTGAACGTGGGTTTTTGAATGAACATTACGCGTTCTTTGTTAGATGATTTCTTTGATTTCTTTTTTCATTTATCACTTTGATTTTGCACTTTCTTTCTGCTAAAGCGAACTATTAGATCGTAGTGAGTAGAGTGGAGTAGAGTAAGAACACAAAAACAATTTATTGAACTCTTCTCGTTGTTGTTGGGGGGCACTACACAACTACATACTAGAATAATTATTAATGAATGGACTTTATTTCTTTACTTTCCTATTTATCATATGATTTTGTTTGAGATTTCCCCATTCGTTTGATGTTCGGATTCTTTTAGTTGGATGTGTTTGAATTTTTTGGGGGAAAACTTTTTCTTTTTCCTTTGAATTTCTTTGTTTTTTTTGTATTCTCAATGATTTGTATTACCCACTTTTCTTTTTTAACCAAACTTCTTTTAAAATTGTTTTTTTTTTCACCTTTTTCAAGTGTAGGCCGGCCGCCAGCAAACGAGTGTATGAAATATTGGTGGAGCCAAAGGCGAAGAAGTTTCTTTAGCTCAAAACGAGAAAGGACGGACGGACGAACGAACTTACTGTATGTAGTACGAATTTAATTGCTTCGTTACAACTTCAACGTAGAACATTTAGTGGTTGTTGTATGTACGTACGCACAAACATATGTACATATGTATGTAGTTAAGCGCAAAAGAAAACGTCAATTGCTGTTGTTAATTTCTTACAAAACGAAGTGCCAAAGTATCGAGTCGATGACCGACCGGCAATAGCAAATGATAGTTGAAGTAAAATCTCAGCAAACTCTTTGAGTGATCAGGCAGACCAGACCGAACCGAACATCGGCATTACGGCGCACAGGTGACAGCTGTCAATTCGTAAATCTAATAAACACACACACTTGTAGAAGCTGGACCTGGGACTGGGACAGCCACTTAGGAGCTACAACTCCAATTTTCCAAAGCTGCACAAAAATTCTTTATCACAATTTGCAAGCACAAATCAATTCATACCAAATGATATACAAAATATTAGTTTTAGCCCGAATCACAACAAAACTATTTACTAGATTCACATAGACGATACCGGCACACAGCAGCGGCGGAGTTAGAAGCACAACAAGACATCAAGTAAGTAACACAAGAATTGAACTGAAAAAAGCAACGACCCACTACTATGCAAACGAGGCGGTGATCCGCTTAAACCCAATATTAGCATCCAATCCGTATGAACTCGCGACAAATACTAAACAAAAACTTCATTCGCACTAAAAGCGAATAAGCAAAGTAAAAGAAAAACAAGAACTCTGCTGGCGTGTGCGATGTATGAACGAATGAATCTACTACGAGCGAACGAACGACTGAACAACCAACAATATGTTGCTAGTACTGAAACGTAACATCAAGTACTGGTACTGGTGTGCTAGAGCTGCTGCTGGTGGATGGATGGATGGATGGTTGACTGGTAGGTTGGTTGGTTGGTTCGTTGGTTCGTTGGCTGTTGATGGTGTGGTTCGCATGGATACACTTGGGACCGGAACACAAACAAAACAAAAACACACGCAAGACACAGTACGCTATGGCGTAGAGATGGCATAATCAAGTCTGGTGTACAATTTGTTGTACATTCTTAAAAGTTATGGCATTACTAAATGCCAATCGAGACAAGGTTTTGTAAATGTTGTGAAGTTAGTTTCGATGTTCACTGCACTATGAATATACAGGATGATTCAGAAAGTTCCGGACAAATTTCTCCAGCGTATTCCTTGGCTCATTTCATGAAGAAAAGTCCACTAGGACCATGTCCGAAAATGTAAGGGTGCGAAATGGCAGCTGGTTCAAAATTTTCGGATTGGTGGTCGGATTTTTTTGTTTTTGGGCTTGTTGGAAAGGTCTTTAAGAGGCCTTTCAGAATTAATTAAAAAAGAAGAAGAAAAAAAGTCAAATCGCCGAGATACAGCACAATTGTGAGCAGTTACTTGCACGCATTGAGGAAGCTGCGGTGAAAGTTCGTGAAAAGATGAGTGAACTAAACGTGGCGGATGTGGTTCGCAAACGGCTGCAATTGTGTTTAGTAGAAAATGGGAACCACAATGAAAACTTCCTTTAACATCAAATGTTTTTTTTCCTAATGTGTTTGATTCTTCAGCCAAAAATTTCAATAAAATAAAATCTTAAACGTGTTATCTAATTTACAAAACAAATAAAGGTGTGCTGTTATTTCGCTTCCAAAAATAAAACCAAACATTTTTGCATTTCAGTAAAATTGTCATAACTTTGGAACGGTAAGACCTCTGGGCTTCGGTTAGGTCATTTTGGAACGCTAAGAGGTATGGCTATCTTTCAACAGAAAAAAGGTTATGTGAATTTTTTTTCCATTTTTTCCGAAAGCTCTGTATCTCGGCGATTGGACTAATTTTTTTAATTAATTCTGAAAGGCCTCTTAAAGACCTGTCCAACAAGCCCAAAAATCCGACCACTGGCTCAGAAGTTAGCAACTTTACCCTACTACCCTCTGACCACCAATCCCAAAATTTTGAACCCGCTGCCATTTCGCACCCTTGCATTTTCGGACATGGTCCTAGTGGACTTTTCTTCATGAAATGAGCCAAGGAATATGCTGGAGAAATTTGTCCGGAACTTCCTGAATCACCCTGTATACAATGTCGGACAAAACACAATGGACTAAACAAAAAAACTTAAAACCATGTTTAATAATTATTTCTTATAATCAAATACGATTTGTATTCAAATCGAACACTCTTTACAAATTTGAAGCAAAACAACAGAACATTTCAAGAAATTGCGCGTCCAAACACATTGCACTCGTAGCAATTTAACATACCAAGCCTCGAAAATACAGTTATTTGTTGACGATTTTTTTATGAACTGTATTGTTTAAGCGTTGTTAGTAGCAGTTCGGTAGAATCATGATCGATTTCATTTGTTGAAGGTCATTTGAGTGTAAAAGTTGCGACGCTTTTAAAATATTTACAATATTCTTCAAAATCGAGTAAAAGTGTGCTTATGGCAGGAAACAAACATTCAGTTCAATTGAAAATATTAATTACACTGTAATATTTTCGTAGCCAAGGCCGAAGAGGACGGTTTTACCCTAATTCGGGTATGAGGAATCGAACTGCATCATTAGTTTTTTGATTTACAATTAGTGGTCCCCATTTCCCGGGAAACGGTGTTCTCGTGTTTCCCGGTCCGGTATTTATATATTTCCCGGGATTCCCGAAAATAAAAAAATTATTTTTTCTTCGGTTTGTTAAGCAAAGATGCACATAATGGTTTGAAATTTTGCAGAGATCATAAACACACACTTCATTATATTGTCTCAAAAAATTACGCCAAACGCGGGTCGGGGAACGAAGATATTTATATTATTTTCATACATTTGTATGAAATTTTTCAGTTTTCCCGTCTATCACGGACCGACATTTCTAAAATACTTACTCAAATGGCTCGCGAGTCGGCAGTATTGAAGAACAACATTAATAGTTAAGGGATATAATAATATAGAAATATACTAAATAATAGTTAGTCCAATATGTTGTATCGCGCTAAATATTGAATATAAAATAACTATTTTGTCTTTGTTTTTAAAGAATTTTATTACATTCAGAACAGTATTTGTGAGTGCAAAAGGTGCAAGTGTCAATAATAGGCACCAGCCCAATATGTTTTGTCCGACACTGTTCAGATTGCATTAATATGTTCACAGAAGTTGTTCAGTTTTACCATGGCTACAATTTTGTCAAATATTGTGAGTGAAAAATTTGGAGTCCCTTTAAGTTATGCGGGAAATAGTGAAAAAATATTTTTATCCGTTTAAGTTTATATTATTCGATCTATCAGTTGTTATGTTCTTTAATAGTTGTTTAGCTTTTTTTTATTAAAGAGTACATTTTAATAGAAATATTAAAAAAGAAATGTGTGAAATTGATTATTATGGTGGATGGTTGGGAATATAGCTATTTCGGAATATAGCTACTTGTAGAGAAGGGAGCGGATGATATGCCTTGGTGGGCATTGAAATCAATCAATTTCACATATTTCTTTTTTAATATTTCTAGGACATACTTTTATGAAAAAGTAAATTTTGCTTGGTTGGTTGGTTCACGTGGTTACTAAAGATACTATTTAGCATCAATTAGTGTCTTGAGACACCGTTTTGCATACCACATCACTCCGGATAGTCTAATGTACAGTGTCTATATCCAACCTGTTAATAGGAGATACCTCATTAGATCCCCGAGATCTATATCTTGTATCACAGTGAGGTTGTGTAGGAAGGGACGACCTCTGGTCTTTAGCCGTCTATTCATTAGAGCCGGACAACTGCAGTGGTCATTATATGGAGGATTCAGCCGTCTTGCGTGATTACCGATTGGCCAATGCCCGGTCAGCACGGCAATTGGCCTTGATATGTTGCCCCGATTTTGGCTAATCAGGGAGTAAGTCCGGTGAATGTTATATTCTGGCCATTTGTTTCTGGATATGCGACAAGTTTCTGTTCTATCCCATTTGGCCTTTGCTCGTTCAAGGTAATGCAGGAAAATACCTCTTTTGATCAACAATATAGGCGTTGTGACTGATACCATATGGAGTTCGGTGCCCTGGCTACTTCGTCTGCCCTTTCGTTCCCAAGGGGACGCTTGTGGCCTGTTATGCAAGTAAAAACCACATTGGCCAGTCGACCTAGCTCGACAAGTTTTTCTCTACATTCGCTAACGAGTTTAGATGCAATGTTGTTAGATTTAAGTGATTGGAGAGCCGCCTGGCTATTTACAAACATTTCAATAAGCACTGTTCTCAGTTGTAGTATGAGTTCGTCGCAGGCTTCCTTGATGGCCAGTACCTCCGCTTGGAACACGCTGCTCTTGTCTGGGAGTTTGAATGATAAATTGAGGCTTGCCTCTTCGGAGAAGACAGCCGAGTCGGTGTAATAGTTATTGATGTCGAATCGAACAATTATTAAAGAACATAAAAATCATTTTAAAAAAATCCACAAAATCTGAACATTTTTAAAAATCGATTTTTCAAAAATTTCAAGTTCTACAGACATTTCATGGATACCGATCAATACAGTAGACTTGCCTCTAACCGATACAATTTACTACAACGTTGATACATTTTTCGTCTACAATGTTAAATTGGTCATCTGCTTTGCAATAACGGGGGTTCAAATTCCAAATTTTGCATGGTCCACCCTTTATAAAATTGTTGATAAAATTTTTATAATGACTTGCACGACTGTCGATATGAACTACTGTAAGTCAATGTTGAAAATTTATTTTCAAAATAAAGCTTTATAACACCTAAAAACAATGCCGAAGTTACGAAGATGGTGATGGTGCACCCTCTTCAGGGAAGAAAATCTCTACGGCCGGCTGAAGGCTTCTGCGGCGCAGAAATCTTATAACACAAAAGTACTAAAAAATTAAAATAAATCATATATCCTATCTCGGAAACTAGAAATCGCCTGAAAAAAATATTATTTTTGGACTCACAGTGACGTGATCTATCAATGTTGAAGTTGTTAGAAAGGTCTGAGTAATGTGATTTTGTACCAGTGTTTGGATTTTTTAAACTGCATTGGTTTTAATTTGCTATTTTTATCTAATGCAAAAGAAGAATTGTTCGCAATGGCAATTCAAAATTTTTCAATTTCCATTCGCTCAGGCAATGCAAATGCAGGATGTGGAATCGGTTGCTAATTGCAATTAGATATGGGAATACTTTTGATATTTTGAATTTGTTTGACTGCTGGCAATTCTGTTGTTAAAGTATTTTATATGTAGAGGTTTGTGGCTTCGACTGGTGTTGCCTCGTAGTACTCTTAAATTTATAAACCTGTACATATGAATAAAATATTTGAAAACCAAAACTGAAAGATATGCAAGAAGTGCATATGATAAGGGTATTTAAACTTTTTTGAATTTGTACTTGTAGAGGTAATTCAAATTAAACTGCAACTTATAATCGCCATATAATTAACTTGCACTATGTGTGATTTAAAATTATTAGCATAATTGACTTTGAAATGTATTTGTAAAGTTTACTTTGACCTGGTACAATTTTGTACTCATTTAAGTACACTTGTAAAAATGTCATCACTGGCACAGTATGAAAGAAGTACCCGCCGTCGTGACCATATGGCAAGTAGACGAACCGACACGTTCATTGTACAACAAAAGCCACGTTTGTTTTATATTCAACACGAGATGGTCCGCTACGACGACGACAACGAACACTAGTTTCTGCCTTCATTCCTCTATGAATTCCGGCAACTCTTTGTTTACTGTTTATATCGTTTAATTTGAGGGAACAGAACGAAACGGAACTTAAACAAACATCAACAAAATAAAAGCAACACCAGCAAATTTATTTGAATGAATGAAATCAAACAAAACAACTTTCGCAGGCATGGAATGGAATGAAATGAAACAAAACAAACCAAACCAAGAGAGAATGTTTGAGATTTCCAACGTTCCTATGATATGTTATTGTTATTTCCGTTGCTAATAGTGCGCATGAATTTCAACTCAGCTGAGTCGCGAGATGCCCAGTGTATTTGAGAGTGTGTGTGTGTTGTATTTGATTTATTCATCGTTGCATGCCGTGGTGTTGTTGCTTCTGGCTTTGCAGAATTTTTCAAGTGGAACGGAACGAACTTCCGTAAATTGCAACAACAAAATATCGTCATCATCAACATGAGCCAACCAGATAGACATGGCGTTCCATGGAATCGTGTGTGCATGTTTTTTCTTCTTATACATCTGTTGGATGCATAAATTTGCTCCTCTCTTCTACGTCTTTTTCCCTTATGCTATAACTTGTGGGATATCTTGCATCTCCGGGTTCATTTCTATCTGCATTCTCGCGGGCAGTCGTAGGAGATGTGCATCTAATAAGAAGTTGTCATCAAACTGTTACGAACATCGAACGTGTTCTATCTACACTACCAGTAATAGGACGCTATACAATGTAAACTTGGGTCGAACTCGTTCACTAGTTCTCGTACTCGTTCAATTAAGGTGCCAGGACATAACAATCACGAACAGGACATCATAATCAGCAGTCAAAAGCATGATATCTTCAAAATATGAAGATCCTGCCTGCGACTAAATGAGATAATTCTGCCTGGGTCCTAAATAGTTAAGATCGCATGGACCCGAGCAGTGGAACATGTTCAATGGATTCTTCCTTACCGTTACACCATCTGCAGAAGTCATTTGCATTGTTTATCAATCAGACAGTGTCCCGTGAAAACTGCAACAAGCATTGATACCTTGGTCCTGGCTAGAGAGAGAAGATTCATGAATATATGATATCCACTATCGATTTATCTTGCGCGTACACAATCTGTCGCACTGGTCCTCATATCCTGCATCTTCATATGAGAGCGTTCTTGCAGGATACTCTTACAAGTCCAATTCCTGTGGAATCTATAAGAAAGTCCCCTGACTCACTAACTCATCTGCTCTGCAATTTTTTTCACAAATCAGGTGATCTGCGGGATTCCTGGGCGGATTTTCATTCAGGAAAATTGATTATAGGGACTTGATTACCACCTGACTGTCAGAGAATACATTGTCCCAAATGACTGCGTAAATATTATCCAGGTAGTCTACGTGATTGTAGTGGTTCTGATATCGAGTCGACAAACGCAGAACGCAGTGTATCAGTGGGAGTGGTGCGCAGAGCACCCTTGATGCACATCGTCGCCATTCTCTGGATCCCAGTCAGCAGTGCGCAATAGCTGGGATTCTCAATCACATACCACCACACGGTGGTATTGTTGTTATGTGAGATTAAATTTGTAGTCCTCCAATCTTGGTTAGTGGAAACAGGTCATTTATTTCGTACACTATTCAAAACGGCACCTAAGTAATCCTTATGTCGATTTCAGAAAGCTATACGACATTTACACCGACCAAGATTAGCGAACTTCGAAGGTTAACAAGATTACTCATAAAATTTTAATCTGTAAAAACTGAAGTTTAATTTTTAACCTCATGTTAAACTGGTGTACATTTCGATGCAACACTGCTAAGTACTAAAATAATGCAACCATAATAAAAACGTACAAAAACGATGTACAAGTAGAGAAGAAAAACCACCGCAATTTGGCAACCCTAGTAGAAGAGATTCACGTCGATTCACTCAAACGCATTTCTTTCCCGCGTCATAACTTGATTATTTCGTACTTTTCACATACTTTATGTAATTTTATTTAAATATGGTTGGAATTTCTATAGTTAGATACAATAACATCATCAGAATTGAAATATTCAACGAATAGAGTAAGAGAGAGATCAGAGAAATGACCCGCTTCACTCGTTTTCTTTGTTGGCATTCCACTCCATGAGTAAATTTTCTTCCTATACCATAGTTGCTTTATGAAACGTACACAAAAATTCAAGTGTTTGGAATTTCTATAGTTAGATACAATAACACCATCAGAATTGAAATATTCAACGAATAGAGTAAGAGAGAGATCAGAGAAATGACCCGCTTCACTCGTTTTCTTTGTTGGCATTCCACTCCATGAGTAAATTTTCTTCTCTATACCATAGTTGCTTTATGAAACGTACACAAAAATTCAAGTGTTTGAGAGATCGAAAATTTTCCGACGCTACTAAAAATTGTCTGAAGCCTGCGCCGCCGCCGATATAATTGGCTCTTATCGGTTTAAAATGTGAGCCGATTTGACCGACTGGCCGGATTTGGCCGACTGATTTTAAAGGTTCAGTTATTTCAAAAACATCCCAAATTTGGACAAAATTAAGAGCCGCCAATTTAATTTTTCTGTTGTGCCAAGGTCATCGATCATTCGGTCTCGGTACGGGGTAGGTCTAAGCAAAGACGATCAAGAATTAGACAACCAGAATTTGAGAGCAATTTGGCAACCCTGGTAAAGAGAATCAAAAAGTGCCAGATATTCACTCAAACGAATTTCTCTCTCGTGTCATATCTTGATTATTTCATGCTTTTTGCATAGTTTATGTAATTTTATTTCAACACGATTGGAATTTGTATAGTTATATACAATAACACAATCAAAAAGCTGCTTGAGTATTGAAATATTCAATGAAGAGAGTAAGAGAGAGGCCAGAGAAGTGCTGGGGTTTCACTCGTTTTATTTGTTGGCATTTGAGTGAAGAGAAATTTTGACTGTCTATTTGTACATCGTTTTTCGTCTAAGCACAAAGTTGCCACCTGAAATTTAATCTCGAATTGGGTGATGTATTATGGCATTTCCACCAAACAAGATTATCGCATTTCTAAGGTTAACCCGCACTAACCCAGATGATTACTCATACGATTTTAATCTGTAGAAACGGAAGTTTAATTTTTAATCTCATTTTAAACTGGTGTAAATTTTGATGCAACACTGTTAGTTACTAAAAAATTGCAATCATAATAAAAACATTCACAAAAACACAACTGTTTGATAGACAGAAGCCGATCGAAAATTTTCCGCCGCGTCGCCCCCACCAAAACTTTTTTGATGCTCACACTGCCGCCTATATAAATGGCACTTATTGGGTTAAACTGTGGGCCGATTTTATCGACTGGTCCGATTTGATCCACTGATCCAATTTTAAAGGTTGGGTTATTTTAAAAACATCCCGAATTTGTACAAAACTGACAAAACCAATAGTCAACTTAATTTTTCTGTTGTGCCCCCGTCTTCGATAATTTGGTCTCGGCGCAGAGTTTGTCGAAGCACGGAGTTGCCACCTGAAATGTAAATTTAATCTCAAATTGGGTGGTGTAAACGGCAACGATTAGTGAAAAAGGTTATCGCTAACCTAGCCGCGATAAACGGCGGTGTAAATCCGACATTAGCGCAAATTGAACGATTCGCGGAAAGAGAAATTAAATTAACAGCCCAATTCTAAATATTCCCCGAGGAATGAGTTCCCTGGGAATTCATTTCTCCCGAGAATAAAATCCTCCTATTCTAAACAGGCGGGGAAAAGAATAATAAGGGAGAGGGAATTGCGAATTTTCGAAGTTAGGTGCATATATTAGGTGATAGCAAAATGGCATAGTCAGCTAATCCATCTGACCAAACTGGATGGATGTAGTAAGGTTGGGCTAGTAGAACAGCTTATTAATTTTTTTTCATTTTGATTTTCCGTACTCTTATCAAAGGTTTTTTTACATATTGTTATTTACATGGTTGAAATGGAAACTAAATATGTAAGTAAATAATATACCTGGACATTTAAATGGAAAAATTACTCTAAAACAATGCATCTAATCTGTACTGCTATCACCTAATATATCCATCTTGCATGGATGTAAACAACAATATGTAATCAGCTGTGCATTTTGGCTGTTTTGTTTTTATAGAAAATTTGTCAACAAATTTTATAAATCTCTGAAAAAATTGTTAAATTGTTTGAAGTTTAAAAGAAAAATGTTTAGTTTGGCGTTTCATGTAGTTGCTGAAGCCTCAAATAATGAAGAGCAGCAACAGCACGACAAGATGGAGCAAAGGATAGCGAGAAGAAAGTTGCGGGATGCCAGCAACCCCCTTGAATTGCCGCAAACCTTGTAAGTACATGAAAGAGCATAATTTTTGTACTCTATTAATGGGAATTCCAAATTTTTAAGGTTTGAAAAATATTACCGGGTGAACAAACCAGCATTTAAATACCTGTTGGGCGTGTTAACTTCAAATGTTCCTGCAAATCGTAAGTCGTTCGCAGTATCGCCACTCGTGAAACTCAGTGGGGCTCTACGGTTCTATGCCGAAGGTGGATACCAAACGGGCATAGGGAAAGATTGCGACGTGTCTGTGGCTCAATGTAGTCTATGCAAAATTCTGACCGAAGTCACAGACATATTTGAAGAGCATCTATGCCCAAGGTGGATTGCTTTCAGCAGAACGGAGGATGAAAAAAAGAAAAATTTCGTTAAATCTGTACGTTAAGCATGGAATTCCTAGCGTAATAGGATGCGTTGACGGGACGCATGTGCGCATTATCGCTCCTCCAGTAATAAACATTTGTATTACAACAGAAAGGGGTACTACAGTTTAAATGTAATGCTAGTAAGTTCTCTCACTGTTTTCCTATTTTGAAAGATAGGTTTTTTTTTTTTGGTTTGTTACCATCAATGAAATATATTTACAGGTCTGTGATCATGAGCTGAGGATACAATACGTGGATGCTTCCCACCCCGGAGCAAGTCACGACTCATTTATTTGGAGTTCCAGCGAATTGCGAGTGTACCTTGAGCAAGAATACCTAAGATGCGGAAGCAATTATTGGCTTCTTGGTAAGGTTATCAAAGAAAACAAGCTTAAATTCGAATTTAAGACCTTTTTTACTTGTTTTTACTAGGAGATGCAGGATATCCTCTGGAACCTTGGCTTCTTACCCCTCATAGAAGTCCACAGGACGGGTCGGTTCAAATGAAGTTCAATGAAATTCATTCTAAGTGCCGCAATGTCATTGAACGCACCAATGGCGTCTTAAAAAATAGATGGAGGTGTCTTCTTGGTGCTAGAGAGCTGCACTACGCTCCAAAAAAGGCAGCTAAAATAACGAACGTTTGTTGTGCGTTGCATAACATCTGCATTCATTTTAAGTGCAATACAGATGTTAATGATTTAGTTTTAGACATTTTAAACACACAAGAGACTGATGTAATGCCCTTAGCCTCACCGCAGTATCTGTCCGTTGCCCAAAACATTAGAAATAATATTGGAAACAACCTATAAATAAATTACAAAAACGTTTTTTGTACACAATACACGTTTGTACATTTTATTAAAACAAAAAATAATTCATAAATAAAAAGTAGAGATCAAAAAAACATTTTAAAACAAAAAAAATAAAATTACATTAAATTCACAGATATGGTTGGTTTAGTCTATCAGTCTTTTGCACTTAAATGTTATACTTCAGGTCTTCCAGTTCCAAAAGTCGTCGGTTTCTTTCGATTTTGTCTTCCACTTCCCTAATCCTCAATTTTTCCATGACTAAATTATGTCGTTTTTGCTCTTTAAGCTAATTTTTTTTATTTCAGCAAGTCGGTCCATAGCACGATACAATTTTTTTGTATTTTGCTGTGTGTCTATCATTGTTTCCAGCATCTTTTTTTGTATAGTAATCTCCTCTGCAAGGACTTCGCTATGAGAGACGTTTCTTGGCAGTTCACTTTGGCTGTTTTTTTACTTTTTTCGCCGGTGGCTTTTGAGGTGTTTCTCTCTCGCTTTCTTGGTCATTGCCTTCAACCACACTGTCCACTATGAGAAGCTCCAGCAAAGCAGGGGAAACGTGCTCTTCTATTCCAACATTTGAAGAGCCTAATCCCAATGTGTTGTCTACACTTACAAGTGGAACGATTTCTTTACCTGGTTTTGAAGCATTGGACGAACCTAGTCCGAAGGTGTTGGCAACACCTTCAACAGACTCCTTCATACCAATCAAATTGTATATAGCATACTCATTTGCAGAAAAATTCACCTCCATATTTGGGCCTCCACCAGTTCCTTTGCTTAATTTTAGGTTTTGAGCCGCCTTTTGCCGTACATACTTTTTCTGGTCGTTCCATACTCTCTTCCACTCTGTAATATTTTTGGATGGTGGCCCTGCCGAGTTTAACTCCGCCTCCAAATTGCGCCATATACGGTTGAGCTCGTCTTTACTTCCTTTAAACATCCCGCATGCAACATCTGGGTAAGCTTGCATTTTATTCAAAAGAATATCTAATTGTTTCTTGTTTTTGACCTGAAAATAAGTATAATGGCAATAAATGTTAATTTATCATAGAAATAAAATTAAATACTTACATTTTTGGCACAGCTCCCTAGCAATTTTTTGGCGGAATTATTCTCAAATTTTCTCATCACATTCTCCCATTAATTGACATTCGTAATACCTACTTTTTTTCCAGGGAAAGAATTCCCATTTTCGAAGTTCGTTTAGAATAGGGGAACAGGGAATAGGGAAAAAATTCCCGGGGAGTTTTTATTAAGAATAGGGGAACAGGGAATAGGGAAAAAACTCCCGGGGAATTGTTATTTAGAATCGGGCTGTAAATTCTCTTCCATTTGAAAAAAATAGTGCGATCATTATACTTTCGGTCACACTATCAGTTTTGGAAAATGAAAGAAAACGGAGTAGGAGAATGCAAAAACATATTTTTGCAAAGTGACAAACAAAACAGCTGTTGGGAAATAATAAAAACTAGGTAAAACGAAAGTTGTGAACAAAAATTAAATATTTGAAAAAGCAACGAAATAAAAGTTGTTACTACCGTTTAGTTTTGATTTGTTCATTATATTCAAAATGCATCCCTGGAAAATAAAAAAATTAGAGAAATCTAACAGATCTGTCAACATTTTACTGGAAATCGTTGTCCTCAAGTTTACACAATCCATTCGATCTGCAGAAATGAAAATTTGTACATATCCAACGATTTCTCTAATAGTCTATCATGGCCTTTAGCTTCAACCTCAGTGTACTGATAGGACAAAAGGATGTTTTTGATATCACTTGCGAGGTTAATGTTGTAACCCTCAACTTCATATTCCCCTTGCTATATATCATTCTTTTCCTCTCTCTATATTTTAAATCACACACATACTACATACATATTTGGAATCTCTTCTCTTAACTTTTTCAGTGTAAAGTCCTAATGGACTTTCGATTTTGTTTCCTATTAAGTTTTGTGGTTTCACCGCAAACGCTTTAATAATTTCCACGAAATTTAACATAAACAAAACGGAAATGAAAAGTGTTTCCGTTTACCTTCCTGAGCAAAAAAAAAGAAAACAAAAACTGAAAATAACGTCAAGCGTCGCCACAAATGTCGCAACAAATAAAGGCAACCAGCCAAAATATTGTAATGTTATCCTTTTAGAAAAAGACGACAGGAACAACAACAACACAATTGAACAGGACACTCAATCACCCAGCACGTATTTCATAATTACACATGTACACACACAACGACGAGAGGGGAGATAAATGGGAACAGAGTGCCATGACAGCCTTGGCAGACAGACTGCAGTTGGAATGTGGCAGACGGAATTTCTGGAACTGCTTAAGCTTAAATGGAAGAGAGTGGGTCACACGTGACCGTTTGCATGTGACAAGGATTAAAATGCTCCTGAAGACGACGACGGCGGCGACAATGATGATTTGCAACCCAAAACCATCCATAATTCAAAACACGCTACGCGAGTCCTTTGAACGAAGGCGAATAGCGACAGCTTTCACTCTGAAGGACTGACTACAGAGTATATTTCTGTAAATATAGGTATCTTTGCCAGGCGTTGTCTTCAAGACATTAGCATGTAGTGTGTCTGAAGGTCCTTTAGCCCTGTCCGATTGTATAAGGCGTTTCTTTTTAGCTATTTCGTTACTTTGGCGCAAAAGGATATCCCCATTGTTTGTCTGCGTATGAAAGAGCCTGTTTTTTCTGGTTTTGGTTTTGTGGTTTAATGCAAATTAGCAAAGTTAAAATGTTTTATAACAATTCCACCCTTCAAGTGCAAATGCACACGAGTGCTGTGTATTTCAATTTGGCTCCTTGCTCATGGTGGTGGCGAGAGTGATGGCCTGGTGCTGACTGAGTCCTTTTGGATGACATACAACTTTCGGATTTGTTTTCAAAATGTAACGTATTTGTTGAACATGATAACTTAGGCTTAACACATCCCATGGGAGCTCAGAAAACGTGCACACTCTCCTTCCACCCCGTCATCTACCCATCTCCTAGTCTGGAAAACAGTTGCCAATATTTACTTTGTTAGAATTTGTGCTTTTTTTATTATTCAGTTTCATTTTCATTGAATTCTAAGGTTTGAGATGGCGGCACGTGGAATTACAAGTAATCGGTGAGATGAGGGAAATGCAAGGACATTGTCTGCACTTAAGTGCATGAGGCCTGTTCAGACGGTTAGGTTATTAAAACTAATGTATTATAACATGTTCGATGCCTTACTCTCTTATTATTCTATGATTTAAATATGGAATTGGTAGATATTTAAATCGATCAAAGTATGAGATTACGGAAATACCAGGCAAACGGTTTGAAATTAATTACAATTTTCTTCAGATTCGACCTATTCGTCACATCTATTAGATAATCTGAGCTCCACTTACTTTAATTATGGTGCGACTTTTAATATTTTTACGCCGGATTCAGTTTACAGACGGCGCGTGAAATATAATACAGTATAAAGCCTCGTATTCAGTTCCCATCTCTGATTTTCCTTGGAAATATTTCATTAAGAATTCCTCTTTCCACTCCATTTTATGTTTAACGCATGTGGGGTGTTACTTTTGTTTCTTGAAATACTCCAAGTGTCAAAATTCATGTCCCAAACGAGTACCAAACAATTTTTTCCATACGAAATAACTTTGTGATAACAACCCTGTAACTGATTTTGTTCACGAAATTTTTATAAACGTGCTTCTTATGGCAGCGAAAATTTCGTAAAAGCTGAATACGAGGCTTAACGAAGAAAATCACTACACTACCCGTGTAAAAATGTGTAGATGTAATTGGATTTGAGAAAACCAAATTTGATCTCCTGGAATCCGAAAAGCGTATCTTAGAAAGCCTAAAAAGATATCATTAGATTCGAGAAATTGTTATACCTATAAGTAATATGATCATATTAGATCAAAACTGATCTCTGTTTAATTTGATCTCTAACTGTCTAATTTGATCTCAAATTTGTCCCGGATATAATATATAATATAATTAGGTATAACGTGAATTCTGTCTTTTGCAACAATTCATGAATTCTCGTTTCTACTTATACGAGTATATGTCAGTTTTGTTACTTACTGTATTCTACAAAATTATTAACAATATAAAGTTATTTTAGAAGTCATAAGTGCCAATAAAATAAAATTTAGTCATATTTTTCTATTCGCCTATCGCTCATTTTCCTTCAAATGCTAGGCTGTATCAAATTTGCACCTGGGAGGTCGGACACCTGTTTCATCGAAACCTCCTGTATCAGGTTATCGATTGATGCCAAATTGTTGACACTGTTCGGTAGAACTCGAATTGACATGGATGAAGCGTTCGTGTCAAGGAGTTTGTGGGGCGAAGTTGTAGAAAAAATTAATTTCATTTGTTTTGTCATCCAATTTGGAAACTAAATTTGTTAGAAATTAGTCAATTTTTGTGTTCGCAACAAACAGGCATAGAATAACACATACTATAGAAGTTTTTATTCGCTCAATAAATTAAACGTCATAGGTACGATGGAAATTACACAGTGGAGGGTGGAAAATATGGGTTCAATAATACCAGATGGTGGCAATAGTATACAGCGATCCACAAAGGAACTACACCCGAATTTCGTGTTTTTGTGGCAAACTAGTTGTGTTAAATACAATACAAATGTATACCAACGATAAAAATCAACAAAAAAGTGCAAACTACTTTTAAATTTTTCAGTTCTATACCAAAACGACAGGAAATAGTTAAGTGAACATATTTTGTAACTCCACCTGGTGTATGTAAATTTTAAATTTAATTTGCTCTCATTTCCACAAACCTACGATGAGAGTGTGAAATGAAACGTCAGATGAGCGAATAAAACCTTCTACGTATGTGTTATTCTATGCAAACAGGCATCAGATGCCATAAAGCAACTATTATATAGAGAAGAAAATTTACTCATGGAGTGGAATGTCAACAGAGAAAACGAGTGAAGCGTGTCGTTTCTCTGCCCGCTCTCTTACTCTCTTCATTGAATATTTCAATACACGAGCAGTTTTCTGATGATGTTATTCTATTTAACTATAGAAATTCCAACCATATTTAAATAAAATTACATAAAGTATGTAAAAAGTATGAAATAATCAAGTTATGACGCGGGAAAGGAATGCGTTTGAGTGAATCGAGACGACTTTTTTGGTCTCTTCTACTAGGGTTGCCAAATTGTGGGGGTTTTTTCATCTCTACCCGTACATCCTTTTTACAGATGCAGAGCAGTGATGCATATCCAAATATGCCCATGACTTCTGATCGGATGTATTTGTAGGTTAAAAACCCCATTAAACTTTTGTTTTCTCAGGTTTTCGAGATTTAATTTCCATAAACAGTTGATTTTTGAATGGCAGAACATATGTTGCGAAAATTCAATCAGAATAAAGCTTCGTTTTCATTATGTCAAATTCAATGGCACACAGAAATGGCACATTTGACGACATTTGCATTTGGTGTCAAACGCGTTTTCACTACAACGTCATAACTGACACAAAACCCACATTTGACCACATTTGTTGTCAGTCATTTGCCACACCGTTTTCATTATGCTAGCTAAACACATCTGTCGTCATATGATTTTTGCGAGAAGAAGAAGAAGAAATTAATTTGCAATTTTTTTTAAACAACAAAATGGTCACGAATGAGCAAATTGCCGTCGCAGCGGCATTAGTACTAGTGACTACTTTAAAGACATGGAAAAAAAGAATGAAGCAAAAAGAAGAAGTGCCAAAAAGTGGTGGATACGGCCAGGCTTGACCATCAGAAGCAGGAGTGGCTTCTATCGCACTCTGCATTGTAAGCTGCGGGACCAAGATCTGCAGTGGTGTCACAATTTTGTGCGAAAGAGTGTCGAAGACTTTAATTATTTGGTGGCGGAAAGAACAGCGGAGGCTATTCCACTTCGTTGTGACCTCCGATCGCGTAAATTGCGGTCCCTGTATTCTTTGGTGAGGTAGTCCCAGGTTCCAGGGCGCAATTCGACTGCCTCAATCAGCCGCTCCGTTTGCTCGCTCGTCCAAATGTGCTGTAATTTGCGCCCCCTCTTTTTCGAACTGGCGACGTCTTCCACATTTATGATTAGCACATCGTCCATGTCTATTCTATAATTAAATAATTTTACTTTTAGCGCGTTTTTCCAGAAGTCCGTCCTTGGCGCGATTTCCTCCTTTGCTCGTTTTCCTCCTTCGCTTGTTGAAAATGCCAGCAAAATCAGCTGTTTGCATGGCAAATGTGTTTGCATTTGCCAACATGTTGGCAAATGGATTCTCGTTGTCAAATGATGCCATATCGGTCAATTGTCATAAATTTACCCGTTTTCACTTGACTGCCATTTCGTTTGACAAAGCATAGTCATATATGACGTCAAACGTAAATGTCACCATATGACTACCCGTTTTCACCTAACTGACTACATTTGCCATTGAATTTGACATAATGAAAACGAAGCATAAGGGGTAACAATTGCAATGTAATCGTAACATTAGGCGTGTTTTGGTTACACCGCTTGCTTAGATTATCACTTATGTTGTATGGAGAGCTAAGCGATATTAAGATGCACTTGAAGTTAGCGCTCCATTTCAGTCCTACGCAGGCATAAAGTTACAAGTCTGACAAAAATCAGAAAAACAGTGTCGGATATCGTTATTTTGAGTTCAAAGATAAGGAAACGAATATAGATATTTGCTAGAATAACTACAAACCATGCGTTAGAGCAAGACGATTATATATATTTCCGGATTAAATAGGCACAAACTTGCCAGTGTAAAAAAAATCAGAAAAACAGTGTTGGATATCGTTATTGTGAAAAAAGAAATGAGGTAAACCGTCTCTTTAGGCGTAAGAAATGGAAGTGGAGAAAGCTCGAATATTGAGACATACAGAAGGAAGAACGAAGCCCGAAAATTTTACAAAAAGTCGAAAACGGAACTAAAGGACATGGTTCAGGTTCCCCCTTCTGTAAAGACAAGGACTGAAATCTCATCGCAGATGTACAAAGCATGTTGGGAATTTGGAGAGATCATTTCTCCGCGCTGGTACCTGAGATATCCAAAGACGGGGGTTTTTGACGACGATGTCGATTGTCCCCCTCCTAACCAAGACGAGGTCTGAACAGCTATTGACCGGCTTAAGAACAACAAAGCCGCAGGAGCCGATGGATTACCGCGGAGCTGTTTAAGGCTGGCAGCGATGAGCTGATAAGGTGCATGCATCAGCTTATTAGCAAAATTTAGCTAGATGAATGCATGCCCGGCGATTGGAGTCTTAGTGTACTATGCCCCATATTTAAAAAAGGTGACCCGAGTCTCTGTACCAACTACAGAAGAATAAGCCTTTTATCCATAGCATAAAAGGTTCTATCAACTATAATGTGCGAACGACTAAAACCAATTATCGCTGGCCTGATTGACCTGTGGCTTTAGGTCTGGAAAATCGACAACCGACCAGATTTTCACGCTACGCCAAATCCTGGAGAAGACCCACGAAAAACAAATCGACACCTATCATCTATTTGTCGATTATAAGGCGGACTTCGATACCCCGATACGGGAGAATCTCTACGAAGCAATGTCTGAGCTTGGTTTTCCTGCAAAACTCATACGCCTCTGCATAATGACCTAGACGAACACCAAATCCGCAGTGAAAGTTGGTAAGGATCTTACCGAACCTTTCGAAACTAAGAGAGGCCTCAGGCAAGGCGACACCCTATCGTGCGATCTCTTTAACATCTTAATGGAGATCATTATGAGAAAAGCTGCAGCCAACATGAATAAAACTATCATATATAGATATAATTGATATAGATATAATTGGGCGCACAATGAGAGAAACTACTGCGGTGTTTTCGAGAATTGAGAAGAAGTCAGCAAAAGTAGGTCTGGCAGTAAGTGATGGCAAGACAGAATTAATGGTTTCAACGAGCAGGGCTTCCACGCGATTAGACCAAAGCGAGAACGTTGATAACCGTTATAACTTCGAGGTAGTGGACGAATTTATATACCTCGGATCTGCCGTAAACAAAAGCAACAACGTCAGCCTTGAGATCAAGCGGAGAATTGTGCTTCCGAATAGATGTTATTTTGGGCTAAGCAAGCAATTTAGAGATAACGACCCCTCTCGAGTAACAAAATCCCAGCTAAACCAGACTCTCATACAACCTGTCTTGCTTTATGGTGTAGAATCCTGGGTCTTATCGCAAGCAGTCGAAACATCTCTAGGGGTCTTAGAGAGAAAAATACTCTGAAAAATGTATGGCCCTATATTACGCAACGGCGAGTATCGGCGACGCATGCACCATAAGCTATATCCCGACATTGACATAGTTAAGCGGATCGAAATATTGCGATGAAGACGCAGAATGGATGTAGACGAACCAGCACGAAGGGTTTTCGAAATCGAAAAATAGGAAAACCAATAGGAAACCCAAGACTCCGCTGGAGGGATCAGGTTGACGAATCACTGCGTACACTTGGCATTACCACTTGGAGAGACATGGCAAATTATCGAACTGGTTGGCGAAATATGTTATATTCGTTTTGTAAGGTCCCTGACCCCCTGGTGTTGTTCGAGACCGGAGAAGTAAGAGTTGAAAGACGAGGAGAAGAATATACATATTTGCAGGAATAACTACAAACCACGCGTTAGAGCAAGATGTGAAAAAAGTATCAAAAATTGTCTACTAAACTAACTAGATAAACGAAATTCAAAAGAGAAATGATGCATATGAATTGAAAAATAAAAGAAAATGAATGAACTGGATAAAGAGTTTGACAACACTGAATAATAGGAATATCCTATATAAATCTAATTATTTTTTTACCAAAACTCAGGGGATGTCCCATAAATGCAGTGCATTGTAATGGACTAAGGAAATGGCGATAGCAGTAGGAGAAAAGAGAGTGTAGTGCTTATTGATGTTTGCCATAAACTTGCAGATATCATAAGTATGAAATACATTAACCGGAAGCTTATTCCACAGTTACAAAGTTACGATGGTCCAAAGAGATAACACCTATTAACATCATTGACCTAATTTGAACACGGTCCAGAAGCTTCAAGGTGGATTTAGGGGCACCAGTCCAAACTAGCAAGAGGAACTAAGGACCAATGCCTGCTACCACATCCCTTGTTTGGGTGAAATCTGGAACATCCAACTTTCACCTCTGTGATTGAAAAAGTTCTGTAATTTTCCCATTGCATCCCACGATAGGATTGAGGGATGCTTCTCGCAATCAGTGATCTGATCGCTTTCCAATACACTCCTTCACCAATTCCAAATGTTTATGAAGTGAGGATGGGTTTTTGTGTCAAAATACTTGTTGAAACTGGGAAAGGTGACCGTCGACAAAAGAAATTAAATTATTAATTTATTTATTTATTTACTCTGCTAAAAACAGCTGGAAAAATATAATTTTACATATTTCAATTAAAAACTAACTACAAAATTAAAATACAATAATTAAATTGAAATAACAGGAACAGTGGTAAAACAGCAATCAGGACCAAGATTAAACAACAAGTAGTAGTAAATTCATGCAGGAGATAATAGATAAATTAAGACTAATTAGGAAGATAGGAATGAAGTGAATGGAACAGGATTGATAAAGTTACAGATGCAGCAGGATAGATAAAGCAGGA
Source organism: Phaonia tiefii (assembly GCA_963931995.1). NCBI lineage: Eukaryota > Metazoa > Arthropoda > Insecta > Diptera > Muscidae > Phaonia > Phaonia tiefii. The sequence continues at coordinate 210,693,454 of OZ008371.1, forward strand.
ACTGATGATGTATGTGGAGCAGGAACAAATGAAGCAAGAACAGATGATACAGGGACAGATAAAGCAGGAACAGATAGAGCACGAACAGATGAAGCAAGAACAGATGACACGGAAACAGGAACAGATGAATAAGGACAGATGAAGCGGGAACAGATGAAGGAGGAATAGATAAAGTAGAAACAAATGAAGCAGGAACTGATGATGCAGGAGAAGCAGGACCAGGTGAAGCAAGAACAGATGACACAGGAACAGATGAAGCAAGAACAGATGGAGCAGAAATAGTTAAAGCAGGAAGAAATGAAGCAGGAGCTGTTGAAATAGGTGAAGCAGGAACACATAAAGCAAAAACAGGTGTCACAGGAACAGATGAAGCAGGAACATATGCAGCAGGGAGAGAATGAAGCAGGAGCAGATAAAGCAGGACATATGAAGCAGGCACAGATGAAGCAAGAACAGATGCTACAGGAAGAGATAAAGCAGGGATTAGGAAGGTAGGAATGAAATTAATGAAATAGGACTAATAAAGCAGAAACAAAGGAAGCTGCAACAGATGCAGCAGGATAGGTAAATCATGAACTGATGATGCAGGAGGAGCAGGAACAGGTGAAGCAAGAACAGAGGAACAGATAAAGCAGTAACAGATGGAGCAGGAACAGATGTAGCAGGATCTTATGAAACAGGAACAGATGAAGCAATAACAGATTAGACGGAAACAGATGACACGGAAACAGATGAATAAGGACAGGTGAAGCAGGAACAGATGAAGAAGGAATAGATAAAGTAGGACCAAATGAAGTAGGAACTGATGATGCAGGAGAAGCAGGAACAGTTGAAGCAAGAACAGATGACACAGGAACAGATGAAGCAAGAATAGATGGAGCAGGAATAGATAAAGCAGGAACAAATGAAGGAAGAGCTGTTGAAATAGGTGAAGCAGGAACACATAAAGCAAGAACAGTGTCACAGGAACAGATGAAGCAGAAACAGAGGCAGCAGTAAGAGAATGAAGCAGGAGCAGACGGAGCAGGACATATGAATCAGGAACAGATGAAGTATGTGGAGCAGGAACAGATGAAGCAAGAACAGATGATACAGGAAGACATAAACCAGGAACAGATGAAGCGAAAACAGATGATACAGAAACAGATTAAGCAGGAACTGATGAAGCCGGAACTGATGAAGCAGGAACTGTTGAAACAAGTGAAGCAGGAACAGATAAAGCAAGAACAGGTGTCACAGGAACAACTGAAGGCGGAACAGATACAGCAGGATGAGAATGAAGAAGGAACATATGAACCAGGAAATTTAGCTCAGCGAAAATTAACCAAAATTCATTCACATGATTTCTCGAATGAAATCTTAAATCTGGCAATTCTAAGTATTAAAAAAATCGATGGTTTAATTACATCAATTGAATCCGATAAAGAATAATTGGTGGATCTCATTAAAAGTATTGCAAAGACTAAGAAGTGGATTAAAAGGTTCGTAGTTATGTTTGAACACGGGTAGAAAAATTTGAACATATTGTCTAGAAGTTCTAAAAAGAACAATAAAATTCAGTAAAGAGATCAAATATGATGAATTAATTTCTCCATAAAACATACAGACAACATTGCCCTTAAAGTCGTAAGAGCGGAGCTAATACCCGCGTTCTCATGTGCAAGAGTTGAGCACAGACTTACAATTGCACCCAATTTTCATCAGTTAAATCTGTCAGATGAAACATTTATTGTGAACTTCGTTTAATTCCACTAACTTACTAGCCTACCCTCGTAACCGATAGGATGTACACATGTCCCTCCCCCCTTTTAAATTGCTCAGAGTTGATTAAACACATATTTAATCGAGTGTTTAAAAATATTAACTTTTTTTCGCTGTAGTGCACAAAATGCAACAAATCGACAAAACATCCAACCTGGGAATTTGTATTGTTCGATTTTGCGAGACAACAAGGAAGTTGCGTTTTCTTTTTCAGCTGTGTGTGGTTTCGTTTTTCTCTACTGTTGCTTTCCTTAAATTCATATCATTCGTCTGTTTTGTTTGTTGTAAAAAAAATATTGTCATTCAATATGTACACTGTGGTCTGTGGCGCATTGTGATGGATGTTGCAATGCCGGCAAATACTAGTGGAGACACCAACACTCCAATCCGATAACTTTTAATGTATTCCAAAACTTTCAGGTCGTAGAAGACAAAACACAGTGCCAGCAACGTCTTATTTACGATACAACCGCCAAGCAGCATCGACTTCGACATCATCATCATCGCAATTGTCATCGTCATCGCCACCATCTCGTAGCGCGTACAATTCACAGCAGGAGTTTCTTTATGTTTCCAGGATTCAGGATTTTGATCTTTTATTCTATTTGTATGGCAAAATGAATTGTTGCACTTTTCCTTTTCTTTGTCGCTTGTTGTCTGTCAGAGGATGGGACTCTTGTTGTCTGGTCCTTGTCTACATACCAGTCGCAGTTTAATGTCCTGCGTGATCCTTTGATTCGTTTCCATCGTTTTTGTTCCCTTACTGCTTGATGTCTTTGTGATAATATTTTAAGTGGAATAATGGCAGAGATAGACAACTACATGGTAGGGCACGAAAAGAATTCCAAGGGAAATCTAAAATTTTGCTTCTTCGTACTAGAAATAAATTATAGGATTTTGAAAAGCTGTTAACTGTTAATGGCCAACATGTGCAAAAGGTCGTTATAAACAAAATTCATGTGAATAAGCGACGCAAATGCAAAGTACTACTAGCCCTATAAAGGACACCTGCAATAGACCTGTTTGCGCAGTATTTACGCTTATGAAGTTGAAAACTCTAACGCCCAGTATTCAGCTCTTATGAACTTTTCGTTGCCGTAAGAAGAATGTGTAACAACCGAAAAAACCGAAAAAACTTTGTTCACTTGTCATTTGCCTTGCACTCAGCTCTGTGCGAAAATTTCGTGAACAATATCAATTACAGGGTTGTTGTGCCAAAGTTATATCGTACGAAAACAATTGTTTGGGACCTGAATTTTGACACCGCTTATGTTAACATCTAGTGTTATGCCAAGTATTTAGATCTTGCGAAAGTTTCGTAAGAGATTTTGTAATTTTTCTCTAAACGGAAAATTTTGTTGCCGAGATTTTTTCGAATATTTAATATACATATTTATGTATGTGGTGTTACTTTTCTCTGTTAAAATAATTGGAATGTCAAAATTCCGGTTCCAAACAATTTCAATTAATTCTTTACATTGCGTGTGAAAATCTAATTACGTGTTGCGCTGTGTAATTCCGCTTCATTTCAAGTAATCCGATTGGATGAGCAACCTGAATAACATGCAACATTTTGATGGAGGATAAAGACAATAAGCACTAAACCCCCGTAGTCAGTTCTTGCGAAACTTTCGTAAGAAATTTTGTCATTTATCTCTAAACGGAAAATTTTGATACGGAGAGTTACCAACTATCTTTGAATTACCTTGCAGGTATTTCAATTAAAATTCCTCTACGCACTCCGTTTAATTTTTAACGCATGTGGCGGTCTTTCTGATAGTTAAAAATATCGAAATGTCAAAATCCCGGTTCCAAACAATTATGAAACTTTGTCGTAACAACCCTGTAATTGATTTTGCCTACGAAATTTTCCCAAAGAGCGAAATTTTCAGTTCATGAAATTTTAGATATATTTTATAAATATTCTTCTTATGGTAACGAAAATTTCATAAAAACTGAATATCGGGCTTAAGCCATGTTCTATGAGCGCCTATAGGAAACCTTGCCATGACAATAAAATGATGAAATAGTGCCAAAATTAACAGAGAGAACGTCTTTCAATCAACAATCGGTAAATTTACTTCCAACAAAGAAATGAGTATGATAGATTTCGCAGCGGCTCAAAATATTGTTATCAGTGCAAAAATTATGTACAAGTAGACAGTCAAAATTTATCTTCACTCAAATGCCAACAAACACAACGAGTGAAACCCTAGTCATTCTCTGTTCTCTCTCTTACTCTCTTCATTGAATATTTCAATACACGAGCAGCTTTTTGATAGTGTTATTGTATATGACCATACAAATTCCAACCATGTTGAAGTAAAATTACATAAACTATGCAAAAAGTATGAAATAATCAAGATATGACGCCTGAGAAAAATGCCTTTGAGTGAATTTCTAGCACATTTTAGTTCTCTTTTACCAGGGTTGCCAAATTGCGCACAGCTTCTGGTCATCTAAGTGCACGTGCAAAAATCATGTACAGGTAAAGAAGCAAAAAACCCCGCAATTTGGCAACCCTAGTAGAAGAGAACCAAAAAAGTCGACGCGATTCACTCAACCGCATATCTTTCCCGCGTCATAACTTGATTATATCATACTTTGTACATACTTTGTAATTTTATTTAAATATGGTTGGAATTTCTATAGTTAGATACAATAACATCATCAGAACACTGCTCGTGTATTGAAATATTCAACGAAGAGAGTAAGAGGGCGAGCAGAGAAACGACACGCTTCACTCGTTTTCTTTTGTTGGCATTCCACTCCATGAGTAAATTTTCTTCTCTATACAAGAGGATGAGAAAGGTAGAGAAGAAATAAGTGTTCAATTTGGCAACCCTCGTAAAAGATAAAAAGAGTGTAATTGACGTACGAGTGAATCCAGCTGCTAATATCGATTCGAATCACTACCTGGTTGCAGTAAAGGTTCGCACAAGAATATGTATGTAGATCGAAAATGGCAAGAAACCAGAGACAGAGAATGCTGGACATCAGAAAGCTGCAATTACCAGAGGTACCTACAGCCTACTCAAATAAAGTCACTCAGTTACTAGCGCTGAACGCACCCTTCCCGAAATTTCTGGAACGCAGTGGAAACACATTTCCGACTCTATAAAAACATTCTGCTAAAAAGCATCCTTGGTTCTGAAAACCCTCCTCAACACAAATCATGGCACGATGAAGACTGTCGCATAGCAACTGATAAAAATAAACTCTGCATGTCTGGCACTGTTTCAGTCAGCTGCAACGCGTGCTCCGACATAGCGATAGGAGAAAAGGTCAACTGGCTGGAGGAAGAATGAAGCTCGAAATTTCTACCTAAAAGTAAAAGGCCGAACTAACGACAATGCATCAGGGCACGCCTTCTTTAAAGTCGCAGATGTGCGACTTAGAAGAGTCCAATGCAGATGAAGACGTAGAGCAAATAGTCGACAATGATGTTGATTGGCCCCATCTAATCGATACGAAGTTAGAACAGAAATTTCCCGGCTTAAAAACAATACAGCCGCAGCGGCTGAATAGTTCAATGGTGGCGACAAGGTGCACGCACTGCCTCATTTGCGAAATGCAAGCCCGACGATAGGAGTCTCAGCGTACTATGTCCGATATTTATAAAAAGGTGACTCGAGTATATGTATGTATGTGGCAACTATCGTGCAATAAGCCTTTTATCCATTGCATACCATGTCCTCTCAAGCGTAATGTGCGAAAGACTATACCCAAGTCTTGCAGACCTGGTGGGAGCTTATCAAGTACAATTGATCAAGTTTCCAGATTACGTCGAATCCTGGTGAAAAATCGCCATATACCATCTCTGTGTCTCTCTGCCCGGTACGGAAAACAACTTTATGAATCTGTCTGTGCTTGATATTCATGCTAAGCTGGCACGCGTTTACAAAGTGACACTGATGGATTCCAAATCCTCAGTGAAGGTCGGTAAATATCTTACCAAACTATTTAATACAGGCAAGGCTAAACAAGTACTTCAGAGAAAATACTTTATGTGGACCCACATATAATAGACAACGGTGAGTATAGACGTCGTATTAACCATGAGCTGTACGAATTACATTCCGACATCGACGTATTTAAGCAAATCTTGCGATCATTCTTCTTTCGGTTTACACTAAGCCTGCTTTTTATTCCCTGCTAAACTAATTTTTCGACCATTTTGTATGGGGATCTAAGCGATTTTAAGCGGATCTCCATACAAAGTCGTCGAAAAATTAGTTTAGTGGGAAATAAAAAAAAAATAAGCTTATTGTTGTTTTTCTGGATTTGATTGAAAGTCAAGGAACGTTGACGAGGTGGTGTTACTACGACAACAAACACAATAATTCGCATTTTGTTTTGCCTGATGATGTAGGGCCGCATTTACACTGCAGTTTATCGCGGGCAGGTTAGTGATAACCTTGTTCCCCCATCTTTGCACTTACATGACGAATTTAGACCGCAATTTATCGCGACCAGCAATAACCTTGTTCTCTAGTCTTTTCCGTTTACACTACCTATATGAAATTAACTTGACTTTTCAGGTGGAAACTTTGTGCTTAAACTAATTTAGAGTAACTCCGTGCCGAGACCACTTTATCAAAGACGGCGGTTTAAAGCGAACCACAGACTTGTCATTCACGAGCACGAGCACGTCACATAATAGTGACGCGAACAACTTCGATTACATTCTTATTTGATATCAATAACGACAGTAAACCGGCAATAAACATCAACGGTAGCTGATGTTCATGCCCATGAATGGCAAGTCTGAGGTTCGCTTAAAATTAAACTTCAGTTTTTACAGATTAATATTCTATATATCGGGCTATCGTAGGCAGCCTTATAATCAACAAAGAAGTGGTAGTTATCGATTTCTTTTTCGTGGGGTTTCTCCAGGATTTGTCGTGAATATCTGGTCGACAGTTGACTCTCAAGGCCTAAAGCCACACTGGCCCAATCTGGCCTGCAACAAACGGCTTCAGTCTTTCGCACTTTACGCTCGAGAGGACCATCTGTGCGATGGATAAGACTTATTCCACGATAGGTTGTGCCTTTTCTGAAAACAGGACAGAGTACGCTATGGCATGCATTCTTCTAGGCAGATTATGCATTTCCAACCTTTCATGCACCTTTCCAACTCATAGCCGCCAGATTTAAACAGTTCAGCCGACAGTCCATCAGCACCAGCGGCTTTGTTGTTCTTAAAGCCTGGTATTCAGTTTTTATGAAATTTTCGTTCCCATAAGAAGTACGTGTATAAAAATTAACGAAAATTGCGCTGACTTTTCATTTGCTTTCGTAGCCAAAATCAATTGCAGGGTTGTTACGCCAAAGTTATTTCGTACGAAAACAATTGTTGGATAATTGTTTGTGACTGGAATTTTGACATTTCGATAACTACTACAACCAGAAGTAACACCACGTGTTTTAAATATAGAGGAATTATAAATGAAATATTTCCATGGTAAATCAGAGATAGGAGGTAACTCTCTACAGCAAAAATTTCCGTATGGAGATAAATGTCAACATTTCTTACGAAAATTTCGCAAGAACTGAATACGCGGCTTAAGCCGGGAAATTGCAGTTCTAACTTCGTTTTGGTTAGGAGGGGTCATTCGACGCCATCGCCCTGTATGTACTCAACACCCTCATCTATATTGCAGTGTCCTGGGACAAGTAAACCAAAAAAAGTGATCTCCATATTCCCAATATACTAATATACTCTGCACATCTGCGACAAGATTTCCGTCCTCATATTTACAAAAGGAGGACCCTAATCCATTTCCGTTGCTTTGGCTTTGTACTTTTCGGTAGAATTTAAGAGCCTCATTCTTCCTTCTATAATGTTCAATTTGCTCACTCTCGCGCTTTGTCTACAACCGTTTTTTTCTTCTTAAACAAACGGGTTTCCTCTTCTCCTTAAACCGCTCTGTCGCGGCTCGCGTTGCAACTAACTCAAGCGTTGCGTTACGTGCAGCGTTCTTTTCATCAATTACCATGCGACACTCTTAATCGTACCCATGGTTTGTCTTTAAGCGGTTTTTCATAACAAGTACGGTCTCTGCAACAGTTTTCATAGAGTGGGAGATGTACTTCCACTGCGCTTCAACATAATAAGGGGGGTTGCTTTCTACGCCTGTATCTGAGTGAGCTTCTTTGCATAGGCCGTGGATATCTCTGGATGAGGTTTGTCGAAATTAAGTCTTATTTCGACTACGACAACCGTTATCAGGGTGATTTTAAACGCAGAAGATTTACGCGAGTTTTTGTTTTTTTTTATCAAACCCACACTCTGGGGGGGGGCACTTCATTGTGTTGGCGAAGGAAAATCTTGGTAGTGGAGGGTGGAAAGATGAATAGTGTTTTGAGAGATTACAATTGTATAAGTAATCTCCTGGGTTAGCATTGGTTAACCGAGTTAACCTTCGAAATCCGTTAATCTTGGTCTGTGTAAATACCACAGAAGCGACATCTCAGCTGTTCACGGCCGCTCAGACAACTTCCCCACAAAAAAAATATTTGCACTATACACAACGTGCAAAGATACAGAGTAAAGAGGGCATAGTCCTTGAGAACTGTGGCCGTCGGTGGTGCAATGGTAGTGTGCGCGCCTCTTGTAAAGCAGATCCTGGGTTCGATCTCTGCTCCACCACCTTAAAATTTCTTTCGACGACGGTCACCTCGCTTAGTGATGGCGACACTATCAAGTACTTAGCCATGAAGAAGCCTCTCAAAATGCCGTTCGGAACCGGTGTGAAACTGTAGGTCCCAATCAGTGAGTATAAAACTATAAATCGCATAGCTCACTGGTTGTGAGAAGCTCTCCCCAATTCCTTCATGGAATATAATGGGAAACCAATTATTTATTTGTATAGTCCTTCAGAACTATGTATATGTATGATCGCTTTATGAAACCCAAAATGGTTAATTAAGTCTCATGGTTAGATATTCTTACTGACTATATGTATTTACGATAGATACGTACATACATACAAGTATACCAGGTTTTATTGGCCAACTTGTTGGGTCTACCTGTCGACTTCCGTTTGTCATTGTGTCCACTTAACACAACCACACTGGAATTATTGTCCATAGAATCCCATATTAGGCCAATGGCCACTGCTAGTAATGCATATGATATATTTATATGGGATAGAGCCAGTACGTAAGCAGCTTAATACGAAACATTCAATTACAGTCTGCCTTGACTTAATGACCATCATTTGGAGTAGTGTGTGTGCATCGAAGGGTTCGCCCAAGCCTTGAGATCAATTTACACATAATTTTAATTCAGATTCCTGTATATTAGACCGACTCACAAAAAAAAATATCCTTTTGCCCAACCCTCAAAATATTTCGTGTCTTGGATTAAGATCAATTTCAAACCCATTTCACCATTTCAAAAAACCATGGATCATTTTCAAAAAAGATTTGATTTAGTTTTTCTAAAAATGTTGTACTTGAACTATAGACAATGTACACAATATTGGTATCATATCATACATGGGTATTTTTAATTTGCATTGGATTTTAATTTGCATTACTTTATCTAATGCAAATGCAAAACAATTACCACTGTTCCCAATGACAATTAAAAAATATTGAAATAGCATTTGCTTAGGCAATGCAAATGCAGGTTGTGGAATCGGATGTCAATTGTAATGAAATATGGGAATGGTTTTAATTATTTCGAATTTGTTTGACTGCTGGCAATTCTGTTTTTAAAGTATTTTATATGTACCGGTAGCTTTGATAGGTATTGCCTCATAGTATTTTAAAATTCATAAACCTGTACTGTATAATATAACACTGTGTGTAATTTTTTAAGTCATGGCAAAATAACCATATACGGACACCACTACGTGATAAAAGACTAAAAAAAAAGACCCGTGTTTCCCAATTTTTCCCAAAGTCATGCACTTTTTTTTTATGGGCCGCCAAAGATTTGGGGCCTCGGTATAAAAATGTGATCATTTTCTCAGGCTCATATCTTGCAAACCGTTCAGAATTTCGATTTACTCTCTGAGGCAAAGTTGTAGCTCTTGTCATAAAGAACAAAAATTGCGAACATATAAAATCAAAAAAAAACTTCACCTTCCAGATCAAAATCGCAAAAAACTTAAAAAAATTCGATTTTTTTTTACCTTTTTTCCCGTGTTCAGGTTCATAGGTAGCAAACCGTTCAAAATTCAAGGAAACAATCAACTACAAAAATTTACCTAAGATCTCAATAAACAAATTTCTAGAACATATAAACTTCCTAGAGATGATTCTTAACACCGTTTTTTAATTTCATTTGTTTTTTATTTACTTCAACATCCATCTCTTCCCTGTTGGGGCTCATAATCGGTATCAAATGGATCTTCATAAGTAACACCACTTGCTGTACTCATTGCTGTAAATTCTGTAGTACGATCTGGAGTTGGCGGCCTTGGTGATACAAAATTTTCAGGTGCAAGCACTGGTAGTGTGGCTGTTGCAGTTGCTTTATAAATTTTGTTCTTCTCAGAATGTCGATTTAGACGACATGTGTAATTTACGCATGCATAGCAACTGGTTGCATCATGATCACCTGGGCGATTAATCCAGTTTACCGGCTTACAATACTTCATAGTACCTCTGCCTCCACTCAACCATGCCATGAGATTGCTATAACATTGGCGACACACTGTATTAGGTGTGTAATTTTCACCGGTCAAGTCCACTTCGTCGAAAAACAATGTATATGCTCTTTTGAATTCACTAGTTAAAAGATTCTTTTCCTTCTGAAATCTTGTAGATGTTTTTTTTCTGGTTTGATGACCGCAAACGTATCAAAATAAATCAATGTTTTCACACTGCATATTGAAATTATCAGTTGCCAATGTTGTGTGCGAATTATACTGTAGCACTATCACTTTTTTTACTTTCACTTTCACTTTATAACTTTCACCGATGAGCTCTCGTTGACGTCGCGCTGTGTAATGCCTCGATGTGAGCGTCGTGTCGCTTTTATATTGTGTGCTGCGTCCCTTGTTGCGTGTGCTGAGCTTACTGCATTGCCTGTGCTGCTGCTGTCGGTGCATGATCGCGTGATAGCTAAGCGCTACCTAAACGGTGTTAACCCTTGGACAAACACATGGTTCTGGCCAGGCATATTTAATTTTTTGCTACCTATGGACCTGAACAGGAGAAAAAGGTAAAAAAAAAATGAAATTAAAAAATTTTCGGCAAATTTTTCACTTTTGCGTGCTACCTAAACAGTGTTAAGAATCATCTCAGAGAGTAAATCGAAATTCTGAACGGTTTGCAAGATATGAGCCTGAGAAAATGATCACATTTTTACGAAAATGATACCGAGGCCCCAAATCTTTGGCGGCCCAGAAAAATTGGGAGACACGGGTCTTTTTTTTTAGTCTTTTATCACGTAGTGGTGTCCGTATATGGTTATTTTTTTTCGTGTTGCACTGTGTAAGTATTTGAAAACCATAACTGTCAGATGTGAAGGAAATACTTTGAAAATAAATACAATTGCCAATGGTATTTATATTTTATTGAATGTGCATTTGTAGAGATAATTCAAATTAAACTACAAATTATAATTGTCATATAATTCATTTGCCTACACAGAAAAAAATACAAATCAGTTACAATTAAAATATTTGTTTATTTGATTAATGTTTTAATTGATTTTGGTGTAATCACGAAAATGATAATATTAATTAAAGGAATTTGTAAATTTGTCAAAAAAAACTTCAATTAAAAAATTTGTAAATTTGATTAAAACATTTATTAATTTTTATCAAAAATATTGATTAAGTATTTAATCAAGTTAATTAAAAAAATTATAGATTTTTTAGCGATTTTTGATTAAATTTTCAATTGAATCAATTAAAACCGTTACTGCTTTTTTCAGCATGAAAGTGCCATCCCCAGCGAAGACGCCAAAAAAAACTAAAACGGTCTATTTTTAAAGCGATTTTATTCAAGGTTTTGGAGATACACATGTACTTATATCTATAAAAAATTTATTTTTTTAGAATTTGGATTCATAATCGGAATTAATGTCCGGGTTTCTTAAACTATTATTATATATTTGTATTAAATACAAAAAATAGGTACATCTGCTGGTTCTGGAGAAACATTCAATTTATCTGCTCCTTCCACAGCAACAGACACTCCATTGCCGCATTCCATCTCTTCTGCATATTCACAGCTTTGCTGGAGAAATGTATTGTTTTTAATTTAGTGCACTCTTGTTTTACTCGTTCAAAATGTCTAAGGTGAGTCTTAAAGTTTCTGTTTACGTGAAAATTTTGAAACAAATTTCGTGGAAATGTCACAAACGAATTTTGAAAGTTTTTTTATTATTAAGCAATAATATATTTTCCTGTATTCTTAGTAAAAAAATTAGAAAGCGGGACTCTATTATCCTTATGGCCAGTTTTTCAGTCAGTGGTGATCTTCGTTTCTTAGTTACATTGTGGTTAAACATCGATTTGTGTTTTTTAGTCACTATTTAACTATGATTTAACCACCCAATGTTGGTTGGTTAACTTATAGTCAGAACCATATTATTTTGACAATCAAATTACTGACTGTCAAAGTGAGAAATTAAGATTGTATAAAATACATGTTTCCGATTTGCGTATTTGTACACATACGTTGAGTCTAGATCATTAAATTGTTGTGCCTTTATAGTTTTTTACACATTTTTGTTAAAATGACTTCGATTTTATGCATCTATTTCTTATTTTACATAATTCCATTTTGTTTGTTCTCCTTTGTTGTTTTGGTATTTATCACAAAACACACGTTTTTTCCAATAAGAATACAAGGGTTGCCATAATAGTTGACAATATGGCGACTTACTTTAACTCACCACTGAAAAACAAAATGCAAAGTTAACCTCTAATTAACTTAGAATTAAGATTAAGTAATCCGATAGTTAACTACCCACTTAAAAACTGGCCATTAAGGGTTAATTCGGTTATTGCGCCCGAATTGATACCAAATTCGGTAGTTACAATCGAATTTTTATTTATTTATTTATGCCAAATGGTTTAACATACAACAAGATATATAAATAAATAAATGGTTTCCCATTACATCCCATGAAGGGACAGGCGAGAGCTTCTCACAATCACTGAGCTGTGCGCTTTCCAGTTTACACTCACTGATTGGGACCTACAGATTTACACCAATTCCGAACGGTTTTTTGAGAAGCTTTTTCATGGCTAAATACTCGATATTGTCGCCGTCAGTATGAGCAGGGATCAAACCCAGCAATTTTTACCTAACATATTAGTATGTTAAAATACAAAAGGAAAAAATAACAGAAAAAGTAGTACATTGAGTATAGTATAATCATAATTAGTAAGAGATACAAATTTAAAAATGTTTAAATAAAGTTGCCTATAGTTTGAATTAAAAAGGGGAGCGAGTTGCAAAGTCGAACCGCATTAACAATAAAATGCCTTTCTGATATTAAGCGCCGATGTCTGATTGGTATGAGCAGTATTCCTCTTTTCGATTTGCCAAAGCGAAGGATATTAAATATGTACGTTGGTTCCTTTGTGTATATAATATTGTGCAAAAAAATTAGTGTCCTTATCTTGAACAAATTTCCAAGTGTCACTCCGTACAAAAATGTCGAAAAAGGTGCACAGCTCTCAAATCGTTTAAGCCCAAAAACATACCTTAAAATTTTTAGCATCACAACTTGAAAAAAGATCACAGCCATATAGAAGTGAGGGCATCATATACATTTTTGCTGGAAGAACTCGTATATGTCTGGGGATATAGTGTTGTGACACATATAGCGAGCGAATCATCCCAAATACCTTTCGAGTGGCATTGGCGATGACTATTCCAGCTGAGGGTATCATTGAAAATAATTCCAAGGTTTTTAGCCGATGTGACAAGTTCAATTTGTTGGTTGCCAATAATCACTGGAGAGTTAATTGATATTGCGTATGGTTTATTCGAGATCAAGAGACATTTAGATTTAAGTGGAGTTTATTAGCTAATGCCCAATTGTAAACTCTTTTAAGATCGTTATTCAATTTCGATATTCCATCAGATAGAAGAAGGTTCAGGTGTAATTGCGTCATCGTCAGCATACATATGAATTTTACAGTGTCGAAGTTACTCTGGTAGATCATTAATGTACAATGAAAACAATAACGGGCGTTAGACTGAGCCCTGTGGAACACCATTATGCATTCCCAAAGGTCTTGATATTTGGTTCTTTATTATGACAGACTGCGTTCTGTTAAACAGGTAGGCTGACAGTAACCTCACATCAGTTGAAGAAAAGTTAACTGGTTCATGTAGTTTCGAATACAATATTATATAATCCACACAATCAAATGCTTTCGACTGATCCAGTAGAAAAATGAAAGTAATCTGGTTGTTATGCATATTGGCTCTTATACAATTTGTCACATCCCTAAGAGGTGTAATGCAACTACTTATGTTTTGGCCTAAATCCTGATTTTCTATCCGTTAATAGACCATTTCCATTGAGGTATTAAGCCGCATTCACAATGCAAGCGACAATTTCGTTTTTCATGCTATCTCGATCTCACACACAGAATTTCACATAATGGCCTTTCGTTTTTGATGTGTTAACATCTATACGCGCGCCTCTAGGGCAGTAAACTATAAATTTAATACATACACAAGTGTTAGGTTTGTAAGAGTAAATCATCGTTTGTTTGTTCGCTGCTTGGCAGTCGGTATTGAAAGTGATTATTGGGCGATTTTCATATAATTTTCCCACGCGATTTTCTCCGGAAATTCATAGCCGATTTTATTAATTTTTGGATTAAAAAGCTAGTGCGGGTTTCGACGAAGAGTTTAGGCCAAAAATTAAGGCGATCCGATATCGGCGAGCCGAGACTGAAGTGTTTTAATTTGGAGTATTAATTTAGAGTAATATTAAAAAAGTATTTTATGTTGATCTTCGGTTATATCGTACGAATATAACAATGTATGTATGTATATACAGGTGTCTGTTGCTTTGCATTCTTTGACTTTTGTGGGAATAAAACAAAAAGTATTGAGCAAGAAAATAATGACACATGTGCTTGCACTGGGTCTTTAAATAATTTTAAGTATTAATATTATTTAACTGTAACGTCATCATATGATTGAACGCTGTTTTTTATTTTCCAATGTAACATTTACGAATGTGTTCATAGTAATCGAACAGGTACCGTGTAGCAAAAAGGTGTTAACACATCGCCCGTGAGTTCGAACACTCCTTGGATTTTTTTTTTTTACAAAAATGTAACTCCAATTTGTCGCTGAAGTTGATCTATTCCTACTCCAGTACCTCGTTTCTGTAGTTCTCGAATCGAAAAAGGTTTCACATGAAACATGTGAATTGAAACAAAAACGCTAGGAATCGGTACAAAAAATCGCTTCTCACATGTGACTGTTTCTACAACGTTTGTTTTGCGAAAACGTACTGCTTTTTTCATTCTTATTGGAAAAATGCGAGAAAATCTGTTTCTAAAACGTAGTGAGTCGAAAAAATTAAAATGTGAAACGTCAAAAATACTCACAAATTAAAACGGTGCGAGATTTTGATATTGTTTCTACAAAAAGGTTTTTCAAGAAATTAAAACTTATTTTTTAAGTGGAGAAGATAAGAACTACATATATATTTTCTGTTATGTATTTCAATTAATTTTTCCAAAATATTACAGAACAATCAAGAAAGCAAAAATAAAATGCAGTTGAATACATGTCTATACTTCTTTTTGTTGTTCTTTTTCGTACTAGTTTATTTTGTTTGTTTACATTTTTTTTCTTACTTGACAGCTTTCTTGGAATATTCCAATCAAAACTTCATCAGTGTTGCCTCTTTTCGCATTGATATACAGAAACACTTTTTACTCACAAATCGAGAAACGATGGAATTTTTTGTTTCATGCTTAATGTGAAAAATTTTTCGATTCGAGAACTACAGAAACGAGGTACAGCAACATATTTGTTCGAATAAATAATGTACTATTATGCGGTAGATGGCGTTGTACTTCGAATTTCATTTACAAACTTAAAAACATCAATGAAAATTGAACCCATTTGTGTTAAAAGACGCATTATAAAACGTTATTTTATCTGTAGAATCTTTCAATACCAAATATGTTTAAATAAATTAACATTTTTTAATATTCGAAATACAACCCTGGATGTGACATTTGTGACATTTGAATCATGATGCAACTAATAGAGGTTGTGTTATAAGAACAACTTAAATGATTTGCTTTTCCTTCTGTTCATTATATGAAGAATCAAATTCAAATGTATTTGGTTTTATAATTTCTGGCTTACTTTTATTCTTGACAAACATTTGTGTTAACTTTGACATGAAAACAAAATATATTGTATTGTTGCCTTGATATATTGGCCCTAATACTGGTATCACCTGTTAGAACAAACATCTCGATTCGAAGTAAACTGTTGCTTGCATCTGCGCACGCAATATCTTCTCAAAAGCTGTAGACAAATATGGTAGAATGGAAATTGGCCGGCATTCATTTCCAGACTTAGGTTTTGGTATTGCTATGACCTTAGCGTGTTTCCAAGTGCTGGGATATAGACTGGTAGTCAAAATCATATTAAATAAAGGGTTTTTCAATAAGAGCGCTACAAAAGTTTTTTTAATTAAAACAAAACCGGTTCTAGATACCAATGAAATTCTTTATTCCTGTGAAAGTACGTTCGATGCCATTTTTGACGGTTTTCAAGAATAAATCGGCCGATATTGCTGCAATTTCACGTTCGATATTCGTACGAAGTTCATCAATCGTCGCTGGCTTGTTGGCATAGACCATAGACTTGACGTAGCCCCACAGGAAATAATCTAACGGCGTCGAATCGCACGACCGAGGCGGCCAATCGACTGGGCCCTTTCGTGAGATAACACGTTCACCAAACCTGGTTTCCAATAAATTGATTGTGGCATTCGCTGTGTGCCTTGTGGCGCCGTCCTGTGGGAACCACATGTCCTCCAAGTCCATATTATCCAATTGAGGCCAAAAATATTCGGTTATCATTGAGCGGTAGCGATTCGCATTCACAGTAATGTGCCGGTCTTGATCATCACGGAAGAAGTACGGCCCAATGACGCCGCCGGCCCATAAACCGCATCAAACCGTAATTTTTTCGGGATGCAATGATGACTCATGGATTACGTGTGGATTGCTGTCTGACCAATAAGGCATATTTTGCTTATTGACGAAGCCATTCAGCCAGAATGACGTAGCGCTCTTAAAGTTGAGGCCACTGACTCCAAATTTCAGTAGTAAATTTTAATAATTTCGACTCGTTGTTGGCTCGTATATCATTCCATGATGAAATGGCAAACCTTACTGAAGAGAAATGTCAAAAGAGCGGGAAAAAATATGGCGTCGTTTGCTGTCCCTATCGATTTACTTTTGTAGCATCTCTGTTGAAAACCCCTTTATATGTGTTATGTATTGTTTTAAATTCGGTAGCAAAAGTTTAACAAATCTGGGGCATAAATTGTCAAAACCAATAGCATTTGATGGAACTGATAGACAAGTTTTATAAAGTACACATCCAAATTCGATGCCAAAATCGGCTGTTGCACCTGAATTGATGACACATTCGGTTACTCCAACCGGAGTTTGGGACCAATTTCGGTTGTTATATCCGAATTATTTCCAAATTGGAAAAATTTGGTTGACAGAACGAATATAATTCCAAATTCAGTTGTCACAACCGAAACAAATATGAAACGAATTTGCTTCAACCGAATTTCAGTTGTGAGGACTAAATTCGGTCATGACAACCTCAATTCGGTTGTGGCAACCCCAATTCGGTGGTAACGGCTTTATTGACGGTTGCTACCTCTCCTCAACCAATTAGTTCTCTGGGAGCCTCAGAAAAACCTCCGTACTAACAAATTTAAAAATGCGTTTTTTTTTCAGAATATCCCTGAAAAATGGTTGTGTTAGGACATGTTTTGACGCGTCATAAAAACCCCTTTTATATGATACTAGTATTGTTATACATTGCCTTTAGCTCAAATATAAATTTCTTTGAAAAATTAAAAAAATACCTTTTTTAAAAAGCTCACGGGATCTTAATGCTAGCCACGAAATATTATGAGAATCATCAGAAAACAAAGCAAGGTACATTTTGAGGGGTGGACAAAAACCACTGTTTCCCCACCATACAATGTGAGTCGGTCTACTGTACATCACTGGTCGTCCGTCATACAATGGGTTGACATACGATATTTGGTATAATCCTCACTCTTGCCTATGGAGATATTCTATTAAGTTTGATATAAGGTATGTAACACGACAAATTACCTGATATCGGAAATGCAAGTCAACAACAAACAACCGTGCGCAAGCGCAAGATTAAAGTCTGGTCCCTATGAATATAATTTGGCCCATCCCGGAAGCAATAGTCACGATAAGAGGGATTAAGAAGGCTCAAGTTTTAGGATGGTGATTTGTACATTATTGTATCTTCTAATAAGGTGGCATAGGGTATTGTGCATCAAGTTATACCTTTCCATTTGTACGGCTCGTACCTTAATGCCTGTTCGCTGTTTACTTTTTTTAGCTACTTGTTAATTACAAGTGCGTGTGCACTTCACGAGCGGAACACCATAATGGCCATGTTAGACCGTCGATGAGCATTACGTGCATTTGGTATCCGTAATCGTAACAATAAAAGCAAGTGGCTTCTTTGGTCGGTTGGCCATGTGACTTGTTGGTTGGTGGGTCGGTTTGCGATTTCCTTTTGGGTTGTGGCGTTTCAAGTCGAATGGATAGATGGATTCTTTTAAATTCAGGCAGGTTTTGTCAACGACTTACTCATCATCATCGCCACCATCAGGTTGCCTGCGGACCTATAATGGTGTAATGGCCACAGTGTTATGTTGGCCTGTTTCTTTTGTCAACATTGTGCCTCATGTATTCCATGTATGTACCCCATGTATCCCTTTTCGCTTTGCTGTGACATTTAATGCGATTATTGTCCTCTCAACATTCGCCCGAGGTAGAGTTAAGTTGTCATTGCTAAATTTGTACATATGATGGCACATAAAGCGACGACTTTGACACAGCTCCGATGCGTTTGCAGATATCGATTACAATTTATGTACAAGTATTTGTTTGGTATATTTTAAATAGTTTGACTAAACTCTAAAATTGTAATTTAACAGTGGTAGGTAGTTACAGCCTATTCTACTAACAACACGATGCGAGCAATTCGACGATCGTAAATAGCATTTGAAGCACATTTTCAAATAGAATTCAACTGCTGTCAAAAAAAAAATCAGCAATAATAAAAATTAAATAATAATTTGCTTACAACGATCAACATTGCCTTTATAGGTGTAAGAGTGAAAATATTGAGATGTACCAGAGATGATAGATACACCCTAGATGGTGAAATCTATGTGGTGGATTTGAAAGTCAAGAGAAATTTTGAAGATGGTGCAGCAATGGTGGAAATGAGCAATCTTCCCTGGAAACAACACCTATGGAAAAAACTATTTAACCATGTTTTTTGCCTTTTGTATTGTCAAAAAATCTCAAGTGATATGCTAGGTTAGGACACGTGACAAAAGATACAGTATAGAAGTTATCGTCACTACACTCGGAGATCGGTCGACCCATTTTGATTGCCCATATCGTCACCTAAAATGAAAAATAACGTATCATCAAAGGTTTACAGGAGAAGCTAAAAACTTTGTAAAATTCAAAACATTTCAGATATAATTTTATTATTGTCTTAAAACACAAAAACAGATTTATTCCATAGAATTATTCCTTTTTGTTACACGGTACCTGTTCGATTTCTATGAACACATTAGTAAATGTTACATTGGAAAATAAAAAACTGCGTTCAATCATATGATGACGTTACATTTAAATAATATTAATACTTAAAATTATTTAAAGATGAGTGCAAGCACATGTGTCATTATTTTCTTGCTTAATACTTTTTGTTTTATTCCCAGCAACAGACATGTATGTATGTACATTGTTATGTTCGTACATACGCTATACAAGTTCACACAATGTTCATTGCTCTCGTGCTATCTCATTTTTATATTCGTATAACCAGGGGGATTCTATGGCACAGCTGATCGAAAAGATACTAGGCCGATGATGGAGAATGACAGAGCAAAGAAGACAACAACTAATTTTAAATATTGATTATTGATACTAATGAAGGCTATAAATTATGTTTTAGGTTGTTTGCATTAAACGAAAATACGCATTCCCTTTTATTTCTGTCCGTTTTATGTCCTCGTCGTCATGAAGAGGCATCGAAGAGAGTAATGGAAACTCTTAAGTATTTCTCTATAGTGAAGGGTTTTTCAACAGAGACGCTACAAAAGTAAATCGATAGGGACAGCAAACGACGCCATATTTTTCCCGCTCTTTTGACATTTCTCATCAGTAAGGTTTGCCATTTCATCATGGAAAGATATACGAGCCAACAACGAGTCGAAATTATTAAAATTTACTGCCGAAATTTGGAGTCAGTGGCCTCAACTTTAAGAGCGCTACGTCCAATTTCTGAATTTCATTTCTGGCTGAATGGCTTCGTCAATAAGCAAAATATGCGTTATTGGTCACAATCCACACGTAATCCATGAGTCATCATTGCATCCCGAAAAAATTTCGGTTTGATGCGGTTTATGGGCCGGCGGCGTCATTGGGCAGTACTTCTTCCGTGATGATCAAGACCGGCACATTACTGTGAATGCGAATCGCTACCGTTCAATGATAACCGAATATTTTTGGCCCCAATTGGATAATATGGACTTGGAGGACATGTGGTTCCAACAGGACGGCGCCACAAGGCACACAGCGAATGCCACAATCAATTTATTGGAAACCAGGTTTGGTGAACGTGTTATCTCACGAAATGGCCCAGTCGATTGGCCGCCTCGGTCGTGCGGCTACGTCAAGTCTATGGTCTATGCCAACAAGCCAGCGACGATTGATGAACTTCGTACGAATATCGAACGTGAAATTGCAGCAGTATCGGCCGATTAATGCTTGAAAACCGTCGAAAATTGGGTTCAGCGTCTGGACTTCTGCAAGTGTGCCCGTGGTGGCCATGCAAAAGAAATCGAGTTCCATACATACTGGCATCGAACGTACTTTCACAGGAATAAAGATTTTCATTGGTATCTAAAACCGGTTTCGTTTTATAGCGCTCTTATTGAAAAACCCGATATAACCACGTCATTAGTCTCTTTGCTCTGAGAGTGCTTCGCACCCACACAAGACAATAACTATTCGCTGCCGCTACATCAGTCTATTTTTTTGCAGTCTGACAATCTGTGTTTCGCAGGCGGACAAATCTGTGTTCTGGGGTGGGTCACCCTTATCATTTAGGGGTATGAAAAATAGATGTTGGCCGATTCTGAGACCTACCCGATATGCACACAAAATTTCATACAAATCGTTTCAGCCGTTTCGGAGGAGTTTAACGCCAAACAATCTGTGATCGCAGTCGGACAAACTGTGTTTGGATGTGTTCACTTTGTGAGTTAAGTCCCTACCCGCGCCTATAGATGTTAACACATCAAAAATTAAACACGAAATGAAGACTCATACATAATTAGAAATGCTCAGTGAATGCTTTGTTAGTAACAAAAAATCAAATACTATTGTGTTTTCATTTCTTATAACGGGTGGGGCAAAAGTCCCGCTACCATTTTGATTGCGCGCCATCTTGATTATGTGACGTTTAGCTTAACCATTGTGCTGCGTAGACGTCCAAATTTTATTATGGATAAATATACGCCAAAAGAACGAGCAGACATAGTGACAATATTTATTGAAAATAATCGTTCCATTATAGCCACTCAGCGGAAATTACGTCAAAAATATCCTAATCGTCCAGTGCCTCACAAAACCACAATTTATCGTTTACATGCGAATTTTCGACAGTACGGTACGACATCAGA
Organism: Phaonia tiefii; assembly: GCA_963931995.1. NCBI lineage: Eukaryota > Metazoa > Arthropoda > Insecta > Diptera > Muscidae > Phaonia > Phaonia tiefii. The sequence goes on from OZ008371.1 coordinate 210,715,178, forward strand.
CATGCCTCGTTCTGGAAGACAACGGACGTCTCGTAACGCCGAAAATGTGGCTCCGGTGCGCGATAATGTTGCAGTGTCCAGAAACATCAATTCGGAAACGTAGTTCCCAGTTACACATTTCTGCACGAATGTTTAAGGTGAATTTTGAAAACTCATTTGAAAATGTTCTCGTACAAAATTTAATTAGTCCACACATTGTTACCGAGAGATCCTGATCAACGAGTTGAGTACAGTAATGCAATCCTAAGGCTGTCTGGTGAAATTGAAGATTTTTCGTCTAATTTGATAGTCTATGTGATTTATAGCACGGCCAGCCAGATCTCCGGATTTAACAGCACCAGACTATTTCTTAAGGGGTTTTTAAAATCACAAGTTTATGTGAAGAAGCCCCAAACGATTCAACATCTTAAAGACAATATTCGTCATGAAATTGAAGAAACTCAGCATGAGATGTTGCAGGATGTTATGAAAAATGCCTTGAAAAGAGCCGAAAGTTGCTATAACGAATCGCGGTCACAATTTAGCCGATATAATTTCTCAATCATAACGAAAAAAAATTTAAAGACCAGATAAACTTTTTATGAAGACGAAACTTGCTTATATTTTCTTTGAACAAAGTTATAGGCAATCAAAATGGTATCGGGACTTAACCCACCCATTACAAGTGTGATGATACGTTATTTGGCAAGGCTCAACTTGCGTTGTCGGTGAAATGAAGGAAGTGGTGCATCTAATTAAAAAAATATTTGTAAGTTCTGGATTATTTAGAAAACAACAGAGGAAGAAAAGGCCCAAAATAAAAAATTGGTTTTACTCGAAAGCGAAGTTTCCTGGTGTTTTCGGATGTTACACACGTATCATGGGGCCGAAGGAAGAAGTTCGCCATTTATACATAAACATGAAGGGCTAATTTAATTTGAATGATTGATTTGCTAGGAAAGTTATTTCATAACAATGATCTAATTGTAGATGTGCGATTACTAAGTGCGAAGAAGTTATGTTGACGCCAGACATCCCCGCTCTATTCAAGATTTAGAACATTTAGAACAACAACCCATTGAAGCAACAGGTTGATGATTTGTGGGCAAACACATGGATATTAAGGCTGAATTGCCAGATCACGGGGGCAGCTCACAACTCGATAGAAAAAAATCCGAAAATAGAGAAAAATATTAGAACACAAAAAATGTTTTTTTTTTGCCGGACAGACCTACGGGGCCCACATTTTGGAGTTTCCCAATTCTAGAGGCCCACTATAATATAGTAAATTGGGGTTATCTGGGTCCACAGATACCGCTCCACAAAAATAAAGACACCATTAAATTTTTGATCAAAATACCTCTCCGTTTTTGGGACATTGTCCTGTCTGGTGGCCGTCGGTGGTGCAGTGGGTAGTGTGCGCGCCTCTTGTACTTGAGATCCTGGGTTCGATCCCTGCTCTGACCACCTTAAATTTCTTTCGGCGGCGGTCACCTCGCATAGTGACGGCGAAACTATCGAGTATATAGCCATGAAAAAGCTTCTCAAAATACCGTTCGGGATCGGTGTAAAATTGTAGGTCCCAATCAGTGAGTGAAAACTGGAAAGCGCACAGCTCAGTGATTGCGAGAAGTTCTCCCCGGTCCCTTCATGGGATGTAATGGGAAACCATTTATTTTTTTTTTGTCCTGTCCGACTAAAAAAATATATTTTTCGTGTTCTTATATTTCTCTAATTTCGTATTTTTTTTTATCAAGTTTCGAGCTCTGGCAATTTTGTCGTTACTGGGTTCTATTTTATATAAATAATATTAAATTATCACAAATTTTTATAAACATTAGAATTTAACAACAAAAAATTATGATGCCCTTTAGAACCACAGCTTTGGTTTGTTTCAAAAACTACATATACAGCAACCAAAAATTCGTGGTAGCCAATATAACCACTATCAAGCGACTGAAGTTACCAGCTGTCAGTTGACAGCTGACAACCCATTATTATTATTTATTATTTTGAACTACTTCCTAAAAACCAGACCATGAAAGCATTGTTGTAATTTCCATACCCAGTTATTGTCAAAATCAGCTGATAAAAATGTACACATCCATGTGCAATTGTGAACATAGATAGATGAAATCATAGAGTAAATCTTACTAGAGAAAATATTTGGCTCATCTGACGTTTCCTTTCACACTCTTTGTGATGCGGTCGGTGTGATAGAGAGATGTTTGATGAAAAGTGACATACACCAGGTGGAATTAAAATAACTTCTTGCTTCAATTTTTCATGTTGTTTAGGTGAAATCTGTGGAATTTAAATGAGTTTTAAACTTTTTTATTGACTGTTATTGTTAGCATACATTTGTGTTGTATTTAACACAATAATTTTAACACACAAAACGAAATGCCGTTGTTGTTATTTTGTTCGTTGTTTTGAACCATTGCCTCTATCTGGTATTAGTAAAGCAATTCTTTTCAACATCAAACGTAAATATCACAAATGTGATAAATTTGGTGGGAGAACTATTAGATCTACTATAAGTATTAATCTATGGATGAAATCAAAAGAGAACGCACTCACACAAACAACTTTGACATTTACTGGGTACGATGAAATGTAAACAAAGGAAACCATATGGGCTGACGCTACTACCTTGTATTTGTATCATGAACCAGACCGTAAATTCTGACGTGTATTGTCAGAAAATGACGAACCTTGAAAAAAACACGATCTGAATTGTTAAATCTTGCACTCGGCAAAAAATATTGGAGCTTGAATGGGAAGTCATGCCACATCTACCCTATAGTCTTGTGCTAGCACCTTCGGATTTTCATTCATTACGAAGTCTGCAAATCTTTTTGAATGGAAATTCTTTCAATACAGAAGGGGACCTACAAACCGATTTGTTCGAGTATATTTTTGTGGAACGGGCCAGTCATTTTATGAATCTGGGCTCAAAAAGTTGATTGAACTATGACAGATGGTCATTGAACCAAATGGCTCCTACTTTATAGATTACAATTATGTATTTGAATAAAAAATTGAAAAAAAATTCGCATATTTTTTAAGTTCTGTCAAATTTTCTATGAAATCTTCAGGGCTGTCATAGAAACCAATGTTGTCACTATTGGTTTTGAAAACGACCAGAACAAATGCGTTGGTGTCATGAAAACCAATGTTAGAACCACAGCTTTGGTTTGTTTCAAAAACTACATATACAGCAACCAAAAATTCGTGGTAGCCAATATAACCACTATCAAGCGACTGAAGTTACCAGCTGTCAGTTGACAGCTGACAACCCATTATTATTATTTATTATTTTGAACTACTTCCTAAAAACCAGACCATGATAGCATTGTTGTAATTTCCATACCCAGTTATTGTCAAAATCAGCTGATAAAAATGTACACATCCATGTGCAATTGTGAACATAGATAGATGAAATCATAGAGTAAATCTTACTAGAGAAAATATTTGGCTCATCTGACGTTTCCTTTCACACTCTTTGTGATGCGGTCGGTGTGATAGAGAGATGTTTGATGAAAAGTGACATACACCAGGTGGAATTAAAATAACTTCTTGCTTCAATTTTTCATGTTGTTTAGGTGAAATCTGTGGAATTTAAATGAGTTTTAAACTTTTTTATTGACTGTTATTGTTAGCATACATTTGTGTTGTATTTAACACAATAATTTTAACACACAAAACGAAATGCCGTTGTTGTTATTTTGTTCGTTGTTTTGAACCATTGCCTCTATCTGGTATTAGTAAAGCAATTCTTTTCAACATCAAACGTAAATATCACAAATGTGATAAATTTGGTGGGAGAACTATTAGATCTACTATAAGTATTAATCTATGGATGAAATCAAAAGAGAACGCACTCACACAAACAACTTTGACATTTACTGGGTACGATGAAATGTAAACAAAGGAAACCATATGGGCTGACGCTACTACCTTGTATTTGTATCATGAACCAGACCGTAAATTCTGACGTGTATTGTCAGAAAATGACGAACCTTGAAAAAAACACGATCTGAATTGTTAAATCTTGCACTCGGCAAAAAATATTGGAGCTTGAATGGGAAGTCATGCCACATCTACCCTATAGTCTTGTGCTAGCACCTTCGGATTTTCATTCATTACGAAGTCTGCAAATCTTTTTGAATGGAAATTCTTTCAATACAGAAGGGGACCTACAAACCGATTTGTTCGAGTATATTTTTGTGGAACGGGCCAGTCATTTTATGAATCTGGGCTCAAAAAGTTGATTGAACTATGACAGATGGTCATTGAACCAAATGGCTCCTACTTTATAGATTACAATTATGTATTTGAATAAAAAATTGAAAAAAAATTCGCATATTTTTTAAGTTCTGTCAAATTTTCTATGAAATCTTCAGGGCTGTCATAGAAACCAATGTTGTCACTATTGGTTTTGAAAACGACCAGAACAAATGCGTTGGTGTCATGAAAACCAATGTTAGCGGTTTTATATTCGAACTAGAATTTATGTCGGTTTTAGGTGTCACAGAAACCAATGTTATCGGTTTTGATAGTGGAAATAAACCAAGCAGCTAACAGCTGTCAGTTTTCATTTGCGCGGTTTTGGTTTGTTATTTGTTTGCACCGGGATGTTTTGTAAAAATGTAAGTGAATTGATTTATTTTAATAATTGCTTAATTAAAAGATATATTTTTGCATTTCTGTTTTTATTTGGTTAGAAGAAAGCCCAAAAATAAGGCTTATGTCTATTATACGGCTTTCTCTCCAAAAATTAAAAAAAAAATATCTACTGCGTCGGATAGAACATGTTATTTTAAGCAAGAAAAGTTAAATAACAAAATCGGGTCAAATGCATAGTATCGGCGTTATGGACCCCCCGAATGTTGAAAAATTGTCGATTATTTTCTTTTACTTTTCCCAAAAATATAAAAGCTTTATACCACAAAAATACTATGCCGAAGCCGCGAAGCCGGTGTTACACTTACCCCAGAGGAGAAAATCCCTTAGCCCGGCCAAAGACCGGCCACGCAGAAAGCTTTATAGCACAAAAATACTATGCCGAAGCCGGTGTTGGACCTTACCTTAATTTAAAAAAAAAATCGATAATTTTTCAAAATGTCAACACCCCATAACTCGATAACTAAGCGAGTTATCGAGAAATCCTAGCTAATTTTTTGAGTTTATTTTGACCTCTTTTATACCCCATTACCCTCTCACACAGTTGAAAATTCGGGGACCATAACTCCAACACAATGCATTTGCCCGGATTTTGTTATTTCACTTTTTTGCTTAGAATAACGTGTTCTGGCCCACCTCAAAAAATGTTTGTTTTTGGAATGTAAGCCGTAAAATAGGCTTTATCCCAAATATTGTTGATACTGTGCATCTTCCGAGACTTATACTGGAATCGTTACCGACTGATCTCTGAAAAGATCTTTTCGGTTAAAAACCGCAACGAAATAGCAAGTTGCAAAATCAGAAGTATTTTAGAACGCGGACCAATGCCCTTCAATAGTGTCAACCCAAGTGTGTACCTGCAATCTCTCAGAATCTTTCTCGTCAACTTGGTGAGCGTTCTTCATCTAATAACAAAAATGTTACAACTGTTGATGTAATTGTAATTTATTTATAACGACTTATTCCTTTTTTTTATAATTTTCTAGTGTAATTCAATAACTTTTATTGATATTTCCATGAAAACTACTGTTTTTCCATTTTCTGCACACAAGTAAAATAAAATTGCAAACAAATAAACACAACAGCTGATTCGAACATTGGTTTTATTTACATTCGAAATTGTCAAAACCTACAAGGTGATTCAGGAAGTTCCGGACAAATTTCTCCAGCGTATTCCTTGGCTCATTTCATGAAGAAAAGTCCACTAGGACCATGTCCGAAAATGCAAGGGTACGAAATGGCAGCGGTTTCAAAATTTTCGGATTGGCGGTAAAGTTGCTAACTTCGGAGCCAGTAGTCGGATTTTTTTGTTTTTAGCATTGTTGGAAAGGGCTTTAAGAGGCCTACTACCCTCCGACCACCATAACTATTTATTTTTTAATTAGACCCCAAATGGGTTAATAAAAATAGATATGTTTATACCAAACATGTTAAATTACAATTCGAATTAGCAATTGATGCAATTGGTTTATATTCTCTAATTCATCAAACAATTAGAATTAGTTCGACTAATTCCCATTAGATAATTGAAATTTTTATTCCAATGGTAAAACTAATTGCAATTAGTTGCCATTAGCAAAAAAAAATTGGTTTACCTTTACAATTAGGCATCTAATTGAATTCTGATACTGCAATTAGATATTCAATTAGCTCGAATTAGAATCAATTATTTTGATATTTTCAAAAACAAAAAAAAAACTAAAATATTCATAATATGAATTTCACACATATATATATATATTACTTATGTACATAATATGTACTACATATATTACATACATGCACACCTATTTAACGTACGTACTAACTGTTTAATATCTAGAATGACCGGGTATATTCGCTTTCAGCAATACGAGCTTTTCAAAAGAAAAGTCCGTCAAGCGACCCTGCCTTGGACTATTAATAATGCCCGCAAAGGAAAATCGTCGCTTCACAGCGCCTGAAAACGTAAGCGGTGTGTTGCAAAACAGTGCTATTTCCTTTAATGTATGATATTTGGACCATATATTGGAAGTTTTATCATCATCATTCAAATATTGATGCATCATATTCAAAATAAAATGCAGGCTTTCAGCCTCCTCTGTCAATTTTGACAATGAAGCAGTACTTTCTTCTGCAAAAATGTAATCTGATTTACTAAAAATACACTATATGTATCACTTATGCAGAACTTACCACCATCACTGAAATCATAAAAGGTCGATTCAGTATACGATCCCTCACATTTATGATTTTCGTTTGTTGCAGGAAGGTTCTGCTTGATTGCGTAATCAGTGATGATACGAATAACCCTTTCCGTTATTCGCGTATATGTAAATTGCGGTGATGTTTTTTGTAAGATTTACAGCCAGCTCAACTTTGCGTTTGGAATCAGTGCAGCTGCAGCTAGCGCCAAATCTGCCTCCTCATTTAATTCAAAGAAAGCTCGGAATCGTTTTCTTAATTGCTTTTCCAGCTCTAATGCAATTGTAGAGAATGGATGCTCGATTTTCTGCTGGATTTTTATCAATTTATTGCTCAGAGTGATAATTGTAGGCAAAAGGCAACCATATCCAACACTCTGTTCGCCTTGCATAAAGTCCAGACTCTGAGCAATAGGCGCCACAATCAGCTTGTATGTATCCAAATATGATAGTTCACAGGATGTAAAACGCGGCAGGCTCAATTTATCGCACAACTCATCCAGTTTCGGCTTGCTCTGAAGAAGTCGAACAACGGCGTCGTATAGCGAGTTCCACCTCGTCACAACCGGCACAACGAGGCATCCACCTAAAGTTTCCTGTATCACTTCCGAACTTTTTGGCCATTTGCATTTTTTCCACAAATTATCGCATTTTTTGAACACCTAAATAAATTATATTCTAGTATAAAATATATTAACTAAAACATTTCGTACCATATTGTTCCCCTGGAATAGGGATTCATCGGCTTTCAAAATCTTTATTAAATCAAACGTAGCCAGAAGACTTAATGTGTGGCTAGAGCACCTGTGGTGTTTAGGGAGGCAAATCTTGTTTTGGAATTCTGATATATCATAGCCGTCGTCGTCTTCCATCTCAGAGGCATTATCAACTCCATACTCCTTAAAAGCTTTGACAAAGTTTGACCCGTTGTCAGTTACGGATAGAACAATGTTTTTTCTATTTAAACCATAATAAGTATTTATGTCGGTGGTCATGATATGCCCAATTGCTTCCGCAGAGTGAACTCCAAATATCCTTTTGCACGCCAAAGCAGCTGATTTCCTCTTAAAATCTTTATCAAGCCAATGACAGGTGTATCCGAAAAAGCTTCTGTGATTTCCTGACCAAATATCCGCCGTTGTGCAGACATGTTTCGCTGTGGCTAGTTCGGATTTCACACTTTCTTCCATGCGTTTGTGATGCTCATTAACTTAAGGCCAATACCCTCAATTAAGTTGATGAATGACTGCCTTTCAACCAGGGAAAGCGGCAAGCCTGAATCCACTAGAAATTCAATAAGTTTCTTATCGAAATTTGATTGAATACTCAAGTTTTGGTTGTTAGATTTCTTCGTAAGATATTCCTTATGAATTTCAGGATGCCGCACTCTGAGATGGCTGATAAAATTTTAAGAGACTCCCGTAAAACCGCAAATCACCTTATTGCAAGCAACGCACTTTCCGACTATTTTATCTTTTTTATTTTCTGAAATCTGATACAAGGTTTTTATATAAAATTGATTGATACCTTACTTCGTCTAAAAATTCATGTTAACCTACACCCATAAGTCAACATACTACGGCACACTACTCAAGTACTTTAACAACACAACAAGGAGTTTCGATGTATAGTTTTGTAATGAAACTTTCATACCTTCTTAACTTCAATATAAAAATTCGATGTGAAAATTATATTGCCAAAAGTGCTTTCCATACGCCTCTTCACAAATTGTTCACCATCTCCATTGAACACCTTCCTTTTCTTCGATTCTTTCGAAGGCGTGTATGTAACATCAAAATCCTCATCATCACCAGAAAATTCACTTGCAAATGATATTTCTTCCGGCATTGCGACAAATAAATATGTTTTTAAGTTAACAAAAATACGGGCGTTTTCGGAAATGCATCACTGCAGAGCATTTGATGCGCATCACGTTCGAAAATGCAACACTTTGCAACACTGCAAGAGTCGCATGTTCTAAAAGTAATCAACACTGCGTTGATGCGCAAACAAGTCGCAAAATGCGCAGTACCAAAATGGCTGATGCAATGAATGAGGAAGTACGGAATTTGATATTAATTTAAGTTTTTTTTTTATAAAATTTACTATTTTTAAATTTTTTTAGAGTCGAGGTGGGTGCTAGGGATAATAACCTTATAGTAATCCAAAACTTTTGGAATTCTCCCTTTTTTCCGCACATAAATTGTAATAACAAATTCCTTTTTTTATTCTTTAAAAGTTTTCTTTGTTGCAAACTATTCACTTGGCTAATTCACTTGGCTTATCATCAAATTCACAAATTAAATTTATTAAAAATTTTCCATTGAAATATTTTCGTCATCGGAATTGCAAATCAAAATAAGCAACAATCAAGCATCTGCATCAGCTGATTGGCATCAGCAGTGCAAACGCATCACAGTTGCGCATCAGATGCTCTGCAGTGATGCATTTCCGAAAACGCCCTACCACTTTCATTTAGAATATTAAACAATGCAAACACTTGAAAGTTTGAAGTTTAAACAAATTGCAAAGCACGTTTATTTATTTACATTTCAAACAATTACCAGTTGATAACAATTACGGTAATCGAATAACCACATGTTTGCAAATACAGTGACTTACATCATTATTCGTTCACTTCAATAATTCTTTGGAAAAAAATTATTTTTGTCAAAATAATTGATTCTAATTCGAGCTAATTGAATATCTAATTGCATTCGCAGAGGTCAATTAGATTTCTAATTGTAAAGGTAAACCAATTTTTTTTTGCTAATGGCAACTAATTGCAATTAGTTTTACCATTGGAATAAAAATTTCAATTATCTAATGGGAATTAGTTGAACTAATTCTAATTGTTTAATGAATTAGAGAATTTCACAAAAGAAGGCTAATTAGCAATCATTAGGATTATCTAATCATTATTTAACATCTTTGGTTTATACACAGATTTATAGAGTGTAGAAATGTCTTTGTAATGTAACCCATTTCAACCAGATCGGCTTACAAATACCTGAGATATGAGCAATTATATACTCAAGCTTTAAAGGCCTATATCTCTAGAAGTTGTACCGATCGCGGAGGTAAAACTTTTTGAACTCAGCGCATAAGCTTTTGTCGGTGGTGAAATTTTGGTGTAGATCAGAGAGTTAGTGCCTAATGGGTCGATTATCGATAGCAACCGAACCTTAGTTGCGTTGCCTGTTGCCGAAATGTTATTACATATCGTCAGCTGAGAACTACATAGTTTGCCGCACATACCAAAAAGTATGTTTCGAGAAAAACGGCAAAGAAGTTTTGTACTAATTTTACTCAAATTTTATTTTATGCGTAATACTTATTGGGGCATATGTTTGGAACACAAATATAAATTATCTTCCAATTACATGTAATATCTCAAGTTATTAAGCTTTTACTGAAGTAACATTTTCTGGTTTTATGACCCATAGGCACATTTTTTTAGAAGTTGCTATTTTTGTTAGACGTGGTCCCAAATAAAGGGGTTTTCAACAGAGACGCTACAAAAGTAAATCGATAGGGACAGCAAACGACGCCATATTTTTTCCCGCTCTTTTGACATTTCTCTTCAGTAAGGTTTCCCATTTCATCATGGAAAGATATACGAGCCTATAACGAGTCGAAATTATTAAAATTTACTACCGAAATTTGGAGTCAGTGGCCCCAAAATTTAAGAGGCCTCAACAATCAGCGATGAGGCTCATTTCTGGCTGAATGGCTTCGTCAATAAGCAAAATATGCGCTATTGGTCAGACAGCAATCCACACGTAATCCATGAGTCATCATTGCATCCCGAAAAAATTACGGTTTGGTGCGGTTTATGGGTCGGCGGCGTCATTGAGCAACGGCGTTTTTACACCCTTGTTGAGTCGACTGGACTTTTTTTTTGGTCGTTACGGTTTTTCTACACGACTTGCAACGCCTTGATGCAAACAATTGTGTTTTGATTGATTTTTTCTTCATTTTCGGCTCAATAGTATCAAGCAAGTAGTTAAATGCTGCTTTATTGATCCGAAAGAGGTTTTGAAACCTGTAGATAAATGACATGAATGGCTTGTATCATGGCCCAAAATATAAAAATCATAAAACTTACTTGATATCTGGTAGGTTAAATATATCTGACCTTTGCCTTATAATTTTTCTTAGATCAAGAAAAAAATACATTCTTGCAAACAAATTGAAGAAAATTTTTTTTACATGTTAGGGATTACACTTTTTGGTAGTAAATTATCGATAAGCAGGCGTCACTGGCCGTGACGTCTTACCAAGTACCGATTTTGAAATGATGTGATAACGCCGTCGTTAACAGGTGACCACGACTTTGAGACGTCGACGTCTTGGTCGACGACTTACAGGGTAGGGGTAATTATGTAGACTGTCATATGATGTAGTCCAACGCCGTCGTCTACTTTTAAAACGGCGTCAACTAATACGGCCCAATGCTTTGGTGTGTTTCGTGAACCATAACAATTTTTTTGTAAGTTTTGAATGCAAAATATTACTCTTACGCCAAACAGCGGCCTATGCCCCAGAGTAATGATTATGAAACGTTAAAAATGTGGATGTAGAGAAAAGTCGATACAGAATCCGGTATGTGATGGAAATCGATCGATTTAAATCGAATACTATTTGACATAATAATGATGTTTTTATGTACAAATAGTAGATATTTATTAATTTATTCCTCTTGGATGAAGACGAACCAGCACGAAGAGTTTTCGAAACCGAACTCGAAGGTAGACGAAAAATAGGAAGACTCCGCTGGGGGATCAGGTTGACGAATCACTGCGTACACTTGGCATTACCAATTGGAGAGATAAGGCAAAAGATCGAACTTGTTGGCGAAATATGTTATCTTCGCTTTGTAGGGTCCCTGGCCCCTTGGGGTTGTTCGAAACCGGATAAGTAAGTGAATTATGTGATCATTTTCGACATCCATAATCGTGATGTACTTTGTATACCGGACAAAAAAAAGTTTCATGCAAAAACACGGAGGTCATACACCCCATAACGTTATTTTTTTGTACATAAAAGATATCCATACGACTTAAAGACGTACGCTAGTTTGAGGTCTAATTAGTAACGATTCCAAAATGTTTTAAAATAAAAATTGTTTCAAATTGATAAGATTAAGTCTTGCTCTATAACAAAATACTATCTCTAGAAACCCCCTCAAATTTTAAACTGCAAAAACGACAAATAGCATTTGCCTTAAAAATCAAAAAAATAAATAAATGCTATTTGTCATACGTCTCAGAGACGTACATACGTTATCTCACTAGGGTTAACTATAGCCTAGGGAACAGTTAAGTGTTGTTTAGGATAACTAAAAAAATTACTGTCTAACAATAAAAGTTTCATAGTGAAAAATTATACGGAATAAAAAAATCAAAACCACGTCAATTTCTCATGAAATGACGTTCAAAGTCGGTATTTGCAGTTTCACAAACGAGATTATTGTTACGTGAATTCCCAGGATTGCATAATAAGGATATATTACTACCATTCTGTGACAGGATATAAAAACAACACATATCTTTGTATGTATTTAAATTAAATCACTTTCAAAGTAATCCGGCATTTATTAGAATTCTGTACATAAAGGTATTAATGTAAAATAAATCATATACATATTTCTGCTTTTATTCTACTTGTAGTCATAGAAATCATCATAATCATCACTGTCGTCACCATCATCATCATAACTGTCGTCATCGTCATCATCATCATCATAACTGCCGTCATCATCATCATCATAACTGCCGTCATCATCATCATATTTATAACTGTCATCATCATTATCGTCAGCATCTTCATACTCAAAAGGAATATCAAAATGATCAGCTGTTCTTTGCAAAGTCAATTGGCATTGATGCGGATACGAGTTTAGAGTTGTTAATACTTTTTTCAAAGTCTGCGCGTACTCGGTAATTTCGTCGTCTCGCAAAATATCCAACATGTTCATGTCTCGCACCCAAAAATATGGCAGATAACGATTGTTAAAATATTGTTGTAGTTTATGCAACGTCTGGAAGAGAATAAATTATAAGTACACACATACATACATATGTATGTAACTAGTTGGCAAGTGTATCAAGAACATTATTTCTAGAACGATATGATTTAATTCTAACTTTAGTGTCCAGGTGACTTAGGTCCAAGTTTTGACTGGTTATTTTAATTTGCAATCAGTTGATTTTGATTTATGTTTGATCTGACTTTAAATGCGAAAAGAGTTTTTCAGTGCTTTGTCAAATAAAAATAACCGGTATTCATACATTTATCAGCTAATCGTTACAATGCATCAAACTGACGCCATTTGCAAAACAAAAGTGAAGTGATAAAATACAAAATATTTAATAAAATTGGAGAATATTTAAGCAGAAATAAAGTTGTAACTGCACTACGAGTTAAATGATATGTTTTTATTGTTATTTCAACTAGAATGGTGATTATAATTGTTCACATTAACAATTAAAGAAGCTTTGTTGGTTTCTGTCAAAATCATATGGTCACTTGATCATAGTTTAAATGCCTAACTTTGGCTGTCTAAACAGCAATTAACTACTAACCTAAAAAGTGCATTTAGAGTTTAAATAATGTTTGATCGTTTGATCAAAGATGATTGACCGGTCAAAAATTGGGCCTTAATGTCACTTGAATTGTGTTCCATCGATCAATTTCACTTCATTTGTTAATATCACATACAGTGGTGGCCAAAACAAATGCATCTAAGATTGGCTGCCTTTAACTTTAACATGGTCTATAAGTTTGTAAACTTGTACCACAAAAAGGACAATGATATTTCAATAAATAATAAGAAGTGGCATTTAGATTTTTAAAAAAATTCAGAATGCACAGCTTTTGTTTACATTTCCATATTATCGGCATTTTTATCGATAAATATGAAAATCGGTGTGGACAAAACATGTGCAACTCTCCAATTTTGTTTTAAATAACGTCGTTTTTATAATTCTTTTGGTCGCTGTTCGTCATATATGTATGTAACTAATTAGAAAGCCTGTGTAAAGAGATTTGTAGGAATATTCAGTATTTTGTTATTTTTTCCCATTGAAGCTAAAATAAAGTTCGTTTTAAAATGGATTTGACCTCAGACGGAAAATTGTGAATGCTTATTCTTGTGGAATATCATAGAAAGTGATTGCCGAGAAATATAATGTTTATAAATGTTCAATCGGCCCTGTTCTGCATACAGAATCATTTTGAATCAGAATTTTCTTTCAGAATAGAAAGTCTACAATTTTATGTTCTTAAAACATGAAATATTTTTGTTCTGAATTGTTTGTTTTTAAAATCACAATGCATTTGAATTCTAATTCAAAACCGATATTTTTCTTCTGAATTGTTTTACATAAACCCAAAAATTCTGAAACGTTTTATTTTTGTCTGGTTTGGTTTTACAGAACAGGGCCGAATATCTCGGATTATTGCTACTTTAAAAAAAATTTCAGAAATTTGTATTATACACCGAGGTGGTCGACCGCACAAGACAAGTGATTGGACGGACACTTTGAACATCAGACGCCGTTTGTCTCTTCCTCCAAAATAACTGCAAAATGCAAATATCAGTTTCTGATCGAACAATTCGTAGACGTCCTTTGCAGGCCTCTCTACTCGAACGAAGTCCTGCAAAGAAACTGCTTATATCAAATCGTATTCAGAAAAACCGTTTGCAGTTTGCTTAAGACTATTTAAATTGGCCAGGAGGTAAATGGAGGTCTGTCTTGTATAGTGACGAATCAACATTTAATATTATTGGCAGCGATGGCAAGTGTTACGTACGACGACTATTAGGAAAACGGATCGAAGCACGTTACTGCAAAACGACGGTCAAGCATGGAGGGGGAAGTGTAATGGTGTGGGTTGCTTTTCTGGAGCTGGTGTTGGTCCACTGCATAAAACTGATGGCATTATGGACCGATTTGTGTAAAGACATTTTAGAAAGGGTAAAGCTTCCATATGCCGAATAAGATAAGCCATTGTGGTGGGTCTTCCAGCAAGACGACCCCAAACACTCCTCGAAAGTGGGTAAACGTTGGTTTGGTGAAAATAGAGTTACGGTTATGGAATGCCCACAACAATCACCAGACTTAAATCCCATCGAGTAACTCTAGGAAATCATAAACCAAAAAATTGAGTGAGAAATTTGTATAAGTTCTGATATTTTGTTTCGACGACTGCAAGATGCGTGGAAATCAATCCCAACAAGCGTCATTGGCATACTAATAACATCAATGCCACGAATATGTCAGGCTGTAATGGACAACAACGGATTTTCTAGAAAATATTAAATTCATTTGCATTGAACATCCACTGAAAAATAAGAATATGTATTTTTATGTTTTTTCATAAATTTTTCTAAATATCTTATTTTCAAAGCAATAAAGTATAAAATTTAAAACAAAAAATTGGTTATTTTATTTTCAGGAAATTTTTACGTAATATTTCGTAAACGATGACTTTTGGTTGCATTTGTTTTGGCCACCACTGTAACTAGTAACTACCAATTTCAGTTTTCCAATGTGAGTCAAACTTGAATTGTATTTAAAACCAGCCACCGACTTTCATGTGTCAAGCAATATTCATTTGAAACTTACATGTAGAAATATGTAGCTGACTGGTTTACGCCAAAAGTGGCCCTTACGTCTCCTTACTTGCCACAGGAACGTATGTGTTATGAAAGCACTCTTAAGGCGATTCAAATCGTAGCGATCACGTAAGGACTTAAGTAATCGATAAGCGACCTTTAAATTATTTTTACGCCACAATAACTCACGCTCAGCCATTGGATTGACCATCATGTAGGTGTATAAGCCGGTACTTTCGGGCATTTTACTTCCCTTTTTTGGTATTGCATAAAAATTTGTAAAGTATTTATTTTTAAATGGAGGATATCCTCGGAAATGCATCCAACTGACTTTTCCAAAGGAAATGGCGGGCACAATATCCATTCCAAACTCTCTGTGAGGCTTACACCTTTCACGTACATATATATTGTGAGCCACAGCACGCTTTGTATAAGTTATTTCATAGCTTCTTGGTTGATTCTTTATAGCCCGTTCGATGATATCGTGTATCCACCATTGAAAGTTGGTACGTCTCAAGTGGCCGGTATTGTAGTCGACCAAATCATAAAACTCTTGATAGACATCATGGTAATGACGATCATTGCGGAGATTCTTCATGGTATTGCTCATATACAGATGTATGAAACCGGAGCGATTCTCGTCCAGACTTAGAGTAAGAGGAAACGGAAATCCCAAAACGAAATATACGTCGAATTCCTTTGGTTTTTCGAGTCGTACTCGATTGGGGTAACTGCCTGTAAAAATAAACAAAATAAACTTATTTCGCCTTATGAAGATCATTAGCCCCTTCAACTCTAAGTCAACTGTTTCTGGAGGTATTTTATTCCGTTATTTAAGTACCTACACTGAAAGAAAAACGCTTCGTCGCACGGATGAAACATATTCGTTAATGTTTTTACATTGCTACAATGAAATGTCTCGGATATCCGACAATTTGGTAGTCGCTGCAACGAAAAATTTCATACACGATTTCTTTGACAGTTTTTCATTTCGTTGCTGCAACAACTTTCTTTACGTTCCTGCAACAATTTTATTTAATTTGAATTTTGCAAAAAAAATGGGATAAAAACAAAAAAAAAAGGAAATGCATGAGATTTAAACTATTGATATTTGGTTTATCTCTTAGTTTTTATTGTTTATTTTTATTATTTATTTATTTTGGAGGTTTGCAAACATTTATAGTTGACGAAAAAATTACGTTGCTGCTGTGAATCAGTTGTTAATGCAATGAAACTAATTTTTCTGAAGATAACGAGAGAAAGGCAGTCGAAAAATGAGCGAGCGTGCAAAGAGGTCAGAGGTGAGCGAGCGTGAAGAGAGGTGGTGAGCATCAGTGGTGGCCACATCCTAAATAATCAGTTCCTTTGCAAGAACCGGAAGTGCTAGAGATATTTTTCTCCGCCGGAATAATTTAAATCCGTTTTTTAAAACAAACTACTTATTTCAACTTTGTAATAATCTTTTATTATGGAAAATAAATTGTGTGAATTTATGTGCTTGCTGCGATCGTTTGTGTAAATTGAGATCTATAAATCAAATAGATAAATAAAGAGAATGCAAGGAGCAACACGACAGCAAAGAAAGTGGCGCATCGATAGTAGAAAAACAACCCCGAAATATGTAACTGAACATGTGTGTGTGTTTGCGCATGGCAGCGCAAATCGCAACAAAACGTTTGTTTTAACCATAATACGTTGGCGCTTGTTTGAAATGAAAACGAAGAAGTCAAAGAAACAGTAAGCGTGTTCTTTTTTACCCCGCTAAAGTTAATTATAGCTTACTTTGTACGGGACAGCTAAGCGATATTAAGTGGCATTTCAATTTCCCACTTGAATTCCGACTTGAGCAATGACAATGTTGCCACGTGTTAAATTTCAAAAAATCGCAACAAAAATTTATCTTAAATAAATTTTGTTATCATTTTTTGCGAATGAAAATGTTATCAAAGAGACTCAAAAGCAGAATTTTGCAAAATGGCCTACACATGTATACGTATACTTTTATCTCTACATTTTTATATCTCTAAATTTGAGGGATAGATTTTTATTTCCGATTGAAAACAAAATTGGAATTAAATTGTTCACAACAACGAGCGGGAAATGTTATACGTAATGATCATGGTATAATTATCTATCAGGTATAGCCGTTTAAACATGTGATTACATTTTTTCCATGTCATTTTTCGTTTCACTTGTTAAAATCATATGTATTTTGTTTTCATACTTTTTTTGTATTCTTGTATTGTTGGTATATATTTGTGTAGTTTGACAACTGAAACAAATTATCGAAATTAAAATGTCTATTGTTGCTGCTTACATGTACAACATTTTGTTGGCACTTAGTACAAACGTGTTGCGGTATCGTATTTATTCACCCATTACAGCAAACGTTGCCACATTACGTAGTAATAAGTGCGGATCGTTTTATTTGGAAAGCCGTAAGTGGCGATAGCTTAATGGAATAAAAAACAGCCTTAACTTTTGTCGTTTTGGTAGTTTATAAAACGTTACAGCTGTTCGGTGACTACCTGCGTTGTTACGTTATTTAATGGGTAGTTTATAAAACGCAGAGCAACGTTTTTGATCACTTTAGCTGTCAAATCGAACGCGCCACAGTTCTTCGCGTTAGTTGAAGAAATTACAAATTTAAAGAAAAAGTGTCAATCGAGGATAGGCATTTCATTGCTTATAAGTAGTTGCCAATTTTGGCTGAAATGCATTCGACGGATAGAGCTCACACTTTTTTTTTAAATAATTCAAAATTATACTCTTTACGCACTGAAATTCTTATTTACAATAATAAAATTAGAAATGGAACGTTCAAATAAATAATGCGTTGCAAAACTCTTATAATTATATTTAAAAATTATAGACATCAATTGATGTTGACAATAATAAACAAGAGAACCAATACATTACAATCAATATATACCGCCAGATGGCACGTGTTTTTGAAAAGACAACTAATTTAATACAGATGGGGAAATTTATTGGCCATTTGAACCCCAAAATAACAGGTTTTTTAACACATTTTATGTGAATATTGTTGGTATTTGTAGTATTATAAATAATAGCAATCTTAAACTCTGTGGCCACCGGTGGTGCAATGGGTAGTGTGCGCGCCTCTTGTACTTGAGATCCTGGGTTCGATCCCTGCTCTGACCACCTTAAATTTCTTTCAACGGCGGTCACCTCGCATAGTGACGGCGACACTATCGAGTATTTAGCCATGAAAATGCTTCTCAAAAATACCGTTCGGAAACGGTGTAAAACTGTAGGTCCCAATCAGTGAGTATAAAAACTAGAATGCGCACAGCTCACTGGTTGTGAGAAGCTCTCCCCGATTCCTCCATGGGATGTAATGGGAAACCATTTATTTTATTTATAATCTTAAAATCTCTTGATCTACTGAAATAGAGCTAAATTTTTTAATCCTTTTCATTCTGAGCATTTCACTCAAGATAACTTTTTCTGATCTATAATTGTATATTTTAGTTTGGCAACTCTATAAACCGCATATGTCAGTGACAGCTTTCGTAAACAAACGCACGCGCGAAGTGATATTACTACAATTTTTTGACTTTGGCGTTCGCGTTGGCTTTTGCGTTTACGTTCACTTTCGGGACTTCTAGAATACTACCCGTAGTGTTTCAAGAACATAAAAAATAACAATTTAACGCACAATGAAATGAATCCAATCGAAATTGTAACAAATTTGGTTAAAGTAAATAAAAGCGAGCAGGTGAAGAAAAAGTTTACAGAGCTATCACTGACGGCGAGATTTGGAGCTACAATTGAACGGCAGAAGCCTCAACACAACAGCAATTGCATGACTTCAGAACACAATGATGTGGGGATCTATGTTAAGGGAAGTTTTGAACATAGATCAGCAACTGCTGTGATGAAACCCATAGTGGAGTAGATCTTATGTTCATGGAAAGTACAGTCATAGATCTGTATATACATACATTTCGTCTTAATTAAAAATCTTTGTACTCGTAATACTAACAGTGTATTCATGTACAATAGACAATAAATAATTTCAAACACACTTTCAAAACATTCATTGCTGTAATAAACAAATTCATTACACGAACGAAATAAATTCGTTGCGATAATGAATCATATTCATTGCAGCAACAACCATACATTCATCACAGTGATGAGCAATTTGCAGTTCATGAACACACTTTCGTAGCTGGAATAAAATTGTACATTAGCTCACTTTCGATGACAAAAGTTATTGGGGTGATGGACATTTGCATTCCTATGATGATACTTTTCAGTTCAGTGATTTCTTTCCGCGACGGTCACCTCACCAACATTTATTTTTTCTGTTGTGGAAAAATTTAAGTCTTAATGAAAAGAATTATATTATTATTGTTTTTAATATATTTTAAAAAATCCCTTTGATTGCAAAGAGTAAATACCATCAATTAGATACATAACATATCATAAAAAATGTAAATTTTCAGACATTAAATTGAATCATTTTGGATTTGCATATTTAATACGATTTTGCTTTGTCAGCTGGAACATCGAAGTGCTTTGCCACTTCATCAAAAGTAAGGTGCTTCTCTATCTTCATGGACACTAGAGCTCTGTACACCGTATCTAGGTTGAAATAAAATTTTCTGATTTCATCGGGTGTTAAAATTGCCATTAAATTCATCCGGCGCATCCAAAAATATGGTAGATTACCACATTTAAAACAGCCGCGCAATAGTTTTAACATCTGAAAATAAAATATGATTGAGATTTATTACGTAGCATTCACAACAATCCCACTCTGGTGGAGACCAAAATGTGACAAGTGCTTGGCAATATTAATTCACAAGGCGGGTTTTGTGCATTAAATTCAACTTACACCTAACAATATTTCGGTGACCGGCTTGTTCCAAAATTCGGGCAGGCGCTCGTCAACGGCCCATAGGAAGATTTGTGTCAAAAAGGCACTTTTCAATCGATGCATTTTGTAACGATCGCGCATGGATTTAAGCAAACGGCAAGCAATTTTGAGGTTTTGCTTATCCCACAACAAGTCACGCTCTGCCAATACGTTTACGATCATGAACGTATAGTAGTGAGTACTTTCTGGTATTTTGTCACCGGCCTTTGGTACCGCATAAACATTCTCATAATACTTCGGTGGCAAACGACGAATGCGAATCAACTTGCAGCCGTGTACGGAAATAGCGGGCACAAAATCAATTGAAATCTTTTTGGATAAATCAGACTTGTCTCTAACATAAATATTATGTGCCACGGCATGTTTTTCAAATGTGATGTCATATCTTGATTCCGGTTGATTTTCAATAACCTTTTGTATTATACCATGTATCCACATTTGGAATTTGTCGCGACGCAAACATCGGCAGCTATAATCGAACAGTTGTATCAGTTCTGCAACATCTTTGTAAGCCGGGTCCTTGGAAAGCTTTTTGAAGCCTATCGCCGACCTAAGCCGCACAAAACCAGCACGGTTCTTATCCCGACTTAACTGAATTTCAAATGGAAATTTCAAAGTAAACAGTAAATCGAATTCTTTCGGCAACACCAGACGTACTCCATTGGAGTAACTGCCTGCAATGAAACAACACACAAAATTTGTAAGACAATCCGTTGCAAGGGTAGAACAAGTTTTCAGGAATTCAAGGTTGTATAATAGTATACAAAATACATGGGGCGTATCCACTTCGTATTTATATCGTTCCGGAGTTTATAATTATGTATGTATGTATGTATATCGTGAATATACCCTCTTTGAATTACGTGAATACTCCACTTGAATTACGTGGGATAGTGTTAGAGGGTTTTCTTCTGGAGTATATCTAACACCACCGGCTTCGCAACTTCGTGAAATACTTTAAAAAATAAATAAATAAATATTGTTTCCCATTACATCCCATGAAGGGACTGGGGAGAGCTTCTCACAACCAGTGAGCTGTGCGCGTTATAGTTTTACACTCACTGACCGGGACCTACAATTTTACTCCGTTCCGAACGGTATTTTTGAGAAGCTTTTCATGACTAAATACTCGATAGTGTCGCCGTTATTGAGCAAGGTGGCAACTGCCTACTAAGATAACAAATACATACATACATACATGCTAAATTTTTGGCGAACAGCTGTCGTCTTAAGCCCGGTATTCAGTTTTTATGAAATTTTCGTTATCATAAGAAGTGCGTGTAAAAAAAAATAACGAATATTTCATGAACCGAAAATTTCGCTCACTTTTCATTTGCTTGGTACTCAGCTCTCTGCGAAAATTTCGTAGGTAACACCAATTACAGGGTTGTCGCGCCCAAGTTATTTCGTACGAAAACAATTGTTTGATAATTGTTTGGAACCGGAATTTTGACATTTCGATCATTTTAACAATAAGAAAGAACACCATATGTGTTAAAAATAAAATGGAGTGTATAGAGGAATTATACGTGAAATATTTTCGAGGTAAATACAATGATAGGTGGTAACTCTCCGCATCAAAATTTTCCCTTTTAGAGAAATTACGAAAAATTTCGCAAGAACTGAATACGGGACTTTACTAAGAACAATCATTATCACGATTGCATTTGAATAAAACAGACATGTTCAAAATAGAGTTACGAGACAGTAGATAGGCAACTATTATGGCTAACTAAGCCTAAAAAGCATTCTATTTAGACTCTCTTTGTACTGAGCATACATCCAGTAACTAACTTTTTCTTTTGAATGTGAAAAAAACTCCGATTTTACATATTCGAAGTCGCCGCGCCTAAGGCTACAAAGTTCGTATCGCTTTTAGTTATGTATTTTCGTTCGTGGTGTTCATAATAGAAAATACTATCTATGTACCCGTGGTAAAATAAGTAAGGTAAACTCGTTAGAACAGCTGATTTGAACATTTTTCTTGCTTAGGTGTTTCCCTTATGTCAAATTCACACGTATTTTGTTTTTGTAACTTTTTGTTTACTTTTACAGCAGCTACACACATGTAGAAAATTTTGACAGATTATGGAAACCAAAACAAAACAAAATGTTGTAATAATTCCTACTGCGTTTACCTTACTTATTCTACCATGTATGTACCTATCGGTGGCCGTCGGTGGTGCAATGGTTAGTGTACGCGGCTCTTGTTCATGAGGTCCTGGGTTCGAACCCTGCTCTGACCACCTTCAAATTTCTTTCGGCGGCGATCACCTCGCATAGTGACGGCGACACTATCGAGTAGTTAGCCATGAAAAAGCTTCTCAAAATACCGTTCGGAATCGGTGTAAAACTGTAGGTCCCAATTTGTGAGTGAAAACTGGAAAGCGCACAGCTCTGAGATTGTGAGAAGTTCTCCCCGGTCCCTTCATGGGATGTAATGGGAAACCATTTATTTATTTTATTTTACCTATACAAGCACGGTAAATCAGACACTGCTCCTGTGAACTACCACCTGCTAATGTACATTTTGAAGGAAGCTTTATCATTTAGTTTGTGTTCGACAGCCATTGAAAGCAGACAACCTCTTGAATTTTGACGAAAATGGAAAAAAGTGAATTTCGTGTGTTCATCAAGCATTATTTTTGGAGTAAAAAATACATCACTGAACCCAAGTAAAAGCTTGATAAATACTATGGGGACTCTGTACCACATTGCCTTGCCATTCACATCGATTACCTTCAATGGGGTAAAACGATCACCGGCGAACGTTATTCACAGATTGAAAAAAAAAATTAATGGTTCCCATTACTCCCAAGAAGGGATTGGGGAGAGCTTCTTACAACCAGGAGCTGTGCATACAGTTTTACTCGGGTTCGGAACGGTAATTTGAGAAGCTTTTTCATGGTTAAATTGTCGATAGTGTTGCCATCAGTAAGCGATGTGACCGTCGTCCAAAGAAATGTAATGAGCTCAGAGCAGGGATCGTACCCACGTTCTCATGTACAAGAGCCGCGTACACCAACTATTTGCACCACCGTCGGCCAGCTTGAGAAACCCTATTATTTGGAAGGAATAAAGAAATTGGAAAAACGACCGACTAAATGTATCGAGCTAGTAGGAGAAATAAAGTTTTTTTGTCAAAAACAAATATTTTTTATGTGATATGCTCGTGTAATTTGCTCGTGCCCGACGTCATGTTACACGTTAATGGTACTGTGCGCTCACAAATCTTATGTTAATGACAAATTTCAATTACTTGTGATTTTTTCGATGTCTTTATGTCCTTGTGCGACAACTACTCTAAATCGAGTTCTTTCATCGAGCACACTCTCGAACTGTGCAACACTCAATCGAATACACACACAACTATGATAAAATTCTACCATGCACAAAACTAGATTTGCGTCGAACTCGTTCACTAGTTCTCGAACTCGTTCATTTAAGGTGCCCGGACGTAACAATCACGAGCATACTCGTCATATGGAATATGTGTATTATGTTCTGGAAGATGATGTCTGGTCAAAAAAATAGAACCAAAAAGTGCTAGAAATGCATTCATTCATAGTTTATGTAATTTTACTTCAACATGGTTGGATTTTGTATAGATATATATATAATAACACTATCAATGAAGAGAGTAAGAGAGAGAGAAACAGAAATTTTGACTGTCTACTTGTACATCGTTTTTGGTAGAATTGTGTAGTTCATGAGTTATACAGTAGACATTTGCACAAGACGTCTTAACGAGACCTTTGCTTTTCAAAACATTTACTGTAGCGAAGTTGCGACAACCAAGTACTTCGGGGTACTGTCGACAAAGCATTAGTGCAGGTGTGTATGTGTGGATGCACAAAACTACAATACGATGTGAAGCGAACAAAAAGTATGTGTTTGTATGTCTACACATGGACATGGGACTGTCCTTGGAGGTGGAAAGTTTCTTATAGCCATTCACTTAGGAGTGGCCAGAAATGATTCCTTCATAGGGCATTCTAAGCAGCTCAATACTTCCACGCAGTAAGTCCTGGGCAATGGCTTTATCGAAAGCCTCCGTTAGCTAGCTAAAGTGAAAAGTCTAAACGAATGAGCGGCCTGATTGGTTATGCGATCGCTGATACGTCTCATGATTACATGATTATTGGGTGACTCTGTCATTGAAGCTATAACTAGTGGACATATTACTCTGTCCTTTGAAGGCGGATGAGCCAACGGCGGATCAAAATTGAAGAAACCAAAATCCAGTTTCGACTCAATGCATTCTGGTCAGCGTCTGATCCATAATGGGAGGCTGAAACATGATGATCCTGGCAGTAGGTAATTTGCAAACCATGGTGGGCTGGGGTTGCCTCCCGCCGCCGTTATAAAGGGTTTTTCAACAGAGACGCTACAAAAGTAAATCGATAGGCACAGCAAACGACGCCATATTTTTCCCGCTCTTTTGACATTTCTCTTCAGTAAGTTTTGCCATTTCATCATGGAAAGATATACGAGCCAACAACGAGTCGAAATTATTAAAATTTACTACCGAAATTTGGAGTCAGTGGCCCCAACTTTAAGAGGCCTCAACAATCAGCGATGAGGCTCATTTCTTCCTGAATGGCTTCGTCAATAAGCAAAATATGCGTTATTGGTCAGACAGCAATCCACACGTAATCAATGAGTCATCATTGCATCCCGAAAAAATTACGGTTTGGTGCGGTTTATGGGCCGGCGGCGTCATTGGGTCGTACTTCTTCCGTGATAATCAAGACCGGCACATTACTGTGAATGCGAATCGCTACCGTCCAATGATAACCGAATATTTTTGGGCCCAATTGGATAATATGGACTTGGAGGACATGTGGTTCCAACAGGACGGCGCCACAAGCCATACAGCGAATGCCACAATCAATTTATTGGAAACCAAGTTTGGTGAACGAACGTGATATCTCACGAAATGGCCCAGTCGATTGGCCGCCTCGGTCGTGCGATTTGACGCCGTTAGATTATTTCCTGTGGGGCTACGTCAAGTCTACGTCGAACATGAGTCCACGTCAAGTCTACGTGGAACGTGAAATTGCAGCAGTATCGGCCGATTTATGCTTGAAAACCGTCGAAAATTGGGTTCAGCGACTGGCATTCTGCAAGCGTGCCCGTGGTGGCCATGCAAAAGAAATCGAGTTCCATACATAATGACATCGAACGTACTTTCACAGGAATAAAAAATTTCATTGGTATCTAAAACCGGTTTTGTTTTATTTAAAAAAATTTTGTAGCCTCTTATTGAAAAACCCGTTATAAGCAATGAAAATACACGGAAAAAATAATGAACAAGAAACACCCTAACTGTGGACGACCCTTATAACCCCACTTTCCAACTGACAGATGTCCTCGGAAAATGTAAAGCTGACAGCACAGCAATCCAGGAAATGCGATGGACAGAATATGGTTGCACCAGAAGGAAAAACTGCGATATTTACTACGGCTGCGTTCAGCGAAAAATTCAACCCAATTCGCACCAAAGCGAAATATTTCATCATCTCGTTAATTTGTGTGCACGCACCGACAGAGGATAACGATGATGAGGTCGAAGAATCATTTTATGCGCGTCTGGAGGAAGTATACGAACGCTGCCCTGACCAAGACATTAAGATTATTCTAGGCAATTTTAATGCCAAATTGGGAAAGGAAAGTGTCTTTCGACCAACCATCGGCGATCACAGTTAACATGATACCACCTCTGGTAATGGAATAAGACTGATAGACTTCGCCGCTGCAAAGAACATGGTCGTTAGTAGCACACGATCCCAGCATGAGGACATGCATAAGGCGACCTGGTTAGCTCCTGATCAGAAGGCGAAGAACCAGATTGATCCCTTGGTAATAGATGGCAGACACTCTTCTAGTGTAATGGATTGTATGATTCGAGGTACCAATATCGACTCGGATCATTACCTGGTGGCTGCGAAAGTTCGCACCGGCCCCAAAGGGGCGAAAAGGGCGAAAAGCCGAACACGGGAAAAGCTACATATTGACAAGCTGCAAATACCAGAGATATCACAGTCCTATCAACAAAAGCTCATTCGCTCTCCTGCTGGAGTAGAATACTCCCCTTTTTGAGGACGCAGTAGCGGAGTGGAAGCACATCAGCCATTCTTTTGAAACCGCTGCAAGGACTGAACTTAGCTATTGAACCCCGTGGAGGGATAGCATTGCAACTGATGGAAAAGACGCTGAACCTATGGCAACGAAACATTCAGTTACAACGGGAGGCGGTACAAGAGGCCGAGAAGGGAGGAAAACCAGAGGCTAAGAATATCAAATAACGCTGCCCTCCTGCAAGGTCGAGAATTGAAATCTGGTGACTGATAAGCAGTGTGTGCGCTTAAAATGTGGAGATACCACTCTTCAGCAGTACTCGACTCAGATTCTTCCACTGAAGATCAGGAGGTAATGATTGTGGAAGACAGTGTAGATTGTGAACAAGGACAACATCAGCCTGGAGATAAATAAGAGAATTATGTTTGCAAATAGATGCTATTCTGGGCTCAGCAAGCAGTTTAAGAACAAAGACCTCTCTCGACAGACAAAAGTTCAGCTGTACCAGACTCTCATTTTACCTGTCGTGACATATGGCTCCGAAACTTTGGTCATATTGCTAGCGGATGAAAAAAACCTGGGAGTATTCGAGAAAAATTCCCCGTAAAATAGATGATCCTGATAACAAAAAAGGGGAATACCAAGAACCGTCGTTGGAACCAAGAGCTATATCGTTTATATTCTGGCGTGTTCATAGCTAAAATAAAAATAAATGGTTTCCCGTTACATCCCATAAAGGGATTAGGGAGAACTTCTCACAACCAGCGAGCTGTGCGCGTTCTAGTTTTACACTCACTGATTGGTTGGTTTTACACTCATTTGTTCATAGCTAGGTGAATCAAATTAGGCCAATTACGTTGGCTAGACCCTGTTATCAGAATGGACGAAGAAGAGCCAGCACGAAAGGTTTACGATAACGTACCCGATGGATGCAGGAAAAGAGGACGACCAAGACTCCGGTGGAAAGACCAGGCCGAAGAATCCCTCCGTTCCTTGGTGTTACCAACTGGCGAGAAAAGGCGAAGAATAGAACCAGTTGGAGAAATATGTTAAAATTTATTTAATTTGTTTGTTAAATTAATATGAGTAAGACATCGGCCCTCATGAGGTTGTAAAATAACCAAAAAAAAAGTAAAGGGTACTGATAACTTGTAACAATTTGTACAATGTTGCATGTTGTCTATTTACATACACCAAAAAGTCAGTAACGAGAGAGCAAAAGAGATTATTTTGACAGTTCGATGGTAGAGAGCTTACAAGTTTTTACTAATGAAATTTCTGCCAGTAAGAACATGTTTTGAAACAATATTTTATGTAGGCAACAAAACTATGAAATAGGAAACAAATAATCATTGGAATTTTATGTTTCTAGACAAAAAATGATTTTGAATGCTCTGAATGAACCTTGAACTACTTATTTAAAAAAAGGATAGTTATGGGGATTTTTAATGTTTCGTTCAAACTGCGGTATTCGGGTTTTCAATTCTTACGTTGCAAATCAGCTGTTTAGATATAAAAGTTCTTATTTCTTGCAGGTTTTTTCTGGATTGTCGTCTGTGTACTTTTGTGATATTTTCTACGGGGAGAGTAAAATGTACCTTACTCTTTCAAAAATAGTTACTGGATATTTTTTAATGGAAAATACACAGACGGGACTATGATTAAAGCAATACTTTTCAACATGCAACTTACATATGCGACCAAGACTAATCTCATAGATTTACTGAGAGAAGTGGTTACTCTAGGTTTAGAATTACTCTATGACCACAATATGAGTAATGCCTATTAATAAAATTATAATTGAAGAGTAAAATGAGATCGCGTTAATTGTGAACACTGCGAGAGTTACGAAACGTAGCCACTTTCGACACAATGAGTTTACATGCTTACTCACTCCATCACATACATTGCCTATAGAATTTGCAGCTCTAACTCTGCGATGAACATAGTTTTTCAAATTTTTTTGTGCACATTTTGAAGTTTCGTTCAAACGCTAGTAGTTGTAATTTTGATTCAAGCAATCCGGGTGTCACACCCATCTCTAGTTCATATCCTCAAAGAGAATGTACAAGTAGATAAGAAACTTGCTTATCCGGTCTCGGACAACCCCGGGAGGTCAGGGACCTTACAAAACGAAGATAACATATTTCGCCAACCAGTTCGATCTTTTCCTTTATTTCTCCAGTTGGCAATACCAAGTGTACGCAGGGATTCGTCAACCTGATCCCTCCATCGGAGTCTTGGTCTTCCTATTTGTCGTCTTCCTTCGAGTTCGGTTTCGAAAACCCTACGTGCTGGTTCGTCTTCATCCATTCTACTGACATGGCCTAGCCAGCGCAATCGCGTTATCTTGACCCGCTTAAATATGTCAATGTTAGGATAAAGCTCATACAGCTCATGATTCATGCGTCGCCGATACTCGCCGTTGTGCACTATAGGGTCAAGGTCATACTGCAAAGGCGTATGAGTTTTGCAGGAATACCAAGCTCAGACATTGCTTCATAGAGTTTCTCCCGTATCGGACTATCGAAGGCCGCTTCAAAATCGATAAATAGATGATAGGTGTCGATTTGTTTTTCGTGTCTTCTCCAGGATTTGACGTAGCGTGAAAATCTGGTCAGTTATCGATTTTCCAGGCCTAAAGCCACACTGGTATGGTCCAATCAGGTCACCTTTTTTAAATATGGGATATAGTACACTGAGACTCCAATCGCCGGGCATGCATTCATCTAACCAAATTTTGCTAATGAGCTGATGCATGCACCTTATCAGCTCATCGCCGCCAGCCTTAAACAGCTCCGCCGGTAATCCATCGGCTCCTGCGGCTTTGTTGTTCTTAAGCCGGGCAATAGCTGTTCTGACCACGTCTTGGTTAGGAGGGGGGCAATCGACGTCGTCGTCCATATTGTGATCGATTGTCCCATCGTCATTGGATATCTCAGGTACTAGTAGCGCGGAGAAATGCTCTCTCCATATTCCCAACATGCTCGGCACATCTGCGACGAGATTTCCGTCCTTGTCTTTACAGAAGGGGGGCCCTAAACCATGTCCATTAGTTCCGTTTTTAACTTTTTGGTAGAATTTTCGGGCTTCGTTCTTCCTTCTGTATGTCTCAATTTTCTCACTCTCGCGCTTTCTCCACTGCCAATTCTTACGCCTAAGGAGACGGTTTACCTCCTTTCTTTTCTCCTTATACCGCTCAGTTGCAGCTCGCGTTGCAATTGACTGAAGCATTACCATACGTGCAGCGTTCATTTCGTCATTTGCAATGCCACACACTTCATCGTACCACGGTTTATTGCGAAGCGGTTTTTCGAAACCAAGTACGGTTGTTGCGGCAGTTTTTATAGAGTCGGAAATGGGTTTCCACTGCGCATCAGAATCGTCATCGGGAGGGGGTGGGTTCTGTGCCAAAAGTAGAGCTTCCTTGAGTAGGCTGTGGCTACCTCTGGTAATTGCAGCTTTCCGATGTCCACCTTCCTCTGCGTCTGGTTTGGTACGATTTTCGCTCTACTTAATCTTGTGCGAACCTTTGCTGCTACCAGGTAGTGATCAGAATCGATGTTAGCTCCTCTGATCACAATGGATTACACTGGATGAGTGCCTTCCATCAATTACCACATGATCAATTTGGTTCTTAGTTCTTTGATCAGGGGATACCCAAGTAGCCTTGTGGATGTGTTTATGCTGGAATCTTGTACCACTAATGACCATGTTTTTTGCCGCGGAAAAGTCAATCAGTCTCATACCGTTGTCGGAACTGTCAGCATGTAGACTGAAATTGCCAATAGTTGTATTAAACACATTCTCCCTTCCTACTTTGGCATTAAAATCTCCTAGTACAATCTTAATGTCATGGCCAGGGCAGCGGTCATACGTTTCCTCTAGGAGCTCATAGAATATGTCTTATCATCTTTCTCTTCTGTCGGGGCATGCACACTAATTAGGGAAATATAAAAATATTTCGATTTTATCTGGATTGTGGCTATACGTTGAACCTAGAGACTAGATGTCGCAGTCTTTTGCCAACTACAAATCCGCAACCAAATTCATGTTTTTTTCATGGCAACTGTAGTATATATCGCAGTTTATTTTTCTTGTGCAGCCATGTCCTGTCCATCGCATTTCCTGGATAGCGGTAATGTCAGACTTATAACTTTCGAGGACATCTGCCAGTCGGATACTTGCACCGGATCTATATAGAGTT
Source organism: Phaonia tiefii (assembly GCA_963931995.1). Taxonomy (NCBI): domain Eukaryota; kingdom Metazoa; phylum Arthropoda; class Insecta; order Diptera; family Muscidae; genus Phaonia; species Phaonia tiefii. The sequence goes on from OZ008371.1 coordinate 210,745,846, forward strand.
CTTACATTCCAAGTGCATATCCGTAAATCGTGGTCCTTATAACGTTTGCGGGGGTCGTCAACAAATAGGGGTTGTTTATGTTTTCTTGTTCATTTACGTATTTTCACTGCCATTATGAACGGTGGCGGGAGGCAAACCCAGCCTACCGTGTTTTTGCATTTTACCTACTGCCAGGATAATTTGATGCAGCCGCCCATTATGGATCAGACGCTGACCAGGATGCGATATGTTGAACCTGGAGTTTCTTCTTTTAGTCTCTATCCGCCGTTGGCCCGTATATTTGGCTCATCCGCCTTCTAAGGACAAAAGAATATGCCCGATTGTTTGATGAGCTTCAGTGACATAAGTCACCTACTAAACCTCATTTGATGCTCATTTGATAAGAAACAACCACCGCAATGTGGCAACCCTTGTAGAAGAGAACAAAAAAAGAGTGAAGCGCCTTGTTTCTCTGCTCTCTCTCTCTCTCTCTCTCTACTATCTTCGGTGATTATTTCAATTCACGAGCAGTTTTCTTATGATGTTACAGTATCTAACTATAGAAATTCCAACTATGTTTATATAAAATTATATAAAGTATGTAAAAAGTATGAAATAATCAAGTTATGACGCGAGAGAGAAATGCGTTTGAGTGAATCGCGTCGACTTTTTGTTCTCTTCTACGAGGGTTGCCACATTGCGGTGGTTTTTTCTTGTCTACTTGCACATCCTTATAATAAGTGGCAACTATGTAACTCGATGTGAATGTTAAGAGTCCGTTTCTTCATATTTTTATTCGTTTACGTTAGAGTTAGCGAAAGGACACAAAAATTTAAGTTTTTTATTATTTTTTTTTTGTTTGACATAAATTATAACTGAAATTGATTAAAGGGAATTGACCACAAAACGTGCAAACACAAAACAGTACCAATTTGAATGCATAATAAATATTATGGTGTTGCAAACCGATATGGCAAAGGGCTGTTTAAAGACGCCGGAGGCAAAATCAAAATGTGGAAGTTTATGGAAGCGGCTAGAAAGTGACCTCAACATCTTAGGGCCACCAATACGTGACGTACTTAGCTGGAAGAAGGTATGTTTGGTGTACAATGTATTTTAAAATTTTTTATAATTTTGTAATATGTTTTCCACTTTTGGTCCGATCATAAAAATAATTTAAAGGCGAAGTTTCGAAAAAATAAGCTTAATTTTTTCGGCACAGGTGGCGGCCCACCTAGATTATGCTCTATATCACCGCTAGAAGAGAGGGCAATTGAGTTCCTAAATACGCAAGAAGCAGTCGAAGGACTGCCAGGAAAAATGTTCGGCGCAAAAAATGGCACGACTGCTGATAACCCGATAGAGCCAACAATCATGGAAGAGGAAGCAATCGATGCTCATCCGCGCTTCGATCGTCTACACCTTGTCCTGCGACCCAAAGCTGACGTGTCGTGTCGATAGGCAACTATTAAAAAAACACGTCGACAACCAAATCGACTATCAGAACAAATCCACTAAAGTCCTTAATAAAATATACGACAAATTAAAATCTTTAGTCAGGCAGAGTCGGAAGAAATTGGAGCTGAAAGAAAAAAAGACAACGCAACAGAACCTATTTGTTGGATTTATAAAATTATTACTCTTCATAAGAAACTTTTGCACAAGAAAACGTTTGCTTCAAAAATTTGCAGAAACAATTAACATTTGACAAATAGTGTTGCCACCTCAATTCAAATTTTTATTCGAAAGTAGTGACAACGTGTTGGTCACACTTTTTGTTCGATCCGTATATTTTACATGGTACCATTTCAAATACGAATCGAAAACAACTTGCGAACAGTTTTAGTATTCGAAACGAGTTACATAGAGTTAAAAAAGAAAATATCAAGGATGGAGAACTAGCTATGTGTATTCCTGAAAAGTGGAAACTACATTTTCTAAATGATCTCTAAAAGTCGTTGAAAATAAATTAAGGTATGAATGATTTCTGTATGTACTTACCAAAGAGGCAGGTTCCGGCGAACAATTTATCGAACACAGGACTAACACGTCGCATTTCGCGCAAAAGCCAAGTTCTGACTTCGTCATACATTTGCGTATAGGGACGTCGGTCTTCATCTTTAATGCTTATAAGATTATCAATCTTGCGCAAATGTTCTTCGAATGGAAGCATTTTGTCAAATCTAGAATTGCTGAAATATAAAAAATATTTAATAATAAAATCCATTACAGAATCGACATCTAATCAATCATGTTATATTAGGCGTGTTTCGTTTACACCGCTTGCTTAGATTATCACTTATTTTGTATGGAGAACTAAGCGATATTAAGCAACACTTCAAATTACTGCTTACTATCAATCTATAATCGCTAACTTGTAACGAAAACACATATAATATCATAAAATAAATTAACATCCTAATCACGCAAATTAGATGCACTTCAGTTGTCATTTTTGGCATAACATACTACTTATACATAAAAACTCGTAGTACTTGCAGTAACATTTTCAACACTTGTGTAACTCATTAAATAACAATTCATACGCCGCCGCCGCTGCTTCGATTTCTACGTAATCAAGCAGCGGCCTGGCTTGGCGGGGTAAATGTATAATTTCAATAGAGTATAAAGGGCGTTTCGAAGGAAAGCTTATAGGTATATTGTGAAGGTGAAAAATAAGATGTATTTAACAAAATTTTTTATTAATTTCCCAAGTACCGTATTTAAGAATTTATTTCTTAAAAGTAATATCGTCTAAATGTAAACCTTCGCGTTCACTGCATTCATTCAAATTTCCTATGACGGCTCGGCAGGTCAACTCCGTGATGGCTGCGATTTTGTAGCGAATATTTGTTTCAAATGCACCAGACCCTATAACAGGAAAAAGTTTTAGATCATTCTGCAAAATGAGGTGTAATAATGACCTGTGCACATTTAAAGCACTTGCGCACAGACTGGTTTACACACTCCACGTTTTCTGGAGTTATTGATGGCATTGGCCGACCAGATTTTGACTTTTGTAGTGTTGAACCGGTTCTTCAAATTTGTTAAATCATTTTCGAATAATAAGGATGCTTGGCGCATCATTCCAGTGACGAAAACCTCTTATATACGCTACAACAGTCGCTGAATCACCGTTTTGTGAAACACTCGCAAGCACTGTGCGCGGTCCGCTCTCGGGAAACATTCCATAGGGACTGAACAGTGACACCCCTCAGATACAGTGTTTTTTATTTTCCAACCCGATGTTTTTAAAATCTAAATAAAATATATAAAAATACGTATAAATCACCGAAAGCGCAATTGCACCATCCGCTTCGTCACCAATATGGGCCGTTATCATTATTTGGAGACTCTTACGACTCAAATGAAACCTTATGCTTTGGAACACATGCCCGTTTCATTTACTTTCATGCACGACAATAACCCCAAACCCCATAGTTGAAGCTGGCAAAGGAGTGGTTTTCTAAGGTAAACATCTCCGTTTTAGACTGTGAGGCACAAAGTCCTAACTTGAACCCGATTGAAAGCCTCTGGAACAATGTTAAATTTGCGATTGCTCAACAGAAGTGCAACAACTTGCATGATCTTTACACTTGACTATAGAAGGCTTGGTACTCGGTTCCCAAAGAGCGTTGCCAGAATTTGATTCAAAGCACGTCCCGTAAATACCAAGTGGTACTTGAAAATAAAGATTACATTACTAAATATTGAACAGATAAACTAAAAACATTAACATTCATATTATTTGTTAAAACAGAACCTGTTTATTCCAGAAATTTTAATTTGTGCTATTTTACTGCCCAGCTAAAATCTGGCGTTGGAAATTTCGTCCAAGTGTATGTTTTATTTTAAAGAAGAATATGCATTTTAAGTTTTAAATGTTTACAGATTTTGTTGCCAGAACTAAAATAAAATAAAAACTATGTTTGAGTTTATGACAACGTTTTGTGCTAATTTATTGTCCATGGTTGTATATATAATCGTCTTGCTCTAACGCATAATATGTAGCCATTCTTGCAAATGCTTATTTTCTTCTTCTCGTCTTTGATTACACAACAACGATATATAACTCTGTTATTCTGAAATTTCCATACTGGCATCTTTATGCCTGCCCAAGGCAGAGATGGAAACGGTAATTTCAAGTGTCCCTCAATATCTCAAAACTCTCCACACAAAATAAGCGATAACCTGATAAAAATAAACCAAAACACGCCTAACTCTCAATAAGTCTGTTCGCGTACTGGATAATTTGTACAAAATATTACTATGTATTTCTTACTTCCCTGTAGGAAGTCTGGGGACAAGTGTCTCCATGTCACCACTTTTGTCAACTATTATGGTGACATTGTCGACAATTTGTCTACAACTTGTCTACAAATATTTGTTTGGCTTTGATGTGTAGAGAAATTTATGACAAATGGACGTCAATGCTTCTTCTTCGTTTTCATTGTTTCGCTTTGTTTGGTTGTGAAAACACGTGGTGTCGCGTATATTTAGTTGGAAAATAATTTAAAAAGAAAAAGTGAGTTTTAAAAGACTGATAGCATTTTTTTTAATGTAATTTAGCTAATAAATATGATTTTAATTTTGAATTTTACGTCATTTTATTTGGTAAAAAATCACAACTGTTGACAAAAATAGCGACAATGGACTACTGATTCACTGGTTCCAATGTCTCCATATGGTTCCAAAAGTACCACCTAGTCAGTAGTACTTGTGGCAGTAGTTGATTCTCAATGACAAGCAAATGTTAAATGTCAATAGAATTTTACATTGCATGGGGTATATTTGGTCAGTAGTACTGGCGACACAGTCAATAGTAAGTCAGTAGTGTTTCACTATAGACCTTTCCTACAGGGTTGATAGTGTTCGTTTACACCAAACAGCCAGTAACGAGAGAGCAAGAGAGAGATTATTTTGACAGTTCGATGATAGAGAACTTGCAAGTTTTTACTGGAGTAATTTTTGCCAGTAAGAATTTGCAAGTAATAACATATGTTTTGAACAGCTGTTTTATGTAAACAAACAAAATTAGGAAATTAAAGAAATTTAACAATGGCAGATGTAAGTACGAAAAATAACTTATTAACATTTTATTGGAATTTCTTCATAAAATAGATTCCCAACAAAGTGCAGTGTGCTCGTGGAGTTAACGATCTAATACAGCAGCAATCACGAACACTTCCCGGTACCTCGACATCGTCAGCAGATCATGTTCAACGGATTGGAGGTATTTATAGTTTTGTTTAGTAAAAAGGCAAAAACGTAAACAAAGGCAAAAACGTAAACACAAATCAGCTGTTTACAAACAGATTTTAATTTCTTGCATGTTTTTACTGGATGTCGTTCGCGTACTTTTTCTGATATTTTTTACTGAGAAAGCCAAATCATTCTTACTCTCCGAAAACTAGTTATTTGATAATTTTTACTGGGAAAGTACGCGAACAGACTTAATCACATTTGGAAAGTATATACATATTTATGTATGTATATACATACATAATACGTGCGAATGCATGTGTGGATATGTGTAGGTGAATGCATAATACATGCCTGTTGGTTAAAGGATATTCGGACGAAAGGAGTTACTTCACAACTTTGTGCGTCACTCTTTTTCCCCCATGCCATTTGCAAAAACAAAGTGTACCAAAGTTACGACTTTATCATCCCTGGCACTAGACTGTTAAAGAACGATGCGCTTGGCAGTTGGAAGGCGCAGCAGAGAACCCAAAGTCGACCCAAACTATAGCAAATACAAAAACAAAACGAATGCCAGCGACGAAATAAATGAGAACAACAAAAGTACGCAAGCCACCGTCGTGCATGCACAACAGCACACCGTCACATTGCCTTATCAAACAGCGGCGTAAATTGGACGGCATACGACATCATCATCGTCGTAAACATCATCATCATAATCATCGTCGACAAGAACATCATCATCTCTATCGCCGCCAAGGCATTCATGTTTGTTCGAATGTGTGCATGTGTGAGCGACTGGATGGCTGGCTTTCTGGTCGGCTCCTCTAGGCGTAGTACGCCAACAGTGTCAAACGCAAACGTCGATGTCGGTGCTTTTACCGACGTTATTGCTATACTACGGACATACATCCATCCATATGTACATACTATGTGTGCGATGTGTGTGCCCACTGCCATCCATCCCAGTGTACGGTCATACATACCATGTACATACATACAAGCAAGTACATGTACATATATATATTTTTCTAGTGGCTCCGGCTGACTCTTTCGTAGAGCAGCGAACAGCCAGAGTTAGCAGCAAAAACAAAACAACAAGAAATCGCGGAATGAACGAACCGAGCAAAACGAACGAACAGCCAGACAGGCCGTGCTACTAAAATCATGCCACTCGCTCGCATACTACTGCTGCTGCTACTCATTGCTGTACTCGTCCGTAGTATATCCTCGCGCTCCTCCACCTCCTTTTGATAGCACACCACCGCATCCTTTTCCCTACACCAGACCGCATCGATGATGTGGGGCGTCATGGCCTCGCCTCATACTGCACACACAGAAAAGGCAGGGAAAACCGCTGGCTGTTGTGTGCGCTACAAGAGAATCAACGACGCAGCGACTACGGTGACGTTCAACATTCTTAGTGAGCAAACACAGGCACAAACACATGAACTCACGCTCAAGTATCTACACAAAGCTACAAATAAACCTACAAACTTACACGTAATATTGGAGCGCACCAACGAACGAGCAAGCTCTTTATTGTGCTTGTCGCGCTGTTAGCTGCTGTTGCTATAATGTGCGATTCTTTTTTGTGCTTAACGTTCGTGTGCCCCGTCTCTCGCATCCATCACAGGAATTCATAGTATAAGGGCGGAGGAGTAGTACTACAACACCGTCGTCATTGGCGAAGGAGAATGTATGTGTTTTCATCAGTCGACGTCAAGCGAGAAATTTCGCCTTAAATTTGCTCTCTTCATCTCCCTTCCTTATAACCAACTCTCCTTCTGTACAGCGATGTACACCTTCTATACTCGAGGTCCGCCCAAGTTGTTTGTATTTTTGAATCTGACCGATAGATACACCGCAAGGATAACCTAAACCGAATGATCACCCTTTATTGAATATATAACAATATATAACAGCTAAAACTTCGCTACCCCATCTTGATCAGTTTGTGATAAAAACGTATACATTCCCCCTCCCAGGGACTAACTCTCCGAGAAGTCAGCAACAAGTGACTTTGAATTTGCATTAAAAACAAACCACCACTGGCCCACAAATGCATACATATGTTAACTCCACATTAATTTAATAACTAAAATAATTACATATCTCTAGGTCAAGAATTGTCACATGCTGTTATGCTAAGTTTAATTGTCCAAAAATCATGTTAAATACTCAAATGATTCCGAAGTACAAATTTTACACTCAAACAAAAATGTCGTTTCTGTCCCTTCATACTTATCTGTCTATCCTTGTTTAAATTTGGTTTGGTTTAAACCCTTCGTCAGGCCCATGGTAAAAGAAGGAAGGTAAACTCTTTAGAACAGATGTTTTCAATTTTTTCATTGTGGTTAATCGTTTGAGCTGACAAACTCATATGTATGTACTACTACTTTGATTTTGTACTCTTTTGTATTCCTGTGTTGTTGGCATACTTACGTGCAAAGGTTGACAATTGAAGCGATTGAAACAAAATGCGTGTTGTTGCTGCCTACAACAACAACAACGTCTACTATGCAAATGCGTTGCGGTACGAGATTTTCTTTTTTTTTAAGAATTCAATTTTATCTTAACACTTGGCGTTTACACGAGACAGTTTTGCGGAGACAATAGCAATACATTCAAACTTTATTACTAAAGCCTGGTATTCAGTGTTTATGAAATTGTCATTGCCAGCAGAAGTACGTGCATAAACAATAACGAAAATTTCATGAACCGAAAATTACGCTCAATTTTCATTTGCTTGATCCATAGTGTAATGTCATATAGAGCTGTCATTCTTCTTATATGACATTTCTTTTCATACAGTTCGTGGTGCGGTCGGTGCAATAGTTATTTGACGTATATTGACTTACCCCAGGTGGAATTACAAAAATTATTGACTTAAAATTGTCATGTACTTTTGATGAAAAACTATGAAATTTAAACGTATTTTGACAGTTATTTTTATATTTTATTGTTGGTATATATTTGATTAAAGCAATACTTTCCAACCGCCCGTCTGCAACACAGCAAATGTTATCAAACTACTGAGAGAGTTGGCTACTCTATATGTCATTACTCTATGGTATGCTCTTTCAGAAAATTTCGTATGCAAACACAAATTGTTTGATAATTGTTTGGGTCCGGAATTTCGACAATTCGATAATTTGAACAACCAAAAGTAACACATAGAATAACACATACGTAGAAGGTTTTATTCGCTCATCTGACGTTTCATTTCACACTCTCTCGGTAGGTCTGTGGAAATGAGAACAAATTAAATTTAAAATTTACATACACCAGGTGGAGTTACAAAATATGTTCACTTAACTATTTCCTGTCGTTTTGGTGTAGAACTGAAAAATTTAAATGTATTTTGCACTTTTTTGTTGACTTTTAACGTTGGTATTCATTTGTATTGTATTTAACACAACTAGTTTGCCACAAAAACACGAAATTCGGGTGTAGTTCCTTTGCGGATCGCTGTATACTATTGCCACCATCTGGTATTATTGAACCCATATTTTCCACCCTCCACTGTGTAATTTCCATCGTACCTATGACGTTTAATTTATTGAGCGAATAAAAACTTCTATAGTATGTGTTATTCTATGAGTAACATTACATGCGTTAAAAATAAAATGAAGTGCGTAGAGGAATTATAAATGAAAAGTAAATCAAAGATACGTGGTACAAAATATTCCGTTTCAAAATATTCCGCAACAAAATATTCCGTTTAGATACAAATTTCTTACGAAAATGTCGCAAGAACTGAATACACCTTCGTCACTGTCACTGATTCTTCAAAGACAGTAAATTCGGCATATGATTTGATGCCAGCGGACAATTCGGTGTAGCTTCGGAGTAATTTGCGAAGAAAAAGTAAAACAATTGGAAAAGACAGCACAATTTGGAAAAATGTATTTTTAATTGTAGATTTTGGTAAATGAGATTGAATTTACACGAAACAACACTGACGACGGTTGCTTAAAATTGCATTGTCTTTATACTTGTCTGGATACCTGCCTACGCTACACAGAGAAAATTACTCAAGGTGATACTTTTTGCGTAAGCTTTTATTTTTTACGTAAGCTTTTAGACAATTTTCAATTTTCATGTCTGGGGCATGGCAAAATAAGTAAGGTAGAAGCAGTAGGAATTGAAGGCATTTTGTTTTTATTTCAGTCGATCGAAATTGTCAAGATGTATTTATTTCAGGTTATATCAGGAGGAATTGTTGTAAATTTCCGCAACCACAAGGACAAGAAAAAATTTCGCCTGCTACTTTAACGCTACCACCTGTACTAGATACATCTTGGAATTAGTATAAACAACATTTGACAAGGTCGGACCACAACAAGAAAAAATTGAAATCAGCTGTTCTAACGCTTCCACCTGTAATAGATACATCTTGGTCTGGGGGTAAATTCAACATATCAAAATAGGTGAATATTTTCGAAATTAGTTTTGATTTCGAAATGTTTTTGAAGGAAAAATTCCGAAAAAATATTCTCAACATATTCACACATACACATAATGTGTTATACAACTATTTGTCGTTTCGAAATTACTGAATATATTGAAAAATCTATGTTGAGATTCGAAAGATCAGAATAGGAATAATGTAAGTAAGTTTTGAATAACTACCTACCACATACCAGACAATGGAGTAACGTTTGTTGAAAATCTATATTTTGAAGAAGAGATCCACACGAGAAGAATGCATTCTGAACATTGGGAGGGGATCTCTTAATAATAAACCAGGCCGATTGCACCAAGTTAATGCTAAGTATTGGACCAAAGGGTATTGTTCGTCCCATTGAGATTACTTGTGTTTCATTTCCGTATTACTTTCATACATACATATGTTCCATTTCCGTTGCTTAGTCGGTGCCATACGCAATAAGATCTGGACTATACAGTTTTTCCCCGGACGGATATCAACGTTTTAACAAGCGGATAGCAGCGTCATTATCTTGGGACACAGATCCAATTTATTATAGTATATGTATGTATGTCTTTATATATTTTAGGACCCTTTGCTAAAATACAGCGTTTAATGGAGATGTTGTCTCCATTGTTGTGCTGAAATTTGTGTACTTTGTAGACTTGTGTATTTGAATCTCATTTATAGACTACTTCTTATCTAATCTGATCCATTTTTCAGAACTAACTAGGTCTGCTAAGATCCTATCATATCTAAAATTTTCCTATCATAACACCTGTTTCGGTTTTGGACACTTTAATACGTAGATATGTACAACGGGATATATTAAAACGTAAACCGATATAACCCATTTTCAATAGGGTTCGCCTTTGGCCTAAACAAAGGCTTATGTATAAGCAAATTATGTAGAAATCGGTTCGTATTCGCTAACGTTACTTTGATTACGAAGATACGTGGACACCCAGACGAACATGGATATTAATATAGGTATTACAAGCTAGAGTTGCGCATCGAGGCGGGCCGGATCATGTATAGCATTGAATCGGGATTTCCGGGATGAAAATCATCCCGTCACTCCCGATAAATCCCGATATTCCCGAAAATAACGATATTCAAAACAATCGAGTTTAAATGAGCTTTCTAGAATGTTGCACTAATGTTAAAGCGGCAAATTTTCGGAATTAAGTTGCCAAACTATGTAAACTCGATAAGTTTGAGTACAGCTAGGATAATGCTAGATCCCTACGGTAAATATGGTGTCAATTATCTAAACGTATGGCTGTACTAGCGTGCGCGGCTCTTGTGCGTGAGAATTTGGGTTCGATCCCTGCTCTGACCGCCTTACATTTCCTTCGAGTCATCGCTTAGTGATGGCGACACTATCGAGTAGTTAGACATGAAAAATCTTCTCACAAAATACCGTTCGGAACCTGTGTAAAACTGTAGGTCCCAATCAGTGAGTGAAAAATTAGTAAGCTCACTGGTTGTGAGAAGCTCTCCCCAATCCCTTCATGGAATGTAATGGGAAACGGTTTTTACTTGTCCTGTTTCAAAACGGGTTCCAAAGCGTTAAAGAGTCAATTAGGTTGAACTGCAGTTGGTAGGCGGGACTAAACAAAACTAAATCCGAGATTATCCAAATGGATCGGGGATGGCCACCTACAATCAAGCTAGTGTGGACACTCAAATTCTGAGCAGGTAATTTCCTTGGCTCATTTCATGAAGAAAAGTCCACTAGGACCATGTCCGAAAATGCATGGGTGCGAAATGGCAGTGGGTTCAAAATTTTCGGATTGGCGGTCGGAGGGTAGTAGGGTAAAGTTGCTAACTTCTGAGCCAGTGGTCGGATAGTTTTGGGCTTGTTGGAAAGGTCTTTAAGAGGCCTTTCAGAATCAATAAAAAAAAGTAGAAAAAAGGTGAAAAAGTAGAAAGAAGCCATACCTCTTACCTTTCCAAATGACCTAAACGAAGCCCAGAGGTCGTACCGTTCCAAAGTTATCACCACAAATCCCACCACTGGCTCAGAAGTTAGCAATCCGAAAATTTTGAACCCGCTGCCATTTCGCACCCTTGCATTTTCGGACATGGTCCTAGTGGAATTTTCTTCATGAAATGAGCCAAGGAATACGCTGGAGAAATTTGACCGGAACTTACTGAATCACCCTGTATATGATTAATAACACTGTTTTAGTCGAATAATGTATGAAAGTTATAGTAGATAGTATCAGTTAGAGGCAAGTCTACTGAGTTGATCGGTACCCTGTATCAAAACAAAATTCGACCAGTATCGGGATAGAAAAAATTCTTTGAGACCGTCAGGACGGGACCCAATATGCTGTCCTGTGCCAAGGGGATATCCATGACACAGCTGATTGAAATGGGAAATTGATGGAAAACAGAGTAGATAGGCGAGAGAGCCATAATCTACCCGAAGCAAATCATGCAACAAACTAAGTTTTAATACTTATGGTGTTTGATTGATACTGATAGCTACATTATGTTTTATGTTGGTTGCATCGAATGAAAATAGGCATTCCATTTTATTTCTGTCCGTTTTATGTCCATACAAGGAGCAACATACAACAGCAACTCAAACGCGATGAAATCTCCTACATCAGTCCTATCCTAGCATCAGTCACCAACTCATAATGCACCACAGTGTAGTGTAGGGTGTAACAAAGCTGATCATGAAATGGAGGGCTACAAATGTAGAAATTAGAACTGGACGTTTTTATATTTATGCCCAGAAAAACGAAAGGAAGGACACTTGAATGATTATCTTTGCTTGAGTGTATTTTTTTAACTTGGGTCTGCAAACCTGGAACAAATGTTTCAAAAGTAAATAATTTCATTCATAAACTTTATTGCATTCGATTTAATGTTCAATTCGTGATAGGTGAAGTCTCGATAAAGTCTAAACGCCAACGTACAGGACCCGACAATGGAGTTTATTCTCCAAGGATCTAGGTCGGATGTGAGAGACGATCGAACCGAACTGGATTTGGTTTATGTCTGTAAGAACACTATTGGAATTTTGTCTACTTGTTGGGGAGAATGTCAAACTCCACACGAGTGTTTGGAGAGCAACAAATCAACAACCATCATAATTTCTTGCCGCTACATGATGTTGTAATTAATGTGAGTACTGTGTGCGCTAGGAGGACAATGTTTGGACTATGTTGTTGCTTTTAGGAATATATGTATGTATGTATGCGAATTCGCTCGCGTCCCCCGTATGTTGATGGGGGAAAGGTGGTTAATGAGGTGTTGTTGGCGTGGTAGTCGCCGCTGCTATTGCTGCCGCCGCCGCCACCGCTCTGGCTCACATTGTTGTGTTTATGCAACGGCATGAATGTGTGTATGCGAATGTGTGACGATGCCTTGGATGGTGTGTATGGATGATGATGATGATATTGTCGTTTACGATGCCTGCTGCTGCCCTGCCGCTCTCTATTATGTTGTTTGTATTTTCATTTTGTAACAACAGACGAAGTAGTCGTCATTCGCCACTTACTCATTCGATATGACCGACAGTCAAATAGTTAGACAGTCAGTCAATCTACCACAAAGAGCGAGCGAGCGAGTCAGCCATCCATCCACCAGTCTTCGCCGTACACCCATATCAACGCAGTATGTCGTTGGGTCGTTCGTTTGTTTTGTCAGCCTGATTTGTGTGCAGAATTGTCGGTGATGACGTTTTTGTTGTTCTTGCTACGGTTTGCACAACGTTTTTAGCATGCTGCTGCTCCTAACCGACCGAAAAACTAAAAGCACCCAGCGAACGAACGAACCACATTATAACATCTACAACGACGACGCCGACGCCAACGACAACTGTTGTTGGCTGCTAACGCAGTTGCAAATAACAAACGAACGTCGCCGCACAGTGCCAGGAGTGTGCTGGGAAATAGTTGAAAGCTTGATTTTGGGTAGGCTCGATAGGCGTGTGTGCTCCGGGTACCCTACACTTCTGATCAAAATATCTTTTGCGCAGTACGAATGTAGGCGCTGCTGGTGTTTATGGACTTTCACACCACGGGATGGGGTGTTTGGATTTAGTGCTGAAATCATATCGAACCAAATAAAGGTATAAATTCAGAGCGAATACACCTGGAAACAAAACAGCGGTCGCCCAAACACTTTAGTACTTACATAGTATGCAGGTGTTTCCACGATGACCCCAATCAAACAGAATTTGTGCTCGCAAATAGTGCTTCGAAGAAAATTGTCATCTTTTTGAAGGGGGTGGAATAGGCAAATGGCGGTTAGTGCCACTAGAGGGTGTACACACATACTATATACGAGTATGTAGTATGTATTGTCCATGCATACACAATAGTGATTCCAATCGGGATAAAAAAAAGAATTGTCCCTTAACATCCCATGAAGGGATTGGGGAGAGCTCACTATCAATGAGATGTGCGCTTTCTAGTTTTACACTCACTGATTGGGACCTACAGTTTTACACCGATTCCGAACGGTATTTTGAGAAGCATTTTCATGACTCGATAGTGTCGCCATCACTAAGCGAGGTGACCGTCGCAGAAAGAAATGTAAGGTGGTCTGGGCAGTGATCGAACCTACGTTCTCATGTACAAGAGCTGCGCACACTAGCCATTGCACCATCCCAATCGCGATAAAGTTTAGCAAATCCCGCGATTCGAGATTTTCAATTTCCCATTGTGGGATTCTGGGGTTTAGGGGATTTTTTTTATACTACTTTAAAAAGTATAAAATTCTCATTTCTAAATACATAAGTTTATGATTTTTCGTTACGAACTGAAATAAATCGAATACAATTCGTAATTTTTACATTTGCCGTCGGTGGTGCAATGGTTAGTGTGCGCAGCTCTTGTACATGAGATCCTGGGTTCGAACCCTGCTCTGACCACCTGAAAAAAAAATTTCTTTCGGCGGCGGTCACCTCGCATAGTGATGGCGACACTATCGAGTATATAGCCATGAAAAAGCTTCTCAAAATACCGTTCGGAATCGGCGTAAAACTGTAGGTCCCAATCAGTGAGTGAAAACTGGAAAGTGCACAGCTCAGTGATTGTGAGAAGTTCTCCCCGGTCCCTTCATGGGATATAATGGGAAACCATTTATTTATTTCATCACAAATGTTCATGGTTGGGGTTGGCTTCTTTAGAAATTAAGAAGGAAAGTTCAGTCTGTTATGCTTGTTTTTGATATTATTAATGGCGGCATTGACTGTCCAGATCTGATTTCTTTAATTCCATTTAATATTCCTCCTAGAAGCCTTAGATACAATGAAATTTTTTATGTGCCTCACCACCATTCTAATTATGGGCTTAATACCATACATACAGGGTGATTCAGGAAGTTCCATACAAATTTCTCCAGCGTATTCCTTGGCTCATTTCATTAAGAAAAGACCACTAGGACCATGTCCGAAAATGCAAGGGTGCGAAATGGCAGCGGGTTCAAAATTTTCGGATTGGCTGCCGGAGGGTAGTAGGGCAAAGTTGCTTACTTCTGAGCCACTTATCGGATTTTTTTGTTTTTGGGCTTGTTGGAAAGGTCTTTAAGAGGTTTTAAGATTTTATTTTATTGAAATCAATAAAAAAGTAGAAAAAGTCAAATCGCCGAGATACAGAGATTTCGGAAAAAAATTCACATAACCTCAATTTACTCAGCCAGATGGCAGGTAACTTATGTCATACCTCTTACCTTTCCAAAATGACCTAAACGATGCCCAGGGGTCTTACCGTTCCAAAGTTATGAAAAATTCAATAAAATAAAATCTTAAACGTGTTAATTTACAAAAACAAATAAATGTGTGCTGTTATTTCGCTTCCAAAAACAAAAACAAACATTTTTGCATTTCAGTAAAATCCGGCCACTGGCTCAGAAGTTAGCAACTTTACCCTACTACCCTCCGACAGGCCAATCCGAAAATTTTGAATCCGCTGGCATTTTGCACTATTGCATTTTCGGACGTGGTCCTGGTTGACTTTTCTTCATGAAATGAGCCAAGGAATACGCTGGAGAAATTTGTCCGGAACTTCCTCAATCACCCTGTATATGAAGGAAATAATAGATATAGCGCGACCATTGTCAACTTTTATCAATAGGTCCTGTCCTGTACTACTGTCGCTTTCACTGAATTTTCCCATAAATCTCATTGACATTTATTCAAAATGATGGGAAATTTTTTTGAAAATAATTTAAACAAGGGAAATTGTGGCAAACTTTAAATAATTGTGTAAATAACACTTTTTTAATATATAAAACTATTTCAAACCTGTTGGAGATATCAAGAGGAGAAACCCCGTAAGCCCGCCCAAAGTCTGAACATGCCGGAACGCCTTTTTATTCTAAAAACTTCACCGACCAAAAACTGTGGCAACTTCTGCGGCCGCAGATGCCAAAACCGTTAAGAGTGTCTGAGGACTCTCAACCAGGAATGGTTGCTGAAACGAAGGAATAACCAATCTATTAGGACATAGACGATGGTGACATGGCTTTCCAAATCGATGGCCACAGTTATTCCATTTTAAATTACGTGTTGTACTCTTGATTTAAATTAATATTTTCGTTGAAAATTAATGCTTCTTTTGATATAAAATTTTAAACTTTTAATGTATAAGTAAAAGTAAAAATATGTACTTTCTTTTGCGAACAAAAAATCTCATTTATTGCTTCCAACGACACCTAGAAAATTACCCATTGCACTAAAATTTGCCCAGCACTTCATCTACTAGTTTACTTTGTCTATGCTTAATAGTACGTTAACACGAGCCTTAATCTGTAGAAATGTTATTAATGTTAATCAAGAGAAGGAATGCACAAATCGCCACCTAAAATCCAAAATGACGTAACAAATATAACAAAATGACGACCAAAATACACGATTTTACAAAAATCTAAATTTTATTAAAAAGATGAAATAAATTAAGTTAAATGAATGTTTTTTCTTCTATCTATAATTTTTTCAATAATGTTAACGCATATACATTTAAAATAGACAAAACTACATATCCCTACAAAATTATTGGCCTCTGCGCCCAAAAATTACAAATTTATTGACATATGTATGTAATTCGAATTTCCTATCGAAATATTTTTTGCCTCCCCTGTAAAGTAATGAAAATAATGTTACGTCTTTTTGGATTTTAGGTGACGAAATAGAGTTTTGAATTTCTAAATATTGTTTCAAAAAAAGTTTGCTTCAAATTTTAGAATGAATTTTTATTACAAATTATGTATCGTAATACATTGTTTATACATACATAGATATTGGTACTGTTGGTTTTAATTTTATATAAAATATTTTTTATTGCGCAATTTGTTATTAAATTGTAGTCTGTAAGGAATTTGTATTTCCATTGACTAATAAATGAAATGAAATAAAGTCGTAGTCACACAACCGATATTTTTTCAATTACAATTTTTTTTAAACTTTTTTCATTATTGTACAATTTTTTAAACTTTTTCGAGATTGTTTTGTTTTATTTTGACTATCGCACTTCTAACAAACTTCAATAGCCTTTCACTGTATTATTTTACAAAACGCAAGTAGTCACTTCACTAAGTGCATCATTACACTATGGCTTTCACGCGCATGTTCGACGCGTGCCTAACGCGTTTTGTGTTTGAGAGGTGTGGTGTTGCTGGCGGAATAGACTTTTACGCACGATACGAAAATTTGTGCGCAGTTTTGACGTTTCTATTTCTTCACTTTCGTATTTATGCCATTTTGTTTCATATTCAGGTCGATTCCTAAATACTCGCTTCACTTCGACGAAGGCAACGTTTCACTTTCGACGCTCTGTTGTCGATGCATTCTAAAAATTGTAAAATTGTTGCCATCACAAATTAAATCAGGTGATTGTGAAAATTGTTCGTCATTAGCAAAAAAAAACAAAACTGATAACTTGGGAAATCTACGGAGTGTCCTTAAAAACTTAAGAAAGAACACGATGGAAATATTTTCAATGAATGCCATCTGGTATGTTTGTAAAAAAAATTATAGAGCTCCTTTTTTATGCCGAAAAACATTTAGAAAGAATTTTAGGATTAACAAGGCCTTCAAATATATTTTGTCGGAATTGGAAAATCAAATCAAATCGGAAACACGGCTGGGATGCTTACGACCTCTTAAATTATAAAATGAATTTTCGATGTTTCTAACCCGGGTGCCACGTGGTCAAGATTAACGGTAAACGCGCGGATATTTCCGTCGAACGAAAATGACATATAAATTAGTGACACGAGTATTTTAGAATACATATGATGTGGAAGCAATACACATGTTTCTGTTTGCACATCTCTAAAACATATGTTTTCTAGCAATCACATCGCCAACGTATTATAGAGTAGCAAAAAGTGAATGATGCGCGTATTGATGGTGAAGGTGACTATAGGAATCGACCTGATTAATTCTCATATCGAAGTGAAAAGATGTAATCAATCAAGCGGTACAAATATTTAATTTTTTAATAAATGAACTGAGAATACATACCTACACCACTTTTACAAATTTTTACGAATGTAAGACAATGAATTCAACACAGAGAATTTCCTTTTTTAGACCACTTTTAAAAATTCTTACGAAAGTAAGAATGAGGTAAATCAGCAGATTAAAAGGCAAAAACTGAAGATGTTGCAAGCCAAAACTCACAATGTAATGCAATCGTGATTTAGGTAGGCTTTTTAAACAAGAATGGCTGGCGAATTGCAGCCATACAAGCAAAATATAAATGGGGACTAAATTTAGGATTTTTGTAAACCTTTAATTGATGCTCAGCCACTGCGTGTTACTCGTATACCGTGAATTTACCCCCTTATGTTGTCTATCGAAAAACAAGTATTAAATCAAATTTACAAAAAAAAAAAATACATTTCATTGCTGGAATATGTTATTCTCCGAGTTATTTATACAATTTGTACGTCGACGTATGAAAACTATTACTAATAACACTGTGCTATTTGCAAAAAGTACCAAGCAGGTCATAATTCGAGTAAGCTGTTTCCTAGTGGCGCTATCCGCTTATAACGAAAATACTTTGGGAATATTCATAAAACTAAACACGGTTTCATTCCATGGGGCGGACGGCCAATTGGATTTAATTTGTTGACCTGCCTTAATATGCCCTCCCTCCTACAGCATAACGAAGTCAACATAGTGTATCAGAAAAAAAGATTTCTCCGGTAAAATTTAGTTGCTTTCGTTTACGGCAGTTAGTCATCAAAGCGATGATTGACAGTAAATCAATATTCCCAAAAAAAAATAAAATTGCATGCTATTTTTTTTTGCCCAAAACTGCATTAGTACAAAATGAGTAGTGTTATGGGTCCAGTGCTGGCAGAGTTTTGTTTATATTTATTTATAGGTATGTAGTTGGAAAGTGCCATGGACACAAAACATGTGGGAATATATTGAGATGCTACCCAAAATCCGTTATCCCTGGTGCCAGGATCGTTGACAGGGGGGGGGGGGGTTATTTTTTTGGAAAATTTTAATTTAGTTTTTATTAAATTTTGTAAATTGTTGTGTGTTTTTTTTATAATTAAACGAGTTTATTTTTGAAAAGCCATCCAAACTGGATTTGCCTTGCCTGTGCCTCGGCTTTTTTTACTTGTAATGCAAATTAAATTTCAGTATCAATAGTAATTAATAAATTTAAATTAATAATATATGTATTTATGTATATTTGAGCTCACCTCAAAAAGTCATATTGATGGTTAAAAATAATTTTTGTATTTATTTTTGGTAAAATGGTTAAAACCCAATCCTCCGCGCACGGCCCTGCTAGGTTCACAGACTGCAATTAAATTTATTATTTCATTTCAAGTTTATTGTGCGTTCGCTATGTCAGCTGTTAACCAGTTTATTGGGTACTCTATTATACGGCGTTTACACACAACTAGATTATCACATTATCGGGACCTGGCCTCTTTGCGCGATGTTGCCATTAAGGATTTGTTGAAATTTTCACGGGTTCTGACCATGGATCCTGGCAGGCGAAACTATCATCTGATGATTTATCTATTGGTTTTTTCTACCCCACTGGTAGTCTGGAAAGGTAAACCCTGACCTGCACATGTGGATCCTCATCTTGGATGGTATTGTATGTATTGATCAGGGCTTATCAGGGGATATATATACATACATATATGTATATATATATACTGGGAACATAACTGAATGTTCTTCTGTTTGTCCTACGTCTATCAATGTATCGGAATTTTCCCCATTAGTGGGGCTCGCCCCCTTCATGTATGTATGTACGTACATATATGGACAGTCACAATGGGTCGACAAACTTCCGAGTGTAGTGACGATAAGGCAGCTGTATACTGTCTCATATTGTCCTAACCCTAACCTATCGGGACTAATGCTGTTTTTCTTATGGAATTTGACATTTATAATCCTCCAAATGCTCTAAGGCTTCATCTGTGTCAACACCGCATTTATCGTTTCTGTTCGCTGAGGGGCTATGCTTTATATATTAGCTAACACAACTTTTTAGCTCCAGAATAAAAAATGGTTAGATTGATTTCCAGTAACGTTTGCCGATTGTTGCCGTTTAAACTATAACAGCAGCAATTCCTTTAAGGCAACTATCTCCGCATGTAAATGATTTCGCAACACTGTGCGGCGTGTGGTGTTCCTGGTGCTACTGCTGCTGCTTGACAGGAGCTGTTATTGTTCTTCTTGTATTGTTGTTGTATATTACGTCGCTGCCATTGTGGTCATGGTCGTTGTTGTCGCTGCCGATAACGCTGCAGCCGTCACCGTTGCTGCTGTCGTAGGTTGGCTGCTGCTGCCGCCGGTCGGTCGGATGGTGCCTAAAACAGGCGGCGGTGGTTGTTCGTTCGTTGGTTGATTTACTTTGCTGTGCTTGCTGGTTGGCTCGCATATCTCTATCGTCGTCTCGTCTCATTCAAGTGTCCAACTTTTGTCGGAGCGGTCGCATCATCGACGCAACGCATCGCATCAAAGTATCGCAAAACTCTTCCTTTTGTGCGCGGGGCAACAAAACAAACAAACTAAAAAAACATCACCAACAACTACATATACACACATGCAGTGTTGTTATTGTTTCTCTTCTCTACACAACGTAGCGACCCGACAACAACAACTGCTCTTCTGGACATTTTCTGCAGTTCGCACTTCCATTTAAATCAATGAAGACCAATAGCAACAACAACACGATTTTCACGTTCTAGAACTAAAACATCTACAGCAGCACAAGCTCCGGTTGCCTGACTACGGTTGGGTTGGTACATTGGAAATTCGGTACTTGTAACTCACATCCCCATCCATGATGGGCACCCACCATCATCAGGAATCAATGAATCCCTGCAGCAACAACATCGCCATGAAATCGATGAGGACGCATCAACGCGGCGGTACAAGTGAATCTTCGACAACGTCCGACAACACGACCGACTTTATCGATATAGTCAAGAAGCATGACGTCGTCTACAATACCCACCATCCGGATTACAAGAATGTCGAAGTTAAATTAAAAGTTTGGACTCAAATAGCCAAAGAAATTGGTTTATCAGTGGGTATGTACAAACCTACATTCACACATATCTACATGTGACGAGTATCTATCTAAATACATACATACCATATATCACACAGTGTGTGTGTTTTGAGTGCGAATGGGAAAATGCATTTTTCGTTTCGTCGCTCTGAGCGAGCGAACGAAAACAAAAATCGTTACTGTTTAGCGCTCGCGCGTGTTTGTGTGTATCTGTGCGATATCGAGTAAAGAAATGTCAGAAAACAAAATTGGATTTTTTGTTTTGTACAACAAAAACAAAAGTATCTTCAGATACACATTAGTATATAGTTTACAAAATGTATCTAAATACAAGAGATACAAAACAAAACAGAAACATTGCTAAACAACAAAACACCGCACCGACAGGGAGAGAAAGACAGATATGAATAGGCGGTAAGATAATAAAGAGAGCGGGATATGGGAAGAGCAGATTCTAGAACGTCAACAAACAGAAGTATAAAAACAATTTTTTTTTGAGTGGGACAGAAGAGCTTCTTCTCTGCCCAACAAAATAGTTGATGTCAACAAAGCAGGTGAACAAATTCACTTCGGAAAAACAATTTTCTTTTAATTAATAAAAAAAAATAACAATTCAAATCCAGTATAATTAAGATACCGCGATCGACTTACGAACAACTTCTGCAGCATGTCCACGTATTGTTACAAATCTAACAACAAACATCTAAAAAATATGAATCAATTCTAAAACGATTCAGCGTCTAATGTTTTTTTTATTTGCATACATACACATATTTTACCGCTCGAAAACAATGCGACCGAACGTTTAAAAAAATAAACATTTTATTTCTCAAAATTGTTGGTACTGGCCAAAATTGTGGATAACTACAACGTGTATGTGGGCATACATACATTCATATAGTATTGTTATATTTTCTTTGGTAGAAACCATTCTCTACAAGGGTTTTCAGAAATGTGTCCTATATACAACATTTTCAACACCATGCAGAATCTTTCTCCGTGGAAATATTCCCCAGAGAAACAATTCTAAAATTTGCTTTTAAAATATTTGTTGCAACCTTTTGAGTTGAGAAATGTATACACTAAAACACCCACCTACGGTTGTTGAATTGATACTTTTGTTTGTAGTTGGTTATTCTTAAAAATAAAGTTTAGCTGCAAGAAATTGTAGAACTAAACAAAAGTCCATCTTAATCTCGTTCCGATAAATTAGAACCCCTCTACACAAAAGCGAAAAAAAACATTAATATTTCCTTTTAAATAAAGAAAAGTTAAAGCTTTTAATTGACTTCTAATACGATTCATATTATATGCCTATATGTAATGTAGTAAATCAAACACAATCAATTGTTTTTTTTCTCTCATATCACATCCGACAAGCCCATAGTAATTCACATCATTCGTTTATATCCCTTTCAGATGCATCTAAAAGAAAATGGAAAAATTTACGAGATAGTTACACCAAATATTTGCGTTCATTTAGAGCGGGTTCAAAAACGTCGAGAAAATATCAATTCTGGGCGCATGCTGAGCATATGGAATTCTTGAAACCCTTTCAGGGACCAGGAAGGTAAGCAGTAACAATTACATTTTAGGAACACTACACACATGTGTCTTGTATTTACAGATCAAACAATGGTCTCATTGTATCAAAGGATGACGATGAAATTGAGTGTGATTTAGGCTATCAGGTGCTCACGAAAGCTTCCACAAGTACTACTGATGATGAGGTGAAGCCAACCACTGGTGTTAGCAATACAACTTCTTTATCGCTTGCCACCTCTCTAGCTAATGTTTTGCCAAATTTTGCGGCAGCGGGCGGCTTAAATGCATCAACAATTGGGCTTAGTTTGTCCACAGGATCTGCGGGGCATGCCACTACCGGAGCTATGGTTTTGCCGGTGCCATCATTGCCAACAGTACAATTACCACCATCGCTTACAGCTAAGCCCATTATGGGGTCCATCACGAACCCATCATCGTCCACATCTACTTCCCTATCCGCCTCAATATCCCTGTCAACTTCTTCTAGTCTTCCTTCATCACTGGCTTCGCTGACATCTTCATCTATGCCATCGCAAGTATTCGCTTTGCCACCATTATCAGGCAAAGGTCCCATACCAATGCCGGCAAGTAATACCGCGAGTTCAGTGGGTTGTCTCATAATAGAACCACAGCTCTTTGCCTCGGCCGATACATTCAAAAAAGAGTTTACTAACACCTCGTTATCCTCCTCCCTGTCATCGTCCACAACCTGTACTACTCAAATAACTCCTTCCAATTTGCATATATATCCGAATATAAGTGCGCAGGTGACGCCAGCATCTGCAGCCAGTGCAGCAAGTCGGTTAAATCCTCCACTCATTACGAAAATACGTCGCGTGCAGCCCTCACCCCAACAGCAAGCTTCTTCAGCGATCAATTTAAGTTTTTCGTCCTGCCCCTCAGCCCCTCTAACGTCTTCGACATCATCTCTATCGTATAATACGACAAACGGATTCCCGTCCGCTGCAGCTTTTAACAATTTCCTACCTAATTTTGCATCCACCATCCCATCCACTATCACGGCCACAACGTCAAATGGCCCGTCTCCGGCCAAACGTCTCAAAAATGCAGATGCTGAAATTTCGGCAATTTTGCATGCCAACCGTGAGCTGGACGCCAATACTTTGTTCTTCTTAAGTCTGGCCCGTTCGGTGCGAACAATGCCAACAAAATTCCAGTCCTTAGCTAAAATGCGTTGCATGCGTATAGTCAGTGACATCGAATTAGAGTTGGACAATTTGAATAGCGACAGCGCAGAGCAGAATGGCAACAGCACAAAATATTGTACCACCAGCACCGATTCACCACCACCAGCCATTGGTAGCCACATAAATGAACCACCGCAATCTGAGCATTTCGTGTATGTCATGTCACCATCACGAGTGGAGAGTATGATTGATTTGTCATCAGACGATGAGAACACACAAAATGGAATGGCCGGTGGCAGCGGAGGCGGTAGTACCGGTAATGGGCTGATGGGCGCCGGTAATTGAACGCTGATCTCAAACTAAGTTAAGATGCCAATTAAGCAGTGGGAACTAAATATAAACTGTTGTATGAATGTGTTTCTAGGAAGCATTACATTTGCTTATACATACATATGAATGTATTAATATTAATAAGCTTTTCTCTATTTTGTGCAGTATTTATAAAGAAAATAAGTCAAAGAACAAACAAATAAAATTTGTTAAGATGTATTCCCCACCGTTCATGATTTATTTCTTAAATCTTTTAATTACAAATGTAAAAACAAGATCGTCAGCCCTTGAGTACGCTTCGTCCAAAGAGAACGTTACTTTGAATAAATCCTATAGCATGTAGCCCGTAATTTTCCAGTAACAGCGAAAAAACAACTTCCAATCTATTGTGGCTTAGTAAGCGTTAATTACATCATTCAACAACAAAAGTTGGGAGGAATCTTAAAAGTTATCTGAA
The DNA here is from genome assembly GCA_963931995.1 of Phaonia tiefii. Classification (NCBI taxonomy): domain Eukaryota; kingdom Metazoa; phylum Arthropoda; class Insecta; order Diptera; family Muscidae; genus Phaonia; species Phaonia tiefii. Next base: position 210,770,464 of record OZ008371.1, read on the forward strand.
AGGCGGTCGATAGGGTTAATACTTTTTGTTTTTGTGCCCGCGCTGTTGGGGAGAAAACATCACAAACGAGACAGTCGCGTTGGTCTGTTGTCCGAAAATGTTAAATGTCGTAAAAGTATCAGACAAATAGATTTATAATTGGCGCTAAATATTGGCATGTTAAGTTCAATTATTACAAAAAAAATCTACAAGGTTCTACAAACACAACAGCTGCCGTTATTGGTTGCTAGAATTGTATGCTGGAAAAGCGTTTTAACTTTAAAAATGTTTTGTTTTACAAATATTAGCGTTCCCTTAAACACACAAAATATATGCAGGTAAATAACCCACTATCAGCATATTAAGTTTTAAATAAGCAAAAATAGTTTAGATCTTAAAAAATTTGTTTACTCCTTTATTATTGATCCACAATTTAAAATGTATGGCGCCTTATAAAAGAGGGAAATACAACTTTTATGCAACAAAAGTAATAGAAACCACCTCTGTCCATCCATCCACCGAAGACAACTTCTTGGAAACAAACACAAGTAGACGGATAAATATTATCATAAAATTCTACGTCTGTCGGTAATAATCGTCGAATTATGATCGCGTCTAAGGTGAATGAATTTCATTCAATGGATATTAAATACATACGTTTCATTAAATATAATAAAAAAAATCTCTATTTGAATAAAAAATCGCGGGATGCACTCAAGCCTGGACTTTGTTTTTGTTGGATACAGCATAGTAGGCGACGCCACCAACAAGCAAAGCAGCAACAAGCTCTGCTTTAACCCAAGGTCCCTTGTATGCACCCTTGGCGTTGATGGTAATGTCAACCAAAGATTTGACATTGGACACTTTGCCGCCATCGCGTTGTACTTTGCGCAGATTGGAATAACCTTCTTCGTCAAAGAGACGGACGACAACGTTACCGCTAGAGCCCTTTTTGATTTCTTCAGTCCAGCTGACCTGAAGGCAATGGAAATTTCAGTTAAAATTCTTGTTCAGTCATTCGAAGCGCAAGCACTTACTTGATATTTGTCCTCGGCAACTTGTGCTACTGGAACAACTTTTCCGCAGGGGAACTCTGCGAACAAGGTGGGCTTGGCTCCGTTGCCACACTTCAAAGTAAATTCACCAACGTGAGCCAACTGTGTCAGGATGGTAGCATCTTGAGTGCTGAACGATGTCACTGTGGCTTTGGGGCTGGTGCATGAGCTGGCGTAGGCAGACGCAGCAAACAAGGAGATCAACACAATTCCAACAAATTGACTCATTTTAATTGTCCGATATTTCGTAGTTGTATATTCCTTTTTATTAAAAACAAAGACAAGCAACACGAACTTGTTGTGGAGAGGAATCCAAGTGACGATATCAAATTCTGCTAAAATAATTTGACGTTTTATGTGTCAAAATGCCACGACACACCGACCACGTCACAAATCGGCTTTGTTGTGAGACAACGTAAGAAAACAGAGATGCCACATGGAGCGAGTTAAACAAATTGTTGCCACACACAAATAATTACTTCTCTTTCAAATAAATAAAGAAATAAAATCCCAAAAGACGTAACGAAATTAAAAATTGCGTTTTTGATAATGATATATTTGACTTTGGATAAATTTTAGCCAAGAAAAATTTGCAGTATGGAACACCTGTTTGAAACCAGCTATTTTATGTAAACAATTAAAAGTGGAAAATAAATTACCAACGGCAGAAATAGGTACAAATAAGTTTTTTAGACATTTATTTAAAATATCACTGAAATTTGGAAAGAAAATGGAGAGCAATAATTTACAGTGGCATTCGCAACCTCTGGTGAACCGACGACGTCATAATTGGACAACGGTGGCAGTCATAAACAAAATCATAAAGCATGATGAAATTAATTAGGTGATAGCAGGAGGATTGTGTATGGATTAGTAGTACATAATTCTGTCACTCAGTTGATTTTTCTATTTTGTTCTTTCTATCTTTAATTGTACAAACAACTTTTCATTTAATTAGCTAAATTAGTATGTGATCAAACTGGATTTATATCGAATTTCTTGAAATCTGTTAAGTATTTATTGAATAAACAAACAAATTAGATAAAATTTGACAGAACTCTGTATAGACATGAAAAAACTTCGATCAGCTGTTCTTACAACACAACCTCATATTTCAACCATGGTACAATATCTTCATGGTAATAGCAGCGCGTGTTGTTGTTGTTGTAGGCAGCAACAACAGGCATTTTGTTTTTGTTCTATTCGCTTCAGCTGTCAAACTCTACACAAATACATACCAACAACACAAGAATGCAAAGGAGTACAAAAACAAAATACATGTGTGTGTGACAGCCAAAGCGAAGAACCTCATGAAAAAAATTAAAACAGCTGTTCTTACGACTTTACCATGAACATATTATTGTACCATGATTTCAACAATGTCATAAAGCAACAAAATAGACAGTCAAAATTTCTCTTCACTCAATTGACAACAAACCAAGCGAGTGAGACCCTAGCACTTTTCTGCCCACTCTCTTACTCTCTTCATTGAATATTTGAATACACAAGCGGCTTTTTGATAGTGTTATTGTATATAACTATACAAATTCCAACCGTGTTGAAATAAAATTGCATAAACTAAGCAAAAAGTGTGAAATAATCACGATATGACACGAGAGAAATGCGTTTGAGTGAATATCTGGCACTTTTTGGTTCTCTTTTACCAGGGTTGCCAAATTGCGCACATCTTCTGGTTGTCTACTTCTTGATCGTCTTTGAAAGCAACAAAAACGAAAAGCAACTATGGTATAGAGAAGAAAATTTACTCATGGAGTGGAATGCCAACAAAGAAAACGAGTGAAGCGCGTCCTTTCTCTTATCGCCCTCTTACAGTAGAAACAGAATACAGCGGCGACGGCAGCGGTTAACGCTGCGCTAAAAGAGAATAAATTAATTGACGACAGCAGCGGCGACGGGTTTTGTTGTCATTTCACAGATGTTTTGTTTATTTTGTATTGTGTATGTACGTATTTGAATTCAAAGAAGTTATTTTAAAATGTCTAACAATAACATTGAAGTTCTTCAAAATATTATGAAACTTGTAGACTCAACATTCAAAATTTATATGGAATTGAAGAATAATTTTACCAACTTCACAACTTTCTTCTAAAAAAAAACAATTGTTTTACTTCTTTTTCTTACTGAAAATATCCACAAAAAGTGTTAGCCCACATGTTTTTGTTTATCAAAAACACAAAAATGTGGCAACACAAAGACAGTTGGAGAATCAATAATTGAGTGTAAAAAAAAACCGCTGAGAAATTAAAAATAGATTTAATTGGCAGCGGTTTGGCCTCTCAATTTTCTATACGAATTTGACAACCGCTGCCGCCTCCGCTGTATTCTGTGTCTACTCTTATTCTCTGCGTTCAATATTTCAATACATGAGCAGATTTCTGATGATGTTATTGTATCTAACTATAGAAATTCCAAATTGTGGCCGTCGGTGGTGCAATCGTTAGTGTGCGCGGCTCTTGTACATGAGATCCTGGGTTCGAACCCGGCTCTGACCACCTTCAAATTTTTCTTTCGGCGGCGGTCACCTCGCATAGTGACGGCGACACTATCGAGTATCTAGCCATGAAAAAGCTTCTCAAATTACCGTTCGGAATCGGTGTAAAACTGTAGGTCCCAATCAGTGAGTGAAAACTGGAAAGCGCACAGCTCAGTGATTGTGAGAAGTTCTCCCCAGTGGGATGTAATGGGAAACCATTTTTTTTATAGAAATTCCAACCATATTTTAATAAATTTACATAAAGTATGTAAAAAGTTTGAAATAATCAAGTTATGACGCGGGAAGCATCGCGTCGACTTTTTCTGGTTCTCTTCAACGCTAGTAGCCAAATTCGGCGTTTTTTCTTCTCTACCTGTACATCCTTTTTGACGTCAAAAAGGATAACCATTTAGAGAACCTTGGTAGAAGAGAACCAAAAAAGTCGACGCGATTCTTCCGTCATAACTTGATTATTTCATACTTTTTACATACTTTATGTAAATTTATTAAAATATGGTTGGAATTTCTATAGTTAGATACAATAACATCATCAGAAATCTGCTCATGTATTGAAATATTCAACGCAGTGAGTAAGAGAGAGATCAGAGAAACGACGCGCTTCACTCGTTTGCTTTGTTGGCATTCCACTCTGGAGTAAATTTTCTTCTCTATACCATAGTTGCTTTATGACAACGTAGCCGACAGAAAATTTGCGAGATACCGCCGTCTATATAATTTTTGAAGTTCACGCCGCCGTCGTTTAGGCTCGCTTCGATATTGAGTCGATATTGAGCCTGTTTTTTTTATTCCCTGCTAAACTAATTTTTCGAAGAGTTGTATGGGGAACTAAGCGATATTAAGCGATTTTAAGCGGCACTCCATACAAAGTTGTCGAAAAATTAGTTTAGCAGGCAATATAAAACCAGCTTATTATCGGCTAAGTCGATTTTAAAGCTGAGTACAGACACATCAAATTCTCGCCAAACATTGAGTGTATGAGTGTAAAAGGACACGTATACATCGGTGCTAGGTTTGAATCAAAATCAAATCATTTTGATTTTCGATCAAAGAAGCGCCCAATGTTTGAAGCTCATTTTTGCGTTGCCACCGAAGTGCTAACATCGTCGGTAGATTTTTTTCTTTTTGATAAAATGTAGGATAAAAGTTTTCTTCTGGAAGTTATTGAAACTTTTCGTGCGGCTTAAGTTCAGTTTAAGGGCCACTCTCATATCGCGTCCAAATTATCATCACTTCATAGACCTATCATCCAGAGTAAAACCGTACTTTTTTTTTCTGGGGAAACCCATACTTCCCAAATTACGGGCCTCCAAAGTTTGAACATATATCCCCTCATATATTCCACATACATATATTGACGGACTGCGACAATATGGGTTTCATTGGAAAGCTTATAAAAATACCTTCAAAACTCCATAAAAAATTTTCGGATTTATTAACCCATTGTGAGCCTATATCCAATATTCGACTTTTACAACCCCACTTTTTGAGGAAAAAATCTATTCTCAGAATAGTCCACGACATACATATTTTCACCCGTTATTGTATAGCTTAGAAATTAAGGTAAAAAATAAGATATCATTTGTTCCTTTAACCCATTAATGACCGAAGATATCAAGGGTCAAAGTTCACGAAAACAAATAAATAAAAAATTATTTTAAAAAAATACGGCAATTTTTTTAAAATAATTTATCTCGATAAAAAATAAAAAAATATTTTCAAAAAATAAAAAAATATTTTCAAAAAATAAAAAAATATTTTCAAAAAATAAAAAAATATTTTCAAAAAATAAAAAAATATTTTCAAAAAATAAAAAAATATTTTCAAAAAATAAAAAAATATTTTCAAAAAATAAAAAAATATTTTCAAAAAATAAAAAAAATTTTATAATTTATAAAAAAAATAAAATAATTTTTTTACCGACAAAAAATAAAAAAATATTTTAAAAAAATCCTTTTTTTCGTGGGACTTCTGTAAGTCCATATATGTCCAGTGACCATGGATTTGGTTATGGTAAACATCCAGAAAAATACAATTTTTTTTTTAAAACAGAGCGATTTTTCTGATTTTGCCACACATCGACTTAAGGTACAGAAGGAATTTTATCCCCTGCCTGAGACCGGCCGGGCGTCTAAGTTGAATATAAATTTAACGATTTTCAGAAAGGTCTACCACACGGCCACACGGTTTTTAAACGTTTTTTGCCTGCCGAAATTTGTGGGTCCATAACTCCGAAAATAGGGGCTTCCCACAATTTTTTATTTTACATTTTTTACTTACAAGTGTTTTACACAAAAAAAAAAATTGGACAGTGACCCTTAAAGTGGACCTGTTCCATATATACACCATTTAATTCGTGAGATGAATACCTCTCATTTGAGTACACACACTTGGTGGTAGACGTCCCTAGGTAGACCAGTTTTTTCATGACCCCCATGGATCCGACCCCTAGGAATTTTTTTAATTTTTCGTGTTCTTATATTTTACTATATTTTTGGTTTTTTTTTTAACATCTACGCTTGGAGGTCGTCAATTCAGCCGATAATTTTACGGTTGGTACATATTTGGGCTTAAACCTAGAATAGGTCGGCAACTCGCTTCGGCTCCAAACTATTACCATTGGATAGAGCTTTTAATTTTAAGTAAAAAAAAATTAAATAAAAAAATCGGGGGCAACGCCTATTTTCGGAGTTGTGGGCCCCCAAAGTTCGGACATACAGGATGATACTACGAGTGTGGTGCCGTGTTATGGGACCGATTTCACAACTTTTTTGTGTAAAACGAGTCGAAATAAACAAAAAAAAATTAAATACATTTTTTCGATAACTGTCTTAGTTATCCAGATATCGGATTTTTAAAAATATCCAGAAAATATTTTTTTTTTAAAACAATCGAGTGATTTTTCGGATTTTGCCACACATCGACTTCAGGTACAGAGGGAATTTTAACCCCCCTGCCTGAGCCCGGCCGAACGGCCAGGCGACTAGTTGCAATATAAATTTAACGATTTTCCAAAATTTCTACCACACGGTACGAGCAACATAGGTCCCTGCCAGGGCTACTTGGCCCGTAACTCCCAAAATAGGGGTTCCCCCGATTTTTTTATTTTACTTTTTTTACTTAAAATAGCGATCCCTACAACCAAAAAAAAAGCAAAAAAATTGGACGTGCCGATCTATACTAGGTCTGTTCCCATATTTGTGTTGAATTTGACAGGTTAAGACACTTTCACAAAAAAAAAAAACAAAATACCCGTTGTTGGGGTCCATAATTACAACACCCAAGTAATAAATACTTCTTGCCCAAAAGTGTTATCAATTTGTCGTTGATCTGGCAACATTGATACATAAACACCAGATACTTACAAAATACCAACAGGGGATTCCCAAAAAGAATATATGTACATGTATACATATGTACGTGCCCAGAAGTCACAAAGCCCATTAACTGCTATAGACCATTATTTAATTCAAGTTCTTGCAAACGCATTCATGTGTATATGTTGCAAAATGTTTATTAGTTTCAAATATTAATTAGCAATTGTAAATTTATTGGTTTAATCAAAAATACAATAGGCATGCGTATGCATATCCATACATATGTATATTGTGAAGATTTCATACTCTCAGCCATACATAAGTATGTATGAATATTTGCAAGATTGCATGTTCAAATACATTCATAGAGTGGTTATCGTAACTTGCCGCACCTCGGCGCAAATGCCATTTAAGCTTTGTAACAAATCTTTTGTATAGAACGCATCTTCACAAATAATTTTTCGATATGAACTCTTCAAAACTAAATGTAATCAGTCTAAAAACAATACTCAAGCAGATTTTTTAAATAATCGGAAGAGCTTTGGCGATATCTTCAAAATATTTAGTCCTCGACGGGACATCCGTAATATCAATTCGGCGTTGCACACGATTACAAACATATTTATATATGGGACGAAAATACCGCCCGGCAGGGCTAGAGAAACTTGCGATTACAACTTGCACACACATACAATGATTCTAGCGCATGTATTCACGTCCAATCATCAAATTCCAACTAAACGATATCCATATGTAAGTATATACATATGTACCTATGTATGAACATGCATTTCTCAAAAAATAAAATGTACACACGAAGCATTTCCAAATGGACATGAATATACGTATATAATAAAATAGTCTATGTAACACTAATTACGTTTAGAAGATTTGTAAACTTGCATATATTTTTTAAAATATTGCCCACTTACCTTCAATATTCAAAACGCTTTTACGCTGATATAACACACTGACTGCACTTCGTGAACTTGGATTTGAAATGATCTCAAAATATATTAAAATGATCAGAGTTGCCAGAGTTAATTGTGCCATGGTAAAATAAGTAACGGTACGTTTACACGGGACAGTTTCAGGCAAGATAGTTGAGAACATAGAATAACACATACTATAGAAGAACTTATTCTCTCATCTGACGTTTCATTTCACACTCTCTCGGTAGGTCTGTGGAAATGTTTACATACACCAGGTGGAGTTACAAAATACGTTCACTTAACTATTTCCTGTCGTTTTGGTGTAGAACTGAAAAATTTAAATGTATTTTGCACTTTTTTGTTGACTTTTAACGTTGGTATTCATTTGTATTGTATTTAACACAACTAGTTTGCCACAAAAACACGAAATTCGGGTGTAGTTCCTTTGTGGATCGCTGTATACTATTGCCACCATCTGGTATTATTGAACCCATATTTTCCACCCTCCACTGTGTAATTTCCATCGTACCTATGACGTTTAATTTATTGAGCGAATAAAACCTTCTACGTATGTGTTATTCTATGGTTGAGAATATGTATTAAGCGCCTATTATCTCGTGTAATAGGCAAAAATACTTGTTTGTCAACAAGGTATGATGAATATCAAAATTTTTTGATATTTTGGAATACCATCATACTCGTGTAATAGCTCTTGTGTCAATGGCCCAATTCACACGGGATTAATTTTTAGTCCGAACAACTTTTGTTTTTTCCAAAACACACGAGACTAATTAATCTGTCTAAAATTGTATACGTATACACAGCTTTGTGTGTGTTAGTATTTTTTTTATTTATTTGACGTTTGTTTTTATTAGTTTTAATGTTTGTTGGCGCGACCAACCACCTTCTGCTTTCAAATTCATGTTTACACGACGATGGACAAATAAATCGCTCCGCAAAAAATAAAACACAGAACCTGTGTTTTCATAAGTGTGCATGTATTAGTTTTGTTCTGCTAATGCGGGGTTGAAGCTGGATGAAAAATTATTCCAACGAAAAACGACTCTCCTCACCGAAAATGCCTACAAGCTGCCATGTTAGACCAGAACAATTAATCCCGTGTGAATTGGGCCAATCACAATAAGAAATTTCATTTGTTGTTAAGCATTCAAAGTGGACAGATGGCGTGGCTAGATCGCGGGTTTTTACGTGAGTTTATTTCGCTTTATGAGCATTTCCCAGAATTGTGGAATGTCAAAAGCGAAATATACCACATTAAGCAAAAGAAACAAAAAGCATACGAAATTCTTTTAAATAAATTAAAAGAAGTGGAAGCCGAAGCGACAATAGATAGTGTTAAAAAAAAATAAATGCATTGCGCAAACAACCTCACACTTCGGTGTTTCTTTCAAACTGATATAAGTATGTCAGCTTGGTATGATAGTGTAATAGCAAAACATATAGGTTGTTCACGCAGGGCTGCTTATCAGCTTATGTGTTGAAAAGATGAAAAATAAGCTCTGGGCTACGTGAACACCCTTCCATGTTGGTTTTCTGTTTTTTTTTTTCAATCAGCTGTTCGATAAATGATATCAAAACCATCAATGTACAATTGAAATTGTTTGTAAAATGCCTAAGCAGACCATTAAACAACAAATTATGGACTTCAGAGTCAATATGAGTACTTTGGAAATTGAATTCATTAAAGGTAAGTAGTCAGAAATGTATACTATGCAAACATTTATGGTTTTGCGTTTGTACACATAGGTTTCCCCGACCCCCCGACTTGCGCTCATTTTGATTGTTTTTTTTTAATAAACTAAAAACAGATGTAAATACCAGTGCTACCAATGCTTAAATATAAAATTTGAGATGCCATTTGCTAAAACTTCGTGTTTTTAGTGTTGTCAGCAAGTTAAATTTTTGGTATTTTCCAACACTAAAAATAAGCTGATAAGCTTTTGCCAAAGGCACATGTTGCTCAAAGTTGCTTATTTTATTTCAATGTATTTTGTTGTTGGCGAGATAAGCACATGAGCTGATAAGCAGTCCTTCGTGAACACCCTAATATTTTTTTCATCATACCGTCGTATCATACCAGGTATGACCGTCTAATAGGCGCTTTAGTTGTCACAAAGACAAAAATTGTTTGTGTGACGTACGCGTCCAGCCAGTTATAAATACAGCAGTTTTAAGCAACCGCCGACAGTGTCGTTTCGTTAAATTTCGTGCTCTGATTTTTTGTTTCATCGCTCTTTTGCCATCGTGTTTTGTCTTACTTCTCCAAATTACAATGGAACTGATGTACTCTGCAAAATTAGACATGTATTCATGTTTATATGTTTGTATTGTCAAACAATATTTCAATAAAAATTAGCAAAATTATCAAATACAAATATATTTCCCAATTTGTAAATTCGTTTGCGATGTTTTGCTTTTTTGTCAAATTACTACGAAACGTCACCGATATGGCCGATGGCTGAACTAGTAGAGGTTGACGCAGTAGGCTTTGTTGTAATTATGTGAACCAACAACAGGCATTTAGTTTTTGTTTCATGACTCTAATCGTCAAATTCAACACAGATCCATATGAACGAACACAGTAAACAAAAAAGTACAACAACAAAATACACTGAATTTAACAGATGGAGTTATAAGAAAGTAAAATCAGTTGTTCTATTGCGCCAACCTTTACTAATTCAGCCATGATCTGGCCGCTTATGTCAAATCTCTTGCCGAAGTTACTGTCCATGGTAGAATAATATCTTCATGGTAATAGCAGCGCGTGTTGTTGTTGTTGTAGGCAGCAACAACAGGCATTTTGTTTTTGTTCTATTCGCTTCAGCTGTCAAACTCTACACAAATACATACCAACAACACAAGAATGCAAAAGAGTACAAAAACAAAATACATGTGAGTGTGACAACCGAAGCGAAGAACCTCATGAAAAAAATGAAAACAGCTGTTCTTTCGACTTTACCATGAACATATTATTGTACCATGTTACTGTCGTTGAAAAATCAGAGACAGTGGCGAGGCAAGTGAGAGAAGTGTAAGTGTGGTAGTAAAAATGTGTGAATGAATTGCTACTGTCGGAGCAAAACTGTCCCGTGTAAATGCCAGGTAATGCTGCCCTCAGACGTACCAACAGTTGATTCAACTTTTGACGTTTGAGTTGAATAAGAAAGTTGGTCATTCTCCTCACACGTTTCAACTTTTGAATCAACTTTTCATTCAACTTCATTTAAAAATTATTTTTGAAGCGTCAACATGAATTCGGATGCCCTTGCGCTACAAAGAATTGATGTAATTTTAGAGGAAGAAGAATAAATAATTACAGAAAAATAAAATACTAAAAAAAAAAAACAAAACTTTTAAAAACATTGGAAGACAGGCAAAAATTATACAAATTATATGCGAATGTCAGGTGAAACATTCAATGGTTATTTATTTATTATTATTATTTATTTCTTATTATTTATTTATTTCTTATTATTTATTTATTATTATTTATTTATTTATTTCTTATCATTTATTTATTTATTTCTTATTATTTATTTATTGATTTATTTCTTTCGATTTATTTCTTTCATACGCTCACAGCGTATGTGTTTGCTTGATCAACGTCAAGAAAAAATGAAGAAAAACAATGAAGTTGAACAGCTTGCCCTCACACGTACCAACAGTTGATTCAACTTCACCAAATTATCAAAAAATTTTGATTTTTCATTCAACTGACGACCAACTAACTTCAACTAGCCCTCAAACGTACCAACAGTTGATTCAACTTATGACAGGTTGAATCAACTGTTGGTACGTCTGAGGGCAGCATAAGGTAAACGCCACGATACAAATACAAGGTAGTAGCATTGGCATTGTTGTAATTTCCGTACCCAGTTATTGTCAAAATCAACTGATAAAAATGTACACATACATGTGAAATTGCGAATATAGATAGGTGAAATCAAACGAGAACACACTCACAAAAACAACTTTGACATTCAGTGGGTACGATGAAATGTAAACAAAGGAAATCATATGGGCTGACGCTACTACCTTGTATTTGTATCATGGTAAACGCCATAGTAAAAATACCAAGTAGTCGCAGTAGATACAACAATAATTGTGGGCAAGAACAACAGGCATATTGTTCTTGTTTAGGCTCTCCTCATGTCAAAGTCAACACATACGTATACCAACAAATAAATGTAAACAGAAAAGTACAGAACAAAACCCTTTGAATTTGACAGAAGCGGCCAACAAAACAAGTAGAAAAAATTGAAATCAGCTGTCTACCGAGTTTACATTCTCATTCTACCATGATAAACGCAGTAGGAATTGTTGCAACAAAAACAAGCATATTGTTTGGTGTCCATCAAGGCTGATGTCGTAGAGGTTAAGGGGGCCCTTAGACCTGTGGATAAGTTGCACCGACTTCAAGTTGATATCAACTTATCCATGGTGTAAGGTGAAGTTGGTGGTTTGTATAAACTAGTTGATGTTAAATCAAAGCGATTTTGATTTTTTGAAGTTGATATCAACTTATCCATCAGTGTAAGGGGGAGTTGCATCAACTTTCATACGCATTTCGATGAGAAACATTCATGAGGCAACATTATCGGCTAAATGTAAATAAATGAACCAAACAATAAATAAATAAATTAAACATTATTGGGAAAATATAAACTAAATAAATATGATTTGTAGTGTTATTTATAAATATTTAAAGAAAATAAAAATAGTGGTTTTTCGTAAAATTTGTGATATTTTCGCAGTGCGCTCACCACCTTTCATTTAGACATCTGACAAGAAAATGAAGTTGCTTCAACTAGTTTGAGAGTGTAAGGGCAAAATCGAAGTTGATGTGTAGTTATCGAAGTTGATGTCAACTTGCAGTCGCTGCAACTTATCCACAGGTCTAAGGGCCCCTTAACGCAGTAGGAGTTGTTGTTGTTGTGAGCACCAACAACAGGGATTTTGTTTTTGTTCTATGACTCTAAATGTCAAATTCAACACAAATATACATGACCAAACAAAGTAAACAACAAAGTACAATAACAAAATACACTGAATTTGACAGATAGAGTCATAAGAAAGCAAAATCAGCTGTTCTAATGCGTTAACCTCTACTAGATCAGCCTTGAGAACATGGTAAAATAAGTTAGGTGATCTTGTTAGAACAGCTGATTTGAACAGGTTTCTTACTTAGGTGTTTCTCTTATGTAAAATTCACATGTAGTTTGTTTTTGTAACTTTTTATCCACTTTTACAGTAGATACTCACATGTAGAAAATTTGACAGATTATGGACACCAAACAAAAACAAAATGCCTCTTTTTGTTGTAACAATTCCTACTGCGTTTACCTTACTTATTTTACCATGTGCCCATGGTATAATAAGAAGGTAAACTCCATGGTAAAAATATCTGTCGGGTAAACGCGTCTGCCCAGCTGATTTGTGTTTTTTCATCTTTTCCGTGGGTAAGCTGTCAAATTCGCTTTTGTTTCTTTTTGATTGTTAATAAAATTCAAAGAATTTCAATCAAAAGGCAATTTATTTATTTATTTATTTATGTCTATGGATTACAATCCTTACAGACTAGCTTAACTAAAAGTAATATAAATCCAAAATATTTTTAAATTTATTAAGTGAAAACGAAAAATCAATTAAACAATTCATATTAATAGTATTATATTCCTTAAGACACCTCAATATAGGCTCAAAAGAAGAGTAATTATTTCTATGAACAGATATATTAAAAAATTCATTATTTCTAAGACACCGTAAGGGAGTATTAATATTTATGCAGCTAAGAAGCGGAGGACAATCTACAAATCCACAAATTAATTTGTATAAAAACAATACAGAACACTTGGATCTGTGACTAGATAGGGTTTCCAACTGAATTAATCTGCATCTAGCTTCATAAGATGGAATTGGACTATGGAAATTTACTTCAAACAATGCAAATTTAATAAATTTCTTTTGCAATGACTCAATACGATTAATGCGTACATTATGGTAGGGATTCCAAATAATGGCACCATAATCTAATTTAGATCTAACAAAAGCGGTGTATAGTAATTTTCGTGTGTAAGGGTTCCGAAAGTCTTTACTATTTCTTTTCACAAAAGCAAGGGTGGAGTACGCTTTAGGCATTATATAATCCACATGCAAGTTAAATACCAGTTTTGGATCGAAAACAATGCCCAAATCTAACATTTTACTAGCTTTAGGTATTAAATAAGTGTCAGGGTCCACTAACAAGCAGGTCTTCAACTGGGTTATGATTCCAGTCGGTTGAAAAATCAACCTTGGGAGTCCCCACGTTGAGTACCATTATGTCAGTGTGGCAGTGTGGTCTGCAATTTTTCTTTTCCAAAAAAAAAATTTTATTTTGCGAGTTTACGTGCTGATCGAGTGAGTTGCTCAGTATGCCTTGCGTATGCCGGGCTGGGAACTCGCCGGACGGGGGGGATCTTTCACTCATCGACACAACTACAGCCTGCCACTGAACACTAGAAAACATACCGAGTCTTTAATTTCACACAAACGGATTCTTCGACATAAAATTTAAATAAACGGAGCCCGAAGTTAATTTCATAACAAAAAAAAAGAACACACGATAAAAAAAAATAAACGGATGATAACACTATAGATGACCTGTAAAAAGTTATAATAAAAGGAAATTTAAATAATAATGAATGTATGTTTTGTTTTGTTTTGTTTAGCTTTGAGGGAGCAAAAGTTTACGTAGGATTTCCTGTTTTACTCGTGAGCTGACAGGTGTTAATGCCAGCTTTGACCCTCCCGCTCGAAACTCCTACTGTTTCACCATGACTCTGTGTTTTTCAGAGTCCCAAATTTGAAAGATTACCTGGATGACTTACATCTTACTCCACTTTTTACCTGTCGGCCTTTTTAGCCGATCATAATTATGACGCGAATTAATTTTGAGTACGTTATAAAATTCAGTTTATTAATAAAGTCCAATTGAGCTTACTTTATGACCGCCTATAAACACGGTAAGAGTTATTTAAAATTTCATTACATTCTATCCCGAAATTAAAATAGGCTTGAATCTGCCCTTCAAGGCAATGCGCTTAACAATAGTTGGCCGTTTTCAATCGGAATCTTAGGAATTATACTATTCTCTAGTTCTTATAGTGTAAACATTTCCATTTGATTCATTCAAAATGGGCTTAATACAAATTCATTATCATCTACAGGGTCGCTTATCCACTAGTACATTGGGGTTAGTAAAATTTAGCGTTTCCTGGTATCTTTAAAATGTCTGAGGATCTCGGTAAGTGACAAACAAAATCTCAAGCGGCGAGTGGTCCGGTGAAAACTCTAAACTGCCTTTTCTCCCACTTAATTAAGGTCCTTTAGACATACTTTATCCATCAAGATTTCACTTTACTTTCCTCTTCATTTACTCCACACAAGTTAGAGTGAACCTTGCATTTCCAGGCTCGTCATTCGAGGCCTAAGTGTACCTCTTGAAGATGAAAAGAAACCTGGTCAAAAACTTCGGATTTTTAACCAATTGAGGCTACTTTATCAAAAATCCTCACACGTCACTATCACTGCGTATCCAACTTGTGAGAACTTTTGCCTAACTAGAGAGTTTCACCGCACTATTCCACCATTACGTACACTTGCCCCTCGGGCACCGCGATTAGATCCCGAGACACTTTATTATACCGTACAATTGAGACACTGTTATTATACCCTACAATGGAGACACTTTTATCATAAAACTTCGATCAATTCATAATATCACGGGGTGATTTTCAAGCATATAATAATCTAATTTGTATGCCAAATGCCCCGATAAAGACATCATCTTCACGATCAGATGGGGGCTTGGCTTAATCTTCTTCTTACACATTCAATACCGACTCATCGGACGGTGAACCGCTGGAATTTGGCGATTTAAATATTCATATTACTGGTCTTCGTGGTTTTGGGGATGTTGTTTTCGCCCCTCTGGGGCGTTTAATCGACCTTTTTATTGGTCTTTTTAACTCTGGGTTCTGGGTCGCAAATGATCTTTAGGTCATCTTCGCCCCTCTGGGGCGTTTATTTGCTCTTTACAGCGACCCTCGCAGACTTGGTTATGGAGTTAAAAGGAAAACAAGGACTTACCCCTTTTCTGCTGACGCTGTTATTGGCTGACTAAATTTTGAGGTCTATTTATCTGCTACCTGTGGAATTTATGGCGATTTGGTGAGTTAGCCTATTGATGATAGAATGCTTTAATAATTTGGGCAGCGAATGGCAATGTTGATGGTTTGTTTGTTGCCCGCTGGAAACGTTGGTAAACCCTTATTCGGCGGTGTTTAGGACGATTTCTTCGGCGGTGTTATCACTTGTTGGTGTCGTGGCTACCTTAACCGAGTCTGGACGGCCTGGTGGCTTGAAGTGGCCGTCGGAAAACCGGCTTGATTGCCGCACTGGACCGGAAATGTTTGTACCTATGGGTTGGTTTAATGGAAATTAGCGACCGGCTGTTATACACCCACGAATTACTTACCTATGGGTTGGTTTTTGTCGCTGGAATACTTTGAGGGTGGAATAAATTCCACCAAATCACTTACAGCGTTCTCCAAATCAATTGGAGTGAACAGAATGATGGCTCTGGGAGCTATATACTTCAACAATTGTAGAAATTCGGAAACTTATCGCGCGCACTCGACTGACGACTTACACTTTCCGCTTTATCATCTAGAATAACCAAATTTTCTGGTAAAATGGCTGACGAAAGAGTTGAAATCAACTCTGAAACCGTTGGTCGGGTGGCGTGACTTATTTTTGCGATGGTATTGAGGTTTTTCGGGAATATTCCAGAAAAACTGTTGTTTATGTCCGAATATGTGTGCAAAAATATTAAATGATTTCACCATGACGTTTACATATGTCAGGGATGGCAAATTTGCCAAAGATGTTCTCAGGGCAATAATGCGGGTGGTTACCACCAGAGTGGTTGTTGTATTGCTATGCCTTGCCGGCGTTACGGCGCCGCCACATAAGTCCCAATGAAATAGATGGAGTTAACTAAATTTATACGCCTTGCAAAAGGAAGATTTAGTTTTAAATGATTACATTCACTCCAAATGACTAATCGATTGATGTCTTCCTGAAGTAAAATAGAGTCTTGAAGACAAGAAATTTTAGTAAAAAGTTTTAAATCGTCAGCATACATGAGAAATTTAAAATGTTTGAAACATGATTCAATATCATTAACAAATAATATAAAAAGAAGAGGTCCTAAAATACTACCCTGCGGTATACCAGAGGTTGCTGAATACCTATTAGAGTAAACATTATCAACACACACACGACACACTCTATTACTTAAATACGATTCAAACCACTGTAAAAGACACGAATGAAATCCAATTTTAGCCAATTTCATTAAAAGTAAACTGTGCGATACCTTATCAAAGGCTTTGCAAAAGTCAAAATAGAGTGTATCAACTTGAAATCCTGACTCAAAAGACTTGATACAGAAATTAGTAAAGACTAATAGGTTAGTAATTGTTGAACGATGTTTTATGAAACCGTGCTGCGATTCAGATAAAAATTGGAAAATAGAATGATAAATTTTATCATAAACTAAATGTTCCAAGAGTTTCGATACGTTAGATAATTTAGATATCGGTCTATAATTGCTAATGTCATTTTTTGATCCTGATTTATGAATAGGCATTATAGTGGAAACTTTCCATTGGTTTAAGAACGTACCAGCTTTAAGGGAATTATTAAAAATCAATTTTAGCGGACCGCAAATAGATACACTACATTTCCTAAGAAACAACGTAGGAAGCCCATCTATATCAGGTTTAGGTCAATCCTTGAGATCAGATAAGGCAGCGAGTATATCAGATTCATCAAACTGAAAGAAAGATAAATTTGTGATTGAGTGAACACCATCCAAAAAACCTGAAGCAATACTTGGTACCCCAAATTCAAAGTTGGATTTGAAGAAATCGGCAAATAAGTTTGCTTGTTCAACTGGAGAATTTGCAAATTTATCTTCCCAGAACATTGATGACGGAAAATCACTGCTTCTACGTTTAGTTTTTATGAAGAGCCAAAATGACTGTGGATTAGTAACTATTTTATTTTCAAATTGCACAATGTAATTGCTGTACAGAAATTTATTTAGAAAATCAAATTCCCTAGAATAATGCTCAAACATCCTCTTACTTTCAGCACAATTTGTGGATTTGTAGACGTTGTGAAACTTATTTCTCAAATTTTTAAGTTTTTTTAAGCCAGGGGTATACCAAGGCAATTTATAACAATCTGGCTTAACCTTAGGTACCACAGAATGAAGTATTTCATTAATCTTACAAATAAATTCTTACAAATAAATAACAATCATCGATGGTTTTGTTTTTAAAAACATCCAACCAAACAATACTCAAAATATGCTGATTTAAAACCTCAAAATTACATCTACTAAAATCGTAACGTAAATAATCAATATTAGAGCAGGGAAACTTATAAAAATCAACATTTACATTTAATGGCACGTGATGCAAGTCTGGAGTACTGAAGGGCTTATTACATTTTTCAATAGAAAATTTAATATTATTGGAAATAAATACAAGATCTAATAATCGACCAAGACAATTAAAAAATGAATTAATTTGGACTAAAGACAAACCAAGAATTGTATCAATACAATTGATTTCATGCGTTAAATTACCATTGCCGGGATACAAGGTATTACAATTAGGCAGTAAAGACCAAACTATATTACATAAATTGAAGTCACCCAGAACCAAATAACCATCTTTTTCGTTATCAGGAGCCATTTCAGAGATATTATGCATATGCGAAACATATAAGCTTTGACTGCTATTTGGCGGTATGTAGGACACCATAACAAGCAATCTATTGAATCCTTCCAAGCGTACGCAAATTTGATCAAGCAACGTGTCACTATTAGGCAACACTAATGACGTAGACTTCTTTACAGCAACCAAAACACCTCCTCCACGGGAACAGCAAGTTTTCACAGAATCCCTGTCCTTACGGAAAACAGCATACTTTTTAGTATCAAAAAACTCTCCATCATGGAAATCAATATTAAGCCAGGTTTCAACAAAAACAATGATATCGTAATCACATTGCGATGTCTCCAAAAAAATAGATCTATGCTTAGTTCTGAAGCCAGCCATATTTTGATAATAAATTTTGAGCTTATATGAGTCATTATCACCTAGGATTGAGTTCTTGCAGGATGGGCGTTGGGAAAATTTCGAAAAGGACGAACATTAACGGTATTAGGCCAAAGAGAGGGTTTAAACAGTTCCTTGTAAAAATCCGGTGCAATACCCAGCTAAAATTAACACTTTTTAAATCAGCCACATTAACGTCCTTCTTTAGTAATTTAAAGCAAGCCATATGACCCTTACTGATGTCGGTATGCTTTTCAACATAGGCCATGATTTGATCCTCCGTAATGTTTGATTTAAAGGAGGACAAATGTATCCACTTCTTCTTCACAATAACTTCAAGTTCAACATCATCATTCTCCCCAATAATGATAGGTCTTTGGCGATTTTTACGGGATGTTACTCGCGTCCAATCTGAATTGTGTGCTCGGTTACGATTTACATCCGAAAGATTAACAACATTATTTGTCTGCGCAAGGGGGACAGAAACACTGTTGCCAGTAGAGCAAGGAGCACCATTACCTTCATTAGCAAGCGCAGAAACATAGCTAACACGAAAGTTATCTCTGAGACAGTTATCACTCTTAGAAGCATGAGTTGCAATAGTGTGCGTACCATCAGAACTGTGTAAACTGGCGGGTAAAACAGACGGAGTGGGAGTTTTGGCGACTGAAGCAGCATTTGTAGGCAGTATCACTGATGACTTAACAACGGCAGCATGCGACGTCAGAGAGTTAGCAGCAGAATTCGAAGAGACGGTTTGAGCAGAACGTGTATTAGAAACATCGTTAAGTGTGGTTGGCTTATTGAGAAGCTCATGAAGCAATATTTTCAGCTCTCTCACTTCATTGGACAAGTGAGAAACAACAGCAACCAAATCAGTAGATGCATTAAGGCAGTCATCACAATTATAAATAATGTTTTTATTTCTTTTTAACGACTCCAACAGATTTAAATCAGCAACACCCGTACAAAAATAATGAAATTTGCCATTGCAAATCTTGCACTTTACGTATTTCTCGGATTGTAAGGACTTAAAACAGAAAGCACACAACGTTTTAGGTGGATCAATTGACATCGCGGCTGCACAAATCAAAAGTCAGAGATCGACTGATAGCATAGACTTTGTATCAAGTAAGACAAGCTTATAAAATTGTTCACATTTTGTGTATGTACATAGTGCTTTTCATTATTCAGCTAATTTTGACAGCTTAACCACGGAATTGCTAATGCAACTAAGCCATTTTGGAAATTTCGGCATTTGAGTCTCTCCTTGGTAACATTTTCATTCGCAAGAAATGATAAAACAATTTATCTAAGATAACTTTTAGTTGACATTTCTGGAAATTTAACATGTGGCAACATTGTCATTGCTCAAGTCGGAATTTAAGTCGGAAATTGAAATGCCACTTAATATCTTAATAACTTTAGCGGGGTAAAAAACACTTTCAATATTGCTTTAAGTAATTTAAATAAAAAATATGTATTACTTGTTCGTGTTCATTTTACTTTACTTGAATGTTTTATAGTTTTTAATTAGTAGTTTACTTGGATTAAATAATGAAATATGAAATAAATTTTGTGTATATACATTAATTTTGTTGTCGAAAAAAGCGCCGCAGTCGAAAAAAATATTTTTTTTTCAGTTTCAATTAATTTTACTTGATAGTTTATTTCGTAAAAGAAAATCCACAGTATTTCGATAACTAAGCTATGTAATTAGTTATGTTTGTTTAGAAAAAGCGCCGCTGGCGAAAAATTATTTTAAAAATTTTTAGTTCACTTTACTTGATTACTGGTTTACTTTGTAAAAATAAAACCACAGTATTTTGATAACTTAGGGAGTTATCGAAAAATGTTATTTGATATTTTCGCTTACTTTTGTGGTGTTCTTAAACAACTATCAGAAAATTCTATTCTAAATAAATACAAGATCTAATAATCGACCAAGACAATTAAAAAATGAATTAATTTGGACTAAAGACAAACCAAGAATTGTATCAATACAATTGATTTCATGCGTTAAATTACCATTGCCGGGATACAAGGTATTACAATTAGGCAGTAAAGACCAAACTATATTACATAAATTGAAGTCACCCAGAACCAAATAACCATCTTTTTCGTTATCAGGAGCCATTTCAGAGATATTATGCATATGCGAAACATATAAGCTTTGACTGCTATTTGGCGGTATGTAGGACACCATAACAAGCAATCTATTGAATCCTTCCAAGCGTACGCAAATTTGATCAAGCAACGTGTCACTATTAGGCAACACTAATGACGTAGACTTCTTTACAGCAACCAAAACACCTCCTCCACGGGAACAGCAAGTTTTCACAGAATCCCTGTCCTTACGGAAAACAGCATACTTTTTAGTATCAAAAAACTCTCCATCATGGAAATCAATATTAAGCCAGGTTTCAACAAAAACAATGATATCGTAATCACATTGCGATGTCTCCAAAAAAATAGATCTATGCTTAGTTCTGAAGCCAGCCATATTTTGATAATAAATTTTGAGCTTATATGAGTCATTATCACCTAGGATTGAGTTCTTGCAGGATGGGCGTTGGGAAAATTTCGAAAAGGACGAACATTAACGGTATTAGGCCAAAGAGAGGGTTTAAACAGTTCCTTGTAAAAATCCGGTGCAATACCCAGCTAAAATTAACACTTTTTAAATCAGCCACATTAACGTCCTTCTTTAGTAATTTAAAGCAAGCCATATGACCCTTACTGATGTCGGTATGCTTTTCAACATAGGCCATGATTTGATCCTCCGTAATGTTTGATTTAAAGGAGGACAAATGTATCCACTTCTTCTTCACAATAACTTCAAGTTCAACATCATCATTCTCCCCAATAATGATAGGTCTTTGGCGATTTTTACGGGATGTTACTCGCGTCCAATCTGAATTGTGTGCTCGGTTACGATTTACATCCGAAAGATTAACAACATTATTTGTCTGCGCAAGGGGGACAGAAACACTGTTGCCAGTAGAGCAAGGAGCACCATTACCTTCATTAGCAAGCGCAGAAACATAGCTAACACGAAAGTTATCTCTGAGACAGTTATCACTCTTAGAAGCATGAGTTGCAATAGTGTGCGTACCATCAGAACTGTGTAAACTGGCGGGTAAAACAGACGGAGTGGGAGTTTTGGCGACTGAAGCAGCATTTGTAGGCAGTATCACTGATGACTTAACAACGGCAGCATGCGACGTCAGAGAGTTAGCAGCAGAATTCGAAGAGACGGTTTGAGCAGAACGTGTATTAGAAACATCGTTAAGTGTGGTTGGCTTATTGAGAAGCTCATGAAGCAATATTTTCAGCTCTCTCACTTCATTGGACAAGTGAGAAACAACAGCAACCAAATCAGTAGATGCATTAAGGCAGTCATCACAATTATAAATAATGTTTTTATTTCTTTTTAACGACTCCAACAGATTTAAATCAGCAACACCCGTACAAAAATAATGAAATTTGCCATTGCAAATCTTGCACTTTACGTATTTCTCGGATTGTAAGGACTTAAAACAGAAAGCACACAACGTTTTAGGTGGATCAATTGACATCGCGGCTGCACAAATCAAAAGTCAGAGATCGACTGATAGCATAGACTTTGTATCAAGTAAGACAAGCTTATAAAATTGTTCACATTTTGTGTATGTACATAGTGCTTTTCATTATTCAGCTAATTTTGACAGCTTAACCACGGAATTGCTAATGCAACTAAGCCATTTTGGAAATTTCAGCATTTGAGTCTCTCCTTGGTAACATTTTCATTCGCAAGAAATGATAAAACAATTTATCTAATACTTCGTTTACACGACACTTTAACACGAGTGAACTCGACTCGTGTGAGTACGATACGCAAAAAACCCGCCAGTTTATACAACTCAAGAAAACAGTGTTGAGTAGACATATGGTATGTCACTTTGAATACGTACAGAAAACAGCTGTACGTTGGTACATTTTTGTATCAGTTGGTATTCACCTAAACAGAATGTCGGCGTTAAAAATGTGCTTAGCGTCGTAGTCAAACGTTGTCAAAAAGTGGAAAAATAAACATTTTGACTCAGCTCAGAAACTTTTGGCGATGGTAAAAGTTTAGTGCAAACCAGAGATTTGTAGCTAATCCACATTTATCCCGAAATTGTAATAAAATAGAAAAATTTCCAATTTCATGTTTCGTAAACTGAAACAGGAGCGCTTAAAAGTTTTTTTATAGTGGGTACCCTGGTTAAGAAGGCATAAACAAAAAGCATCTGTTAGAATGCGTATTGGCAAAGGATGCGTTTATTTGGACACTGAACACGAGTTGACATTCGTTAACACGAATGTAAAAGTTGATTCTTGTCGACACGCTCAATTTTTTAGATACGGTTATGGCATGTGTTTATGTCTGCGTATCGAACTCACACGAGTCGAGTTCACTCGTGTTAAAGTGTCGTGTAAACGAGGTATAAGATAACTTTTAGTTGACATTTCTGGAAATTTAACATGTGGCAACATTGTCATTGCTCAAGTCGGAATTTAAGTCGGAAATTGAAATGCCACTTAATATCTTAATAACTTTAGCGGGGTAAAAAACACTTTCAATATTGCTTTAAGTAATTTAAATAAAAAATATGTATTACTTGTTCGTGTTCATTTTACTTTACTTGAATGTTTTATAGTTTTTAATTAGTAGTTTACTTGGATTAAATAATGAAATATGAAATAAATTTTGTGTATATACATTAATTTTGTTGTCGAAAAAAGCGCCGCAGTCGAAAAAAATATTTTTTTTTCAGTTTCAATTAATTTTACTTGATAGTTTATTTCGTAAAAGAAAATCCACAGTATTTCGATAACTAAGCTATGTAATTAGTTATGTTTGTTTAGAAAAAGCGCCGCTGGCGAAAAATTATTTTAAAAATTTTTAGTTCACTTTACTTGATTACTGGTTTACTTTGTAAAAATAAAACCACAGTATTTTGATAACTTAGGGAGTTATCGAAAAATGTTATTTGATATTTTCGCTTACTTTTGTGGTGTTCTTAAACAACTATCAGAAAATTCTAAACAAATACGTCGATTTTTGTAAACTTTAACCCTCGATAACAAAGGTGTTATCGAAAAACGTTATTTAAGTTTTCCGTCTTATTTTGGGGCGTGGTACACAGAAATGTTCTCCAATCGAGGGGCCTCGTATATCGTACTCTCCCCATATTTAGTTGTTGGTATACGTATGTGTTGACGTTGCCATGAGGAGATTCTAAACAAAAACAAAATGCCTGTTGTTGTTGCCCACAATAGAAATGTCGCCAAAAACAGTCGCGGCAGTGTTGCCAGAAGTTGTACAAAAAAGGTGTCGAATGGGCCATCAATCTCAGTATTCAGTTCTTATGAAGTTTCGTTCCCCGCCTATACCTATTTTAGGTCCACTTCGCGAAAGTAAAAAATTTGGCGGAAGGGAGTTGAACCAGTGGATTCGATGCCACAGCAGATCAAGTATGTAAGTACTTGGAGAAGATGATTTAAACGAAAAAAAGGTGATAGGTGACTTAAAGAATTCGGGTTCGCGTATTCGGTATTCGCGTATCAAACCAAAAGTACAAACACATCAACTGGGAGTAAATTTTGTCAATTAAATCGATGAAAAAAGGGATATTTAGAAAAAAAAAATCAAAAAATTAATGAATTGGTAATTACTTGATTTTGATTTCCGCCTGATCTAACTTTTAATACGAAAAAGTGTTTTTCAGTGGTTTGTCAAACACGAAATCCAACATGTCGGACGCAAACCGGATCTGAATCGGATCAGCGAAAGCGAAATCCGTCGAATTGGACTCAACCCCGATCCGAATCGGATCAGCGAAAGAGAAATCCGACGTATCGTACTTGAACCGGATCATTGTGCTTATTGGGTTGTTTGTACCATAGATAAAGTAAACCAATAGATGAAGCATTATAAATTATTAATTAAAAATGAAATTAAAAACCGAAAATTCCATATCAAAAGAAAAAATAATTTTCAACAAAAATATCACTTCGTAACAATAATACAACAAGTTACTTAAAGTAGAATATCTGATAGCCATCGAATTGCAAAGCCATGTCACCACCGACTAAAAAATAAAATAAATGGTTTCCTGTTACATCCCACGAGGGGATTAGGGAGAGCTTCTCACAACCAGCGAGCTGTTCGCGTTCTAGTTTTAAACTGACTGATTGGGACCTACAGTTTTACACCGGTTCCGAACGGTATTTTGAGAAGCTTTTTCATGGCTAAATACTCGATAGTGTCGCCGTCACTAAGCGAGGTGACCGCCGTCGAAAGAATTTTAAGGTGGTCAGAGTAGGGATTGAACCCACGTCCTCATGCACAAGAGCCGCGCACACTACCATTGCACCACTGACGGCCACAAGTCCGACTATGTCCTAATAAATTGGTTCTTCCTCCGGTTTAGCTGTCATTCCTTGTTGAGAGTCCTCAGACACTCTAACGGTTTTGGCATCTGCGACCACAGAAGTTGCTACAGTTTTAGGGCGGGGAAGTTTTTAGATTAAAAAGTCGCTTCGGCATGTTCACCTTTGGACAGTCTTACGGGTTTTCTCTTATTTATATCCCAACACCGGCCTCATGGCTTTGAAATAGTTTTTTTTATATAAGAAACAAGTGCTATTATATAAAATCATTGAAATTTTATCACATTTTCCCTTGTTGAAATTTCTTTCACAAAAATTTCCCACAATTTTGAATAAACGTCAATGAGAATTATATGGAACTTAAATGAAAGTGACAGTAGTACAGAACAGCACCTAGTGAACAAAGTTGGCAATGGGCGCGCTATATCTATTATTTCACTTATCTATGGTGCACATATGTCATCTTTGGAAGAGGAGCTTACATTTTATAATATTATAAATTATTAATTAACTGTATATAAACTAAAGATGAAATAATAAAATTTCTAATAAAAAAATCGTTATAAACTCTTATTTTTACATTGCACAGTGAACTTCAAAAGAATACCAGCACCAATTTCTTTGACTGAAAATACACCAATGAATTCATATTTGTTGAGTATTCTCTTTTTGACGACCACTGGTGTAGATGATCCTCTTAAATACACAAAAAAATTAGAAATTTTGGAGTTTCCAAAATTTAAACTAGGGGCGGTAGAAGTGGGCGTGGTACTAAATCAGAGAAATTAGTGTTTCGATCAAACTCTTCATCCTAGAATCTTGAAAGGTAGATAGTATGTAAGAGTACCTTACTAAAATAACTAATGAAATTCCAAATAAGGGCGGTGAATTGAAATACTCACTGTCCTGATCAAACCGCTAGTTTGGATTATGAAAGTTGGGGTGGATGTTCCCTAATTGTGTCGACATCAGCAGACAAAGGTTTTTTAAAATTTCGAAGTGGGTGCGTATGGACTGGGTGTAGGACCAAGACATTTGATGTGGTTGTTTTTATTACAAATCAGTCTTTAGTGATAATGGCGTTTTCGACGTTCGAGTTTGGCGGCGGCATAAAAGGGGATATGGTTTTATATAAAATTAATCGGCCGAGAAGTTAGACGCATGAAATTTTTGGAAATTGTAAATGGCGAAAATGGGCGTTCCACTACGATTACGATTTAC
The DNA here is from genome assembly GCA_963931995.1 of Phaonia tiefii. Lineage (NCBI taxonomy): Eukaryota > Metazoa > Arthropoda > Insecta > Diptera > Muscidae > Phaonia > Phaonia tiefii. The sequence goes on from OZ008371.1 coordinate 210,797,092, forward strand.
GATGTAATTGGGTTGAGAGACGTGTCCTCCTGCACCGCGACCAAGGTAGATCTATTGTGCGCCCTCCATTAAAGTTTAATTCATGGTATCATTCAGGAACTTTACAATATCCTTCACCGCTAGTTTTTTATATGCGTCCTCCATAACTTCGGATCCGCCAAGTATCTTAAGTCTCTGGTAAGCAAAAGCAGGGCACTTCGCAAGTATATGTTCCATGGTTTCATCGTCCTCCAAACAATATCTGCATGTTCCCTCCTCCGCTATTTGCATCTTATTCAACATGAAGTTGCATGTGTAGTGTCCAGTGAGAGCTCCACATAGGAGCCTTAGATTGGGTCTGTTCAATTGAAGAGCATCCTTGCTCCTTTTTTCATTGGGTGATAGGAATTTTTTCGAGTGTTTGAGTGGTCCTTTTTTGATCCAAAACTCCTTCGATTCTCCTTTTGTTACTTTTGTGATCATTGTTTTAATGTCCTTTTTAGTGAAGCCATATTGAGGATTTGGGCCTATGAATGGCCGTTGCGCTCCCAGTCTTGCTCTTTCGTCAGCCAAGTCATTTCCATCAATCCCACTGTGCCCTGGCACCCATACAAGTGTTACCTTGTTATTCTCTGCCAGCTGATTTAGGGCCCTATGGCCTTCCAACACTGATTTGTGGTGAAAGATGGGTTTGTTCAGTGCCTTTAGAACTGCTTGACTATCTGTCATTATGTTTATTTTCGTTCTTGTTAGATTTCTGTCTAACAGCGTTTCTGTAGCCGTGTTGAGTGCGTATAATTCTGCTGTGAATATTGTAGAATCCTTGCTTAGGGGAATCTGGAGCCTACACCTGGGTCCTACTATGCCCGCTCCCACCCCTTCTGTTGTTTTTGATCCATCAGTGAACCATTTTTGGGCTCCTTCACGTAGCCATATAGGGTTTGAATCCCATTCAGTCCTTTTTGGGATAAGAACAGTGTAATTTCGTTTCAGCTCCAGTACAGGCTCTATTTGATCACTACATAAAGTCATCTCTTTAATATGATTAGCTTTATTAAGGATTTTCAGGTGTCCTGTGTGGTCGCCTACTTTAAATTTAAATAATTTATGAAGCTCGATGGCCTGTTTAAAGGCTTCTCCTTGTATTGCCAAATGCAACGGGTCAAGGTTTAAGATAACCTCCAAAGCAGCCGTTGGCGTTGTTCTCATTGCCCCTGTGATATTCAAACAGGCTAGTCTTTGGGTTTTCGACAATTTATTCTGGGCTGTGATTTGAGTGGTTTTCTGCCACCATATTACCGAGCCATAGAGTATACTGGGAAGAACCATTTGTTTGTATATCCATAGTGACATCTTTGGACTTAAGCCCCATGTTTTGCCTAGGAGTTGTTTACTAGCCCAAATTGATTTTGTAGCCTTTTTATGTATCATGTTTAGATGAGGATTCCAGGAGAGAGTTCTATCCAGCATAATACCAAGATATTTTACCTCCTGCTCGAATTGAACCTCCGTATCTCTTATGTGAAGCGTAGGGATAGTTAATGTCCTTCGTTTTGTAAATGGGATAATTGTGGTTTTGTTAGGATTTATAGAGAGTCCCTCATTTTCGCACCATTCCCATGTTAATTTTAATGCATTTTGCATTTGTTCTCCAATTGTATCGTCATGTGTTCCTTCTACAATCACTGTGATATCATCTGCATATCCCACAGTGGTAAAACCATTTTCGTTCAGTTTTACTAGTAGATCATCAACCAGTATTGACCATAAGAGCGGAGAGAGAACTCCACCTTGGGGACATCCCTTTATAGTGTTTATTTTCCTGCTAGTATTTCCCATATTAGCAATAATTTGTCTTTGTGAGAGTATTTTGCTTACCCATTTTATCACTATTGGGTCTGATTCTCGTTTTATCAGCGCCCCTTCCATAGAATTATAGCTGGCATTATCAAAAGCGCCTTCAATGTCCATAAAGGAACATAAGGCTATTTCCTTCCTTTCCAGTGCTTTTTCAATTATGGAGGTTAGTTTGTGTATCGACGTTATGGTTGATTTGCCTTTTTGGTAGGCAAATTGCAGATTGTGTAGTGGCTTTTCAGTTAAAAGTTCATTACGAATATACAGATCAATAAGTTTCTCCATCGTTTTCAGCATGAAAGACGAGAGACTTATTGGTCTGTATGATTTTGGATGATCTGCTGGTTTATTCCCCCCCTTTGGCAGAAAAACCACTTGTACTTTTTTCCATTTAGTAGGGATAAGGTTAAGAGCGAGACTGGCCCTGAAAACATGAACCAGTCGTCTTCTCAGTGAGTCTGGTCCATTTACCAGCATAGCTGGAAATATCCCATCAGGTCCCGGTGATTTATACGGTTTAAATGAGTTTATACTCCATTCTATCTTTTCATATGTTATGATTTGTCTAATTATAGGGTCGTTAGAATTAACTGTATTTTCAGATTCATAGTTCCTAATAGAATCACCTTCATCAAAGCTACATCCGGGAAAGTGAGTCTTAAGAAGAAGCTCCAACGTTTCCCCAAAGGATGAGGTTTGATTTGCATCATCTATTCGGAGATTGCCTATTGTCTGATTTTTCTGTGAAGATAAGGCTTTTTGAATTCTAGCCGTTTCTGGCACATCCTTCAGTTCTTCACAGAAAGTTTTCCAAGATGATCTTTTCGATTTTCTTAGCTCCTTGTTATACTTTGTAAGGGCCTTTCTATAATCTTGCCAGTTACCGCTAGATTTTGCCCTGTTAAATTCTCGTCGTGCCAATTGCCTTAATTTCTCAAGGTTTTTATTCCACCATCTGACTTTTCTATTTGTGTTCTTAGTTTTCAAAGGACAGTTATTTTCGTAAGATTCCAAAATATCATCGGTTAACTTATCCACCGATTCATCTAGATCTACTCTTGAAATTATCGGTGACGCGTGGGTTTCTAGCCTACCCTCAAGGTCAGATTTATACCCCTCCCAATTTGTAGCCTTCGGTGACCTGTACCAGATTTTCTGTATTAGGTCCGTTTTCAATTCAAAGAGAATATGTTTGTGATCAGAGAATGAGTTATTCTGTGAGACTCTCCAGTCTTTGATCATATCTTGAACATTGTGTGAGACAATGGTCAGATCTATGACCTCTTGTCTAATCGCATTTTCAAAAGTTGGGTTTTTACCCCTATTTGCTATTGCAATATTGTTTGTCATAAGGAAATCTAGTAGTGACTCACCTCTTTTGTTGGTATCAGAGCTTCCCCATACCTTATTGTGGGCGTTAGCATCACATCCGATTATTAGCGCCTTGTTGTGTTTCCTGCAGTAACTTACCAGCGCCTTCACTTTTTCAGTAGGCGCTTCGGGTTGTTCTCCCGGAAAATAAGCTGAGGCAATTATCAACTCCTTCCTCACTCCCATCTGATTTGCCTCCGTTAGTATGGTAACTAGGTCACCATCTGTGAACTCTGAAATTAGAAGAGAGTTAATGTTTTCATCCAAGATTATAGCGGCTCTTGGCCTTTCTACATTTATATCATAGATTAACTTACATTTTTCTATATTAAGCCCACATATCTTACCCGATCTAATCCAGGGCTCTTGGATCAGACCAATGTTGTAGGTGTTTTTGGCAAACCCTCTGCTAATTTCGGCGGATGCTGCTTTAGCATGCTGAAGATTTGCCTGGACACACTTCATTTTGATGGTTTTGTTGTTGGAATAGCCGACGCATTTATAGGTGCAGAGTCACCTTCACCTGGGCCACTTTCCATTGATGATGAGTCAGCATCATTCGTTCCCTCTTCCTCCACATCTTTTCCACCAGCCTCTTTGAGGTGTAATTGGACCTGGCCAAATTTAAATGATATCTGACCCTTTGTTTCCTCCAGCTTTACAGCTGAGATTTGGTCAATGGAGAAGACCAGCATAGCATTCGTTGCCTTGTTTGCTCTTCGAAGCATCCTCCATGCTTCCACCCTGAGCCCATCGTTTTGCCGTTGGACAAAGGATAGAATCCTTTCGGTCTCAATTGTGGCAGCGTTGGGGAAATAACCAACAGCAATTTTGGGGTGAGGCACTTTAGTTTCCTCCATTGCCCACAAGTCTGCTGTTGCCCATGGTTTAATGTTTAGAGCAAGTTTTTTTATCCACTCAGCCGTGGCATCATTTTTGCAGTGCAGGGTCAGATAGCCAGCTTTGTATGTACTGTTTAGGAATTGAGGTTTTATTACCTCCTCTTCTAGTACCTTATCCATGATGCTGTTTCGGATTTCATCCATTTGAGCTGTTGATAGGACTGTGTTTGGGAAGTCCTTCGCAAGTATCGCTACTTTTTGACCAACCAGTGCATCCTTAAAGGATGGTTTTGTCAGTGGTCTGTAAACTTTTTTGGCCATGGGTTTGTCTTTGACAGTTCCTTCCCTCTGACGTTTTCTTGATGACTCTTCTGGAGGAGTATTCTCTAGGGATCTTTGCCTCTTGTTATCTGCAATTTTTTGCTTTTCCTCTGGATCAAGGGCTTTGGCTCTAGCTTCAACTTTGTTCAATCCTTTTCGGAGAAGAAAGTTCATTCGCTTTCTGGCAGCTCCACTTAGCCTTTTTTGATTGTCATCTTTATTGACATTTAATTTCTCTATTTTTTGAGTGATTTCTTCACTTGCGCTTCTTGCAGCTCTGGAAGTTGAGGCTGTTTCAGTCTCCATAGTTCCAGATTGAGGTTTTTCATCCTCCAGATTTAAAGCAATTTCTGCTTCCATTTTCTTTTTTTCATTTTGTTGTGTAATTTTTTCCATTTTGGTCCCACGGCGTTCCACTAAATCAAGGTAATAAACGTTCGGACCAAGCTCGTGATCTGAGCATCCTAGGATGTTCCGATTATACAGAAGATATGAGCTTTACAAATATTTTTTTGACAATGATTAGTTAGATCCTGAATAAACACTCGTTTATTTATTTAATTCAGTCTATGGACATTCAATAATCCTTACAGACTATAACTTAAAACTAATAACAAAGTTTTACTTAAAAATATATAATATCCAATATGGACACAAAAATTTCAAACTTACCAAAAAATCAATATTTTGATAAGAAATTTTATTAAATTCATTTAAGGCTCGATTAACAGGTTCATTAGCCGAATAGTCAGATCTATGAATAGGCAAACTAAAAACAAAGTTGTGACGCAAACACCTAGTGGGAACATTAAATTTTATCAGGCCAAGCAGGCAATTTACGCACAAACTAATTTATAACTAAATTCAATGATAACAAACTTTTCAAGAGATTTCAAATGAACAAGTCTACTCCTATCAACATAGGCTGGTAATGGCAATGCAAATATCAAAGAACGGAGGGCAAAAGTGATACATTTTTTCTGAATTCTTTCAATTCGGGAAAATGGATTCCAAATGATGCACCCATATTCTAGTTTAGCCAGTAGGGTTGACATGTACACTAATTTTATTGTGTAAGGATCGGAAAAATCACGGCAATTCCGCATGATAGAGGCAAGTAAAGAATATGCTTTAGGAACTATCATATTGATATGATTAAAAAAAGTGAACTTAGAATCAAAAACAACACCCAAATCTTTTATTTCAACCATGGATTCTAAAGCTTGGTTATCTAAGGAGTATTTATAAAAAATTGGATTTCTGCATTTGTAGTAGGAAATCAGGCAACATTTTGACAAATTAATTTGTAAATGATTTTTAGAACATCACTGTATAATTTTTTCACAATGGAAATTGGGACGGTAGAAATGGGAGCGTGACAACGAATATGACCCGACATCCTGACCAGAAGCGGGAATCTAGACTTATACAATTTGTGATGAATGTTCAGATTTTATAGATCAGATTTTAGATCAGAAGGGGTTTTTTTGTAATTCGAGAATATGAGATAGAATTAGTAGTCGCTCTAAGAATCATAACATTTGGGGAGTATGTTCTTCCTAAGAGGACAGTAAAATCTATGGTTTGACATTAAAAAGGATTAATCAGGGTTCTGACCGGACATAGAAAGTGTGACTTACATAAACATTTTGAGTGTTTATTATATTTTCAGAGTAGACCTCAGCTTTGAAGAATTGTGTCGAAAATTTAAAAATGGGGACGGTAGAATTGGGGGTTTGGCGTTCGAGCCTATTAATGACAGTTCTGACGCCAAACTTGTGGAATTTGGACTAAAAAAAAAACGTTGAATAAAGAAAATTCCAAAATTAGGATTTTAATTTTGTAAAATCTAAATTTTTTTGTGTTTTTTCCACTAAATTTTTAGTGGAATCTTTGATCAACAAATAAATATAATTTGAACTCCGAATTCACTTTTTAGGTTAAAATTTGATTGCTGTTTGTCGGTGGTACAATGGGTAGTGTGCGCGCCTCTTGTACAAGAGATCCTGGGTTCGATCCCTGCTTCGACAACCTTAAATTTGTTTCGACGACGGCCACCTCGCTTAGTGACGGCGACACTATCGAGTACTTAGCCATGAAAAAGCTACTCAAAATAACGTTCGGAATCGGTGTAAAATTGTAGGTCCCAATCAGTGAGTATAAAACAATAAAGCGCACAGCTCACTGGTTGTGAGAAGCTCTCCCCAATTCCTTCATGGGATGTAATGGGAAACCATTTATTTTTTATTTTATTTATATCAAGTGACCATATGATTTTGACAGAAAACAAATAGAAGAACAAGAACAAAGCTTATTTAATTGTTTGTGTGAAAAATAAGAACCATTATCTGGAAATAGCACTAAAACATATATGTATTTCTCAAACAATTTAAAATTGCATTAAATTTTTACCATTTTAACACTGCATTGTTTTGTGAAAATGGCGCTTATTCGATGGATCACCTGATAAGTACATAAATACCGGTTATTTTCCCGATAGTTGTTAATGTTGACACATTAACAGCAACATTATTTGACAGAACACTGAAAAACTCCGTTTGCACTTAAGAACAGATCAAATACAAATCAAAATAATCTAATTAAATGTTTAAATAACAAATCAAAAATTGAGCCTTAGTCCAATATACTTATACAACCAAAAAATATAATGGAATTCTTACGACAATTTCGTTGTTGTTCAGTGTAATATAAACCTTTTGTATATCTCAACTATTCTCTATTATGGAACTATAATACAAATGAAACATTCATATATTTTTCCAATATACATATTAGTTATTTGTGGTTTGGCGCGTCCTTGAAATCAATTTGATGTCGTTTTTAAATGCTTTTCAAACTACCCGATCGAATAGACAATTTTATTATTGAAATGCACGAAACGTCTTTTTTTGCTTGCCAAAAAGAAAAATAACAAATTATCATTCATTTATTTCTCCACACATTTTGAAACTAATCATCCGCCTCCAAGAGAAAACACACAGGGTTACTTGCCATATTTCTCCTGCCGCCACTCCACCACCGGTGGTTTCTCATTCTTGTGCCAATTTAATTCAGTTCGTCTTTATCAAGTCGTTAGAAATGTCTCTTGTTTACACTTGTTAGACCTTGATTTGCTAATTAAGGCTAAAATGAATACTAGTATGGCAAACCAAATGGATGCAGATGAGTACAAATGTTGCCTTTTTCTATTAATTTCCGAATTGCGAGCGGAGTGCGTGACCGCTCTCCGAGAGCAACGTAAAGGTTTATGGTTTATATGTAGCTGCCGGCGATGAGCCCATATGTATGCGCCCAATGTAAGTGGGTAACACCATCCTGCACTCTATAGAACCTACGTTTTATATATCACGCGAAGTAAAAATGGTAATAATAATAAATTACGTTTAACTACACGGTGAAAATATTGAGAATCTTTTCCTTTCTTATGTTTACTTCAAACCTAGCGAAATATACGATACAACATTATAGACTTTAGATTCTTGGCAGTAAATTATTGTATAAGCAGCTGTACAGTCACTTATTCTTTATACCATAGAGCCAGACATTCAAACGCTTTCTTCGCACTCCAATGTTCAAATTTTCAATAACTTGCATTGTGGTAATGTGGTATTTGAGGAACCATGTATGATACATTCCGCGCCGGAGACAAGTGTTCCTTTTTCTATAGTAAGTATACTTCAAATGCAAGAATTTCAGAAGTCTATCGCGAATTCTGTGAACACTTTTTTATGGGTTATAGCCTCGTATTCAGATCTTGAGAAATTTTGTAATTTATATTTATATAAATTATTTATATACATTTTTGCTGACGGTAACATATTTTTTAAGCATGTGGCGTTACTTTTGGTTGTAAAAATAATCAGAAGATCAAAACTTCTATCCCAAACAATTTAGTCCAACGATCCTAGTTAGTAATCTATTTAGTAAATGCCATCCTATTAAGTAAACCCGCTGGTGCAGACCTACACGGAAGTGAACGGGCTGTCAAACTTGGTAATTTTTTAATCTGCGCGATCAGGGTTGTTTGCACTTTGCATCTTTTATGTGTGCTGGTCTAGCACATGGTAGAATGAGAAGGTAAACTCGGTAGACAGCTGATTTCAATTTTTTCTTGTTGTTTAGTTGGCCGCTTCTGTCAGATTCAATGGTTTCTGTTTACATTTATTTGTTGGTATACGTATTTGTTGACTTTGACATGAGGAGAGCCTAAACAAAAACAAAATGCCTGTTGTTGTGTCTACTGCGACTACTGGGTATTTTTACTATGGTGGCAAAAGTATTTGCGTAAGATTTTCTTCCAGTGGAAGAGAACGCTGTCTGAATTTGCTCAACAATTATCCAACGACTGACTAGAATAGTACGTCATGGTCTTTAGAGCTGAATAGGGGTCTTACTTTGTGTACTCACCTCTGCAAACATTAATAAAAACGTTCGTTTTCTCTCTGTGTATACATAGTTTATAATATATACATAGATATACATAGATGTAAAAACATTTAAAGTTCTTGCCTTTTGTTTTTGCATAAGAACCGAAATCGAAACAGTCGATTGTTTGGTGGAAGGACATTGAACAAAGTCATGCAATGAGGAGAAAGGAAAATGAAAAATGCACGATGGCTGTTTTATTAAGTTGGGAATAAAACTGCTGAAACCATTAATGGTCAGTTTTTGAGTGGGTGCTTAACTATGGGATTACTTAATCGTAATTGAAAGTTAATTAGAGGATAACTTTGCATTTTGTTTTCCAGTGACGAGTTAAAGTAACCCGTCTTATTGTTACCGATTATGGCAACACTTACGTTCATCTAAAAAAAAACCATATACTAGTTTCTATTAATGACTAGTCGATTAAATGGAACCGCGTATTAGCTTTTGGGCAATAGCTACGATATGATAAATAACACATGCAAATTGATTACTGGCAGATTGCTAAGCTCGTACATTTATTATATTATTATATTTTTCTTTAAATTGTTACATTTACAGTGTACTTAGTTTTGAACACTGTACATGAGATTGTGGGTTCGATCCCACCTTAAAATTTCTTTCGGCGGGGGTCACCTCGCATAGTGACGGCAACACTATCGAGTATTTAACCATGAAAAAGCTTCTCGAAATAACGTTCGGAAACGTTGTACAAATTGTAGGTCCCAATCAGTGTGAATGAAACTAGAAAGCGCACAGCTCACTGGGAAAACATTTATTTATAGTTATGAACACATATTATTACGGCTTACCCGAACGAAGTACAGCAGTCGTTCGCATTAGGGTCGGTTTCTGGTTTTTTCATCGGAGTTGTCCTTAAGGAGTAAACAAATGTATATACGAAATATTTTTGTTAAAATGTTTTTGCCGAATAAAGACTGGTACTAAGTTCGTTAACGCGAAATAGATTTTACCACTCATATTATTTTGTAGCGTCATTAACATACAAAAAGCTTTTTTTTCGACAAATTGAATGAGAATTGACACATTTATCATTTTCGACTAAATTTCGCAAGCATTTGTTTTGTAAAATTTCACATGAAATATTGATCTTAGGACGGGCCTTGCCACCTTAAGTTATGTAAAGGTATATCGCGATTCTTGCGATTTTTTAATGATGCATTAACTCTTACATTTATTTTTTAAATTTATTTTTGATGTGTTAACATCAAACAACTATAGCGGCGTATAGGGACTAAATCTATCAAAGTCAACACATGCAAACAACACAAAGACATGTTTTCTGCTGCTGCTAAAACCAGATTTTATGCTGCTGGTAAAACCAGATTTTATGCTGCTGCTAAAACCAGATTTTCTGCGAGTGCGAAAGAGAATAATGACGTGTTAAACAAAAATGAGCGAGCAAGAGAGCAATGAAAGAGTGGTGTGGCAAGGGTGAGGCAAACGAAATTGTGTCTATAGCGTATGTATTTACATAATAATGTATGTATGTACATGTGTCTGTTGCTGTTGTTGAACGGAGATATAAAGCATAGCCACGCAAAATTTCATTTGCAAGCCCATGTTTTTCGTTTTTAGGTACCCAGTTTTTCTTTTAGGTACCCCCCTACACACACCACCCACACAAACACTTCACGACACAGCAAGCACAAATAAATCACCAACATATCAGTAGTAGTAGTAGTAGTTGTTGGTGTTGTTGTTTTTATTTCTATTTATAATTGTTTTCTCACACTTTTCGATCTTTGCATTCTCTTAATAGTGTTTCTTTTAGGTACACCCCGACCCCTCACACAAGTACTCATCGACTCCATAAGCAATGGAGTATATTTTAATATGTGTGGTTGTGATTTATTTTAAGTGTGTACATTAGGGCTATAACTTTTTAACAATTTTTGCGAATTTCAAAATTGGCATACTATAGTCCAATAGGCCATTAAAAACTATGAAGAAATACGTTTTTACTTTTTCGCTAGCGTCGAAAAAGTTCACCCACCAACAGCGATGAAGTTTAGAATATGAATATGAAAACAAAAAACAATTTTGTCAAACTTTATTTTAGTTTTAATGGAAATTTTAGCTTCTTCGACGCGTTTTCGAGTATAGCCACCTTTATTGTTAATAATTTGGCTTCGTGATTCATTGCATTTCAATATGTCTTATAAGAAATATATATCTCTATCAAAAAAATTCCAAAATCTGGGAGAAACAATTAATCACATTCCAAAACAGTTTATCAATGTCTCGAATGATTCCCAATATAGAGACCCAATTATACGAATTGAACAAAATGCCTAGTCAAAAGATAATAATTGGAAGATTTAATGCTTTAGCAAAATCAGTAAAAAGTAAAAATAAAAGATATGTTACAATATCTGGTGAATTACACACATTATGGGAAAAGATGAGTATTCCAAAACTTACTAAAAGATCAGTGAAAAGAAAAGTGGAAAACTTAACTCAACTTTATCATAAATATTCATAATTTTGAAGACATTTTTAATATAACTAACGAAGTGGCAGATTTCAAATCTGAAGATCTAGATTTCCAATCAAAAGAAATAGATTTGGAATCATTATCAAGTTATACATTTGAAGACAACATTTCCTCATCAGAATCGGATAATTATAAACCTCCAGCACGACTAACACGGAATCCACAATCTACAGTTCCAGCTGTGGAGCTTGTGAACAAAGTTCATGTATCACTGTACATGTAGATACATATATACATTACTTTAAAATGTATTGAAAAATGCTATATTTTCAGAGGTTGATTTAGTGCCTGTAGGGGGAAATTTAATTCAATAAAATATTATTTTTTATTTTCCAATGTAACATTTACTAATGTGTTCATAGAAATGGAACAGGTACCGTGTAGCAAAAAGGTGTTAACACATCATCCGTGAGTTCGAACACTCATTGATTTTTTTCTTTTATTTTATTAATAACGGTTTTACTTGTTCAAATAAAACAACTCTATTTATTTTTTTTAATATTTGAGGATTTTGGCATGGTTTATAAAAGTCGATGATTTATAAAATCGATTTACAAAAATCGCGCCTTCTTTTACATTTAATTTACCTTCACTGGAAAGTAAAACAAAAATCGGCTGAATTTATGCCGAAATTATCTTATCGTGTTAAATGCGCTCAGTGGAGACATAACTTTAGAAAATTTGTTCTACAAACTAGTGTCTGCTAGTTCTATCAACTTCTAAACGAATACAAATATCGGAAAACAGCTTCCTGGACAGTAGTACAATAAAAAGTAAGAAATAACCCATTTGTGAACCCAGCAACGATATCCATTTCAAAGTGATACTCGTATATACCCGAAATCTGTCATTCATTCAGTATCATAACGGATCTGGCATATACAACATTTGTACACATAAACTTGCAGACATAAAAATAAAAGAGAATGTGTATTTTAGCTCGATGCAACCAGTATCAAACTATTTAAACTTAGTTTGCTTCCAGTCTGTCCTCTATCAAATCTCCAACTAGATTATCATATTATCAGGATTACCGGTGTTTCTTGTATAACACTGGTTTACAGCCAAAAAAAATACCAAGAACGCCACATGCCTAGATAAGTTAATTGGGAACTCCTGAACACGAAAAACGCTGTGTTTGTTTTTTCTAAGTACCGTTTTTAGATAACGGTGCTTTTGTTTTTTTCGGTGTATGGTCCCACTCAAACCCTTGTCGAGCCCAACCGAAAAGTCTGATCGAGATACCTTTCCGTCGATATGCTGTAAATTTCTATATGATAAGAAATGGCTGAGTTATGGCACCTCAAAGTTCATATAAAGTTTTTATTAAGGATTTTGTGGAACGACAATATTTTCATTTTCATTGCTCACACACTATATTCGGCGTTAATTCAAAAAATTTCAATTAAAATGACGACCGACTTGAACGTAAAAAAGGCAAATTTTGAGGTGCCATAACTCAGCTATGTCTTATCAGATAGAAATTTACAGCATATCGACGGAAAGGGCATGCAATTACCTTTCCAACGATATGCCATTTATCTCGATCGGACTTTTCGGTTGGGATCCACAAGGGTTTGAGTGGGACCATACACCGAAAAACACAAAAGTACCGTTATATAAAGCACTGTTTTACAGCGTTTTTCGTGTTCATGAGGTCCCAATTAACTTATCTAGGCATGTGGCGTTCTTGATATTTTTCCAAAGTTAAAATTTGTAAAGCAGTATGTATAATGGAATTTGAAATTTGTAGTCCTCCTAAAGCTATCCTATATATATATATACTGTATTAGAAATTAGTATTAGGGTGGCCCGCAATTTCGATATTTTACAAATCAAAAATACAGTTGAACTTCGATTAACCGTGATGCTCGGGACCGGGATAATCACGGATAACCGAAAATCACGGTTAAAAGAGGTAAAATTTTACATGTATAAACTCAGATCGACATTTCACGTGAAATTTTAAAAAACTCCATACAAAAAAAAAATGTTTCCGAAATGACAATGAAAATGACAAATATGTTAATTCTCATTTAATTTGTCGAAAATTTGATTTGTTGCTGGGCAATGACGCTACGTAAAAATATGAGTGGTAAAAACTATTTCACGCGAACGAACTTAGTACCAGGCTTAATGCTCTAATCTTCGTCTGATTACAACTTCGTCAGATTACAAATTTGAACAATTCCATACAATATTGTCACATATATTGTCGGATTTTTTATTTTCATTTATTGCACAAAATTGTAACTTTAAAGCCTATTTGCCAGTAATCTCGATAAGTTTCGGTCTCCAAGATCAATTTTTTCACATAAAAGTGATTTAAATGACGTGTTCCAGACAGATGGTCAGACATGATTTCTTTAACTTATATCGACATTAAGTAACTTTTTGGATGTGGCACATCATCTTTGGGGTTTTTCTGAAAACCATGTACCGCCTTATTCATAAAGAGTTTCGATTTATCATACAAAACACGTCTCTCAAACCCCTCACAACTTTTTATGAATAAGGCAGAATGTTTAGGGGTTCCATGCTTAACCTCGTAAACTGAAATGGAAACAATGCAAATTCATTGACTTATCAAAACTACCTCGTCAATATATCAGGTGTGTGGGTGGTTCAGATTGGCGGAAGTATTTATTTGCAAATATTCGCATGACTTTGTGGGCAAGGGGTGTTAGAGTATGTGCTGCAGGTGGAAAGTAAAAGGGCTTTTTGTTGTACAGCTGTTGGTGTTGTCGTTGTAGTCATTGAAGGAAATCAGCCAATGAACCCCAAATGATGGGGTTATGAACTATTTTCATTTATTGTTTTGCCTTTATCGTTGGCATGTACATATGTATGTATTTAGGAATGTGTCTGTACTGCTTTCGGCACGAACTTTTTTAAATAATGACATTATACATTAACAAAAATCCCCTAAGGAAATGCTACAGAGATATAATGGTTGGCAAAAGGAGCGCGATTCGACAATGCGGAGAGGGGAACGACAACAGAGTAGTGGGTGGACAGCGAAAGACAGAAAAAGCGAGAGCGCGCGCGAGTACAAATCCTGCGATAAACAAAAGGCCGGAGCTCTCAAGTCGTTTGAAATTCATTCACAAAAACAGTTAGCGCGTGGCACGTGAAGTTAAAGAACGTGACAAGTCCTTCCTCTTGCAAACAGGCAAAGAACCAGCCGACGAATCACAACCAATCATCATCACAACCAAGTACCACAGTGGGAATATGTAACTGAAAAGTATTACAAACCTATTGATTATCATCATAACAACGGCGATATAATGGCAAAGTGTTTATTAGATTCAAATAAGTTCCACCGACAATCTTCCCCGAAAACGCAAGAGAATTATTGTTTGAAGTGGATTTCCGCACAAACCAACAATCGACTCCAGGCACGACGAATGCACAACCGAATCCAGAGAAGTGGAGTCTAATTGATTTACAATTAAATTTATTGGCAGTTTCATTAAACAAACTCCACCAGCTCCCAGAATCGCCGACGAGTCGCGTTGTGTCAACTGATTTGTCTTGGCATTTCATTGAAAGAATACGATAATGTCGTTATCGCTGACAACACGTCGTCGACTACAGACGTCTTCTACCAAGTGGACCTCGCAACAGCATCTGGCCCAACAGGATCCGTTACTACGCCAACATCTGGCACAACCGATGCGAAAGCAAAGATCATTCATTGAACCAACGTCCAAATTATCGTCCTATACGTCAGCAACTGGTCGCAGTAGCTATTTTCAGCGTGGTCTTTCTGTGGGCAGGACTCAGGATACCCAACGTGTATATACCAGGCAACTTTTAAAAAAGCATCCGTCCCTTAGTACCCAGCATGACAATGGAAGAAAGGTTGTCGACGAGGGAAAGTCGTTAAAACCAGATACTTTGATTAGGAAAAATTCAACAACTTGTGGACGAATCGATCGGTCTTCGCATAGTGTTCACGCGTGGTCATCGACCTCGTCGATTTTGAAATCATTGGATAAGGAATTGGCTCAATTAAATGGTGTCCTAGGCAAGACAAAGGATATAAAGAATGATATTGGCGGTACGCAAAGTCCGCCGAATTTGGTCAAGAGACAGTGAGTATTAATTTTGATTCTAGTTTGAATAGTTAAATATAATAGTGCGAGAACCGTAAAATTCGATAACATAATAACATTTACATTTTATAACATCACACGTTGGTCCAAGTGCTACTTATACATAGTAACCTGACTTAATTAGGTCCTCATTACATTTTGACAACTCCTCCAAATGCGGAGTTCAGACTCGCAAATCAATTTGTACTAGATAGGACGATGTTAGAGAACTAATTGTTCCATTGACCGTACGGTCCAATCAGGAGCATACTGCCTGCTAGACTAAATTAATGCAAAATGGTGGATCCGCTTTGAGTTGACAATAAACAGTCAAATTAAATCAAATGAATTCATTGCAACCAGTTAGACTTAATTTGGATTTTATAATAACGTATTGAACCGGGGCTTAAAATGCCCGAATAGTTTCAGTACAACTGTCCACTCTTAGGTCACAGCATTGGGAAGCATTTGCCCATTTACAATATAACAAAAGCAAATTATATTATATTATAGGCTAAATCACATGTGTAAATGGCGCCTTTGCATCATGCTTCGGCAAACTTTTGTTATCAGCGCCGAAATATGTACTGGTCCACAAAATGAAACACTGATCGCATAGAAACAATTTCGAAAAATTATCGATTCCAACAGAACAGTTCGTACTCATGAATGGCTAGTATATCTACATACATGGCCCGTTGGATCTCAGTCCTCACTGCTAAATAATAAATAAGAATCGTCGAATTGCTTAGCATTTCGATTGGGTTTCCGTTGTCTTACTGTTCAAACTCATTTTCATGTTCAAGTTAGGTGAAAAACGTGCAAATTGATGAATCCGTAGCGAATACTTAACATATTTATTGATATTTACTGCCGAATTTATGTCAGGGTTTGAGTCGCAACAGCAAAATTGAATTGCTAAAAATAAACACAACAAACAGATATTTGCAAATAAATACCAATCAATCTGACATGGTTTCATTTTTCATCGCTGTCGAACTCCAAATATCCTTTATGTTTGTATGTTGTGCATTGTTTGACATCATATTCACCTATAGAGTCGAAGGAACTCCTCGTCATGTACGCTTGTGGAATTGATTTTCAACTCATTCATTTACTTCTTCTTCTCTTTGTTCAGTGATAGCGAGCCACGCAACCCGCTCATGCCAGGGGTAAACAGAAAGAAAGTAAAGTTGGTACTTTTGAAATATTAGAATAATAGGGGCAAGTGCTTCATATGGGTTATCGACTAATGTTAGAATTGCCAAAGCAATTGACACCCATCCCGGCCCTTTCAGACACTCGAATTGACAGACACGACACAAAGTGACATGTAATACCCAAGTAGCATACCACACTCCATCCGTGTATGACAATGTCGACATATATACTACACTATATAAGCAACGTGAAATCCAATCGCATGAACGTTCAATTTGTTTTTAGCACTACCAAAACAAAAACCGAGTCTGGACCGCTAACGTCAACTGCTGTAAATCAACCTAATTCCAAGGTACACAAACCCATATTCTCTTCCTCCGCCTTCTCTAACAAAACAGAATTGAACAAGGTCAACTTGAGTATAGTCCTTTCTCATGCTGTGAGTGGTAGCAAGGAAAATGACTCTTTGCTCAGTGATCAAGGTGATGACGAAGACAGTGACAATTCATGCACAGATTGTGAACAACTAGAGGTAAGTGAACAGATGAACAAAACTTCAAGAACTTCAAAATTCCCATTCCCTATTCATCTCTTTATATTCCCCACTTTCGTAGATTTGTGATAGCAAAACAAAGGATAACAATACATCGGAAACTGGCTCAAAGGCAGTGCCTGCCCAGCAGCGTAGAGTTCTATATCACACAACAAAACTTTCAGTCTTTACCTCCCCCAACACCAGTTCCTCGAATATAACGACAAGTGGCTCTCAAAATCCCAATAACTTTAACGCCTCACCCTCCCTTACGATTCAAAAACGACCACCTTTGGTACGTGCTATGTCGGCACCAGTGCGCAGTTTTGACGAAAGCTCCAAAGGATCATTTTTGGCTAACAAACGTAAATCGAGACGTCGCAAATTAAATGCGCGCACCATAACCTGTGATAAGGATCCCGACGATCAGTTGATAAATGTGAAAGACTTGAACTTAGACTCAAAACAAAAAGTTCTACAACGTTCACGATCTGTGGCACCGGATGTCATAACGTTGGTATCGCTCATAAGCTCCGAAGGTTCAGATTCCGAAAAAGAAGATTGTTCTATAACACCCACCAATTCGAACTGTAATAGTCCGACTAGAAGGGCCCCTACTTTAAGGAAGGCGGGAAAATCGGGTTAGTGTTCTTTTGTCTTACTTCGATTCGAATTACTAATAACTCTTCCTTTCAGTATCATTTCAAGAGAACTATCCGCCGACTTTTCAATTTGCCTCTAAAGAGTACTCGCATATGCTACGCCGGGGTTCGATAGCACCTCTAGCTGCGCGCATTAAATCAAATAGGCCACCCACGGCACCACCAGTTTCAATTTTTCACACCACCAATAATAAAACTTCAATGGACCTGCAAGAGAACCATGAATCGAATGACCAAATGGATGACAATAACAAAGAGCAATGTGCTCCAACGCCAACAACAATTCCACCTCCCAAGAAGTCAGAAGAAGAGGAATCTTACCAATATCCCGACTATGTGTGCAGTCTCAAGGAGCGGGAATGCTGGAAGCTCTACCAAAAGATGTCAACGAAAGGTGTTAACATCACCTATGACACTATACTGCGTGGCATGCTAACACCAACGGAGTTTCGCCAATTGCAAAAGCAACGCGAAATGGAAGAAGCTAAAGTTCTTAAAGAAAGTGAAGAGTTGGCTGCGCTCAATGAGGAGCAACAAAAGCCTAAAAATCGTTCGCTGCCGAGTGATAGGTAAAGGGAAGAGAACGAACTGAAAAATAAATATAGTAAATCCCATCATTTTGACATGGCAGTGGAAAGCACTACCATAACACGGCTAAAACAAGACAATTTAAAATTTACACGCAGTTGTAGTTGATGCAAATTTTTAAGTAGATTTAATCGCACTTAGGCAGAATCAAGTAGAAACAGGGAAATACAACATATTTATTAAGAATTACATACATACATTCATACATGCAAATAAATATCCCTTGGCTATTTCTAAATTAAGTTAAAATCATGCTACTTCCGAAGCACTCGTTGATCACTTTGCACTTTTTATTACTAAATTGGTAGATTTCAAATTGTATTTCAGAGTTAAAACAAAGTTTTATTTAGTTGTTATTACTGTTTATTTATAAAATAAAACATTAAACAAATCAAATAACTTGAAAGTTTCTTAGTTCCTATTGTCTCTACTTCCTGTAACTATCAATTGGTCAATATCAATTAGTGCGAAAGAGATGAATATATTTAAAGGATACAGAACATGCTGCCATGCGGTTTACTTGATGTCGATAGGTCATATACAGTGTCTAACAAAAGTAATGCATCTTATGAGTCTCATATATGCTATATGGATAACGAAAAAAACAAATGTATACATTACATATAACAATAATACAACCATTTCTTGTCTTCATACAAAAAAAATCACCAAACCCAAATTAAGAAATATTACCGATGGTTATTTTTTCGGTGTAGTTTTTCAGTCAGTGATCATCTTGGTTTTTTAGTTAAATGGGGTTAAACATTAAATGGTGTTTTTCAGTCAATGGTTAACAATGAATAAGCCCCTCAATGGTTAACAATGAATAAGCCCCTCAAAAATGTATAATTGTATAAAATACATGTTTATGTTTGGAACATTTCTATACATACTTTGAAATTGTTGCGCCTACATAGTTTTTCATACATTTTTGTTAAAATGACTTCGATTTATGAATTTATTATTGTTGTTCCTCTTTGTTGTTTGATATTTAGCTCAAAACATTTATAATGGCAAAAAGTAACCAGTCTGAAAACATCAGAAAAACAGTGTTGGATATCTTTATCGTAAAGCAAAAAAATATAAAGATTTGCAAGAATAACTACAAACCATGCGTAAGAGCAAGACGATTATATGTATGTATTTTCGGTTGAAAAAGGCAAAAAGTTGCCAGTATGACAAAATCAGAAAATCTGTGTTGGATATTCGTCGTGGAAATTAATTTCTGCATAGTTACTACAAGAGTAATAGAAATGAATTAAGACATGTATGTTTGAGACAATTTAGACAAATGAACTGGTGAAGGTAGACAGATATTGACACAGAGAAAATGTTAAATTTTTTTACGACTCCTGAAGCAAAACTAATTTATGAATAGGGCGAGTTATCACTCCGGACTGGGTATTAACGTCCACCACCCCGACTCTACCACCAGTGCCGTGGTACACTTTCACCACACGACCAAGGCGCCATTCTTGTGGGCAAATCGCTTCGTTGCGAAGCACGACGAGGTCTTACCATCTTTCCATTTGACTCTCTTATGGACTTCCTTAAGATATTCTGATTTCCAACATCTGCATAACTCCTGTTGAACAATTCTAAGGCGGCGCCATCTGTTTAGGAGCGCCGTCTTGACGGAATTTCTTCTGGCTCCGTATGAGACAATAATGAGGAGCCCCCATAGAAAGTGTAGTATTTTCCTTGGCCAACATCGTTGGGAGTGGAACCAACTTCTGTGTGAATTTGAAACCCCCTAGAGTGACCCAAACATTGGCTCATTGGGAAATAAAGGTTGGTGCTTGACCCCAACATATAAACAACTAAATGTTTAATTTTTCTTTAAATTTGTAATTTCTTTAACTAACGTTATTAACTACCCATTAAATAATGTAACCGAACACAGATAGTCACGGTACAGCTGTAACGTTACCACAAAAGTAACGCGAAGTGGCTGATTCACGACTTATAGAATAACAGCCTTATTGTCGAAATGCACTTACTTCACAATTACGTGAGCGCATATCGATGGCGCCTGCGTTACATATTGCTGATGAAACAAATACTACTTGGCAATTCTGTGTAGTTGTTAGCGACAAGTTAATAGGTGTGGTTCTTACCCCGCTAAAGTTAATAATAGTTTAATTTGCCGTATCAATTTCCAACTTAAATTTCGACTGTGGAGTCCAAACATAATCAAACACGCTACAGACGACAACGACGTTTTTCACATAGGTTTCTTATTTCAGGCGTTCTCATGAAGACTCTCAGTTGACAGAATGAAGTTGCCACAGTTGCAAGCACATAAATATATAAAAGATAATGCTAGCAGAACGGGGGCAAGTCTTTATCCGGGTCCTTATATGGAGGAGTCAGATGAGTTATTCGGTAACAAAGCAATGGGATTTTAAGTCTTGAATTTATCGATGACTTGCATGAAATTATCCACTTTTTCGTATTCCTTAACACTTTCATGGGACTGTCTTTCGAGGAGGAAAGTTTCTGATAGCCATTCACTTGGGCCAGAAGTGATTCCTTCATTGGACAGTCCAAGCAGCTCACTACTTCCACGAAGTATGTCCTGGGCAATGGCTTTATCGAGAACCTCTAATAGCTAGCTAAAGTAAGAAAGCGAAACGAATGAGAAGCCTGATTGCTAATGCGATCACTGATACATCTCAGGATTATAAGGTGACCCTGTTACTGAAGATCTTCGAAGTAGTGGACATATTCTTCTGTCCTTTGAAGGCGAATGAGGCAACACCTCTGGCCAACGGCGGATCAAAATTGAAGAAACCAAAATCCAGTCTCGACACATTGCATTCTGGCCAGCGTCTGATCCAAAATGGGCGGCTGAAACATAATCATCTTGGCAGTACCACGGTGGGCTGAGTTTTCTTCCCGCCACCGTTGTATAGGCAATGAAAATACACGGAAAATATAATAACCGAAGAAACCCTCAATTGCTGACGACCCTCGCAAACATTATAAGGACCACGATTTAAGGATATGTACATGGAATGTGCGAACATTGTACAGGACGTGCCTCTTTCCAACTGGCGGAGCTGACATCACAGCTAGCCAGGAAATGCGGTGGATAGGATATGGTTGCACCAGAAAGAAAACTACAGCTGCCATGATTTATAGTTGGCAAGACACCTAGTTTCAAGGTTCAACCCAGTGAGTGAACGCATAGCCACAATTCGCATCAAACCAAAATATTTCAACATCTCTAAAGACGATGAGGTCAAAGAATCATATTATGAGCGCCTGGCGGGAGAATGCGAACGCTGCCCTGACAACGACATTAAGATTATTCTAAGCGATGTTAATGCCAAATAGGGAACGGAAAGTGTTTTCGACCAACCATCGGTAATCACAGTCTATATGATACCACCTCCGATAATGGAATGAGACTGATAGACTTCGGCGTTGCAAATAACATGGTAGTTAGTAGCACACGATTCCAGCATAGGCGACCTGGATATCTCCTGATCAGAGAACGATGAACTAGATTGATCACTTGGTAATAGACGGCATTCACTCTTCTAGGGTAATGGATATACGTGTTATTCGATGTGCCAATATCGACTCGCATCATTACCTGGTGGCTGCGAAAGTTCGCACAAGACTGAGAAGGGCGAAAACGTACGAAGCCGAACACGGGAAAAGCTAGATATTGACAAGCTACAAATACCGGAGTTATCAATATCCTATCAACAAAAGCTCACTCTCCTGCTAGGGTAGACTACCCCTCTCCTGAGAACCCATATTCGCAGTGGAAGCACATCTCCCATTCTTTGGAAACCGCCGCAAGGACTGAACTTGGTTATCAAAAACCGTGGAAGGATTAGCCATCGTACGACGAAGAATGTCGCATTGCAACTCATGAACGAAACATGGCATATGGCAACGAAACAGTGAAGCAAGTGAGCGGTACAAGAGGCTGAGAAGGGAGGAATCCCAACTAAAAAATGGCAGTGGGAGCAGAGGGAGAGTGAAAAGACCGAATTGTGCAGGATGAATAATGAATCCCGAAAATTTTACCAGAGGGTAAGAAGTTCGAATAACGGGTCGAAAATGAGCTGCCCTCCTGCAAGGACGAGAATTGGAATCTGGGCACTGATAAGCATTGTGTGCTTAAAATGTGGAGACACCACTTTTCAGCACAACTCCACTCAGATAATCCACTGGAGATCAGGATCAGCAGTGAAGGTGGGGAAAGACCTCACTGAACCATTCTGTACCAAGTGAGGACTGAGACAAGGCGACACACTTTCGTGCAATCTCTTCAACATGTTAATGGAGATAATAATGAGAAAAGCTAAGTAAATACGAACAAGGCCATTAACACAAAAAGCCATATGTTGACCGAAATACGGGTCCAAATGAAAAGAAAACGGTCCTTAAAGGAACAAAAAACCGAAAATTGTTCGAAAAGGCCGAGAAACGATTCTAACAGAACTGTAAAACGGTATGAAAAGGACCGGTTTTTAGAATAACAGGACTCAGTTCAAAGGATTCAAACGTGTTATCCTTTGATGGTATGAAAATGTGTATTTTATTCAAATTTTATATTCTTATATTACACTTAAGCCTCTCTGAGACATCAATTTTCCAAGAACCGGAACCGGTCCAAATATCCGATTCTTCTCGGAACCGGACTCGACAGAACCGGTTCTTCAATAACTCCGGAACCGCACATCACTAGTGAACATAGCTAGGCGAATCAAATTAGGTCAATTGCGTTGGCTAGGCCATGTTATCAGAATGGACGAAAATGACCCATCGCGTAATGTTTTCAATAAAGTACCGGATGGAAACAGGAAAAGAGGACGATCAAGACTTGGTGTTATCAACTGGTGAAAAAAGGCGAAGGATACAACCAGTTGGAGGAATATTTTGAAATTTGTTTAATTAATATGTGGAAGACATCTGACCTCATGAGGTTGTAAAATAGTCAATAAAAGTAAATTAAAACGGCAATGGTTTTCAAATAAAATAAATATTTTTCGTATCAAATGTCCTAACAACATCTGAAGTGTTCGCATTGGATTTTTTTCCGGATTTAATTGAAAGTCAATGCCCATTGACGTGGTAGTGTTACCTCGACAACAAACACACAAGACAACAAACACACAAAGTATTTTTCCACAATCAAATTCAGCACAAATGTATTCCAAAAGTGAAAGTAAACAACAAATAATAAAAAAATATATGTTTGAGAAACAATAAACACTAAGAAATGAGGAAACTAAATAAGACAGCAATTCTAGTGGTACCGCCACATCAATCCGTGGCGATTGAAATGGTTGTAAACAAACGTACTATTCATACGTGGTGTGACATAAAACAGCATTGCAGAATGCAAACCAAGCATATTCTCCTGATTCTCAAACAAATATGAAAAATTTACAGCTATCTTCAGGTATACCGGGATTTCGCAGTATACGGGATTTCATTTCAATAAACAGCTGATTTTTGTACAGCAAACTGCTGACATGATTGAAATGTTGGTTATTATCAACGTTGGATTTTTGTGGTTGTAGAATTAAAATGATAAAACTAATAATTGTGATGAAAATAAGAATTATGTAGTTGGTTGATTTGAGTGAATCAAATATAGCAGTTTTAAAACTGTTGCGAAAAAAAGCGTAACATGATCGAAAAATATCGAATGATTTTGAAAAACGTCTTTTTACTTGGAGGTTTTGGTGAATGACATTGAATTCACATGAAACGACAATGGCCGCGATCGCTTAAAGCTGTGTTGTATATCAAATTTTAATAATATGTCGTACGTTACACAAACACGTTTCTCATCTTTGATAACTAAACATAAGCATGAAACACATAAACGACGACAGGCTACATGAACACACCACTACAAATGCCGCTGATTGCAAATGTAGACGTGTGGCAGCTACTGAATTATTTTCAAGACGGCAACTGCAAAGTAAACAGCTGATCTGTAATGTTGACGTTTGTGTTATTGTGTTAGAAGAAAATAAAATGTCTGGAGAATATTTAATAAATATTATTACAAACATAACAAAAATTGTGAAAACAGTTGATTATTCTGTCAGTGGTGCCACTTCAGGCATTGACAGCTCTAACCTGTTGATTGTCGCCCACACAAATAGAAATTAGTTTAATTCAACTACAGCTACATAAGTAGCATAGACACGACAATCGGATCTATGCTCCGGAACGACCCGAGTTTCACTCGGCCAAGGATTGTCAACTCAGCAACAGCTGTATCACCCACCCGTTTTTTACCCAGGTGAGCAAATCATGTCAGCAGGTTTGCTCAAAATGATATTAATTATTGCTGGCATAGAACAGAACCCAGGCCCTCCCGAGGTCTCGATCTGTTCTGTGTGCCACACCAGGATCCATCGGAACCTTACCCAGGTCCAATGCAATAGATGCCAGAACTGGTGTCATCTTAGAAGGTGCTCTGGCCTCGCTAGTCATAGAGACTGGTCGAGAAATTTTGTGGCGAGTTGTTGTGGTAACCTACAGCAGTCGGGCAACACTACTCCTGTCCTAACACCCCCAACCAGTGATCGATTGACACCCTCAGATCACAATGCAGCGATGCCTTCCCAATGGCTTTGCTCAGTCTGCAACGGTGTTATTAATAGGAATATTACATCGGTTCAGTGTAATCGCTGTAGGAATTGGTGTCATATGAGGCGTTGCACTAGTCTTCGTTCGCACAGGAACTGGAACGGGGACTTTGTCGCTGCTTGTTGCACGGCTAATGCCGGGACAACTGTCGGCACTCCAGTGGGGAATGCGACTATTACTCATACACCAGCCCCCAGATTAGTGCAATTTTCCTCAATCACACCTCGGCCACTACAACAATCCCCTCAGGCAACCAACCCATCTCAGTTGCCCCCGTCAAATTTTCAATTGCGTCCTGCAATTTCAAATGAGCTTCACGCTCAAACTCAGCTGCGCCCGTCAGCTATTCAGTTGTCATCGACAACTCCCTTGCTGCCCCCGTCAGCTACTCAATTACGTCCTGTAACTCTCAGGCACGCACCATTTCAGCCGCAACCCGCGGCCACTCAGTTGCACGCTGCAACCCCTCAGCTGCCCATGTCAGCCATACAGTCTACTCAGACGTCAACTCAGCTGCGCCCGACAGCTCCCGAATCTTCAAGGCTGCACCCGCCAGCCCATCAGTTGCACCCGGCAACCCCACAGCTGCCTTTGACAGCCTCTATATTGCCCCCGGCAATACCCCAGCTGCGCCTCGACGGCAACCGCATACAGTTGCTGATCAGCAATCGTTCAGGATCATGCAATTTAATTGTAATGGCCTTAAGAACAAAATTGCTGAGATCACCAATTATATGCATGCTCACAAGATCCTTATAGCCGCCCTTCAGGAGACTAAGCTCACCAGCGAGTGTAGACTTTCATCTCATGGGAACTATGTCATTATTCGTAGGGACAGGGAGAGAAATCACGGTGGAGGGCTCGCTTTCATCATCGAGCGAAACGTGAGCTTCAGACTCACAGACTCACCCCCTCCCTCCCAGCCCGATCAGTTCCTTGAGTCGATGAGCATAGCGATAGAGACTGGAGAAATCGCTATTGAAATCGTCAATGTATATATTCCGCCAGTTAATAGCATCGGTGCGGGCTATCACCCCACAATCGAACACCTACTCCGAGGTGATAGTACAATCATACTTGGCGACTTCAATGCTCATCGTGAGATGTGGTTTTCCCAGCTGCTTGCAGACCAGCGTGGCATTAATATTGCAGACCAGATAGACGACTCGGAATTCGCAGCTATAAATGAGGACTTCTCTACAAGATTAACGGCTAATTGCTCTAGCTCCCCTGACATCTCCATCTTCAGTGCGTCGCTACTGTCCTATACCACCTGGCAGACCCATATAGCCTTAAACTCTGATCATATTCCCATCCTGATCACTGTAGAGAAGCCTAGCGACTTTGTGGAGTCGGATAAACGGACGTTCGTGAACTACAACAAAGCCAACTGGCCTGGCTTTACGAACGCTATTGACGAATCCCTTCGTCATTTGCAGCTACCCTCTTGCGCCAGACAGGGTGAGATGATCCTCAGGGACGCCATACTCAAAGCTGCAAAACGCTTTATCCCAGCTGGTAGAATTCCCAACTGTAGACCCAACTTCCCATCTGAGGCTGCGCGTCTTGCGGATCAGCGTGATCTCATACGCGCCAGCAACCCAGCCGATGAACGAATATTGCCCTTGACGGATGAGATTAACGTACTCATCAACCAGCACCGTCGCGACAGATGGCTTGAACATCTGGAAAATTGTAATATTGGCTCGAAAAGGCTTTGGTCTACTATCAGAGGTCTATCTGGCAATGGAAACAATAAGGGTCACATTGCTATCGCGTTTGATAATACGCATTACACGGATGCCAGGAAATGCGCTACCAAATTCTGCCAGCAATTTATTGCACACCCAACCCAGCAGAATAGGACCAAGAGAGCTGTAGTTCGGAGAACTAAGTATCTCAAACGAGATCTTGTACCCTGCTCCTTCACACCCAACGAAGTTGAAGCCATTATCTCCAAATCTAAACCCTCTAAAGCTCTCGGTCCGGATGGCATCTCGATGATAATGCTGACGAAACTCGGACCTATAGGGATTCGATTTCTCGCGCACACACTCACTCTTTCGGTGTGCCAACTGGTCATACCAGATGTGTGGAAAACTGCTCGAGTTATCCCGCTCCTAAAACCTGATAAACCCGCTAACCAGGGAGAATCTTACCGCCCGATTTGTCTCTTATCACCCGTAGCAAAGGTTTTGGAGTCCCTACTCTTGCCGACCCTGAAAGAGCATTTTCAGCTCGCCAATCACCAACATGGCTTCAGGCAAGCGCATAGCACTTCGACGGCGTTAAACGAGATAACTACCCATATCACCAATGGCCTCAATCAGAGCAGACCCGCTGAACGTACAGTTGTCGCAGCTTTAGACCTGTCTAAAGCTTTCGACACTGTCGATCACTCGATCCTGCTACAGGACATCTTGAACTCGTCTCTCCCAAATACTACCAAGCGCTGGCTTGGCAGCTACCTCAATGGGAGGCAGGCATTTGTAGAGTTCAGGGGCCAGAATTCCCGTTATCGCAAGATAAAAATGGGTGTGCCGCAAGGAGGAGTATTATCACCTATACTCTTCAACATTTATCTTGCGAATCTTCGTGCACCTCCCCAAGGAGTTAGTATTGTGTCGTACGCCGATGATTGTACCATCATCTCCTCAGGTGTAAATATAGACGATATATGTGCTAGGATTAACAGCTATCTAGCCACCCTTACTAGCTTTCTGCAGGAACGGAATTTGCAGTTATCTCCGTCAAAGTCTTCCGTGACCCTTTTCACTTCTTGGACCAAAGAAGTAAGGAGAGAGCTCGACATCTCTGTCAATGGGGGGTATATACCCACGGTCCGTAACCCCAAAATACTCGGAGTTATTTTCGATAATCTCCTTACTTTCTCTAAACACGCGGATTACATCAGGAAAAAAGTCCACACCCGCAACAAGGTCCTAAAGGCCCTTGCAGGGACAACTTGGGGCAAGGAGAAGGAGACAATTGTAGTGACCTATAAAGCTATAAGTCGCTCGGTCTTCAACTATGCCGCCCCGGTGTGGTCATCTTTCTTGAGTGATACCCAGTGGAAAGCTCTACAGAGGATTCAAAATAGTGCACTTCGAATAGCAACCGGATGCACACAAATGACGAACGTGGATCATCTACATGAGGAGACCAAGTTACTGTCAGTGCAACAACACAATGTGTTGTTGACAAGACAGTTTCTTTTGGCTTGTCATCTGCCCAGTCACCCCAACCATCATATTTTGATGCAGGATCCACCCCCCCGTCACATCCGGAAGGACATCAGGCGCTACTGTGCGGACATCCAAGACGTCATTCCATCGGACGTCAACAGATTGTCAATAGCAGTAGCACAGAAATTGTTGCATAACACAGCGGTGTCAGAGGCCATAAACGGCTACTCTTGCAACAGGGTCCTTAATGAACACCCTCCCGCGATTTCGAATAATCAGAGGCTTCTGCCCAGGCACACCAGAACCATTCTGGCACAGCTTAGATCTGGTTGGAGTTCTATCCTGAACTCATACAGATCTAGGATAATCCCAGGCACCTTAGATCAGTGCCCACACTGCCTACAAAGCCCTCATGACACTATCCACATTTTCAACTGTCCTGATAGGCCTACTGACTTGCGCCCAGGGGACCTATGGGACAGACCCTTGGAGGTGGCACAATTTCTCCAGCTCCCCACCGCTACCTCCAGTGACACATAGGGGAATTCACATAATTTTGTTTTTTTATATCTTCCAGGGACGAACGAGTGGAAACAGAAATCTGTTACAACAACAACAACAACTTGCAGTCGTGTCGCCTTGCCGTCGTTAAAATATTCACTTGCATATAAACGCATGTATTTTATTTTTGACAGGTTGTGGTCGGTAGCCTGTCGTCGCCTATGTGTTTCATGCTATATTCTCAACTTCAAGTAATCCTGCGTTTACACGAGATAGATTTGTAGAGCCAATAGCAATCCATTCACATTTTTTTACGAAAACACTCACACTCCGCTCACTGTTTTCTTCACGTCTCCTATTATTCGAAGACCGTAAATTCGGCAACTAATACGTGTTCTCAATTGTTTTGTGGCGTGTAAACGCAGGGTTACCCACGGAAACGAAGAAAGAAAACAAATCAGCTGGCCTAACGTGTTTACCTAGTAGATAATTTTACCACGGAACAGTCGAACACTTTCCAGCACTGATTTGGAATTCCATATGCTGATGTCAACAAACAACAAAAATATATCAACAAACCACTTCGCGAATCAATTTTATTTTTACCTATTGAATTATACATTTTTAGAAGCCGAGCCGTAGCTCAGCTTTATTTTCATCCTTGGAAATACTACAGTTCATCGTTTAGGCGTAGTATTGCGTAATCAGTATCACATAAACCCTGGTATTTTGCGTTACCGATCCAGCCACCCAGCGCTAAAAACAAAACCAAAGCAGGCATATCCTTTGCATAAAGTTCACCAATCCAATAAACCAACAGCATGATCTCGAGATGTGGATAATATATTCCATTATTCTACATGCCTTTCTACTGGGCTCTATTTTTGTGATATACTTCCGCTCTCCAGTGATAACCAATCTACAACCACAACCATCCTTATCTTTGGAGCCACCCGCTAAACGTTTGGTTCTGTTTGTCACTGATGGCCTTAGGGCGGAATCATTTTTTCACAGTAATTGTGAGAATATACCTCACCTTAAGGAACTTATACGAACCAAAAATAGTTTAGTAGGAGTTTCCCATACTCGTGTACCCACCGAGTCTAGGCCGGGTCATATAGCCCTTATTGCTGGACTCTACGAAGACCCCTCTGCGGTTACAAGGGGTTGGAAGGAGAACCCTATTCAATTCGATACGGTATTTAATCGCAGCCGTAAAACCTACGCCTGGGGTGCTAACGATGTGTTACACATTTTCTCGCGCCTAACCAAGGACGATGAAGAACGATTATTTTTTGATTCATATTCTCACGAGCTAGACTTTTCCGGCAAAGAGAAGACCTACGAATTAGATAAATGGGTATTCCAGAGAGTTGAAAACGTATTAAGACGTAAATCCCAGCAATTAAACGATGAAGAACAGGTGATATTCTTTTTGCATTTATTGGGTCTGGACACGGCTGGCCATGTTCATAAACCAGGCTCAGAATTGTTTATAGAAAATTTAAAATTCACCGAAGAGGGGATAAAGAGAATGTACGAGCTTTTCGAATCAACGTTTTCGGATGCAAGGACGGCGTATATAATAACTTCCGATCACGGCATGACAAACGCAGGTAATGCAATACTATCCTCAGCTAAATACTTACAAGCAGTATTTATGCATATCCACAACAATTGCTCCTTATTTGCATTCCAATATATTTGTGTTTTTCTAATTCATAGGTTCTCACGGTGCTGGAGAGACATATGAAACAGAAACTCCGTTTTTTATGTGGGGTGCTGGCATTAATCCTCAGCCTTATGATTCTAAGGATACGTTTTATTTGGAATTGGGCGATCCTCGTCCACTCTTCCGCATGGAACAGGCACAAATGGCTCCATTTATGTCTGCTCTATTGGGTACTGCGGTACCCATGAATAATTTTGGTACTTTACCTAAAGATTTCTTAAACACATCAATCGAGTATAGATTAATAGCGGCCCAAAATAACGCTTTGCAATTGGCCGAGCAGTATAGAGCTTTGTTCCAGCAACACGAGCAAGGTCTATTAACGTCTCTATTGCCCAAATATCCCACAAACATAGATGCGATTAAGGAGTCCGTTCGAGAACATGGGAGATCGAATAATATTGAAATGGCTTTAGATGACAGTTACCGGCTAATGGAGGCGGCTTTACTTGGAATCGATTATTATTTCACTTACTACCGTTGGCCGTTGCTGGCAACAACAACTGCAACATATATAGGGTTTTTAGGTCATTTACTTAAGATTTTGGGTGACTCTCAAGATTCTTCAAGAACGAATTCACGTTCAAATAAAGGACTGAAAAGGAAAGTAGTTATTGTTATAGCTGCCGGCCTGGTAACTCTAAGTTTCTGTATACTGCAGAATGTGCCATGGAGTATAAGTGTGTACTTTTTATTGCCCGTAGTTGTGTGGTACTTTTTTTTGTCTTCAAGAGGCGGATCTTTACTCTGGACTCTAAACATTCAACAGCTACTGCTGATAGTGACCTGTTCTGAATTGCTTGTCTATACGTTTTTCGAGAGAAAAGCTATATCTGCTGGATTTCTGCTCTTCATGTTATATGAAAAAATCGACAAAGATTTTAACCGTCACAAAATCAAAGTTATTTTAAGATTATTGTTTAGTTCGATACTAACTATGTTTCCTTTGCTGCCTCCATCCGTGGGTTACTCTAACAATTTTCTTTTATACTTAGGTATATTTTTAACTGCATTTAGACCTTTCTTGGTTAAGAACGCACTCCATTTAATGGATAGAATTGTGGTATTTTCGGCCTTAGTAAATGCTGTAATCTGCATTTATACGCACTCCAAGCAATGGGGTGTTACTTTGTTATCCCAAGGCATATCTTGGGCATTTTTAGTCTACGTCATAGCCTCCTTGTTCAGACCATCACATATGTGTGTGAAGCATCGTCTGGAGATGTTTATATTTCTTTTAACGTCCTTGTACTGCTTGCTTTGCACTTCTTACGAATCGCTATTTATTTTGTTACTAATTTCAGAATTGATTTCATCCGTGGATTCTAACCAGATATCTTTAACTACCAATTCATTTGTAACTGCTCAAATTTCACAATCTTTCCGTTTTGCCTTCGTTATGCTTTTGTACACCTTCTTTTCTTTCTTTGGTACTGGCAACATAGCCTCTGTTAGTTCCTTTGATCCTAATATAATACGATGTTTTTTGACAACCTTCTCGCCGTTTGTCATAATGTTTTTAGTTATATTGAAACTAATCATACCACTTCTTTTAATAATGTCCATAATATTTGCCTTGTCCCCCTTGGCTGCACGCCAGGAGAGGCAAATTTTCATTTGTTTACTTATCATTTGCGACGTTATGGGTTTAAACTTCTTATTTTTAGTGAAAAATCATGGCTCCTGGCTGGAAATCGGCTCTTCCATATCACATTTTGTTATAATGCAAGTTACCACAGTAGTATTGGCCATTTTTGTGTATATATCGAAATTCTTATTGAAAATTAAAGCAAATAAAGGTAATTCAACGGACAATTTAGTGACAGCTACAGGTGCTATTAAAATTCAGTAATGTATTAACTTAAATTTAGTTGTAATATGCAATGTGTATTAACCATATAACTTTGATTTTATAAAGCAATACAAAATTACTTATGCCAAAGAAGAATAAAATAATATATGTGTTTGCATAAAGTATGACATGGGATCGGATATAGACGAAACTTGAACTATTTTTTTGGTTTTACGTTTGATCAGGGGAGCAAGTGTGGAGAAATCAATAGCGGCATTCATGCAAACGTGAAAGCCGAGAACTTTTGCTCAGCCCAAGTTTCCCTCGCACCGTTGCATGATGCACCAGGTAAAGTTGCTCAGCGTAGTTGTGCTCAAAACAATATCAGCTGACCAAGATGGATACATAAGGTGGTAGCAGTAGCAATTGCATGTATTATGTATGTGTACTTCTTCTACTGTTCTAGTGCTATCACCTTATTTATCCATTCTAGTCAGATGACAACGAAATGTCAAAAGTTTACACGTTTCTCCATCCCACGTTTGCGCAGCAAATTTGCCTTGAAAACTTTCCACTTTTGAGCAAGTCGCTTTGTATGGGAAATTTGTTTGTTTTGACGTTTGCTGTGCAAGTTTACGATGTTTTCGAGTTTACGAGGTTCTTTCGAGCTTTCATGAAGACCACTAATATTTACAGATGTACATTGTTTACATTCAATGTGTACATGTACAGAAAATTGTAGGCATGAAAGTCGATACAATTGTATACAAGGTTAGTAGAAACGTGTACTTCAAATTGTCGCACCATTTTTTTTTTGCAAAAAGTGTTAATATAAACAAACAAAAAATAAACAAATTAAAAAACTATGGGAGATATCGGAGACATAGTTAAAAGCCACGTACTACCGTTCATTATTTTGTTATAAAAAAACGACCAAAAATAAGTCTAGAATGTGCGCAAACTCATGCATGGATACATATCTGCAATGAAAAGTGAAATTAATGGGTCGATTATGGAAGGCAAACTAACTGTCAACTGACAAAAGTAACTGAAGTTTGGTTTGAAATACAAATTGGTATTATGTATGACAACTTACCAGTTGCCCTAGGTAACAATGTTTTTCCGGCGATAACAGAGTTTAGTCACTTCGCCAACAGTAAATATTGTAAAGCCCGGTATTCACTTTTTATGAAATTTTCGTTGCCATAAGAAGTACGTGTATAAAAAATAACCAAAATTTCATGAACCGAAAATTTCGCTCACTTTTCATTTGCTTGGTACTAAGCTCTTTGCGAAAAATTCGTAGGCAAAATCAAGTACAGGGTTGTTATGCCAAAATTTTTACATTTTGACAATTGTAGCACCCAAAAGTAACACGACATGCATCAAGAATAAAATGGAGCGCTTAGAGGAATTATAAATGAAATATTTGCAAAGTAAATCAAATATACATATGTATGTGGTGACTCTCCGCAACAAAATTTTCCGTTTTGAGATAAATGACTAAATTTCTTGCGAAAATTTCGCACTATGGAACTATCCCTGCAGAGGTCATAAACAAACTTGTCCATTCGCTGCCAAACAGAATTCTAGCCGCAAGAGAAGCTAAAGGTCACACAAAGTATTTAAAAAGTTAAAATTGATAAGTCCGAGCTACTCTAAGAAGAATTGATTTGTCCATGTGCCATGTTATCTGAGGTCTAACCAAATTTCTAACTCTTGTGGAGGGTGTAATTGCGAATGCTTCAGCTAAAAATAATGGACACTTTTTTTTATAAATTTATACTAGAATAAACTAGAATATTGTTAAAACTCCAGATTTTTATACGGAATGGATTGATACTTTCTTATTATCTAAATTGAATTGCGTAAAGCTTTAACATCAAGTACTTTATATTACTTCGTCGTTCTCAAAATCCATTTTACACCATAGATAATCTTCGGCGAACCGACGAAGTCCTATTTTACTGAATATTATTTAGGAAAAACGAAAACACAAGCTATATACTTTTTTTAAACTTTTTTATTTATTTGTGAGCTATTATTACCTTAGTAAGAAAAGAGAAAATTGAAAACATAGCAAAAGTGTCCGTCGAATCGACGAAGATTACACTTCTAGGGTTAAATACGTTCGTACTAACTAGAGGTTTACGCCCATTCTTTCTGCTTTGGCGGCGGCGTAGGGACCTGGGAAATCTGGAGGCGGCGAAGTCGTCGGCTAACCTGGCGGCGGCGGCTATACCTAATTATTAGGAAACTGACCCGGCTGCAGCTGTGCAGAGTTCAATTCTTAGGAAATTTGACCTGCTGCTGTTCTAGTTGTAATATGTGTTTTAACCTGCTAGGGAAGTGGACTAGGATGTTGGTGTTGTAGCGTGTGGAATTTCGCCTGGCTGTTATTGAAAATTCAAAGCGTCGTTTAAATCCATAAGTTAATTTTTGGGAAATTAAGCTTAAGCGTAAATTAAGCTTAAGTAGGAAATATTCTGAATGTGTGTAGTGTTTGATTGTTGTGGATGCAACAAGTTTTATAAATCAGGACAGTGTCATTAATTGGTCGATTATATGCAAGATTAAACAAAAAGTTCTACGCCAACGAACCACGCCGCCCGCCGACGCTGCGCCGATTTCAATGTAATCAGTCGGCGGCGCGACAAATAGGCGAGGCTTAGCGGCGTAAAGGTCTAGTACTAACCAGTCGCACAAAAATTGCAGTAATTCGCACAAATCTTAAATAAAAATAAATATTTTCCCATTACATCCCATGAAGGGGCAAGGGGATGTTATTTTAGGTAGAAGTTGTTGTCACTATTGTTACACTTAATTGTGATACCACGGGACGGCATATTCCGGCCCCATCGTTGAACCTGTAAATTAATCTGTTCGATTCAAAATGAAGCAAGATCCTATATACTGTATCCTACTCATTTAAAAGGCCGGATAGTAACATATGATATGGTCGACGCTTTCGTCCTCCTCTTCATGTCCACAGCTTCTGCAGTAATCAAAAGCTGAGATTCCAAGTCTATTCCCGTGACTGCCTATTAGACAGTGTCTAGTGTTCATAGCTTCTAGCATAGAGATATCTTGTCTAGGAATGGATATCAGGTTTAGGGTACTTTTCAGGTCATAACTTTGCTCTTCTTGCCTGACCATCTATCTTTCGCATGTCTGAGCGTTTCGGTTTTAAGCATGAGCTTGCATGAAGAAAGGTTCATACCCACATGACCCATATCCAGTGAAACACATAATATAGTCCCTAATTTCGCCAGCTCATCTGCTCTGTGGTTCCATGGGATGTTCCTGTGCCCCGGCACATATATAAGGTGAATACCGAACCGCTTGGGCATCACATTTAGAGATGCGTGGGCATTTCTGGATTTTTTTAAACTGGTTTTATTGTAATAATTCTAAATACATTCTACTGGTACACAATAAATACTTCTTAATATTACCTATAACTATTTCCCTC
Organism: Phaonia tiefii; assembly: GCA_963931995.1. Lineage (NCBI taxonomy): Eukaryota > Metazoa > Arthropoda > Insecta > Diptera > Muscidae > Phaonia > Phaonia tiefii. Next base: position 210,832,781 of record OZ008371.1, read on the forward strand.
ACACCCATAGGGTGCCCTTCAGAAACTTCCATCCTCATCAAAAATACTACATACATACATCAAGTCTTAATAATAAATTATATACGCTGTAAAAATAACAATTCCCCGAAAAATTTATGAAAAACGGGAACGCCTTGGTTGTCATCTTGACCTAAAAATAAAAGAAACTTAAAAAATAAATAACAACTTAAAAACTAAATAAAAACAAGATATGCAGCAAGCTGGATCGCATAAATCAATAGACCAGAAATTCCGAAAAATTTGGCATTTCTGGAAGTCACGAATACAGATTTTATAGCAGTCTGACTGTCAGAGTAGATGTTTATACCCTGGACGGTGATGACGTTTCGTCCCAGCCAAAAGGAAAATTCCTCGATTGCCATGACTTCTGCCTGTAAGACACTGCAATGTCTGGTAGCTTTTGGATAAGGTCTAAACCCTGCTGTTTAGAATAGACTACAAATCCTACTTTGCCATCATCAGTGCCGAAGCCGAAATGCATTCTATATAACGTGGTAGTTCTGTCTGTCCGGGATATGAGAGGATAGGTTTATCTCAAAGGTAGAAATGGGACTAGTCGACCTCTATTGAGGCATGGGCCTTTTCGGAAATGCAACATTACGCTGCAACTGTTGCGCAGCACGTTCGTAAATGCAACATCTGACAACTTTGTACGTGTTTTGAGACCGTAATTGCAAACAAAATGCGCAACAAACAAGCATCTGCAACAGTTGTTGCATTTCCGAATAGGCCCAATGTCAGGCGGATTGTTGACATTGCAACCATTTGCCTTCCCATCAACTCTGTAACAGGTGAGTATCTGTAACCCGTGATACACACCATTACCATTCTCTGAAGTTTTGTCAACAGAATTATGTATGTGGATTTTTCTTTTCTACACAACAACACCGTAGAGCAATATAGGGCCACTGTAGCTCTCCTCATCCTATACATAATGTTTGACTTGAAATTAAGCGTTCTGTCGAGAATCACACCTAGGCAAATCACACTTTTGGGTAAATTTCTACACAACATAGACACAAAAGATAAATATACGGAACCTTGTGCTACCTCATAAAGAGTACGAGCTCGGTTTTCTCAGGATTTGCACTCGTGGCCCACTTAGAGTCTGCGGATCCTGGAACACATCTCTGCATGTACAAGGTTATTTTCCCTGCACTGCAATTGCCAGGTCGTCAGCACATGCTACGACTGTGCAACCTGATCCCTTCAACTCTAACAAAACATTATCCACTGGAGATAGGACTCCCCCTTTGGGGTGTTCCTGTACTCACATTGCGAGTTAAAGTCTTGTGACCCAGTGACGAGGTTATGCGCCTTTTAGTAAGTAATCCATAGATCAAATTAACACAAAGTTCCGATAGAGCCGATTTTATCGATCCCGGTTAGACTTTTGAGAAGCTAAGGAGCCAAAGTATAGGGTTTTTCAATAAGTTTTTTTAAATAAAACAAAACCGGTTTTAGATACCAATGAAATTCTTTATTCCTGTGAAAGTACGTTAGATGCCATTATGTATGGAACTCGATTTCTTTTGCATGGCCACCACGGGCACGCTTGCAGAAGTCCAGACGCTGAACCCAATTTTCGACGGTTTTCAAGCATAAATCGGCCGATACTGCTGCAATTTCACGTTCGATATTCGTACGAAGTTCATCAATCGTCGCTGGATTGTTGGCATAGACCATAGACTTGACGTAGCCCCACAGGGAATAATCTAACGGCGTCAAATCGCACGACCGAGGCGGCCAATCGACTGGGCATTTCGTGAGATAACACGTTCACCAAACTTTGTTTCCAATAAATTGATTGTGGCATTCGCTGTGTGGCGCCGTCCTGTTGGAACCACATGTCCTCCAAGTCCATATTATCCAATTGGGGCCAAAAATATTCGGTTATCATTGAACGGTAGCGATTCGCATTCACAGTAATGTGCCGGTCTTGATCATCACGGAAGAAGTACATCCCAATGACGCCGCCGGCCCATTAACCGCACCAAACCGTAATTTTTTCGGGATGCAATGATGACTCATGGATTACATGTGGATTGCTGTCTGACCAATAACGCATATTTTGCTTATTGACGAAGCCATTCAGCCAGAAATGAGCCTCGTCGCTGAAGATAATTTCCGATGATTTTCCGCTCTTAAAGTTGAGGCCACTGACTCCAAATTTCGGTAGTAAATTTTAATAATTTCGACTCGTTGTTGGCTCGTATATCTTTCCATGATGAAATGGCAAACCTTACTGAAGAGAAATATCAAAAGAGCGGGAAAAAATATGGCGTCGTTTGCTGTCCCTATCGATTTACTTTTGTGGCGTCTCTGTTGTAAACCCCTTTATATAGTCCATTGGTGCGATGACAGGGGTGAGAGACAACTTTTGTCTTCCTCAGCAGAAGTGGCAGGCGGGGTCCAGATCCTTCATATGCCATATATGTATGTTGCCTCTAACCAGATGTTGCCATTGATTTGATCAATGAGGTATCCACGGGGTCAGTCACATCTGTATTTGCTTCAGCATTCGCAGCTACGTCCGTCTCTACTGTGTTTTTGAACTCGTTGTTGTCTTCCAGGAGGCTACGAAAGTAACTTCCATCGAAGTATTCTCATCCAAGTTGCCGGTGAAACTTCTGTAGGTACTGTCTCAAATTTGGCTTTCGCGGTGCTTTTATACCCAATAAGATGAAACTGACCGAAACCATAGGAAATTATTTTTTCTGAGAAACGAAAGTGATTCGGTGAAGTCATTCAGCGTCCTCCAACTTCCCAAACCTCAAATTGGCAGGTGAAAGGTCGCAATGCCTGACCCTCGTTAGGCGTATGACAAAATCCTCACTTTCTTGGGTGGACCCTAGTATCCACGCGCGAGCTCTTGGACCGGACGGGATGTTGTTATTGTCAACGACGTCTAGTTTGGCGCCAGGCCAGACTTCTCCCACCTTAGCAATAACTTCTGTGAACAGCTCAATAGGTCGCTTATTTACAAATTTAATGAGCTTAATTCGGCCCCAACACCTATTCCCGAAGATGGTTCTATCTAAAGGGTGGTCCAAATACTGGTGTCTTTTTAAATCATATTTTATTTTGACACTAGTTCTGTTCGATTAGTTCTATCTAAAGGGTGGTCCAAATACTGGTGTCTTTTTAAATCATATTTTATTTTGACACTAGTTCTGTTCGATTAGTTCTATCTAAAGGGTGGTCCAAATACTGGTGTCTTTTTAAATCATATTTTATTTTGACACTAGTTCTGTTCGATTAGTTGAAAATTCGTGAAAATTTTTACTGAATCGTGTTCGTGTACTCCAAAGGTCCTGTAAATGAAAATGAAATTTGGAAAGAAAATGGAAAGCAATAATGTGCAGTGGCATTCAGGAAATTCTGGTGAACCGGTGACGTCATAATTTGTCAACTTGTAAATATGGGACTTACAGAAGCTCCAATCAGACATCAAATTTGGCCAAAAAATCATATTATAAATCAAACCCTCACGTTATTGTCGAGAAGCCAATGCATCCACAGAGTGTGCCAGTTTAGCATGGATTTTGGAGTGGTGGCATCATTGGCCCATTTTTCCGAAAATCCTGCTGGAAACACAATTTCAGTCAACGGTGAGTACTAGCAGAGTACTAGAGAGTACCAGAAACCGTCAACAAATTTTTGGAAAATTGGGCTGACAGGATTTATTATTTCTAATAAAGCCATAATATACCAAAACAAATCAAGTTCATTGTATTTAGTTTTTAAAAATATACTTGTATTTGGACCACGCTTTACATGTCCTCTGTCGATGGCGCCATAGTGAAGTTCTCCTACAGCTGTTCACTAATCAACTTCGGTCGTTATGACTTTGGCGGATCATCGGGTGATCGTAACCGTTTTCCTGACTTCTTCGAATCGAACACTGAAAGAAAAACGCTTCGTCGCATGGATGAAACCTTTTCGTTAATGTTTTTACGTTGTTATAGTGAAAAGTGTCGTATATCCGACAATTTGGTAGTCGCTGCAACGAAAAATTTCGTACTTGACTTCTTTTACAATTTTTCATTTCGTTTCTGCAACAACTTATTTGTTGTTCCTGCAACAATTTTATTTAATTTGAATTTTGTAGAAAAATGGGTTGAAAATTAAAAAAAAGTAAAGGCATGAGTTTTAAACTACTGATATTTGGTTTATCTCTTAGTTTTTATAGTTTATATTAATTATTTATTTATTTTGGAGGATTGTCAACATTTTTAGTTGACGAAACAATTTCGTTATTGTAACGAAACTAATTTGAATGATGGTATAGAGAGAGAAGCAGTCGACAAAATGAGCGAGCGTAAAAAAGAGGCCAGCAAGAGAAAATGGTGAGGGTGAGTGGTGGGTCACATACACATCTTAAATCAGTTCCATTGCAACAATCGACATTGGTAGACATATTTCTCTGCCGGAATAATTTAAATAAATTTGTTAAAACAGACTCTTTAGTTATACTTAGTAATAATCTTTTATTGTGAAAACTAAATTGTGTGAATTTATTGCTTTGGTGTGATCGTTTGTGTAACTTGCGAATCTATAAAGCAAATAGATAGATAAACAGAATGCAAGGAGAAACACGACAGCAAAATAAGTGACGCATCGATAGCAGAAAAACAACCCCGAAATATGTAACTGAACTTTTGTGTGTGTAAGCGCGTGACGGTACAAATCGCAACAAAATGTTCGTGTGTTTGTGTTTTAATCATAGACTAATACTTATAGTAGACCCAATAGTTCTCCCACCAAATTTATGACATTTGGCCTAGTGTGATATTTAGGTTCGATGTTGAAAAGAATTGCTTTACTAATACCAGATAGAGGTAATGGTTCAAAACAACGAACAAAATAACATCAACGGCATTTCGTTTTGTGTGTTAAAATTACTGTGTTAAATACAACACAAATGTATTCTAACAATAACAGTCAATAAAATAGTGTAAAACACATTTAAATTTCACAGTTTTTCACCAAAACGAAAAATTAAAGCAAGAAGTTATTGTAATTCCACCTGGTGTATGCCACTTTTCGTCAAACATCTATCTATCACACCGACCGCATCACGAAGAGTGTGAAACGAAACGTCAGATGAGCCAAATATTTCGGTCGCGCCTGCTACAATTAAATATCAAAACCCTCAACACAACAGCAATTGCATGATTTAACAAAACAAATATGTTAAAGGAGTACAGCATAGGGGAGTAGAGCTTATGTTCATGGTAAGTACAGACATAGATGAGTACATATCTTAAATAGAAATCTTAGCAATAAATTCCTCGTATATGTTTTTAATTGCATGACTTGAATATGACGGCCACAATAACAGTCAACCCCTCGACTACCACAATCTTCTTCAGACGAGTGTTTCAACATGGAATGAATATAATATATTTAGCAAATAGATTTTCGAAAACAAAATTTCCAAAAATTGTTATCAAAACACCTGCAATGTAATACTAACAGTGTATTCATGTACAATTTACAATAAATAATTTAAAACACACATCAAAACATTCATTGGAGCAATGAAACAAAATCATTGTAATAATGAAACATATTCATTACAACAATGACTCAAATTCGTTGCACTACTGAAACAAATTCATAGCAGCAATGAACAAATTCATTGCAGCAATGAAGCAAATTTCGTGCAAGAACGATACCTATTCATTGCAACAATGAAACAAATTCATTGCAGCAACGAAACAAATTCGCTGCAATAATGAAGCAAATTCATTGCAGCAATAATCATACTTTCACCACAGTAACGAACAATTTGCAGTTGATGAACACATTTTCATACCGGGAATGAAACGTTACGTCAGCTCACTTTGGATGACAAAAGTTGTTGGGGTGATGAACATTTTCATCCGTGTGACGATGCTTTTCCGTTCAGTGAAGACATCGGTATACCGTGGGTCGGTTTAATTCGTTGCCCAGATAATTGACGGACTTTGCTTCTCTGTGAGTTCTGCCGGATAGACCTTGTCCAACCACTCTAGAACTCTGGCGGCTAAACGTCGATCATTTCGCAGTCCGCGCGATGTCTTCATTAAATAACAATATAGCGGTAACTCCAGCCTAGTACTAGTCTATTTGATTTTATTGTCGTTTGTTGTATCGTTGTTGCCGTTGCTGTCGTTTGTTGTGTTTTTGTTGTTAGCAGAATTAATTTTTGGTTCGACTTACTACGCGAAGAACTTGACCGACGGTGGAGCCGTGTAAATCGGAGAACATTATCACGAAATTAATCTAAATTATATCATAAGCTTATGTCAAGTAGAAGTAGATATTTATTATAAAGTTTCCACAATATCCAAAAAATCGTATAATACCCAAAAATGAGAGCATTTTCGCTCCCATGTATTGACCTAAAATTACAAATTGAACTGAAGTGAGCTCTTTACCTCACAGTTCTTTTGAACTGAGAACTGAAATGTCACAATGAACTAATGAACTAAATAAACGAACTAGTTCATTCTGACGGCCTATTACTCACTGAGGTGCCCAGTTATCATTGTGACAATCAGTGAGCCGTGTGCGGTTCTGAACAGTTTGTTTTGAGAAGCCTTTTTAATGGGCAATTACTCGATAGTGACTGTCGTCGGAAGAAATCTAAGGTGGTCAGAGTATTCGTTTATTTATATACGATACGTATACGATTATTTATACAAATATACGAACGTACAAGGTGTTTCAAAAGAAGTCATCCGATGTTGTTTGGCTCTAATTTTTTTCTAAATGAAAAACTTTGATTCTGTTTTTTGATTATGTTTATTTGAACGTTTAGAATTTTATTGGTTAAGTTGTGAAGATGATATCGGCTAAATGGACGCCGTCACAATTGATTACCATACGGGCTCGTTTTGTGGCATTTTTCATCACTTCGGCGAGAACTTCGGGCGACAGATTCTCGCACTCGTGTCGAATGTTGACCGTGAGGGCTTCCAGGGTCTCGGGCTTGTTCACGTAAACACGGGACTTCAAAAAACCCGACGACAAAGTCTGGAACGGTTAAATCGGGCGATCTTGCGGGCCAGTGCAAATCGCCAAAACGAGAGATGAGGCGATCCGGGAACGCCGCCTTCAGAATATCGGTTGTGGCTCGCGCAGTGTGTGCCGTTGCTCCGTCCTGTTGGAACCACATGTTCTCCAGTCCTAATTCGTCGAATTTCGGCAGAAAAAACTCGGTTAACATGGCCCTATAGCGCGCACCGTCCACTGTTGTCGTTTGACCAGCGGCGTTCTCGAAAAAAATGGCCCGATGACTCCTCCAGCGTGAACAGCGCAGCATGCAGTCATTTTGAGCGGGTGTAATGGCTCCTCGTGCATCTCTCGTGGATTTTCGGTGCCCCAGAAGCGATAGTTTTGCTTGTTCACGTACCCGCTGAGGTGGAAATGAGCCTCATCGCTCATTATGATTTTCAAATCACAAATGCCATAAAACGAGCCCGTATGGTAATCAATTGTGACGGCGCCCATTTAACCGATATCATCTTCTCAACTTAACCAATAAAATTCTAAAGGTACAAATAAACATAATCAAAAAACAGAATCGAAGTTTTTCATTTAGAAAAAAAATGAGAGCCAAACAACATCGGATGACTTCTTTTGAAACACCTTGTATTAAATTTACCTTATTATTTGAAAGGTCACGAGAGCTCGAAAAACGACAGGCCCCACGGAGTCAAAACGATTGAGAAGACTTGTTATATAGACACTACATAGCTCTTAAAAAGTAACCTCAAGCTCCTCAAAGGACTGTTTGCGGAGTGCATTTATAAAGAGCATCCGAAAGAGCTCCGTATGGAATTGTTTTAGGAGCGTTGAATCATATTGTCATGACTTTTGTACTCCAAAAGTATTGTTTAAGGAGTGCGCTTATAAAGGGCGTCCGAAAGAGATCTGCTTGGGATTGTTTTAGGAGCGTTGAATAATGAGGAGCTCCTCCAAAATTACCGGAAGAAATTTTTAAAACATCCTTAAAAATCACAACAATCATTGAAATATACATACTTATACTCGTATGTATGTATTTACTTCACTGGCTAAAAAATGTAATTTAAAGAAAAACAGATTGCATTGCAGAGAATATTGAAGATGCCTTATGAAGATGGCTTATGTTTTTAATTAATTATAAATTTAGGAGTTTTCAGATGATTTTAGGAAACCTTTTTCACTAATTAGGGTTGAAAAAGGAGTCCGTGCGGAGTCTTTGCGATTTATCTGAATGAGCGTTCTAGAACTCCAAAAACACTCATTTATAGGAGTCCGCATGGAGCCCTTGCGGGTTATCTAAATGAGCATGTAGGGACTCCAAAAACTCTTTGAAGGAATCCCTAGGGAGCACTTTTTTCATATATTTTGAGCGTGCTGTTTTCTCCGGCGGATATGCTCCATTGGGACTCCTTTCGAAGCATCCCTAGGAGCGTTAGCGCACCGTGTGGAGAGTCCTATCGGAGCACCTTGCAGACTCCGTTGGATGGGTGGATAATGTTTACTTTATAAAATTTCATTGTTTTTTTTTATTTTCTTGTTTTTACTTAAACATATTTATTGTAATTTACAAAATTATCTTACATTTCAAAACTAAATCAAAAAAATTAATAATATTAAATAAAAACTATAAAATCTAATAGCATATCTATGTACAAGAAACCAACAAACACTGAGCAAAACATATTTGTATAAAGAATTTTCAAAATTACATTAATCATATTTAAAAAAAATTACCAAGGAATGTTCCTTAGACAAATATGAAATTGAATATGCATTGTAAGGTTATTATCCTTATGAAAATGCAACATGGCACTTTGAAAAACATACAAAACGTTAGGTTAAAATCGAAAGTAGTGGATGTATTCACAACATACTTGTAATCACAAAAACAAAACCATTGCCGGGTCCATTTAGACCACAGACGTCAATGGTCACAGGGGTTACATTTAAGCCAGCTTAATCTAAACATCAACTGGTTTTAAATTTGATTAATATTAAAGAGCAGGAAGCAGTTAGTCTTTAAGATACTGTTCCAATGGATTCGATCCGGTAAGTTTGGGAGGCTTAGAAGAACTGGAATCATCTGTAACTCAGAAATTCGAAATTTAAAATATGAATATATGTATGTATTTGTATTTTGAAAAAGCCAGACGTACTTGTCGATGCGGTATTCGGCTGCTTGGCATCATTTTGTGTATTGACAACCACCCTTTGTGTCTGCAGGCAATTTAACCATTCGGTTAAGGTAATTTTCTTATCACTGTTTACATCACAATACCGTGGCATCTTGCGACCACACTTTCGTAAGTTCCTGTAATTAACATATACTTATTTAGTATGGGCTTGTAATTCGTTTGTATTGTTTGCTGAAGAGGAAAATGTAACATACTTAACATTGGTCACCAATTCCCTAAAAGTTTTCCACTCTTTTCTTTCCCATGCTTTGTTTTTGTTCTTATCCAGTATAACAAAACTTAAGGTGGCTATGCGCTCATCTTCCGAATTCCAGTTCGTAGTATTAACACTAAGAAGGGGGACATTATTGGTATGTGGTTAGACATTGAACTTTCAAAAAACTGGGTTGTATCAGACTTACGCTGCATGGGAGCCTGTTATGATTTTGTTCTTTAAAAACTCCTTGAGATCTTTCAGAAAAACAACCTTTCGATCGTCCGGACACCCCTTCATTGTCCGAGATATTGTGTAAATAGAATCGCACTGGGGTCGTCTGTCTTTGACTGAAGTGCCGGGTATATTTTTGCCAGTGTCCTCATTAACACACCAACAGTAAGGCGTTGAATTATAACATTGCACTCGTTGATAACGACCATCAGGAGTACAATCTGGCACATACAATGGACTTTCTCCGTGCTGTTGCAAATAGAGGAGAAATATGTATGTATGTATGTAAAAATAATTTCAAAAATGTTTATTGAGTTGTTAGCTTTTCCTTGTAGTATTAGTATTTTTAATTTTGTTGCATATAATTTATTATAACTTTATGCTTTGTCATAATAATGTAAGCATCGTAAAGGTTTTCAACAATTAACTTTATATAATTTGCAGCCTTAATTAAATTTTAATTATTACTACAGTCTTACCTTTTGTTCCTCCAAAGCTGCCGCTTGATCGGCCAAGCAATCTGATTCGGTATCAGATTCTTTCGGCGACGTTTCCGACTTAGAACTGAGAACTAAAAAAAGATTCCCAAAATTTATAAAACAAACATAAATTATTATAAAAACCCCAACTAAACATGCCATGCTCTCATATCATTGAAAGAAGTAAAACGAGAAAATACATATTTAAAAAAAAAAACTGCGTTTAGAGCTCGATTGAAGTAATTGATTCAGGCCAAATGCCATTCTAAACACTAAACGCATTGAAATCTCTTAAAATTATACATATATTTTTTTAATAACAAAAATAATGGATAATTTAATGAATTATTTTCATTCTTTAAAAGTTAACAGATGACGGCGGGCCCTGGACTTTTAAATTTTCAATTGTTATTTCTTTTTATAATTTAGAATTTCATATATTTTTATAATTTAGAATTCGAAACAAAAAATACTAAAGGGAAAACATCTTCTGGGATTACAATTCGACATCACAATTTGAAGGATAACTTAAATTTATAAGCGAGCAGATTCCACACCATATCTAGTTACTTCTTTACAGTTAAGATATTGTTACGATTAAGTAAAAGCTTTTTCTTACCCTTAATGACCAAACTAAAATTATGTAAACCAGTACATAAGTTTCAGTCGGGTGAAGCAACTTAATCATACCCTCATCCTAAGTCATCCATTGCATGGAAGTTCTGTTAAAAACGCCCATACTCAAAAGTGACCATATTCAATAGCAGATTGACATTGCACTAAATATTATTGAATACAGAAATTAGTTAGGATCCTAAGTGGTTTTGGGGAATTTTTTTGACTACCACCCAATTTCCCTCCCAATATTTATATGCGAGGTAGAAAAATGGGCCATGGCAAGTTGTTGCCAAAATTTTGATCAGTACCAAATTTTATTAAGATCGGTTATGATTTATTGGAGATATCGAGTCGGATGGAAATACGCCCAACTTTTGTATGTGAGGTACGAAACTTTTAGTAAAATATTGCCTAGTACCGAATTTTATTAAGATCGGTTGTAGATTACGAGAGTTATCGTGTCGATCAACCGATCATCCGCTCAACTTTTATACGGGAGCTACCAGACTGGGTGTGGCAAAACCGCTCATTTTCTATAGGAGAGTGGTATTTGACTAAATATTGCCTAGTGCAAAATTTCATAAAGATTGGTTCGGTCTTGCGGGAGTTCTCGTGCCGAACAACCAGACGGCCAAATAACTTTTGTATGGGAGGTACCAAAATGGGCGTGACAATCTCGCCCATTTCCTCCAGTTAAGTAGGCATTTAAAAATTATTAACCGGTGTGTCAGATGAACCTAATCACAACTACCAGCAGAAAGGTTTGAAAGAAATATGATTTTGTGCTAAATGTGTCGATTTGTATGCGAGGTACTAGAAGGGGCGTGGTCAAAACGCCCATTTTCAATCCCAAACTCAGTATTGACAAGATTTCATTGTGACCTGTAAAGATTTATGGCAGTTATCGTTTTGCCACAATCGTTTTAAAATGACGTAAAACAAATTTCGTCCAAAGATACTAAGGACCTTAAATGGCTCCTTCGATGCGTTACATTTTTTTTCAGTATTAAACGATATATACCCCCCCCCCCCCTTAAAGTATACCCTTACCACAAACCAGTTGACGAGCCGGCTTAAAGTACGTTATTTTTGAAATCGGTTCTGAAATCGGGTAGAACAATTTAGAAACTGGCAGAGCCCCCGGGCTTCCCCCCCCCCCCTGCGGACGTGCCTGACCTGCGCTAAAAAGGACGATATATGGAAATTCGTAACAATATGTTATACCGCGTTTATGCTGCAACCGAAATCTCAATTGTCTAGATTTCATTCACACGAACAGCTGATTTGTGCATGAAAAATCAGATGTTTATGCCACGAAATCTAGATATCTCTAGATTTCGAATGCAGTATAAACATGTTTTTAAGAATACGTGAAACAAGAAGAAGTGAAAAGGACTGCTATGTTGGCAGTCCATTTAACTTCGATCTCTTTTTATAAAACCTTAGAGAGGCCATTAGGTCAGGGTAGCCTCCCCCCCCCCCCCTAGAAAAGAAAGTGCTATGAAATTGATTCTATGATGAAGTGAAGATAGAAAACAAGACATTTTCTTTGGGATATTTGTTCCAAGTGATATATTCAGTTTAACTAGTTAAAATTTTAACTATTTTCGTCAGTATTATTGTATGACATGGCCAATCAATCCAGGCCCAATTAAATGTCGGATCTATACACACACATTTAAGAGGTTAAGCTTTTCATAATATTTCGTTTAATGAATTTATTATATGTGTTAACGTAATTTGTGTTTTTTCTATTAATCAAATGCTATTAAGACTGCATTAAATTCTCATTTTTCTATTACATTGATCAATCGCGGACGAGTAAAATTACTCGAACAACTCGAGTTATAAAAAATCTTCACTCGATTATTCGAGGAAGTAAGAAAACCTATTTTCGAGCTATTCGAACAAAGCAAAAACCTGAATAATTGGATACCCTAACTCGTACCTTGAATTTCTACCTTTCGTCCTTCCTATCTTCAATTGGTGGCTTAGAATAATGTACAAGAATATCTTTGATTTACCATGCAAATATTTAATTTATATTTATTTCCTCTATTCATTTCATTTTATTTTTAACGCATGTGGTGTTACTTTTGGTTGTTAAAATTATCGAAATGTCAAAATTCCGGTCGCAAACAATTGTTTTCGTAGGAAATAACTTTGGCGTTACAACCCTGTAATTGATTTTGCCTACGAAATTTTCGCAGACCTGAGTACCAAGCAAATGAAAACTGAGCGAAATTTCCGGTTCATGAAATTTTCGTTATATTTTGTACGCGTACTTCTTATGGCAATGACAATTTCATAAAAACTGAAAACCGGGCTTAAAACCAAGATACTAAGCCGTCGGTATTGTAATACTGCATTCACACTGTAGCAGGATTCTTGCATTAGAAGATTTCGAGTAAACTAACCGCCGATTATTGTATTGAAAAATAGATGTTTGGTTAAACGAAATCTCTAAACACGAGATTTTGATTGCAGTGTGTTCAGGGCCTAAGATACAATCGAACTCCAATTACAATTATAAACATGCAGAGTACGTACTATATATAGATGGAAGTTTGGTTGATGAACCAAATGTATTGATTAAGCGCAAATGATCCTCATCATCAACATCATCGTAATCGGCCTCATCATAGTCCAAATGTTGACTACTGCTGTCATCGTCATCAGCAGCGTTACTTTCGTTTTCCTCATACGAATCTGGACGTAAACGATTTTGATGGTTATTATTGTTATGATGGTGTATGTTAACATGGAGTGGGACACTGGAGGAATGCGACTGGGGCTGGTTGCTGTTCTGTGGGTGTGGGTTTGGGTTGTTGTGGTGCTGAGATTGAGTGTTGGTGCCAGTTGTTGCTGGTGGCGGTGGCTGAGACGGATGATTGTGGTGGTGATAAGCCGTGTTTGTGTGTAGGACATTATTGTTTTTGCGAAGTTTTGTGTTATTGTTGTTATGTTTCTGACCCATGTTTAGTAAATGCTCTGATTTTGGTTAAGTTGGTGAACCGAAAATGAAATGAAAAAGCCAATCAATCAGTTCAACTAAAAATTAATTAATAATCTCATGCATTGTTGTTTTATTGAGGATGAACATAAATCATGGAGGCAAATTGTGTATGTAAATTGAGCGAATTAATAAAACTTACGATTTACACCGTCCTTTGATAGACAGCTATTCCATTCCAAACGTGACAAGCGTTCATCACTGTCGACGTCACAAAATTTTCCAAAGGCACGTCCACAACGTCTGGGTTTCACAGCCTAAGCAAAAACCACCAATGTGTTGATAAGGTAAACAATCTTTTCTCTCCCCTGCCAGTTTTTGGTCTTTCTTTTGCCACTCACCCTTTTAACAAGTTTCTTCAACTCTCGGTATTCAGTTTTGTCCAACATTTGATTGGTGTTAACATCCAATTGAGAAAACTTCCAGTCCAAGACCTCCGAGTCAGTGGGCGGCGTAAAAACATCCATTGTTCTGCGATTACTCAAGTCACGCTGGTACTGACCCATTCGTATGTATTCACTTTGGAACACCTTAATGAGATTACTATTAAATGTGGCACGATCATATTGTGAACATGGTCGCTTCTTATTGCCGCCCGAATTGCGTGACGGCGACCGTCGTATATTAGCTTTACTGAATTCCCGACACTTGGGTTTGCCCGTACGCACCGAGGTATTTTCAATGGGAGTGCCCGTGATGTCACTGCACCAGCACCCACTGTCCGAGAGACACTGTACAAGAGCATATGTGCCGTCTGCTTTACAGCGGGGTATGAATTTTGGTGGGTTCTTAGCGCGATGTTTTAGAGCATATTCGCGAGCCTCGCTGCAAGCTGCTTGAAGAAGACGTTACGCCATAAGTGGGGGGTGGGGATGGTTGTGGTGCAATTTATAAACTTATACATATAAGAAAACATTCGTTACCTTTACAGGGTCCTCGGTATTTTACGCTTACTTGATGACCGCTACATTGAACACGTAGCAAATGGCACCTAGTTGGATATGTGTGATCATCCGTTCCACATACCGGACGTCCTTTGCTTTCGTCGCATTCACCAAGCTTGGCAGCACATTCAGAGATCTGAAAAGAAAGTAGAAAACAAATTAAGTAGAATGAAAGATGACGATGATCAAGGACCTTCTGGATTCTTATTGGCTGATAACTTAAGTGGCATTATCTTCTTTAAGAAACAAATTGGATGAATATGACATTATACGGAGGAGACACAACTCTATCTCTCCTTATCGCAGGAATAGATGATAATCCCCCTTATCGTGAATAAATTTTACCACATATTCACCCCTATCGTGATCAAAATTCGCCTCAAAATATTTTCCCTTTCCTATAATTGTATCGTGAATACTGTTTGCCAAAAAAATCGCTAAGTCGAAAAATTCCCCTTATCGTGAATGAATTTTCAAGCGAAATTTGTTCGCCATTTAACGTTGTTTTGTTCACTTTAAGCTCACGTATCATGTGTGTTGATTTTTGAAAATGAAAATGTTTTTCAGGGTCACATCAGTAACAAAAATTCAAAGTACAATACTGTTAAAACATGTTTATACTGCATTCGAAATCTAGATTTCGTGGCATAACCATCTGATTTTCCATACACAAATCAGCTGTTCGTGTGAATGAAATCTAGACAATCGAGATTTCGGTTGCAGCATAAACGCGGTATTACGCAAAATGGAGTCCACACATCCATTGCCTGTGGCTTTGTTAAGGATTCGAAAAAATTCGTGACATCTTTTTGGAATTCTTTAATGACAGAACTTAACAGTGCTGGACTGCGAGTAAGAAGCGTATTTGAATGGAAAAATATAGTTTTAGTTTATATTGGAAGTCATATCTTAATGTGATTATAAATTTAGGTATGAACAGATAAAAAGCGTTACGTACGCACAAAGACTACTGGGAATAGAAACAACAAAATCTAAGAGGCCGTGGTGAAAATGAAAGTATAAACTGACAGCTCATGACGAAAAGACTTATGAGTTGATAGGAATGAAAGAGTCCATAGAGGGTGCTGGAAACTCCAGATGTTTTGGGATGCAGGCGATACTACCTGGGTTGTAAATAAAAAAAATACAAACCCTGTCGGAATCGATCTAAAACTGTAGGTCCCAATCAGTGAGTATAAAACAAGAAAGCGCACAGCTCATTGGTTGTGAGAAGCTCTCCCCGATTCCTTCGTGGGATGTAATGGGAAATCATTTTTTTTTTAACATTATCGTCAACTACTGCAGTTCATATATTTGTGACCTGGTCTACGGAAAATGAGTTACGTTATAAAAATAGTTTTCGATAAAACAGTTGTTAAAGATAAACAATTCTGTTTTTTCGTATTTTTACTCTTCTTTCTCTTCATTTTTATTTAATTTCTGAACAAGTTATAACTTTTTGGATTTCACTATGCGAAAAAGCGTCCCAAATTCAATCGGAATCATCAATAAAATGGGAAATGTTTTTTTTTTAAAGCTAAGTCCCCAATTCGTAGGCCAGATCACATACGTACTATACGATTTTTGGTTGTGTCGAATTCACCACAGAAGGAAAAGGTTGAAGATCTCGCTTAGTTTAGAACACAATGGAAAGCCCTAGTACTTTAGTTTCCACAACAGATGGTTGGAGATATTTTATCAGCTAAGAATTATTTTGCCGCACTTACCAAAAAGTATGTATCGAAAAAAACGGCAAGAAATTTTGTACTACTTTTTCTCAACTTTTAGTCGAAAAATATTTTATTTTATGCTTAATCGTTATTGGGGAATATGTTTTGAACACAAATATAAATTCTCTTTCAATTACATACAATGTCTCAAAAGGTATTAAGCTTTTACCGAAGTAACATTTTCAGCTTGACACGCAGCTGCAAAACTATGATAATCGTACCACGCAACCCAGTCACCTTTCACCGTTTCTTTTTTGAAACCATTTTCTCTATAAGTTCTCCAAGTACTAACTTGATCAGCTGTCTCATCGATACCCCTTGGACAAACCACATCAACTGGGAGTAAATTGTGCCAATTAAATCGATTAAAAAAAGGGATATTCAGTGAAAAAAATCAAAATGTAATGAAGTGTTAGAGTAAAATTATTTGTGTAGATCCCAATTAACACGCAAATTGTTAAAATTAAAGATTTCTCTCATTCTCTATATGTTTTCCAAGTCTTCCACGGACTTTGTTAGGACATAAAACAGCTGTTGCAAACTCTTGTAGTATTACTCTGTGATTCAAACACAACACAAAAGTAATATCCATGAAATGTCAAAATCAAGACATATGCCAAAATCAAAAAAATTTAAATAAAATCGCCCGAAGCACAATGCCCGGTAATTTCATGGCATTTTTCCTCCTCTTTTACTTCTCTACACCTCGTACCTAATGAACGTAAAACTCACGAATTTTCTTGCGGGGATAAATTCATCGTGTAATAGTCCTCATAGTATTCAGATGTCGTTTCGAATTCGTTCATATACTTCATATCGGTGCTAAATAAATAAGAATCCATCTGACAGAAGAAACAGCACTCATTAACAGCATTGGTCAATAATTGGCGAAAGAGTGCAGACATTTTTCGGAACTTTCTGATATCAGACATCGGAACATTTGCTTTGTGATTTAATAGTAGTATTCATGTAAACGCGCAAGAGCCTCGAAAACTTGCACAGCAAACGTAAAAACAAATATGATTATCATACAAAACGAATTGTACAAATGTAGAAAAGTTTCGGGTCAATTTTGCTGTGCAAACATCGGAAAAGAAACGTCGGACATTTGTGCAAGTCGTTTTGTATGAAAACATTTTTCTTTTGTTTTGACGTTTTCGAGGCTTCACGTTTATAAATATGAATAACACTAAAAATTTGTTGTTTTTTTTTTTGCGAGTGAGAGTTCTACTCATTTAACTTTTGTAATAAAACAATTAAATATTTTTATTGTATTTGTTGTATCCAAAGACGCGTGCTCAGCGCAAACTATTTAGTAAACAAAGTAAGGCAGATTCAATTGAAACTTTTAGACAAAAGCACACACATACGATACTCAGTACATCTGTCGATGGCTTCCCAGTAACGAAACTGGCTAGGCCTTCTCAAAAAACCTGCTTCTGTAGGTCTCCTCTGAGATTGTATACACCTACTAAGATTCCTTCTAAATTAAGGAATGCTTGGAGTCATACCTTTTAATTTCCAAAATACGTTGTTATTAGATCGTGTTCTTATATTGTGTTTCGTGTTCTTATATCAGCGACACAGAATTAAAAAACGAAAGAAAAAATTGTTGGTAGTTGTGGTAGAGGAAGAGAAAAACTTTATTGTTTGATCTCTTATGTGCCTTTTTGTTCATTGCTTTTGGGAGTCATACAGAATATCTTTAAATACAAATGAAATAGCATGTGCAAGTATGCAACAACAAACATGTGTTGTCAGTTATAATCCCGTTAAACAAAATTCTTTTGCTCTGATACTATTATGACTGCACGTGTTGTTGCTTAATTGTTTCGCAATTGTCAACGGAGCTAGAAGTATTTGTGAAAAAAGAGTCAGTGTTCGAAGTGTTTCTAACAAAAGTTATTTAAAATGATGAGCAGAACCCGCCAAACACCTTAAGTACGTCTTATATTGCAGAACTTCTGTAAATAATTTGTTGAAGATCTTCTGAAGGTTTCCCATATAAGGAGTTCAGTAGGTCTTCGTTAGCAAAACTATTGAAGGTCTCCTTTAAGCAGCGAGAGTGAAGGACTAGTTCTCCAATGTCACGCAGTGAAATTGGTAAAGGCTTGCAGTACTAATGTCTGCTACTGGATAATTTCGTTACTGGGTTAATATAGAAAAGACGTATGTATGTATCTCAATTTTTTGATTCTTTACAGGAGAAGGAAAAAAGCTGAGTAAAATCGGACCGATTAGGCACATTATTTGTTTTTAAACGCATTTTTTTTAGTAAAACTAATTCTTTATTTGTTAACATTATAAAAATATTTATTTTACGAGAGTTGTATTTGAGAGTCCCCTACCAGAATATAAAAAAAAATCGATTTTGTAAAAAATTAAGATACGATCTTTTAATTTTTAGCCATCGATGTATGGCTGTAGACAGCAGCGGAAAAAAGGTAATGCAACTTCTACGTTTGTGTTTAACTTTAGGCGCCATTGAGTGTTAGACCATTTAAATGTCTCTCGTAACACGAGGCTTTTCGAAATACATAGAGACATGAAGCCATTGATTGGAGTGGTAATATTTTGAGAGCAGTGGTGAATACTCGTATTGTAACTTAGTTCAAAAAATGTTCAGTGTAGTCCATATGTACTTACAATTAGGAAATTGAATGAAATGTTTTTCTTTTGAAACAAGCGGGGTATGTAGTAGGTAAACCTAATTCGAGTACGCTGAATCCGTTTTCTTAGATTGGCCCTATTTGAGATCGAAAATTATGGTTCCAAGCACTTAAAAAATGAAATTTTTCAACATTTTCTACCATTTATTGAATATAAACAAATGAATAAATATGTACATACTTAATATTTGTCCAAATTGATCTATGGTTAAGAGTTAGTGTTTTATTAAAACAAAAGTCTCCCCAGTTTAAGACCATTCTCGCTTAATTTTAGTACAAAATGAACTTCGTTTGGGGTAATAAATGACTCGATTGTAATACTACTACCACTTTTCAAAGAAAATGATCATCCTTGTGAGGAAATATGTGATTACTTATTAGAGGGCACAGATGTACTAAATTTAAGGAATTTTTTATCTTATGTTATGAAATAGTTTCTCGTTTTAAGTACATATGGTTACCAAAATTTAGTGAATAATGGAACTTAATTTGAGTACACAAATCTTTAGATCCATACGAACCTCAATTGTTCTTAGACTAAGTCAGGGGGTTACGATGACACAGCTGATCGACCTCCTAGCTGAAAATTTGATACAGGATAAAATTTCAAAGAAAATGGGCGATAGGCGAATTGAAAAAACCGACTTTAAATTTGATTTTATTGACACTTATGACTTTTAAAATAAATTTATGTGCAATAAATAAGTTCTGATTTGAAGAACACAACATTTTTCTCTAATTTTTATTTGTATTACGTCCATATTCTGACAGACAAGCTGACATAAAAAACCCGTATCAAAAATGTCGTTAGCCCAGTGAGTTTCGATGTGAATTGGGTGGAACTGAAACACACAAGCAGACTCTTTATATCTTACTCTATAGATTAAGTCCCGTCGAAATTAAATAAAATTCTATTTTTCTTAGTGCAATGCCATACAATTTGAAAAACAGAGGTAAGATTCAGTCTGAGCCACCCCAGTTTTAAAATTAAACTTCAAAAAACAGATTCTTCCAAATACTTGGGAATTTAAAAATTATCTTCGGTACCTCTGTATTGATTCTAGTTTTAACTTTTTTAGATTTTATTGAGCTATCTTCTAAACTAGAACCAACACAGATAATTCAAATTCCTAAATCAAAATTTTATAGATTTAGGGAGAGTTTCACAACCATCATTTAAAAGCTCAATTAAAAGCTCACAGTTTTGATATTAAATAAAATTTTCATATTAAATGACATTTAAGTCACGTTACAGAGTTCGTATTCACCCCCTCATGGGTAACCCACACATCGTCGTGGGAAATGTGTAATGAACGTTTACCCATTACCCACAGGGTATGGGGAAAATAATGGGTAGCTACCCACGAAAATGGGAAATTACCCATCACGATTACACATTACTCTCAGGGTAATGGGGAAAGTAATGGGGAGCTACCCCCGACGAGGGGGATTTACCCATCACGATTACACATTACTCTCAAGGTAATGGGGAAAATAATAGGTAGCTACCCACGAGTTCGTATTCACCCCCTCCCCTTGGTTACCCATACACATGAGGGAATGTGTTATGAACGTTTACCCATTACCCACAGGGTAACGGGGAAAATACTGGGTACCTACCCTTGGCAATGGGGAATTACCCATCACGGTTACCCATTCGTATTCACCCCCTCCCCTTGGTTACCCATACACATGAGGGAATGTGTTATGAACGTTTACCCATTACCCACAGGGTAACGGGGAAAATACTGGGTACCTACCCTTGGCAATGGGGAATTACCCATCACGGTTACCCATTACCCTCAGGGTAATGGGCAAAATAATGGGTAGCTACCCACGACGATGCGGAATTAACCATCACGATTACACATTACTCTCAGGGTAGTGGGGAAAATAATGGGTAGTACCCAGGTTTACCCATCCCCATTTTTGATCGAAAATATGAAAAAATTAGAACAAATTTCTATATCTCGGAAGCGGAGCGTCCAATCGGGAAAATAACCAATTTTTGGGGGTTTCTAAGGGTTTTTCATAAAGTGGTCCAATTCGTATGAAATAAGAAAGACAATAAAGTAAAAAAGTGGCTATAACTCGGAAACGGTGCGTCCAATCGAAAACAGTTTACCTTCATGGGAGGTTTTATCCAATGGATGTCTTCAATATGGCATCACGTCTGTTTTTTTTAACAGCTAAAACTAAAACTTTTCGAACAAAAAAATCGCTAAAACGCCCTCATGTCTATATCTTGGAAACGGAGCGTCCAACCGAAAAAATACGCAATTTTTCACAGTTTCTAAGGGTTTTTCATAAGCTGTTACAATTCGAATGGAAGAATTTTTGTTAAAAAAATCGCCAATATAAGAAAATCGCTAAAATAAAAAAGTGGTTATAACTCGGTTACCATGCGGTTAATCCCATTACCAACGAAATACGAACCCTGGTTATAAACATCGGGTTTTTAAGTGGGGCTTTCCAACTGTGAAATTGATCGTTAGTCTTTAATCTAAAGTCTCGAAATTATGGTGGCTTATAATGAGTCTCACATACAACCACATTTCTCAACTTTTAATATTATGTTCCCTGATATCTCCATAACCATCCCACTAAAGAGACGCATTTATTTTAGAGGGGATCTTATTGCATGCATATTTTACCATGTGTAACCTTTTGACGTTATCGTTGGGTGGAGAAACTATTGATTTTTAAAAATATCACCCTTGTCTCAAACTTTCTACAGCGATCCAATTTAAAATTTCTGAAAATAGTCTTGGAATATACGTATTCAGATCTGCCCGAATCTGCTTTTTGCTGACGTTTTGTCGAGCTGTGTTAAGGATCAAAATGATGGTCCCGTCAACTCCGCTGCTGGGTAGATGTCATCGTAAGAATTAGAACCAAAAATGTTACGTACCACATGTAATGAATGTCGTGTTCTTTGCCTATTTGGGAAAATAATTGGAAGCCGGCGCACAGTAGTTGAGAAAAACAATTGTATTTCTTTTTTCGACTTCATGAAATGTTTCTCATACAGTGTTGCACCTATTGCACTTAAATTGGTTTTATTAGAAAGTTAAATTTCTGGGTTTTAATTTGACTATATCTAACTACATATACAGGGTGTTCCAAAAACTTTCCGAAAAAATTAAATGCGCGATAGCTTGGATCAATGTGAATATTTTTTGTTCTAGCACCACTGTTCTAACCCCTACCGCGTTCGAGTAATTGAATCTCAAAGATAAATGCATTTGTGAATGCATTTCTTAAATTTCAAAAACAACTTTCAATTTTTAAAAAAAATTTCTCTGAATTAATTGTTAAAAAAAATTTTCTTTATTTTTTTTACAAATGCTCATATCGTCGGGTAATTTCAGCGGTAGTAACATCCAGCGTTATTTCTTCCTGAATGGCTTGAAAGGCCTCCTTTATTTTGCGTTTAAGTTGATTGCATGAAATTATTTCTTTATTATAAACGAGCTCTTTTGCCCGACCCCAAACATTAAAATCTAACGGTGTTAGATCCGGAGACCTCGGTGGCCATTTGATTGGTCCATTGCGTCCAATCCAATTTGTACCAAAACTACTGTTTAAAAAGTTCTTGACTACAATGCTAGAGTGTACGGGACAACCGTCTTGTTAAAAAGTAATTCCGGCTAATGTTGCTAATGGCAAATTATAGAGAGCGTCTCTAAGTTCGTTTTGGAGGAAATCCATGTACAATGTTGCATTTAACCGATCTGGTAAGAAATGGGGACCTATAACGCAATTTCCGATGAGGCCTACCCAAACTTTGAGACTAAAACGGTTTTGGTGCTTTGTTTGCAGTTTTTTGTGCGGAGTTTCTTGCGCGTAAAATTGTAAATTATGAAAATTTGTGATACCTTCTCGGTTGAATATGGTTCATCCGTCCATAGAATTTTGTGTATCTTTCGCCAACATTAACGTACAAAACTCAAATCGCTTTTCACAATCACCTTCGTGCAACGATTGTACCGGTATCTAGTGATACGGATGGAGCTTGTGATGTTTTAAAATTCTAAACACCTGAGATTGTGGTATTTCCTTTGTTTTAGATATTTTTCTTACACTTGTTGTTGGGTCTTGCAACACAGCTGCCAAAACAGTTTCTTCTGCATTCTGCTGAAAGCCCCTTGTTCTGTCACCCCTGCATTTATTAACGCAACCTGTCTCACGAAGGCGATCAAACGTACTGTTGAAGATGGTGTGGTGGGGAACATCTCGTTGGGGGAAGAGATGGCATCATATTATGGCATCAGCTTTGCCATAATAAAAAACGAAATCCGCATACTCAGAATTTGAAAATTTCATCGCGAATCGAATTTAAAGGTACACGAAAACAGAAAAATGGAAAAAAATTTCACAATTTTTTTTTGACACATAACTCAGATAAAAATGTTTAAAAAAAACTAAGTTGTTTTAAAATGAATTAAATGCATTATTTTTTGAGACACTATAGCTCGAAAACGGTAGCCGTTAGAACAGAAATATTCATATTGATCCAAGCTATCGCGCGTTTAATTTTTACGGAAAGTTTTTGGAACACCCTGTATACATAGTTTGGTTTAAAGGAATATAATTTGTTAAAAAAACAACTTTAAATTTGGGTCAGCATAACTTTTTTTACATCAAAAGCATTCAATAAAAGTAACACAAATTTGGAAAGGCGGGAGTGTTCAACATTTTCCGGGGTAACTTTTGCCTGCCCGAAATTGCGCCATCAGAAAATAGCATAAATTTTATGAAAAAAAAATCAGATTTGTTGGTTTAAAAATGTGAATAACTAATTTTGTTCTCAACATTTTTAAAAAAGTAAGTATAAAATAAAGTCTTTGTCCTTATGGTATATTTTATAACAATAAGAGCTCATTTACCGAAGTTATGGCCAAAAATTCCTTATAATACAACAGTTAACAGATAAATCGTATTCCTGCCGGTGAATTATATGCAGGTAGTACTGAAATTCATTATAGTGTGAACATTGGCATTATATTAACGTTGTTATACGTATTAATTCGATAATCCGAATTAATGATTGAAGAACTATAATCAAAAAAAAAAGAATACCAGTCAAACTTAGGTTAATTAATAAAATAAAGTATACTCAATCATCCGAATTTCAATATTATTATTTCGAAATAATTCTTGACTCCTTAGCTTTAATCTGGTTTTTACAGAACTCAAAAATATTTACTAGATCAAAAGATATTGAATTTTAGTCGATGGGAATGGATTCTGAACCACTGTGCGGCGGCGCTCTCACTCATTTGTATTTACAATTGACACCGAATGACTGGACTGATAACTGTGAAACAAATTGATTGACTAACTTGTACATTGGCTGCTGATTGACTACGCAAGTCGCTGACAATCATCATCATTATTATCATCACCGACAGCAACAACGAAGAAACCGCCAATGATGATGGCACAGAGGGTGAAAGAGGTGCAACCAAGGGAATACATAAATGAAGACAAAAAGAATCTTTGGAATTTTACATGGGTATTACCAATTTAAAATTTAATATGTAGTAGTATGTGCAATGAATAATGAATTATCACGTCATGTCGTACGCAAATTCATATGTGTGCTTAGATGCACTTTTGACAGGATTTTGCAGTTTCAGAGAACTGACTGACGACTGATCACTTACTCTGGTGTCCAAGTTGTTTTTGCGATTATGTTCATAAATCATAACGCATTTATTTTGGCAAACTCCAAGTCATTGGAAAAAATGTATGTCTATGCATCGTGCGATATTGCATAAATGCGATAGAGAGAGACTAACAAGATTTGCGTTATTAATGGTTTATTTTGAAGTAACAACAGTAGAAGTATTTTGCACTTGCCTTGGGGCACCCAGCCAGTCCCACTACTGGGTGGGTATTAAATTACTTCTGTCTTATTCATAAAATGTTATAAGAGGTTTGAGAGACGGTTTATCATACAAAAAATCGACTCTCAAACCTCTCATAACTTTTTATGAATATGGCCACTAGTCGATACCTCTTGGGTCTCTTGATTTGTCCTCTTCTTGTCTCTTGGGTCTCTTGATTTGGCACCAATTCGCTAAGGGTTTAGTGCTGTCATTTTGTTTATTTTATTACTAATTGATAATACTCTTGTTTATTCATTTAATTTTTATCTTTCCCAATAATGTTATAGTTAAGTGCTTGATGAAGTTACAAATTTGGTGACAAATTTAGAAAGGAATGTATAACAGTCATGTTCAAAACTTCGGGAGTTCGGTTATATGTAAAAAACAAAACGGGACTATTTGTAAAACGGTTGAATACGGCAAATGCAATTATTCAAATCATTTTGACTTTCGATCAATTGCAATTCGTTCACAGTAACCTCGCCGTCTGCCGTCGCCTTAGAATTTAAATCATATACTCGAACTCGAATATTATTTATTTCATCGCATGTTTGTTTGTTCGTTTGGAAGATAACAAATCGAACACTATAACTGAGTCATACGTAATATTTACCTTTCCAATAACAAAAAAGAACTTTTGTTTTATGATCAATGAAGAACATAAGTGTAACTATCTAAACTAACTAAATAACTATCCTTTTCCGTTTAATTAGTAGATGGACTATTATCGTCGGCAAGGTTGCCTAAATTACATATTGAACCTGTTTTTTTATTCCCTGCTAAACTAATTTCTCGACGACTTTGTATGGGGAGCTAAGCGATTTTAAGCGGCTTGGTTGAAAAATTAGTTTAGCAGGGAATAAAAAAACAGGCTCATTGTTATGTATTTTCTAATTGTCCTTTTAGCGCTGTTTTATTTCCCTATAATAAAACAAGGTTTTCTTTAAAATATGACAAGTTCAACAGTTCTCTTTATTTTACTTGTACAGTACAAACCTATATCATTTACAGTAAGTCTTTACTCATTAATACTATTACCCGACGATGTATCCTTAACCTTTTGAATGCAAACTTATTAAAGCGGGGAATACACGAAATACAGCAACGTCTATTATTTTCACTACACCATATAAACATGCTCATCATCAATCTGATGTACCTATATTGAATTTCCCGCAAACGATTCGCTCCATATCGATATTATACCAGTTCAGCTATTTCCAGAACCATCTCGTAGTAACTCTATCTGTACTCGATTGCTCTCGTAAGTTCGACATCGATTTAATGATTAGTGGTGAGATGCCATCTGTTCTCGATTGTTTCAGACGGTTGTTGCGATATCATCAAACATTCGTGGTGAGTTGGTATTAGCTGTTTGTTTCTTGGCATTCTCATTTTATTTTGGCATAAATGACACTCACGTGAAACATGTAAAGCATTTATCGTAACAATGTGAACTAAGCGCCTTATTCGTGAAAAGTTGTGAGCGATTTGAGAGACGTTTTTTGTATGATAAATTATCTCTCAAGTCTCCTATAACTTTTTATGCATAAGGCCGTAAGTACATAATTCATATTATATTAGATACGTTAAAAACGTGTAGCTCCCGTACTTTATACAAATTAAGATTTTACGTCCAATATGTCTCTCTCATTTGTAATATGATTTATTTGAAGGTGTGCTCCACGAAATCGACAAGCAACATACAGGTAGGGAGAGAGACACATGTTGCATGCATGTACAAACATGTACATATGTATTTGATATGAAATCGGAGTGTACACCTTGTTTCTGTTTTTGCAGCGTATGAATGTACATTCATACATACTTACATATACATATGCCCATTTAATTTCTATCATTTTATCAAAAAAAAAAAGAAAAATAAAATTTAAAAATTAAAAATAACGCGAAGGTTTTATGGCATGTAGCTGTGAAGTTTTTAGCGGTGACAAACTCACGCATTCACTCGCTTAGTCACTTAGTTAGCCAGTCAGTCGTCACTTGCTGCTGGCTCACTATGTCTAGACTGCTCCAGACATGAAATGACAATTAAAATGGTGAATGCAATCAACATGGTCAACATCAATATCATGGAGAGAGGGGCTGGGGGACATAGGCGCAACGACGACTCGAACCCGTACCCGCGGTACACACTCGTACATGGCAAGTGATTAACCAGTTAACATAATTACACAATCTCGGATAGTTTCCATTCCGACGCAGCAGGTCTCGCTCGCTCGTTGCCCATCGATGTGAAAGCAACACCAGAAACTGGGAAATGATTTCATTAGTCCTACACGAAATTTCTGGGATGACGTTGGAAAGGAATGTGTGCATTTCTCGTTACTTTATAGCAGCAGTACGAGTAGATTAGATGGCAGCTTCAGATTCTTGGAGTCGTCACTTGCTCGTGTGTGGTGTGGTCACAAGCGCCAATTGCTGGCTCATCTCCAGCATGTGGTGGCTGCTGCTGGCATGTGTTAAATGTGTGTAAATTGTAATTGCACGAACCTGGCTGACGAGGTCGCCACAAGCGTTGACAATCTACACCTACAGTAATTTTCATTACACTACTTTTCAAAAAAAAAAAAAACTTAATTAAATTCCTTGCACATCATCTTTATCTAACACTTGATCTGTTTTGTTGCAAATGTAATAGATACGAACGGACAGACGATGTTCGTGTAGTTTCATGCCAACCAATGTATAATCATTTGTGCATTCACATCGGCGGGTACATCTCAATCACCTACAATGTGACTACCAAGTGGCGCCGCACAGTGGTCCATTCCAGGAGCCAAATGTTGTTGCGGGCGGATCGGGATTTTAGAGAATACCGAATGACGAAAATCCCGACATTTTCTAACATTCTTATGTTTCCGACAAATTACGACATTCCCGATAATCTCGATTTAGGTTGACTTATTGCTGATAAACGCGATAACGGTCGGTATCGAATATTTTGTCATGTCTCTATCTCTAGTTTTTACTATAGAACCTTGGGAGACAAAAATGCAGATCTCCATTTCAATTATTTCACTTCGAACAGGGTGATTCAAAATATACTTTCTCAGTATATGGCTTAAACGATAAATTTTTTCATAAGTTTTGAAAGTTTTAATGTTTATAACTTTTATGTTTCAAGCTTATATTTTTATAAATAAAGTACATCCCAAACCAATGGGGCTATCGGTTAATAGGCGTATCGCATCCATACCGCAATAAACTGTTTACACAGGGTGCTATGACACCATTCAAATTGGTACGTTGCGGCAACGTCATCACAACGACATTCCTGCGACGAAACCCAAATGCAAACTGCGATTTTGTTGCAAGATGCCATATAGTTTTTCTATCAGAGTGAATCAAATATGAATGAATTTGGAAATTCAAAAAATTATGGATTTTAGAATGGGCAGTCGCGAAAAATAATTTGGTATTATTAAAGATTATTTAGAAAGAAGATAGAAGATTATTAAAGAAAGTAAAGAGATGGTTAAAAATGGTTTTCCATTACTTCCCATTAACGGATTGGGAGAGCTTCTCACAACCAGTGAGCTGTGCGCTTTCTAGTTTTACACTTACTGATTGGGACCTACAGTTTTACAACGATTCCGACCGGTTTTTTAAGGCGGTTTTTCATGGCTTATTACTCGATAGCGTCGGCGTCACTAAGCGAGGTGACTTCGTCGAAAGAAATGTAGGGTGGTCTGGTCTGAGCAGGGATCGAATACACGTTCTCATAAATATCCACAGAGAGAGAGAGACATCCCACTTTATTTAACTTGTCTAATAAAGATTATATAAATATACGTAAGAAGGACAAAGTTTAGAATCAAATTGGACGGGAGATACAGGAGAGTGCATCCTCATATCAGCCGCAACTAACGATGCGATAACGACTGGGCAGCTGTATTGGTTTGAGGTGTTCTTGATGTTTGTTCAATATTACGACTTATTACTCGTGTTTCTTGGTCGTAAGAAATATCGTCCCAGAAAAAAAATCCTTCAAAAGTTATGAATTTTTGGCCGTCCTCTCGCAAACTTGGCCCACTGTGCGGCGTGTCGTTACTGAATGGAGACGAATCTGAAGGAGCGTCCAGGCTAGAGTTTGACATACAAACATCATCATCTTTATTCAGCCATTCAGTGCACAATGTGGCGCACTCGGCTCTTGTAGACTTGGTCGATATATAGGAGGCACCACAAGACAATATTTCGCATTCCAATTGCATTTTATTGGAAGTTCAAAGAGAAAGCCGTTACTGAGCTGATTAAAATGTATTGCATGTTTCCACGGAGATGCCAAAAGGGCGTTTCTAAAAATGGTTCATTTATTTAAGAACTACGTACATACATACATAAGTATAGGGTGTACCATGTACAATTTGGAATTTAATTTCACTTTAAAAAAAATACTAATAGACATTTCTTCAAAATTATGAAAAATTGCTTCTACGAAATTGCTTCTACGTACAGTACCTCAATCGATCTACCCAACTTTCAGTACATTTTCGATTATTTAGTTCTCTATCTCGTAAACAACAGCGTCGATTTTGTATTTTAAGGTTTCAATGGACTCGGGATTGTTTGCGTAACACTTATCATTCGGCACCCCAGAGATAATAGTCTAACGAGGTAAAATCGCACATGCGAGTGAGAGTTTCAGATGATTAAGCGGTTTTCGAACACAGTGCGCAAAAGATCGAGTGTAACGTTGGCAACGTGTGGCACATAGCGCCGTCCATGTTATTCTCTCCAGCTTTTGGGAACAAAAAATCGCTCAGCATGGCACGCGCTCGCCGTTAACGATAACGGCGGCTCATTGCTCATTTTCGGAGAAAAATGGACCTAAGATGCCGCCATGCCAAAACCCGTACCACACTGTAACGCGTAGTGGATCCATCGGCTTCCCCTCGACGAGGATTGGATTTTCCGAGCACCAAAATCATTCAAAATACTCAACTTCAGCCAAACCGCGAAGCGAAAATGCATCAGATGGTCACGAACTTGAGTTCTTGGACTTTATAGGCTTTCATACCAAGATCTTTATGCAAAATTCTGCGCAAAGACGTGCGAGAAATGTTCAAAACGTTGTTTAATTCAACGGTGACGAGTTGATGTTGACGGCAGTTCGAGCATACTGAACGCACGGGACGGAAAAGTACACGAGTTCCTTTGCCTAATAAGGACCCCGATTGACGAAATCGCTTCACAAATTGATACACAAACTGCGTTGATGGCACCCTATTTCTATCGTATTTATTTCGTAAATTTTTTACAGTTTGAGTTGAAGACTCAGAACTGGGGAAACAAGTTTTTAATATTTTCCAATTTTCGTCATGCGTAAGCGACCCATTTCGTAAGTTTCTAAACTTTAACTAATAATCTGTCACTTCTTAAGTGTCAAATTGGTCATCTGCTTCGAAATAACAATTCCGAATTTTACATGACCCACCCTTTATATCCTAATGCTTAAGTATATACCGAGAATATGACTGTTGTCACCGAATTGCGGTTGCCAAAACCAAATTGAGGTTGGCACGACTGAATTTAATCGCCACAACTGAAACGCGGTTGAAGCACTCTCTAACAGGTTGTGGCAACCTCTATTGCGGTTGTGGCAACCTCTAATGCGGTTGTGATAACATCTAATTCGGCTGTGGTGACATCTGATGTCTCTAAATTCGGTTACGGCCAATTCGGTTATTGTTCCTGTGGGTGCACCGAACAGCCATGTAGTCAATTGCGGAAGTGATAGCCTTCAAGATTTTGAAAGCCTTCAAAATATCAAAATCCTTCTGAAGCAACTGACCCAACAGCTAGCAGAAAACCCTCCACCTCGCATCGGCATCAGCAATGTGGGCATCATGCCGAGAGAGATAATGGAGAATATAACATTTAATCGAAAGACATTGAGGAGAGCGAAAGCCACAGATGGTTAGCATTTCGCGGAAAGTACTAGAGATCAAAGCTGGCAACTGCCAAAGTTAAGAACCGGAAAAATTTTAAATTTAAAGTCAATTTAATTTTAAAGCAAATCGTCACAGCCTAAGTACGTGTGTTTTTATATTCCAGGCCGATGATTTTGACCGCCATTTCTGTTTGGTTGACATTTGTCAGTTGTGTCTTTTATTTACCTTGCAAATAATTCATTTATAATTCCTCTGCGAACTACATTTTATTTTTAACGCATGGGGTGTTACTTTTGGTTGTTAAAATTATCGAAATGTCAAAATTCCGGTCCTATAAACGGAATTCAGGGTTTTGATCAATTGTTGATCAAAGATGATTTTCCACTCAAAAATTAGGCCTTAATCGAAAACACAATTTGAAAAAATTTATTTTTATTTGTATATTTTGGTAAATGATATTGAATTCACGCGAAACGACACTGACGGCGGTTGCTTAAAAGTGTTTTGTATTCTTTAATAACTAAGACATATTCTCACTGATTTGTCGCGTGTAATCACAGGGCAAGTGAGAGCCGATGGTGCAATGGTTACCATAAGCGACTATTGCACTTCAAAACATGGTCTTAATTCGCGCTCTAATACACCGAGTAATATTAATAAGAGTTGTCAAAAACTGAAAACATATAGAGAAAGAGAGGAATCTTTAATTTTAACAATTTACTTGTTAATTGGGATTTACACAAATATTTTTACTCAAACACTTCTCTACATTTTGATTTCTTTCATTGAATATGCCTTTTTTAATCGATTTTATTGGCAAAATTTACTCCCAGTTGATGTGTTTGGTACTTTTGGCTTGACACACAGCTGCGAAAGTATGAAAATCATACCACGCAACCCAGTCACCTATCACCGTTTCTTCTTTGAAAGCATCTTCTCTATTTGTTCTCCAAGTACTAACTTGATCAGCTGACTCATCCATACCCCTTGCTCTAATGCCTTTGGCGACGGTCTTCTCGCTGAGTCACGTCGACACTCTCCTGTAATTAGCTACGACAATGTTAACTAACTAACTTAGTTTTGAGATAAATATCAAAACAACAAAGAGGAAGAACCAAAATGAAATTATGTAAAATATGAAATAAATTCATAAAATCAAACTTATTTCATCAAAAATTTATAAAATGCTATGTTGCCGCCTCAATTTGACTATGTAGGCTCAAAGTATGTATGTGTACAAATACTCAAAATAGAAACATGCATTTTATACAATCTAACATGTCTCATTTTGACAACCAGTAATGTGATCATATGGTTCTGACTACAAGTTAACCAACCAACATTGGCTGGTTAAACCAGCATTAACCATTGACTGAAGAACACAGTTCGATGTTTAACCATAATTTAACTCAGAAACCAAGATGACCACTGACTGAAAAACTAGCTATAATTGGTATATTTTTGTACAATACTTTTCATTCCGTGGGATACAGTGCATGCACCATCAAAATTAATAAAATATCATTCGACTACGCAGATTTTGACAGTCAGAAAGACAGATTTTCTACAGGATGTCAACGGTTAACACTTATATTGACTATCTTTCTCCATGGCCCAGAATCGAAAAGAATAGGGCGACAATATTGAAATATTTATAACAAAAATATGTCTTACATTCATGTACGGTTTTGGATCGAAAAAAAAAACAAATACTTAACTATACAAACCACGGATTAGAAGGGCATTATACAATTTAAGAATTGAAAACTGAATCGCTGCTTCGATACTTAACATATCCAGCACATAAGCAAAAAAGGCCGTTATGCTAAAAAAAAAACCCCAATGATTTACGGATACCTAAAACAAAACCCCTTAAGATTAGAGCATAATAAATTATTTTATAACAAATTTATATACTTCACAAGTTACTTATGCTTATGCAGATATGTCGATGTGTGTTTCTGTACGCGTATGGGTATACGGATATGGTTGTGTATGACCAATATGATATACAGCCGTGAAAATTTTAAGCATCCGAACAAATCCTACCAACATCTACAGCAACGCAACAAGAAGTGCGGAGAAGTGTAAATCCCAAGAAAACACTTCAATATTCCAGGTATCGAAAGTGTGTCCCACCATCCAGCCAGCTCAAATCAACTGAAAACCGACTACAAATTGTCTGTGAACGTTGGTTCGATTGCATTAGTGCGACGGTGGCGGCTGCGGCTTTCGAACACCTGAATGTGTTCAGTGACTGCATGGACAGACAGGGGAAGAGGATAGTGGATTGAAAACCTGCCACTGATACCACCGCACTTCATCTTCACCAGCGACATGGTCGCGCAATTTTCTTTTTTCATCTTTTTAAGAGTGGTTTTGAACCAAAATAATTTAAAAAATAAAAATAAAAGAAACCGGTGAAGAGACGCTAAAGCATACTTTATATGATGGTTCTTATGTCCATTTAACCAACATGACATCTTCTGTTCTCCAGCAAAAGTAAAAAAAAAATAATGAAAGCGACAGAATTAAAACCAAAAGGATTGGCCGACCGACCATCCAACGGACAGCATATACAACATTGTTGCTCTTTTTTTTTTATTTCGAAATGGTTGGCATATTCCTCGAGGTAGTGAATGCATTTCCGAAGCCTTTTTCCACATATAGAATCAAACTATACCGAAGTGCTGTGAGAAATTTTTGGAAAAACGTCAGATTCGATGATTCGATCCTAAAAGATTGGTCTCCTTTCAAGTTTTATAAATGATTAATCAAAAATTAATTTTTTATTAATTTGAATTAAATCCAATCTATTTATTCATTGCTAAAATTTTATTAAACAATATCATTAACATTTAATTAAAACTCCAAAAGATGGTGAAAGATAAGTGGTGAATTTGAAAGTGAAGGGAAATTTTCTAGATGGCGCAGAAATGGTGGAAATAGGTAAATTTCCCTAAAAACAAAAACTATTTTGCCTTTTGTATTGTTCAACAAACATAATAGCAATATGCCTTTCTATTATCTATACTCGATTTTCAAATTCAAACAGCAGAATCGTAATACAAATAATTTTTGAGTTCTTTTTCGTCGTATCCGAGTGAAAAATAGTCGCACGGAAACAGCCTTCGCCATCTGCTGAAAATGGTGAATAATCGAATACATTATCTAGGGTATTTCTATCATCTTTGACAATCCTTAGGTTACACCTTTTTTAAAGTCGATACGTTAAGTAAATAGCACACGGAAACGCTTGAATTTGTAAACAGCTCCTTAACTAGCAAAATGGTAGCAAAAAGGTAAAAAGAAACAACTACATATGTATTCCACATTTTGTTCTCTTTAAGGCTTGTAAACAGCTTTTCATAATAAATGAACAATGTACCTTCTGTGGCTTGAACCTTCGTTCTTATGTACAAAAGCAGTGCACACTAACCATGGCAACGCCAACGTTCAAACATAAATCAATGCAATCCATACCATTTACACTTAGCATGTTTAATAAGATATATCACTACAATTGGTTTTCAATAATATAAAGACGTTTCATGATGGTCGCAATTGCTATTAACTCAAAACGGAATTTTTCCTGTAAAAACTCAACAATACTTTGTGAGAGGCTTATCGTCGCTCCTATGACTAACTGGAGTAACTGAATTTGGGGAATGTAGTGTAAATACTACTTACGTGGTGAATTTAAGCGTTTTGGTTGTGAACTTGCTAAATCGAGTAAAGTAGAAGTGTTGAATATCGAGCAATTGTGACGTATTAAGTTTTGTATCGTGTAAATAAGGAGTACTTTGATTAGTATCGCAATTTTATAAATCGTAATTAACTATAAATAAAACAGCGCTAAAAAAGACAATTCCTAATAGTATGAACCAAAGATTACACAATGCTGTTCCACAATGGGACATGCTGGACAGTCGAGGTGAGGTGGAAAGTTTCTGATTGACATTCACTTGGAAAAGGCCAGAAATGATTCCTTCATTTCACAGTCCAAGGAGCTCACTACTGCCACGAAGTATGTCCTGGGCAATGGCTTTTTCGGAAACCTCCGATAGCTAGCTAGTGTGATAAGGCGAAACGAATGAGCAGCCTGAAGACGGATGAGCGAACACATGGGCCAA
Organism: Phaonia tiefii; assembly: GCA_963931995.1. Lineage (NCBI taxonomy): Eukaryota > Metazoa > Arthropoda > Insecta > Diptera > Muscidae > Phaonia > Phaonia tiefii. The sequence goes on from OZ008371.1 coordinate 210,867,839, forward strand.
CGGCGTATAGAAACCAAAAGATGAAAATCCAGGTTCCAAATATTCTGGCAGTAGGTAAAATGCAAAAACCCGGTGGACTGGGTTTGCCTCCCGCCACCATTCATAATGGCAGTGAATATACGAAAACGAAAGAGAAACCGTAAATCACCCCTATTTGTTGACAACCTCCGCAAACGTTATAAGGACCACGATTTACAGATATGCACTTGGAATGTAAGAACTCTGTATAGATCCGGTGCAAGTATCCAATTGACAGACGTTCACGAAATTTATAAGGCTGACATTACCACTATCCAGGAAATGCGGTGGACAGGACATGGCAAAACTGCGACATATACTACAGTTGCCATGAGAAAAAACATGAATTTGGTTGAGGTTATGTAGTTGGCAAAAGACTGCGACATCTTGTCTCTAGGTTCAATCCTGTGAGTGAACGTATAGCCACAATTTGTGTGCATGCCCCGACAGAAGAGAATGATGATGATGTCAAAGACATATTCTATGAGCGCCTAGAGGAAACGTATGACCGCTGCCCTGCCCATGACATTATGATTGTACTAGGAGATTTTAATGCTAAAGTAGGCAGGGAAAATGTGTTTCGTCCAACCATTGGCAATTTCAGTCTACATGCTGACAGTTCCGACAACGGTATGAGACTGATTGAATTTGCCGCGGCAAAAAACATGGTCGTTAGTGGTACAATATTCCAGCATACAGACAACCACAAGGCTACTTGGGTATCCCCTGATCAAAGAACGAATAATCAAATTGATCACGTGGTAATTGATAGAAGGCCCTCATCCAGTGTAATGGACGTACGAGTGATCAGAGGAGCTAACATCGATTCTGATCACTACCTGATAGCAGCAAAGGTTGGCCCAAGATTAAGTAAAGCGAAAATCGTACGAAACCATATGCAGAGAAAGCTAGATATCAGAAAGCTCTCGCAACTTTTGGCACTAAACCCACCCCCTCCCGATGACGATCCTGAAGCGCAGTGGAAACCGATTACCGACTCTATAAAAACTGCCGCAATAACCGTACTTGGTTTTGAAAACCGCTTCGAAACAAACCATGGTACGATGAAGAGTAAAAATAAATAAATGGTTTCCCGTTACATCCCACGAGGGGATTAGGGAGAGCTTCTCACAACCAGTGAGCACTTACAGAAAAAATACGTTGAGACAGCCGAATTAGCCGTAACCGAATTTAGAAGTTGACACAACCTATATTAGAGGTTATCACAACCTCATTAGAGGTTGACACAACCTCATTATAGGTTGTCGCAACCTCATTAGAGGTTATCACAACCTCATTAGAGGTTGTCACAACCGAATTTAGATAGTGTCAGAAATAAATTTTGGATTTTTTTCTTATTAAAACATTAAACATGTTCTTATTAAAAACATTAGAGAGCGAGAAAATAATGTTATTTATATAGGATAATCTTTAGAATAACACATTTATTTTACATGTCACTACCTACACAGATTTTTGCAGCATTATTGCAGACCGAACTTGGAAAGCTTCAAAACTCTTGATATCGGCTTGGACATTCTCTGCAATATAAGACGATTCAACACAAAAACCACAATTACAATATTTTTACTTACTTAACAACACCGTGACGAGAACACTTATACACTGTGTAACTTCTTTTAATATAATATTTGTTTTCATAATTTTAAACGTCAATTTTTAAATACCTAGAATTATGTTGTGGTAACCGAATTGAAAATGAAATTCGGTTGTACCTACAGAATTCATGAGAAATTCAGTTACAGCAACCGAATTGACGCCGAATTCGGTCGCTGCTACTGACTTAAGGATTAATTCGGTTATTGCGACCGAATTGATACCAAATTCGGTAGTTACAACCAAATTCGGTTGCTGCACCTGAATTGATACGAAATTCGATAGTTACAACCGAATTGATGCCAAATTCGGTTATTCCAACCGAATTTGGTACAAATTTCGGTTGTTGCATCCGAATTAATTTCAAATTCGGTTGTTTTTCAAATTTAGTTGACTGAACGAATATAATTGAAGATTCAGTTGTCACAACCGAATCAATTATGAAACGAGGTTGCTTCAACCGAATTTCGGTTGTGGGGACTAAATTCGGTCGTAACAGCTCAATTCGGTTGTGGCAACCCCAATTCGGTGTTAACAGCGAAATTTACGGTTGCTACAACCTCTTTTCAAACAATTAGTTCTCTGGGTGAGCTGTGCGCGTTCCAGTTCTACACTCACTGATTGGGACCTACAGTTTTACACCAGTTCCGAACGGTATTTTGAGAAGCTTTTTCATGGCTAAATACTCGATAGTGTCGCCGTCACTAAGCGAGGTGACCGCCGTCGAAAGAAATTTAAGGTGGTCAGAGTAGGGATCGAACCCACGTCCTCATGCACAACAGCCGCGCACACTACCATTGCACCACCGACGGCCACCGAGAGTGTCGCATAGCAAATGATGAAAAGAACCCTGTACGTATGGCTTCAGTCAATTGCAACGCGGGCTGCGACTAAGCGGTATAGGGAGAAAATAATGGAGATAAACCGTTTCTTTAGGTGTAAGAAACGGCAGTGGAGAAAGCGCGAAAGTGAGAATATTGAGACATACAGAAGGAAGAACGAAGCCCGAAAATTCTACCAAAAGTCAAAATCGGAACTAATGGGAATGGTTCAGGGCCCCGTTATGTAAAGACATGGACGGAAATGTTGGGAATATGGAGAGATCATTTCTCCGCGCTACTGGTACCTGAGATATCCAATGACGATGGGACAATTGATCACAACTAACACTTTAACAAAAGTCTTTGCCCAATAACCTGTACCGTCTAAAATGAGACTGACTTCCATGTCTCCCATCTGCTATTTATACGAGTTCAACTCGAAATCCGCGATATTAACAGTTTCGAGAACAATCTTGTGGTAACAGTCTCTTCTAGGGTGTTGTCGAAAATTGACATTGACTCATTGGTTGGTGGTGAGATACTATATGTTTTCGATTTTCCCAGACTGTTCCCGCGATATCAACAAATAATAGTGGTAAGTTGAGGCAACTTTTCATCTTACAACAAAGGCGCAAATAAATACGCCCCACAAACTTCGTCGACATACCAATGTTTTTTTGATATACAGTGGGTCACAGCTAGGGTATTCAAAAACTGATCCACCGGTTTTTTGGACGTCCACCGACCGCTGGTTTTCTGAAAATTAACATTTTCGAACAACCGGTTTTTTACTGTCACCACCGGTATTAAAGGAAAAAATCGAATTCCTAATGCTTAGTGCCCACTTAGCGTCTTTAACATGTTTGACATGATTCGAAGCCAAAATCAGCTGATTTTTATACAAAATTCAGTTGCTTCCGGTCCAAAAACATGTTGAACACGCTAAGTGGAAACCGGGTTTTACCTTCAAAAATCCCGTGAAACCGGTTTCCAAAAACCCAATTTTTCGAAGCAACCGGAAGCCCGGTTTCTTCCATTGGCCAGTTTTTGAATACTCTAGTCAGCTTATTTTATGCAACTTTAAGGCTCTATAACTTCCAAACTAAAAGGAATACAGAATAAAGGTTGATGCCATATGAAAAGAAAAAAGCAACTTTAACATTTATTACAAATATTAAATTGTAAAATGCTTACCAACTAAAAAAATAAAAATAATCTGTTCCACTATTTTGCCGTACTATTTGAAACCGGACTTACCGAGGTACTCGGCCCCCTAAGAAGGAAATGATGTTGATAATCGAGTCAAAAAACGATAATTTGTTACATATAATTTATTTTTTTGCTTTTCAATAAAAAACTAAAAACTTAAAGTAACTAAACCAACAAAAACAATTCATTTTAAAACTAAACCAACAAAAACTATTCATTTCATTTTAAAATTATTAAAAATAACTGAACAAAAAAACAAGTAATGTTTCATAATAAAGGAAAAACACCGAAAATCTCATGTTTTCATAATAAAGTGAAAATACCAACAATTTTATTTAAAAAATTAAAAAAAAGATTTATTTTGAAAATTTAATTTAATTATTTTTTTAGAACAATTTTTCCCAAGAAGAAAATTTCAAACCGAATTTCAAACCGTGCTATAGAGAAACCGCACTGATCGAAGCAGTACTATGCGAGGTACTCCTGTACTGCTAAATTTTAAATTCACAGCTTATTTTATGCAGTTACATATAATATTCAAAATTCTTCACATTTTATAATTTATTATTTTGGCACACAACAGCTTTAAGGCGGTTTTGAATGGAATCAACCAACCACATTCATCGTGATATCTGGTGAAATATTACGCAAATTCTAATTCCAGAGCCCGTTTAAGGTAATTTTGTTGAATGTTTCCGAATTTTGTTGTCGACTATGGCCCATAAATTGTCAATCACATTCATATCGGGTGATAGTGCTGGTGGCATCATCAAATGTGGGGAGTTGTATATCAACCACGACTGAACAAATCGAGATTTATGTTTTGGGTCCTTATCGTGGTAAAAGCGGAAATTGGATCGTATACCCAAATCTTTCGCGCTTTGCAACAAATTATGCTTCATCATCTATAGATACATCTTCTTGTCCATTGTATTTTCAATAAACAGTTAGGTTTCCTGTGCCGGCAGCCGACATACCGGTCCGTACCATAACGCTACCACCTCCGTGCTTCACAGTCGCTTTATATGTTTTCCTTACTTTGCTCCATATTCTTTTTTTCCTCCATACGTAGGTCATGCCATCCGAGCCAAACATATTACATTTCGACTCTTCTGCCCAGAACTCATGACCTTTGCAAAGGTGCTCTTTGGCAAACTATAATCGGCTTTTTCTATTTTTGTGACTGATAAATGGATTTTTCCGGGCAACTCGGAAAGTCGTGATCCCATAGTACCCGGCGAACAGTTTCTACACTACAGGTTTGGCCAAGGCTTTTTGAACGTCAGTGCTCAGTTTTGGGGCAGAGGGTCTAGGATTAGCCTTCATTTTCCGCACAATGTACCGCTCGTCAGCTGTATTGAAAATTTTATTCGGTGCTATTCTGCATTTACCCTGCACCCGATTTTCATGCAGAAATCGTTCAATGATTTTTTACCACTGAAGCAATTTTCGCCGTTTACATTAATTTATCTCTTTAACTCTCTTTGCTCTACTGTCGTGTTATGTCATTTTATATTATGGAATGTGTACGATCGTTGTGAGCTCCAAAATAAGTCCAATTACTGGTATACACAATCATATAAGAATAAAGAATAAAGAGGCTCTTAGACCTGTGAAAAGTTGCTCGACTTCAAGTTGACATCAACTTTGATTATTTCACATCAACTTCGATTTTGCCCTTACACTCTCAAACTAGTTGAGGCAAATTCATTTTCTTGTCAGATGTCGAAATGGAAGGTGGTGAGCGCACTGCGAAAATATCACCAATTTTAAGAAAAAACACTATTTTTATTTTCTTTAATTACTTATGAATAACACTACAAATTATATTTATTTAGTTTATATTTTCCCAATAATGTTTAATTTATTTATTTATTGTTTGGTTCATTTATTTACATTTAGCCGATAATGTTGCCTCATGAATGTTTCTCATCGAAATGCGTATGAAAGTTGATGCAACTTCCCCTTACACTGATGGATAAGTTGATATCAATTTCAAAAAATCAAAATTGCTTTGATTTTACCTCAACTAATTTGTACAAACCACCAACTTCAGCTTACACCATGGATAAGTTGATGTCAACTTGAAGTCGCTGCAACTTATCCACAGGTCTAAGGTCCCCCTAACAGAGGAACAGACAATGACAATATTGTTAGAGCGGCGTGGCAGAGCAGTATAATATGACTGCATAAAATAAGCAGTGACATTAATGTTAGATACATATGTATTTTGGTTTCTTTATTTATGGCGGCGGGGGCAGCGAATCCCCCCCCCCCCCCCCTTATAAGTATATTGTATTATGTTCGGTGAATATAAGACAACAATTCTAAGGACCATTCTCATCATTGTACGTTGTAGTTTCGAAGTTATGTTCCTTTTGGAGCCTTAAAGTTGCAACAAATAAGCTACAAAAAATAAGCTGTGACCCACTGTACCTATTAATTAAGCAAAACATGTAAAGCATTTATCGTAATAATATGATTGGTTATTTTGCCATTCTATAGATTGTACAGCCTGCAGAAATATGTCTCTAAGACGGTTAAACACCCTCTATTGGAGGCACTACATATGCTACAATCCAAATACCTATGTATCTCAGGACATGCAAGTAGTTTTAGGCAATTGACATCCTATTTCCCAATTTAACACTTTAGAAACATATCCCCTCTTACCCTATGTATCTCAGGACAAGCAAGTAGTTTTAGGCAATTGACCCCCTACTTCCCAATTGCCTAAAACTACTTGCTTGCCCAGAGATACATAGGGTAAGAGGGGATATGTTTCTAAAGTGTTAAGGAAGAGGCAATTCGGCCTCTACACTGCGTTCGTTAAGGGGAACGACAAACAGTTTAGTGAATGGTCAAATGGAATCGAACTGAATCGAAACACCGGGTCTACCTAGAAACTATTGAACTGAAACTTAACTCATACTTTAAGGTGTGGTCTAATGGCCGGTTTAAGTTCTAGAACTATTGAGCTTAAACTAAATAGGTTGATTAAGGTTTGGGATCAAGTTATGACATAAAGTGTCTAATAGGTGTTAAGTCACACCTCAGCGGACAACTCCGTAAAAAAAGTTACCGGTTCAACACATACATTAGTTCTAGAACTAGAAACCGTTCTTGCCCATCACGGAACTAGTCAAGTGACTGGTTCTGAACCAATTTAATTACTCCTAGGGATATACATAACTGTTAAACAATGAATAGTCGATAGACAGGCAAAACACAAGAGCGGCACTCCGGCCCAACAAATCAAAGGTTTAAACAGTTCCTTTCAGGACCTGGCCAAAGAAAGCAATTCAATTCCTTCCTGAAATTTTGTGGCAATGAAAGACCTAGACCCGATAACGATGACGTGACGAACGTATTGGAGGTAATTCAAATCGATCTTTTGTTTTTCGACTGAAGGAATTCGAACGTCTGTATGTTGCAGACTTTTAAGATGTTAAGAGAGGATTTGAGTCGCTGAGGTTTGATTGAAACAGCTGTAATTGTGCAAAATTAATAAATTATATGAACTTCGTAGATGCACCAAACTAAAAATGGAGAATTGCGTTCGATGTTCGCACATTTTGTTGTAATGGAACAGCAAAACAGATGACAGAAGTTCGATACCTTACTGAAAAAGGACCAAGCGCAACGTCAGATGGCACGTATAACTACTGGTGCATACACAAAATATTTTATATTTACAAAAATATTAAAGAAAACTGATTTAAAAGACTACACAAAAGAACTATGTATATTATGTGTATATATACATTATTTTATTTCAAACTGATTACTACCTTCGTACCATAACCCTAATTTCACTTACGCCAGTTAGTAAAATGAAATGTTTTAGTGCTTTGTAAGGTATGAACATCGAAACAGTTGTAGTGATACCTGCTACAGCGGCTGACGGTAGATGAACAAATTTAACGCACAACATGTGGTATGACCAGCGAAAATTTGTGACTCTTCTCATCAGCGCCTCAGCGTTCTAGGCCAGTGACCGTCTTTGACCAGCGAAATCGAATGACATCCTTAACTGAAAAGTGTCAGCTCGCAAATTATTCATGAAAGCGACGATATACGAAAAATACTTGCAAGTACATTGTCAAGAACAGTCTATTTTAAATTTAATTTAAATAATATTTTCAGATTTGTTTGACAATACTTTTCATGACAATACTTTTCAACTGATTCGGGACCTGAACTTAAACTATGTAAGGATATTGGAAACTGTAAACAAATCAAACAAATACGTTTACCCTCAATTCAAATTGGCAAACATTATTTTGGCATTTTCATAACCCTAGACATAAAGCGGCATTCAGATATACATCGATGTTGATGTATTCGAGATTTCCGCCCACCAACCATGTGAAATGAAATCGCGAAAACTGCGAAAGCGCGGTATACCTGAACATGCCTTATGCTAAACCGCGCTATGCTAAACACTACTTTTTCTTTATACGATATGTACGTAAAAATGTGTTCATAAACAATTTTGAATAATGAATTACTTACCGTAAGTTCTTGGCGTTGTACATTCGCCGTGATTCCAGCACGTATACAAATTGCGATAACCACCACAAAAAGGCTTCTTAGTATCATAATGTCCGACAACACTAGAAGAAAGTAGGAGGTTTGGGTAATGTTCTCGCACAGCAGCAGCGGGCGTGGTGGATGTTAAAGTTTCAGAGTGAGGTTTATTTTAGGTATCGAAAGTTTAACTCGATCGTAAGTTGTGTTGAATTTTGTTTAGTGTTAAATATTTATAAACAATCGCATAGGGTTATTTTCGTTAAGATACTCCATGTACGTGTCCTGTATAGTATGAATTATTGAATTTCGAAATTTCTTTGAATATCGAATTCTAAAACGAAAGAAATATTTAAAGAATATTTTAGTTTAGTCTATTGCATGTTTTGTGTTGAATTATAAAAATCAGTTTTCTATACGATTTTGATACTGTTGTTTTAATTTTGTTTTAGATCACATACATATGGCAAAAACTGTAAAATCGCATTCAAGTCACAAAAATAATGTCTCCTTAAATAAATCGGCTGAGAACAATCAACAACTAGATATAATAATTGCAATTAATGATTTGCAACAGATTCACACCGAATATTGAACGATTCTTTTTGGCAGCGATGGGAACGACGGCAAACGGGCAACGCGCAATTGCTGTGAACTTAACAACGATTCAAACGCAACTGAGTTAAGGTATTCAAAGACCCAACCTTGGCTAAAATACAGCGCGTTGCTTGGTTATCTGTTAGATGCAGACAACGAACCAACTACCACATACAATTCCAACAGCAGCGGCGACAGCAGCAATGAACCAACAACAACAATAACAATTGTAGTCGCCATCAACGACGCCCGTATGTCTGTCTGCCTCTTGGTCGGACTGTCTGCATGCTTGCTCGCTCTATGGATATGAAGCAAAGTCTGAACCGTTGCGTTGAAGGGGTTTTTAGTCCGTCAGTCCAATGAAAACATGTGATGGGGTCTGCACCAGAAGCACGAGAAGACAGTCAGACTAGCATGTCGCCACTATGTCTACCGTGTCTGGCATATCTTATCTTAACCAAAAATACAAAAACAACAAAAGCACGCATACATACTCCAAACAACACCACCAACAACTACATGCACTAGCACATCCAAAACTGTTGCTGACCATCGTGCTTCGTAGACAGGCGGACGCAACATGTGTCTGTTCCCAAGAAATGACGGACACTGGGACGGAAGGGCAGGCAGACATTCGTTAAACCTTTCATTTGTCATGACAAGAGGGAATCCAAAAGTGGCAAGAGAGAATATTGAACACAAAACAACAACAATGAATCTTTTTCCATAATAACCAAACGCTATCCATCTGTGAGATATACAACACTGTTTACCATCGGATAAAAAATGGGAATCTATGGGGACCTTTTGAGGGCAGTCTTAAGTCCGTGTTAAACTATCAGTGCAAATGGAACGATACGCTGAGAGAGAAACCGAGTGAAACCCTCTTCCATTTGATGAAATCGTAAGATCATTCTGCTTTCGATCTACTCTATTATTTTTGGAGAATGCAAAAACCATAGACTAATTCTTATACTAGACTTAACATTTCTCTCAGCAAATTTAGGACATTTGGCCTGGTGTGATATGAACGTTGGAGGTTGAAAAGAATTGCTTCAATAATACCAGATAGAGGCAATGGTTCAAAACAACCAACAAAATAACAACAACGGTATTTGTGTGTTAAAATTATTGTGTTAAATACAACACAAATGCATGCTAACAATAATATTCAATAAAATAATGTGAAACACATTTAAATTTCAGTTTTTCACCAAAACATGTCACAAGTTCTTGTAATTCCACCTGGTGTAAGTCACTTTTCATCAAACATCTCTCTATCACACCGACCGCACCACGAAGAGTGTGAAAGGAAACTCAGCTGAGTCAAATATTCTCTCTTTAAAGAATTACTCTATGGCAAAAACAAGCGACAAACTAAGTACATATAACAGTTATAAAATAAAAATGGAGTACAGAACTCAGCAAATTATGCACAAAGACTAACGGCCTTATTTATAAAAAGTTGTGAGAGGTTTGAGAAACAGTTTATTATGCAAAAAACGCCTCCCAAACCTCTCACAACTTTTTATGAATAAGGCAGTAAATATTTGTAAAAAGTGGCGAAATAAAAGATTTATTGCCGTTTACTTTGTTTTTGTTTGTTTCATTGAAAATTCAACCCTGATCGTATATGAGAAATATAACAGATCTATCAAAATTGTGTCTGCAAATCGTTGTCCTCAAGTTTAAGCTATTCCATCTTCTCTCACCAAATGAAAATTTTGACATATCCAACGATTTAACAGTTATGGGAAATAAATCTTTGAAAGTTTCAGATACATCCATAGATACTTTTATTCGCTCAATAAATTAAACGTCATAGGTACGGTGGAAAGTAAACATTGGATGGTGGAAAACATGGGTTCAATAATACCAGATAGAGGCAATAGTAAACAACGTTCAACAAAGGAACAACAACCGAATTTCATGTTTTTGTGGGAAACTAGTTGTGTTAAATACAATACAAATGTATACCAACGATAAAAGTCAACAAAAAAGTGCAAAATATATTTAAATTGTTCAGTTCTACACCAAAACGACATGAAAAAGTTAAGTGAACATATTTTGCAACTCCACCTGGTGTAAGTTAATTTTAAATTTAATTGCCCTCATTTCCACATACCTACGACGAAGAGTGTGAAATGAAACGTCAGATGAGAGAATAAAAGTATTTATGTATGTATTGGTCTATGCGTTCTGTTATCCGATGGACACTGGTGCAATCTCTCAATTCCTTTGCCAAAAGGCGGAATTGCCAGTGGCGTGCGTCACTTCAGTTTAGTGTGACAATGAAAAACCATCTAATAACCATTTGTCCCGCTCTTTTAATTGATTTCACTAATACAACACAACAATTGACATTGACTGGCCCATATCCATAAATTTGTCAGCAAAAATGTGTTCCTCCACCTAGTGGCTTGTGAATTTTTGATTTGTTTACATGTTAATAAGAGTTTTTTTGTTCATAAGAGTTAAAGCTTCTCTAAGTCATAAGCGGGCCCTACACTTGCAGATCTGCATGAACGAGAAAAATTCCGTTCGAGTTTTGATATTCCCCTATTTTCCTATCTCTGTGTGTTAATGTGGACGGTTATGCGAGCGGTGCATTTTTTTTGTTGCAAAAGTGCTTTAATTTGTATTTGTTTTTTGTAAATTCAGTTTTAATTTTATTTATTATCCATATTTCTATAAATTTATTGAAAAACAGTTTCCTTTTCGACCTTTTTCGACCCTTTTATATTGAAATTGCGCTTGGAAATGATAAATGTTGATCCGACCACCTCACACACTAATGAATTTGAAAAATCAAAGTTTTGATTTTGTCCGACTTGTTGGTTCATACTGTAAACTTCACCTTGCACCGGCTGATAAGTCCGAACAGATTACTAGTCGGTCATGCAAATCTGTCAATGAAAGGTCTGCTTAATACTCTTTGTAAGTGTTGTAAGTAGTACACTGAAAAAAACATAACTGCATAAGTTGTATTATCGTATAATATTTTTATGTGAAGAATACCAACAACATTTTTACAACTGTTGTACCAAGATAGTACATAATACAAATACAACACTATAGTGCACTTTCTAAATACCATAAGCTGCTAAGGGCCTTCGAACAGGTGGATATGTAAGGTACGACGAGCTCAACTTTCCCATTTTCTGTCTATAGGCCCGTACTAATAGAACGTTGTACTTGAAATTTTACAAAACTCTGACAATATATCTCCTTTGAAACATGTACCGGAGAAACTTTATACAAGGAAATTGGGATTCCTACAAAAAATGTATCTATAATTTTTTTAATTTCCAGGGCAACGCATACTTCTACTAGTTTGACTTTGGAAGCAGTTTAGGATAATTTCAAATAATCGGCTTTTTTTCCTTTGTCCACAACTTCGATTAGTCCAAAAATCAACTATGTAAAAATTTTCAATGAACGAAAAATTACTTTTTCATACCAGTACTATATAAATCTGTGATCGATTTAAACACACCGACTTGCTCACCAGCTTAGCGCTTAGGACTTTGATGTTCTTGGTCAAGCCTCCTTTAGACGACGTGTATTTTACACGTGACATGTAACTTTAACGACTCATATGTAATTATGTATGTATGTATGTCAAAAAGAGCGAGTACATTCGGTTTATAGTTTTCGTTCAAACTGACATGTGTAATTACTCGTGATGTAATCTCTTTGTCATTAACAGCTGATTTGGTTGTGTGCGCTTTGTTGTTTTGGCAAAAACAGCTGATACTAGATGCATTGAAAATAGTGCACGCTCTAATTGAAATATTTCCGTGTCTATTGATTATGTAATGTTTGAAAGGGGTCACACGATATGTAACGGGTCCGCCATCTAACGTTCTTTTTTCAACTAGTGCTTATTTCGAGAATGGTAACACTTAGCTCATGTCTGATTTGACAGATATTTAGTTTTATCCTTCCGCTGAACAAATATGGTTGTGTATACGCTTGAACAACGCTGGGTAATATGGGAAAAATGGGCCTGCGATCGACTTACAGAAGATGCCGATTTTGCCAAAAAAAATCATCTTTTCAGATGAAGCTCATTTTGATCTTGGCGGGTATGTAAACAAGCAAAATTGTCGCATTTGGGGCACAGAAAACCCGCAGGCATACATTGAAAAGCCGATGCACCCAAAACAAGTCAGTGTTTGGTGCGGATTTTGGTCCAGAGGCATAATTGGGCCATTTTTCTTCGAAAATGAGCAAGGAGTGGCCGTTACAGTCAATGGCGATCGTTATCGGGCCATGTTGAACGAATTTTTGTGAACAAAAATTTAAGAGGAGGATATTGGCAACATTTGGTTTCAACAGGACGGCGCTACGTGCCACACAACCGAAGCTACACTCGATGTTTTGCGCCCTGTTTTTGAAGATCGCATTATCAGCCGCAGAGCTGATGTCGTTTGGCCACCTCGGAGCTGCGATTTGACACCGTTGGACTATTATTTGTGGGGTGCCCTCAAAGATAAGTGTTACGCCGACAAGCCAGAGACAATTGACGCTTTAAAGGACAATATTCGTGAAGCCATTGTGAAATACAGCTGCAAACAATCGGTAATGTGCTTAAAAATTGGACCGATCATGTAGGCTACTGCATGGCCAGCCGAGGCAGCCATATGAATGAAATTATTTTCCATTATTAACCGGAAGGATTGTACTTTCAAATAAAAAAAGAAATTTGAGAAAATATTCAGTAGTTTTTTTTATAGCATTTTCAAAAAAAAAAAGTTATTTGGCGGACCCGATATAAATTTGGAGTGTCAATAAAAAAAAATACCAATATGTATAAGGAAACAGTGTTTAAGAAGAAGAAAAAAAGCAAAACATAAAATCTTTCAGGTGTGTATTGGTATTCACATTTAACATGTGGATGACAAAAACATAACAACAAGAACAATAAAAGAAGAACAACACTACCACAACAACGACTTACAAATATAAAGAAATTAACACACAAAAAGATCTTTCTTTGTATGACTCAAGTGGTTGGCTGTTGCATTCAAAGCGCGATCGATCGCACTACAAACCCATGATCAAAACACATATTGACTTAGTCCGAAAACAACGAGCGGCAGCTACAACGACGACAGCAAGAACGTCAAGAACATGAAAAAGGTTAACACAAAACGAAAAAGAAATAGGAACAAAATACAAAAAAAGGCGAGCGCACAAGGTATGAGAACCAGTATTCAAAAAAACATTAAAAAAAAAGAAATAACCTTACCAAAAAAATGCCCAATATATGTTTTAGTTTAGTGGTACAGGGTTTTACCATAAGAATGGCCCAACTTTTGAACAATCTTATGAAAGTTAGCAGATAGGGTCTTCATGTATACCACTGTATACATTCGTACTCCTACACCATTTCTGGCACTTCATTCTTTCAATTCTCATAGAACCAGAAGCCATAATTTCTAAACAGTATTTAGCATAGATTATAATATACGATATGCTCCAACTCTCTTATCTGACGTTTCACTTTATGCTGCTTCCGAGAGGAATCGAACTTCTGTCGACTGTTTTGCTTCAACATCGAACAAAATCCTCCATTTAAAATTCCATAGTTGGTAACATAGATAAAGGAAATAAGCAGATATCCCACAGGCGTTGGCAAGTACTGCCACTAGATGCTGTGTTGTCGTTTTGTGACTTTCATTGACGTTTCTCATAACATTCACTGACGTTTATTCAACAGTGTGGGACATTATTTCAATACAAAAATAGAATCATTTTCCAGGTAGTGCTATTCGAACAACTAATTTAGTTTTTTCATGTCGTTGTGTTCCCCACTTTCTAATTCAAATGCATTTTGGTTATGTGCTTGTTTGGTGTACTGTTATTGTTGGTATTCGTTTATGTTGACCTGTACAGCATCGGCCCACTAAACAAAACAAAATCCCTGTTGATGTTGCCTACCACACCTTTTGTTAGCACCTTTTCTAAATACATCTTGCAAGGTATATTTTGTTTGGGATCAAACGTTGTAATTATTGCATTCAGCTCCATCTAGAAAATATCCCATTGAACAATAAATTTCCCACGGAATGTGCGATATCTAGTTAATTCGTTTATCTATGGTTGGTAATAACCAAAATGTCAACCATGTCATATTTGAAATTCCCCTAACTATTGGGTAGTGTTTATGAATTGGTCAATGGTAACTATGTTTATGAAAAATCGAAATATTAAATAAGTAGGTATTTGTTGTAAACGATACGTAGTTGATTTTAACGGAAATGGTTTTCAAATATCTAATATAATAAAGTGAGTGGTAATAAATAACTTTAACGTAATTGATTATGATTGAACTACGATTTCGGTGACAGCGCTTGCACAACCCATCTACGCTTGTCGTTGAATGTAATTAGAGGAGATGATAAATATTTCTTCACATCCACATTTATAATTTATCTTTATATATATAATTCTACTGCACGTGTGTGACTGAACTCCTCCTAAGCTTCTGGACCGATTTGAATAAATTTTTCTGTATGCGTTTGGGTGGCGCCCTGGGTGGTTTAGATTTACTATTCGGTCCAATTGGACAAAGGGCCGTGGTACCTCCCATAGAAACCACAAATTAATCCTAATCGTTTGAAATATTATGCAGGACAACGTCTGCCGGGTCAGCTAGTATTTTATAAAAATACAAATTTTAACAAAATACAAAATGTTTCTACTCCTCCTCCATCTGTTTCTTGCCCGTAGCCGCTACGCAGCTGTCAACAGAAATAGTTTCTCCTTTTTCGTAGTAATGGGCGGCAAGTTCCTCCTCATTTTTCGTTCGTATTTGCCCCGGACTGGGAGGGCAAGACATCTAAACGCTTACTTTACTTCTGATCAATAGGTGTACGATTGCCTTCTTTCGTTAGTATGACGGTTCATGATGACCTGGATGGTTCGTTCTAACTGGGCCTTATTTTCCCAATAAACGGGTCTGCCAGAACTGAAGGTTTTCCGCCATTGGGCTATGGTTGATATCTTACATGTACAGTTGAAGGCGGTGAACATACTGTGCCTGGTGGTGTTTGATATTGTTGGACATCGACTTGGGACGGCCACATAGCCACGTTGGAAGAGGTGTAGTTTCCGGAACTCCCGGATGATACTGAGTGGCTTCTGTCGAAGCGCTTGCTGCATTCGCGTGGATATGGCCTTATTGCGCGGCAATATACGATATAAGTTTTTTGATTCCAACATATTGGTGTGCTCGCCAGTCAACTGTTGATATTTTGATGTGGCCTATATATTTAGAGAAGAAAATTTACTCATGGAGTGGAATGCCAACAAAGAACACTCGTTTCGCTGCTCTCTCTCTCTTACTCTCATCGTTGAATATTTCAATACACGAGCAGTTTTTTGATGATGTTATGATGTTATAGTTATACAGCCTTATTTATAAAAAAAAACCGTAATGTAGCTCTAAAGCATTCATCAGTTATTGCAAGCTTTAAGATTTGGCGAATATTTTATTAGAACCGTATTCATAATGAGTATTTTAACTAGGGAACAGATATTTGACAGACAACCCTGTTTTATATATTCTCACAGTGCTTGTGATGTAGAAACAAGATGAACAATAACCGATAGACCGAATTATTTTTTTTATTTAAATGCGTCAATGTATTTTTCCAAAATTTTAAACATTAATGGAAAGAACTATTCAATAAAAGGATCAATTAATATTTGTTATATTCATAAATTTGGAAGAAGTGTCAAAATATCATATTGAATTGGATTTCAGTTTTGGGTAGTCCAATATAAAACCGGATAATAGGTTGTAAATTCAATGTTTTGATTTTATATACATCACAATGTAAACAAAAGTTCATTTTGGTTAAAAATTTTAAGAATTGGAACAAAACTATTTGGTTGCTTAGCAGGATAATGTGACACTAGTTGCGTTTTTTTTGTAACATACATATATGTATACGAGACGTGTACAGGATACAAAAAAAACGCATAAAGGTTAAAAATAAATAACGTGGCATAACTTTAATATAAAGTCATTTTTTATTTATATATTTGTCAGTTTTCATTTGTAAACACATCTCCATTGTTGAAACAAATTTTTAAATTTCAAATTTTCATTTGTTAAGACGACAAATGGGAGGAAAGCAGGTCTCAAAAGTAAATGTCAGCTAAAGAAAAATCTCGCATTCATCTTTTGTTCAGCCAACTTTACTAAACTGGTAGAGAACACTCATACGGTGGCTTCACGGACTCTCAACATGCGCGTTGGTTTTAGCAGGAGGTGATAGAGGATGCCGCTGTGCACCTGGTGCGGAATTAACGCGTCAATTCAAGGATAAAATAGTGACTAAAATCCCCAGATGCGAATTTTTGTCAAAGGAAGTGAGAGTGTGTACGTTTACACTCATTTAAAATTGTTGGCTTGCGGTCAACTGCTAAACCTCGATGTCAATGTTTAGGCCAAATACTTCTACAACAAGGCAGAAAACGAGATCAAGAAAACTGATAGTGGTTGCATGTTGGTTGCTTAAATCAAGCAACTGTACCCCTTAAGCTCTCATTAAGACTCTTTTAAGACTCATTTGATCATCTAAAATATATTCGTGCTTTAATAAATACACTGTTTTAATTTTATGTAATTTATTGCAAACTGCATTTCAACGCAAGTTTCCATAGAAAAACACAACACGATTTTAGCATAAAAGTGCTTTGCAGTAAACTTTGCCTTCCAATACACCACTTTGTTCTCGTCGAGAAATCAGGCTCTTGTATTGGAGAACAGCTACATTTGTGATGACATTTTTCCTGAAATTACTGCAAGATTGAAAGTTTTTCGATAAAACGTTAATCCACTCAAATCAAAAAGTGTTTAAACATTTCAAGATCTATAGATCTATATTGGTTGCAACGAACGAACAGAACAAAAGCTACATCTGCCGCGGATAAACTCTTGTACTCATTGGGGCTTTTGCAAAGGGACCATAACCGGCCTTGGTTAAAATGGATTTTTTTAAATAATATTTTAGTAAGTTTAAACTTGTTCTTCCTGTCTTATGGCCAGTTTCACAGTTGAAAATTCTCAATTTAAATGTACTTTAATTGCCCGATGTTTGTCATTTAATACGAAAATTTTACGTGAGCTTTTAAATTGAGCTTTTAAATGACGAGTGTGAAATTCGCCCTTAATAAATCTTGTTTATTTTTGAGTAGATGTTTGCCAAAATAGTGCGATAACTTGGTAGCATCTAAATCTCTCAATACCTTTTTAGTACTTTTTTTTACAACGTATCCTCGTTATGCTTAATAGAAATAATTTTCCCTGTTATCATATACACGATAGTATTTGTATGGGGAAACGTATATAGGTTACAAAAAAAACGCAACTACTATAAACGCTGCAAATACACACAAAATAATTCCAATTGGTTATATCGCATAAATATTTAAGTACGGCACGCGTGAAATGTAAAAAATTATTTCTTTTGTGTATTAATACAGATAAAATAGCCTTAAAGAAGGGTTAAAGGTTCAACAAAAATGGCGACGTTAGAGAACACTTAACAGAGGAATTTTTCGATTATGAATACAATTTTAGGGTTTCACCTTCTTAAACCTTTAACAAACCCATGACAACTTTTTATGAATAAGGCCGATAGTCTTTACTGAGGAGATACTTTCAAACGCAAAAACGCTCGTAATGATATGTTTTCAGGGGTTTCTGAGATCTTTTCGGACACAGAATGTTTCTGGGCTGAATATTTTGAAAAGTAATAAACCCATTTTCAGTCACAAATTACAGTTTTTTGTTTTTGAGAAGCTTTTTCATGGCGAAGTACTTGATAGTGTCGCGGTCACTAAGCGAGACGACCATCGTTGAAGAAATGTACTATGGTCAGAGAAGGAATCGAACCCACGTTCTCATGTACAAGAGCCACGTACACTACCATTGCATCTCCCACAGTCACCGTTGCTTATATTATGCAGCACATAGTACATAATTTAAGATGGAGCGGCCTTATGGGAAACCCTTATTAATAAACTTTTTGAGAAATACTCTTCATCCTTCACAGTTATTGTTGTTGTTACTGAGATGTTGGCTAGTGTTGTTGGTCATAATCGAACTACCAGCTGTATTGTTGTTTGTATGGGCCGGATTTATGTGGTGCCTCGATCCATACAAGTGCATTATGTACTCATACTTGTACTGTTTTATTAATTTGGAGATGTTACAGACAACAAACGAAATCGCTTTTACCGGCCGGCCGGTGTGTTTTGAACACTCACACTCACTTGCATTCTGTCAAGTGTACAAGTGGGTTTGTGCGTTTGTTCATGTGTATATGGATGTACGTATGTACATTTGTTGTGTTGATCCTTAAGGCTGCCGCACTGACTGGCATACAATGATTTATTGTTATTAGTGTGATGGCAAGCGTAGCATTGAAATGGGTTTCTTTAAGTTTTCTGGACTTGAGAACATAAAACAGTCCACAACTACAACGTTCTCTTTGCCGTTTCTTTATTGTCTCTGGCTTCTCAATACATACAAACAAACATCGAGGCGAGTGGTTGTCTAATTGGCGATAGGGTCAATCGCTTCACAGTCGCGCCTTTTGTTGGCTGCATCTCGCTAGATGCAGGCTACTGCTGTCTGTATGTACAATGGTATTGAATATATTTGTGTGATTGTATATTTAGATCTTTAATATTGTAGAGTTGTATGGGTTAGTATTTGATGTAGGAGACCCCCTTTTCAACAAAGAAGGAATGAATCTTCATAAAAATAACAGACCAGACTGTATGTCGCCGTTTATAAACATACATATGTATATACATATAAATAGATACACACACGTGCATAAGAAGGGATGTACATATATATATTTATGTATGTATGTTTGTTCATCCATCCGAATACAGTATGTACATACATATGCATGTATGTTGCATGGTTACATACTTATATGCATACTGTACGGTCTTTGGGATTTCCTGGGCTGAAAAGAATTGCAAAAAATTTCGAGTTGTTAAGCTACTAAACTACGTACACACATAGTATATGTACATAGGTATTTATTTATAGAAAAAAAGCTTACAAATCAAATATGTAATTAGTTTTTTAAAAAAATGGTAAAAAGTCGAATGTTAGTTAAGTTTGAGGATATCATTTACGATCTCAGTTAGATCAGGACCACATATTTAATGAACGATTTTCGATATTCCTTCAGTTCGTTACAAAAACTGTCCCCTTCTAACTGTTCCGACAGTTTGGAATCCCTTCTTTGAGATTAACGTATACGGAATGAAATATGAACAATTTTGGTAATCTGAATAAAATTTGTACAATTATTTTTGTGATACCACGTGGTTTAGTTGTCAACATAGGCGGATTCATGCATACCGGACAACAAAAGAAGAAAGTCGGAAAATAGTTGTATATAATACCGTTTGTATAACCAAATTCCAAAACGGAGATTTAAGAATGGAAGATTTTAATGGTGGTTAAACCTATGTATCTCGAAACAAGTACAGAAATTTCAGTCGGGTGAACTGTCTTAATCATAGCCTTACCCTTAGATATCATTTCGATACGAGTTCCATTAAAAAGTTGATATCTTTCTGGCAGCCGACCAACCTTCAGTTACCCGTGACATATCGCTCATTTGCGAGAAGAGTGGCATAACTCAAAAAAAGCGGTTCCGAGATAAATGCATTTAAAGTTTTCAATTGAGGCTAGCTGCTGAGAAAAGCACAAAGCACCACAAACAGATATGCTGAAAGTTCAATTTTTTTATTATTTTAAACATAGGTACGGAATAACTGGCGATGAACAATTTTTGTCCGGGTTCTGGAAGAGAATTTATCAATGCTTTGAATTATGTCATTATTGTTGCAAAAAAGTCATCATTATACTGTCATAAGTAAAAATGCGTCCTTGTAACTGAAAAAAACTCAACAAACCAAGTATGTTTTCACAGTTGAATAGTAAATAATACACAAATGCATAATAAAAATCAGATAGCTTTATTTCCACAGCTCTTTAAACTTAAAAATACATAGTTCATAAAAGAAAAAAGAATTAAAAATATTTTAAGTTAAAAAAAAGCGAGAAAAAATCGGCAAAAATTAAAAAACTGTATTAAAAATTTTCATAAAATGATTTATAAAAGGGTGGAATATGCTTCTTTTTCAATAATTCCATTAAATCCTTTTTTTTATTTTGGGAAATAGTAGGTTTTTCAAAGAAAGATTTTGTGAAGTCTGTTTGTAAATTGTTTTGCTTTTTTGTTGTTTTAATAATTACAGCCTCTTGAAATTTATCTGCACTATATGAATTTTTGAAAAAAACGGATGCCGGTGATTCTCGACGTATTTCCAGAATTTTGACGTCCGACAATTTAAACTTGTTCATATTTAAAGGACCAATATCTGTTGCCAATATTTTTAGGTCAACAAAATCTGTGTAGCACATTTCATTTACCTAAAATGGTTCACCTTTTTTTCGCGCTGATCGAATTATTGACATGTATGATTCGGGCGAATAAATTGGACCACTCCTAAGCATGCGCTTTGTTTCCCTTTCGATTAGAGAATGAGCAGAGTCCCCCTCATTTTGAGTATGCCCTTTTATTAAATATTTATGGGTTATTGACTTGATACCCAAGAAGCGTACAGCATAAATGTATAGCGCTACCATAAACTTATTTTTTTGTTGGCCAGCGCAATTGTCAGAATAAAATATTACCTCTGCGTCCGTGGTTTTTGCTAAATTTTGTAGGTATTTTAGCACGCAAGTCCCCAATTCGTTGACACCACGATGTCCGTTTGCTTCATCCCAAACAAAGCATTCACATTTATTTGTTTTCAAATCGTTTATGGTGAAGTTATATACATTTAATTTAGACTTGTAATAAAAAGATGACACATCACCTTTTGGTAGTTGCATTACCGCTTGCAAATCATATACAGCCACAAATGCATTTTTATCTTTATCACTGTTTTTTTCTGTTCTAGATAAATTTTTTTCCTTTTGATGAAGCTCATACATGTCGTTTTTAGATAATTTTTCATTTTCTTCCAAATTATCGTAAACTGAGCATAAAAACGATATATTAAACTCCTCAGTAAAGATCCTATAAAAATATATATAATTTGCAAATGGCTTGTTATCTCTTTTGCAAATATCTACATAATCTTTATGCAGATTGCATACACTTTTGCTTCCGTCAATAAATGTTTTTGACGTATTAGCACGGGTATAGTGACTTTCAATTTTCGGTATTGATTCAATGAAATCTTTGAGATCTTTTTTTATCTGTGGGTCTAATGTTCTGTGTTTTCCATGTTTTCCTCTTTGATCTGGCTCTAAAACATTATTTAACACTTTATGCTTTTTTTCGAGGACAGTGCGAATTACGCGATCACTAATATTAAATGTGTTCTTAAAGAATAATTTGCAAACGCGAACTTCTTCATTATTACGTTTCAGAAAATATGCATTGTTATTTTGTCTGCTAGGTCTGGTTCCACCAATTCGTACGTAGCGGTATCTTGGTTCAACGGAATACATACAATTCGCAATATATTGCCTTTGTTGCTCAATGTTACCTAATTTCCAAAATGAGGTAAAATACGTTTTTCTTTCTTCATCGTTAAAATTGTTTGAGCACTTTAGTCTACAATTTTCTCCACACGGAATTTTCATTTGTCTCGCGGGCTCATTATTTTTATGTTTTGAGTTTGATTCATATGCTTGTCCACTATTTCTTTTTTTTTTGGCCAACGATTTTTTCCAATTTTCCGGGTTTTTTTCTCTTTCTTCCTTTTTTTGATGGACTTACGTAAATTGTTGTTAATTGTATGTTTGTGGAAGAGCTTGTATTATTTGTATTGGACAGACATCTATCCAAAGTATTTGTGAATTTCGTAGTAGAATTTGGTTTATGTGTAATAGTGTCTTCATCGCTGTCACTTTTATCATCATTATTTGGCAAGTATGTAATGTCCCCATCGGAATCATCGCAATCTTCTGAAAATGATGACGTACTTGATGATAGGGAGTGGGAAGGTTGTATTCTTGATCGTGATTGAGCCGATGACGTGCTTCCTGATGATGCCCCTGATGGAGAAGAACAATTGTCCTGCTCCGACATGTTCAAAATATCTAAAACTATAAGTATGATTAATTGTCCTGAACTTAACTATAATATTCCAATTAATAATTTTCATCAAAACCGAGTCATTTTGAGTTATTTCTAGCGTGAATGGTTCAATTCTCACAATATTTGCAACAATACCGGCACATTGTTTTATAATGTGACAGAGCGAGATGACCATACTGCGTACATCAGTATCAACAACGACATAACACGAAATATGCAAACAAAAGCAATTTATTTTTCATCAATAACGTCAACGTTAGTGTTAAGACAATGGTAGATAACAGACAATTTTTCACTTAAATTGGCACAACACAAAATAACTCTATATAAATGAAAATTACAAATGTTAAAACTATACATACTTTTCTAAGAATTATGTCGCAACTTGAATTATGTCATTACTTTTGATAAAGGCAAGCAACTTCCACTTAAACGAGCAACGCCAAACTGACATGTGTCGTTGTTGTAAAAAAATAAATCAACAAAATTTCTAACGAAATAACGGCACTTTTTGTCGCCACTCAATAAAAAAAAGTGATATCAATACCATTTTTTGATACGTTGTAGATTTTGGTGTGACGCATGTTTCTGCATCATTAACTCAAATATCGCGTTTTTTGAATTATGCCACTCTTCTCGCAAATGAGCGATATGTCCCCACAACATTTGTAGGGAGGTATGAAACTGTTTACCACAAACATTTTCAATTACACAGTAGCGTTTGAAAAATATTGACTACACCATTTCCAATTGAAATTTGAAAAATATCAATTGAAATTTAAAAATTCTATTTGAAATACATCAATTGAAATTTGAAAATTCTATTTGAAATACATCAATTGAAATTTGAAAAACATCAATTGAAATTTAAAATACATCAATTGAAATTTGTCAATTGAAATTTACGAGACATCAATTGAAATTTGGAATACATCAATTGAAATTTGAAATACATCAATTGAAATTTGAAACACATCAATTGAAATTTAAAAGACATCAATTGAAATTTAAAACACATTTTGTATGGAAGGTACCTGAATGGGAGTAGTGACCTCGCCAATTTTCTCCAGTTATGTATAAATGTACAGATTATACTGTGTTACAAAATAGAAAAAAAAATAATATACTTTTAAAATTACCTGATGTAGGTTGTAGACCTGGTAGAGTAAATCATTTTTCAATTTTCAGAATTTTGAATATTTCAAATTTCAAATCAAATTTCAATTGATGTCTTTCAAATTTCAATTAATCTATTTGAAATTTCAATTGATGTATTCCAAATTTCAATTGATGTGTTTTAAATTTCAATTGATGTCTTTCAAATTTCAATTGATGTCTTTCAAATTTCAAATAGAATTTTCAAATTTCAAATAGAATTTTTAAATTTCAATTGATTTTTTTCAAATTTCAATTGGAAATGGTGTAGTTAAGCCATGGTACGTATGTATATTTCGCACATACAAAATTAAGAAAATGTAAAAAGTTTTTTATTTTTTGCTATCGAAAAATTAAAGTTTAATCTCCAAAAAACAATGGCGTATGTCTATTTTACCGACAACTCTCATCAACCCCGCCCCGGTCCACGGTTCCCGCGATATGTGCCACCAAAGGAAATGCCCTCCAAATTGCTTCAAAAACTTGACCACGCCTTTTTTGTCTAAAATGTTATTATGTCCAAATATGACTTATATTAAGGTATATAAAATGTATATACGAGTATGTAGTCTTATAGACAAGACTTTCACATTTAATTCGAAATTTAATATGCGTGAATAACCCCTCAAAGACCAGAGATATTCAAACACAAAAGCCACTTCTAGGGCATTTCCGAGAGCTTACAATCGAAATATATGTATGTTGATCTGATCGGGTTACTAGAGCGAGAGATACACCCGGATATATCTTGGACCTTTCGAGTTCCATATCTCGGAAACCGTCGACTTGGACACCCTATTTTTTCTGTCCTCCCCCTAATTACATCAATAGAGAGGTAAAAACGATTTTTTTGCGAGTTGTCGGTAAAGTAGACTTGCTCCAAATTTGCTATAGAACAAACTGTTTTGATTTTTTCAAATTGTATTTTCCATTTTATTTATAAAATTACTGGTATAATTTCAATCTGTTGGGGAAACATTCAAAAAGCTGAAAGATTTTACAATTTTCGTTTAAAAAATTAACGTAGAGAGAACAGAACGATTTTTTTTAGAAGATAAGAATTTGGTACAAAATAAATTAAAAAGAACAACACGGAGGACCCGGACGTAGAAACCCCGTTCCACTAGTTGTTCCTGAATTCTAATTTACAGCATACCGTCGGTTGGTGGTGGATGTCCAAAATCTTGTGGACCGTTTTTCGGGTTTTGAACACTCTACTGGTATCCTAAATCATTCAGCACTACTGCCTAAAAATTTATGCGCCGATTGCAACTTTAAGAATATTGATTTTGTCTTTTATATTGCCAAAAATATGGGAGTTCCTTCTTTTTGTTTAAAACAAGTCTACAAATAAGCTACATACTATATCCATTGGTCGATCAACATTTCATGTGCATAAGAAACTCCGCACAGAGTTCATGGGCAATTAAAACTCACTTTGAAGCAAATAAAACAATGAGACAGGCAGGCGTGGCGTGTGTTAATTAGTTAATTTATTCGAAGAGTTCGCGTACAATAAAAATCTCACTTTCGAATATACACACATGACTTTATACACCGTGCAGCAAAAGTCTGCATACTTTAAACAAAAAAGGCTATTAATGTCAATTGTATATTAAAACTAAGCTAAATAATTATTTTCTCTGCACAAACTTTCGCGCTATAGTGTCTGATGTGAAAAAGCAAACATTACACTTGTTATTAATTTAAAGTCAGTCTTGACAAAAATTGTAATCATTTAATTTATTAATTGAACATGTTCTTTTGTATGTTTTATTATTTAATTTTTATTTTTAATTTTTCAATTACTTTGATGTTGTGATAACTAGCTATTTGATCACATACACATGATCTTTCGTGTGTACCGGCCTAATCGCGCAAGTCACATTCACTTCACTTGGCATTTTTGACGTCACATAATAAACAAACTAAGTACTTGCTGTACGATTTTAGTACATTTTTATGTACAAATGAATACAAGGAATACATATTTTAACAAAAATTATACGTCAGGTTGTCAGTTTAGTCAAGGGATGATGTCGAAAAATGAGGTGAATGTGGAAGTGACCATGATCATGCCCTATTAAATATATGCGAACGGTAGCGTATCTTTTCAAGTACTGTAATGACCCGATATATGCAACTATGTATGCATGTATATGCCAACTTTGAGACTTCTCGGCAAACGAATGAATACGATACCAAAACTTATCTATAAACGATCAATCAATGTACAGTGTTTCTTAAGACCATGTGCAAATAGGACGATTCTGCGAACAGAATGATTCGCGAAAAGAAATCGAATGAAACTCTGATATTTGAAAGAAATCGTATGATAATTCTGCTTTTGATTTACACTATGATGTTTTGGAGAAAGCTAAACTATCTGTCTCCAAAGTGACAAACAAAATACAACAGTTAAAAATGTAAAATGCAACTTGATGGCATATATTTTTGGAGGAAAATCCGAAAATGGGAGAAGTCTAACAGATCTGTCAAAATTTGTTCTGCAAATCGTTTCCTCAAGATTACACTATTTCATTTTGGCATATGTACACTATTCCATTTTGGCATATGTATCTATACTACATATGCCAAAATGGAATAGTGTAATCTTGAGGAAACGATTTGCAGAACAAATTTTAACAGATCTGTATAGATACATATGCCAAAATGGAATAGTGTAATCTTGAGGAAACGATTTGCAGAACAACATGCATCAGTATTTAGTAAAGCAATTCGTTAAATACAACACAAAAATGTATGCTAACAATAACAGTCAATAAAAAAGTGTAAACCACATTTAAATGTCACAGTTTTCACCAAAACGACATGAAAAATTAAAGCAAGAAGTTATTGTAATTCCACCTTGTGTATGCCACTTTTCGGCAAACATCTCTCTATCACACCGACCGCATCAAGAAGAGAGTGAAAGGAAACGGCAGATGAGCAAAATATTCTCTCTAGTATGAGATTACTCTATGGATTTAGGTAGTGCCAGATCAAAACTTTCAAACAATGATACAAAAGAAGCGGTTTTAATAAATACATCTTAAATTTCCATCCCCAAAAAATCCCCGGATCCCCATACCAAAAAACAATACCCTGTTTTGACAAAAAATCCCCAATTTGGGGATAAATCCCCTAAACTGGC
The DNA here is from genome assembly GCA_963931995.1 of Phaonia tiefii. Lineage (NCBI taxonomy): Eukaryota > Metazoa > Arthropoda > Insecta > Diptera > Muscidae > Phaonia > Phaonia tiefii. The sequence continues at coordinate 210,895,105 of OZ008371.1, forward strand.
AACACTGGTGACGATATATATAAGGTTTCAATGCTAATGATGAAACGTCTAGAGTATTCAAAAACCCCGAACGTGTTATCGGTTGATTCGAAAAATAGAATTTATGAAAAACGGGTTCCACTAGTTTTTTTTTTTTTTGAAGCAAACCCCCAATGTCCATCGGTTTTGGTTTTGGTAAACCCCGGTGTCCATCGGTTTTGGTAATAGCTCATTCAGACTGGCAAATTTTTAAGCGTTTTCATCTTCAAACTCGCATTAAAAACTTGGCCGTTCACACTTTGCTTTTTGACGTTTACGTCGTTTTCAAATTTTTGGATAACAAAAACAACAAATTTCCAAAATGGAAACTGCACACGAAAATTCTAACTTAAAAATAAAAACCTTTTTCGTTCGCAATAATGTCCAGTTTGTCGAGTGCTTATATTTATTTTTTCGTAAAAACAATTTAATTGTTTCTTATTGTATGCTATTATATTTTGTGTTTCATTAAAATGCATTTCATTAAAATGTTCAGAAATTAAATATTTTCACTGTCTGTCTTTCAATGCAAACAAGTAGTTGTCAGTTCTTCTTCTTTCACTAGTAAAAAATCACCAGGAACTGATTACCACATGGTTGTATTGCTAATTTGAGAGTTTTTGAGCGTGTTTTTGACAAAAATATGCTGTGAACGCGTTTTCATTTTGTATGGCAAAACCTTTATTTTTAGCAAGTTTTTGACCGAAAAAAACATTAAACATGTTTTCGGTTTCAGTGTGAATGAGCTTCTATTACCTTAAATGGTCAGAGTTGTGGATTTAAATTTTAATTAAATTAACCAGAAACGACCATATGATTTTGACATTTGGTTTTCTCTGCCAACTTTAATTTCAATGTGTTCAAACAATAAGCCCCAAGGAAAATTTTGTTACAGAGAGTTATTACAAATCTCTGATTTACCTTGCAAATATTTCATTAATAATTCATCTTTGTACTCCATTTTATTTTTAACGCATGTGGTATTGCTTTTGTTTACTAAAATAATCGACAATTATCAAATAATTGTCAAATAACAATTATCAAATAATTGTTTTCGTACGCTATAACTTCGGTGTAACAACCCTGTACTTGATTTTGCCTACGAAATTTTCGCAAAGAGTACCAAGCAAATGAAAAATGCGAGCGATATTTTCGGTTCATGAAATTTTCGTTATTTTTTATACACGTACTTCTTATGACAACGAACATTTCATGAAAACTGAATACCTGCGTTAAGCTTTTACATATGTTTTTCTGGCAGATGTTGGTATTTAATGAGGTTGCCATATCTATACACCAAAGAAATTGTTGATTTAATTTAGCACTGAAAAACGCCATTCAGTTTAAAGTCTTAAACTGCAGTTACACCAACCAAGATTATCGCTTTTTAGGGATTATAAATGTCAAACTTCATAACCCTGCGGCTACACGAGCAAGATATTGCTCAATGAATTTCACACATACTAGCTGTCAGAATTACGTTGCATTGGCAGCTGTGACGTAGGCTGTCTACAAGAAATTGTAGCAAATTCATTTCTCTATATGGCGTCGTCACATAAGCAACAAAAAAAGAACTGATTTGTTGGCACACATTTTATTTATTTATTTATTTTACACAAAACACTAATAACTGAAAAAACACAAATAATACCCTCTACTACACAGCGCGGTATTTCAATTATTCATGTATTATCGATAGCAATACGCTATCAAAATGCGCTACCGCTACCGCTTTTGTTGTGTTTTGACTTTCTCTGCAGCTTCCATTGCCAACTAGCTGGTATTCAAAATCCTCTACCAGCTAGCTTTCAATAAGCAAAATGTGAGTGAGTTAGTAAAAAAATGTGAGTGTATTGTGAATTGCTTACAATTTCTTGCTCGTGTAGCCACCGGGTAAGATAAAAACGTCGATAATCCCGAAAATGCGTTTATCTTGTTTGGTGTAAATGCCGTATTATTTAAATTAAATTGCTATTAACTAATTGCGTATTTAAATAAATACCAAGACAAAAACTAGGCCTAAGACTTACGAATTGGGGGTTTTCATTTAAAAAATTAGTCAAAAATACGTTTAAAATCAAAAAAATTAATTATCTGTGCTAAAGCAGATAAAAAGTATGTATTTGCATGAAGAAAACATAGACTAATACATACCTAGATAAACTTATTCTCTCATCTGACGTTTCATTTCACACTCTTCGTGATGCGGTCCGTGTGATAGAGAGATGTTTGACGAAAAGTGATATACACCAGGTGGAATTACAATAACTTCTTGTTTTAATTTTTCATGCCATTTTGGTGAAAAAATGTGAAATTTAAATGTGTTTTAAACTTTTTTATTGACTGTTATTGTAAGCATACATTTGTGTTGTATTTAACACATTAATTTTAACACGCAAAACGAAATGCCGTTGTTGTTATTTTGTTCGTTGTTTTGAACCATTGCCTCTATCTGGTATTAGTAAAGCAATTCTTTTCAACATCAAACGTATACATCACACGAGGACAAATGTCAGAAATTTGGTGAGTGAAAGATTTTCTCTACCCATATTTACTCTATGGAAGAAAATGTGAAACTGTATACATACGTAAAAGTCTCAATGTGTCGGTAAACTTTTTTGAATATTAAATTTAAGGTTAATTTTCATTTGGAACTCGAACCCAATTGCAGATATAACACGAAGTTCTCGCTATGAATTGTTCGCACGACAGGATATAAAGCGTATTGTGAAGTACCAATCAGTGCTATTAATAGAAAAAATTAACATATTAAATGTATCGATACTAAATCAAAGTCTTAAGTACTGACTTTAGTATATAAGTATATACAAGGTGTTTCAAAAGAAGTCATCCGATGTTGTTTGGCTCTCATTTTTTTTTCTGAATGAAAAACTTCGATTCTGTTTTTTGATTATGTTTATTTGTACCTTTAGAATTTTATTGGTTAAGTTGAGAAGATGATATCGGTTAAATGGGCGCCGTTACAATTGATTACCATACGGGCTCGTTTTATGGCATTTTTGTTCATAATGATTTGAAAATCATGAGCGATGAGGCTCATTTCCACCTCAGCGGGTACGTGAACAAGCAAAACTATCGCTTCTGGGGCACCGAAAATCCACGAGTGATGGACGAGGAGCCATTACACCCGTTCAAAGTGACTGCATGGTGCGCTGTTCACGCTGGAGGAGTCATCGGGCAATTTTTTTCGAGAACGCCGCTGGTCAAACGACGTGCGCGCTATAGGGCCATGTTAACCGAGTTTTTTCTGCCGCAATTCGACGAATTAGGACTGGAGGACAAGTGGTTCCAACAGGACGGAGCAACGGTACACACTGCGCGAGCCACAACCGATATTCTGAAGGCGGCGTTCCCGGGTCGCCTCATCTCTCGTTTTGGCGATTTGCACTGGCCGGCAAGATCGCCCGATTTAACCGTTCCAGACTTTTTCGTGGCGTTTTTTGAAGTCCCGTGTTTACGTGAACAAGCCCGAGACCCTGGAACCCTCACGGTCAACATTCGACACGAGTGCGAGAATCTGTCGCCCGAAGTTCTCGCCGAAGTGACGAAAAATGCCATAAAACGAGCCCGTATGGTAATCAATTGTAAGCGGCGCCCATTTAACCGATATCATCTTCTCAACTTAACCAATAAAATTCTAAAGGTTCAAATAAAGATAATCAAAAAACAGAATCGAAATTTTTCATTTATAAAAAAAATGAGAGCCAAACAACATCGCATGACTTCTTTTGAAACACCTTGTACTACATACCTAAGTTTAGCTGCACATACCAACTCTCTTCTGTGGGGTAAGCACCCCAGCATTTAGTCAGTATTTACACGAGGAGATTGTTGCTGCAACTTTTCCCAGGGATTTTTAGTCTGGTGACAGGAGGTGCAGAGAAGCAAACGGAGTAGAACAAATTTCATGGTATCCCTGTTTATCGTTATCATTAAAAAGGTTAATAAAATAAAAAAAAACTGAAGATCTGATACCAACAAAGTTCCATGCAGAGTTATTTGTCCTTATTTACATAAATTGGTTTATTGCGTCATTTTTTCCCGGTTTCTTTTAAAGTTGCTGCATAAAACATTTTACATTTACGCGTTGAAATTTAAATGTAGCCCTGCTTGCAACTGATATCCCCTTTAATCGATAGCCAGAGTATTTAATACAATTTTTCTATCCCGCTTGCTTGCAACAAACTAAAAATCGATGCAAACATCCATCCCATCCAAGTGTAGTAAAATGTTTAACATGTTTTGGGACCGGAGTCAGCTGATTCTTGCATAACATATTAAAAACGCTCAGTGGGAATTAGGGTTTTTCAAAATTCCAATTTCGGGATCCCGGGATTTTTCGGTACATTTCGGGAGTTATCGGGATTTTCATACATTTATTCGTTTGAGACTGCATTTAACCTTTAAAAATCAATTTTATAAATAATTTCAAGGCATTTTATTATCAACTTTAATTTTCTTATCAACTTATAATTCCCCTAAATCTAATGCGCTCGGCTTTAGCTAAGCTTATATAAAAAATATAATGGGTGTATTGTTGTTCAAACACACACAATCAAGAAAATTAGTTGCGTTCAAATTTGAGTCACGCGTAAATTTTGTAAAGTTGCTATTTTAACGCGTGTTTTACCCATTTGACATTTATCATCAGCTATTTGTATAATAAACAAGCAAAACAACTCAATCACAAGACTCGTACAAAATAAATGTTTAAATTTTAATTACATTTTTGTGATTTTAGGTTAATGTTTATCCCGCATTACCATCTTTTATGTGCGATACCAAATTAAAAGAAAAGTAAAACTGTAGCTTAAAGCCACACACAGTTTTTTTTATCGGCTAAACCCCGGTATTCAGTTCTTGCGAAATTTTCGTAAGATTTTATGTCAGCTATCACTAAACGGAACATTTTATTGCATTTGATTTACCTTGCAAATATTTCATTAATAATTCTTCTTCGCACTCCATTTTATTTTTAACTCACGTGGTGTTACTTTTGATTGTTAAAATATTCGAAATGTCAGAATTCCGGTCACAAGCAATTGTTTTCGTACGAAATAACATTGACGTAACAACCCTGTAATTGATTTTGCTTACGAAATTTTCGCAAATGGAAAGTGAACGAAATTTTCGGTTAATGAAATTTTCGTTACTTTTTATACACGTACTTCTTATGGCAACGAAAATTTCAGAAAAACTGAATACCAGACTTTAGGCCTTGACGCACTTCTGAAAACTTATTAGTTAACTTAAGCTATATTCAGGTGTACCACGATTTCGCAGTTTTCGCAGCTAATTTAAAAAAGTTAAAACACATGGTTGGTGAGTCGAAATCTGGAAAACGCGGTACACCTTAAGACCGTTTTAAATTAATGCGCGATGTACTACGTCCCATAATTCTATGTATATTTGTTTGATTTTGTTTGATTTGTATGGAGTTTAAAATTTATAACTATTGGTTAACGCTAACTAGACATTGTTAAAATTAACCTAAATGGATTTGTTCTATCCGCAAGAATAGGTCTTCAGAGTTCAGAGACTATTGCGAACCGCTTTACACGTTGTCAGGGAGTTGTATTAAATTTGCGTTAAATCTGTCGAAATCACTATATCTGAAATAATAGAGTTTTCAGATACAACGATTGCGTTGAATAGCCAGAGATCACCTCAACTTACTGGTGAAATCAAAATCAAGAAAATTGAGCAGGATCCCACAAATACCCGGATCTCAAAGGAAATGGCTTCAGTAGTGGAAATGTAACCTTAGCCAGCAACTAGAAAATAGTGAAAAAGCGCCGCAAAAATCTCTTCATGTAAATCAGGAACAACAAATCTTTAATCTTATAATTATTATAAAGAGGCCCCATAAACAAATTAAAACAAAAGCATAAATATATACTAGAAGCATTCGTAAAACAAACAAAAAATCAACTGGCAAATAATTTTTAATTGCTAAATTATCAGCTCAATGGATGGATGATCGACAATGATTTTTTTTTTGTTTAAACGAAAATAAAATTAAACAAAACACTTGTGGCGCCAGGAAAATATAGAAATTAGAGAGACAAACTGACAGGCGGGCAGACATACTGACAGATTTGTTTGAATGCAGCACATTATAGTGACACACTGTTAGTGACAAGGTGGATGAAGGGAAGTACAAAATGTCTAACAGCGGTGTCTAGTAAACGAATATCGTTTGTTCAAGGTTTACATTTTTGGAGGTGTCCGATATGTGACTTACCTTAATATGGTCGTTATTGTTCCCTCTTCGGGTGAAGAATAAATATACAATATAATTTAATACGTTTTTTGCTTACATCCAGAATTTCAGTTTGAGTTTGAATTTTTCTTTTTTTTTTTAATGGACGGACAATCTGTCATTTATACATTTAATTTACAAAAAAAAACATCAATTCGCTGACGTTGAGTTATTGAACAACAAAACACCAAACACGCATAAGATTAGTAATAATATTAAATGTTTGCTCGTTTGTAATGAATCGAATAAAATGTGTCGTACTTCGTACTTGTGTACTTTCCCACACGGTCTTGAGTTTGTGGAATTCGATTTTTTTCCTTCAAACTTTATATAACATTTTTCTTCATTATTTCCCTAAGTTATCACTTCGTTTTTCTGTCATATTTCTTACTTCTTATTATTTTTATATTTTATTAAAAAAAAAACAAATATCTAGTAGAAGAATACTTTGACCGCCCGCTTCGTTATTCTCTTTGCTTCAAGCAACCGTTCACGATTGAGTTTTTATTTAGACTGATTGTGGGTCTATGTTTTCTTTAAACCGAAAGACTTCCAATAGCTATTCATGCCCACCAACCCCACCGCTTGCGTATAAAGCAAGTTGGAACACAAGTACTCATATCGTCGCAATAATTTACTCCGCTCTTAACCATAGTGCCAAGGCTCTTCTTGCGAATTGGTTTGGGTTGAATTGACTCTTCTGTCTCATTTAGAGCGACTTCAACAAAACTTATAACGCGGGGGATGGGTGCTCTTTCGCTCTTAACCAAAAAATGCCGGTCTCTGTTATTGTTTGGTTTTTATACACATCGAAATACAAATACAAGAACATTGTGTACACTTACGAAAAACCTTTTCACACTTTTATTTTACCAAGTTCAACATTTCGCGCGATATTTTACAAAACTCCATACAAAAAAGTTTTTGCAAAATATCGATGAAAATAATTGTCGATGAAAATTTGTCGAAAAATGTGATATTAGTGTAGGTCTGTCTGTAGCTTGTAGTAAGAATATGGTCGAAAAAATAAAAATGAATTGAATTGAATTGTACTTTTCCAGTAAAAAATATGCAGTACCTATTTTGAGAGAGTAAGGTAGATTTTACTCTCGTAGTAGAAAATATCACAAAAAGTACACAGACGATGTTCAGTATCAACCAAGGCTGATCTACTTCAGGTTATAGCAAGCGCACAGCTGATTCATATTCTGAACAGCTGATGCCAAGGCGAATTGAGCTCGAATTGTCAAACTTATTCGTTTTGTTTACATTCTTATTGGCAAAGTGAAGTTAATTTATAAACTTGTGGTTTTTGAAAGTTTCCCCTTAAAAGTGAAAAAAAAAGTATTTAAAGATGGTAAAATGTGCTATTTGCAATAAAAAGTTTGAAAGCGGTACGGGACCGATGTTTCATGTTCCACGCGACGACAACAAACGCTTGTTGTGGGGCAGTCATTGCCGGATGCAATTTCGTCCTTGCGACATGGTTCCCGATTAGTGATGCTATAACCATGATCCGCAGATGATAGGAACATCTGTAGTTATTATATATCGTCACTTGCATATCTGGATGCCTATTACGATCTTTTGTTTAATTAAAATAAAAATTTCGTCACAACAGAAACAGCACAAACAAATGAAAAATATGTATGTATATACGTATACGCATGCAATACAAATGTCATATTTTGACATTACCACAAAAGGCGAATTCAAGGCGAATTGCTATTTTTGACAGAACCAGCGCAAAAAGTAAGGCGAATTCTAGTGCTTCCACCAGGTAATAAATTCGCCTTGGTATCAACTTTCATGAAATAAGAACTATTAAAAGTAAACAGCTGATTTGCAGTGGAAACATTGGAAGAATCAACAAACGCAGTTCTACAAGCAAAACATTACAAATCCCCAAAACTGCCTTATTTTTTAACAGAAATAGTTAAAGGTTAATTACAGAGCATTAAACCCCCATCTTTTCTAGTCTAGTTCATAATTTTTTTTGTTTACACAAAACATATATTTTAAAACATATGTTCGAACTTGCAAATTCTCACTGCACTCTGAAAAATCTGTCTTTATGTTGCTTGGATACAAATAGCTTGTATACTTGTGTCCAAACATGATGTGTTTGCTATTCGATATAACATGTTCCCAGCTAGCATTTTCAATCGTGCACGACTCTTTCACGATCGGAGCCGACGATTAAAGTAATCGTGCGCGATGTCGTATTCCAATCGCGCTCGTTCAGAGCAACTGAAGTAACTGTGTCAAGACGGCGACTCTTACTTTCCAATCGTCGACGATGAGCAAAATCTTTTTCTTTTTCTGCTGAGCAGATATTGGAAAACCCGTTAGAATTTCAGAGAGACATAATTAAATGCTCCTTGCAAAACACGAGTTCGTAGAAGTATGCGGGAAGAAGTAAGACATCAATAAGAAAACTACATGTAAGACTGTGACACAAAGTAAACACAAAAACAAATCGTGAGCACAAAGTCTTAAAAGCAGAGAAAATATAATTCTGCTCCGACAATCGTGGTGACGATTGGAAATCCAGTCGCGAAACAATCGTGATCGTGAAACAAACATTCAAATGCTAGCTGGGTTGGAGACACATTTATTAATATGTTATAATATGTGTACGTATGTAATATGTTATAATATATGTATTCCTAAATGCGTGTGTAAAGTGCAGATAAAGTGAGTATTTCTTAGATGTGTTGCGTTTTAGTTTCATGTCATAGAACAGAGTTGTCAATTTAGGACAGAGTATTTTATTCTCACATCTCACGTTTCATTTCACACTCTTCGTCGTTAGTTTGTGCAAATGAGAGAAATTCGACGAAAATTAACTTACTGCAGGTGGAGGTACAAGAACTGTTGACTTAACTTTTTCATTTCGTTTTCGTATAGAACTGTGAAATATAAATTTATTTTGCACACTTTAGTTGACTTTCTTCGTTAGTATACATATGTATTGTATTCAACACAACTATTTTGCCATAAAAGCACGAAATGAGGTTGTTGTTGGACGTTGTGTATTATTGTCTCTACCTGGTATTATTAAATCCATGCTTTCCACCATCCAATCTGATCGAAAAGCCATTAGGGAAATGATGTAGAATGAGATACCAAAGAAGACATACAGATTAGAGACCATGCACCAAACTAAGTTTAAAAGCGTTTGATTGATACTAATGACAGCTAAATTATGTTTGCATCGAACGAAAATATGCATTCCCTTTTATTTTTGACCGTATTATGCCAACCAAAGAGTAAATTACCAAAGCAACTCGAACTTCTTATGAGTTGCTTGGGCTTGCGGATGCGGATAGCCGACGATGGTTCGGTTAGGAGGTCATCCTGTGCTACGATGTACAGGATGGTCGACTTTGACAGAATAGACGTGTACCTTGTTAGGAGCGCACTTAACTTTCTGGCAGCCTTTCAAGAAAACGGACTGGTTGAGTATAGTTTGGTCCAGGACGAATGCCTGGAGCGACTTCTTCAATTAGAGTATAGGCCGCCAGATGGCCTCGCGACCTTGGATACATTGGGACTCCTCTTCGTAGATGACAAACTCCAATTCTATCATAGGAGAATAGGATCTTTTAACCTGGACGACACGGTGTATATTACGGACCAGTAGTGGCACCTCTTACCAGTAGGTAGGACTTGTAAATAGTTGTAAATATGTATATATAGTAGTCTTAGTATTAGTTCTTAAGTTTAGTATTTAGAAAGTGTTGATCTATCCCCTATTTGCTAATCCTTTTTAGGGAAAGCCTCTAGTAGGCAGTTGAATTTAATTTTTTGTTTTAATTGTTTTGTATGTAGATTACTACTGCTTAAGTTAGAGTGAAGTATATAGTTCTGTAAATATTATTAAATGTAGGAAAATATGTAGCGAGTGATATCTTATAAGAAACTTTTGTCAAAATGAATTTTAGGATTAATAAACATTAAACAATTTTGACTCGCAACCCAGTGTTGCCAGAGACCGAGTATCAAATTATGTCAAATGTCCTAAAAAATTGTGTCGGTTGCGAATTTAATCAACTGTTATACCTAATCTGAACAACTGGTTGCGAACAAAAATGTGGACACAATGGGTAAACAACTGATTTTTTAGGTTTTAAATGAAAATACATACATGTATTATTATTATTATTCATGGCTAAATACTCGATAGTGTCGTCGTCACTAAGCGAGGTGACCGACGTCGAAAGCAATTTAAGGTGGTCAGATAAGGGATCGAACCCACGTTATCATGCACAAGAGCCGCGCACACTACCAGTGTATTACCACGACGCCCATTCTATAATTTTAAAAATATAATTATAAAAGTTTTGTAACCCATTATGTATTTATTTGACGTTCCCATTCGAAAATTTTCTTTCAATTTATAATTTCTTCAACTAACATCAGGAATTATGGCGTGTTGAATTTGGCAGCTCAAGTGATCGAAAACGTTACGCTGCATTTTATGAACTACCCATTACATAACGTAACTCAACGCAGATAGTCACAGAACCAAACGACCAAAACGACAAAAGTAACGCGAAGTAACTGATTCACGACTTATAGAATAACACCATAATGTAACTACCTAAAGATAATTCTACCATGGTTAAAACCATAAAGTAACTCTTTAATGAGAGAAAATTTGTCGCATCTGACGCATGGTACAATAATATCTATATATATATAAAAGAATAACGTTACTGACTGACTGACTCAACATCGCCCAGCCCTAACCGCTGAAGCTAGGAACTGGCAATTTGGAATGGAGGTCCAGCCTCTAGCGCTCACGTCCGCTAAGACGGGATTTTTGGAAATTCCTACGGGGAGGGGCAAAAAGCGGAAAAGTCTCTCCCATGGTGGCCTGCCCAAAAACCTTTGCCTAAAAAGCTGAAATTTTCAATATTTGTTAATTCGGATACGTCATTACTCCCTGGTATGGTACTATTTGCAGTTTAGCCCAGAAACTTGGTAAATTAGCGAGTAAACGGGGGGAAAGTTTAAAAAGTTCATAAAACTGCCGATAACGAAGTATCGGGCTTTTCAGCTATAATATATACATGGAAAAGTAGTTTGAATAGCTGATTTAGGTTAGTATTCTAAAAGTCCCGAAAGTGAACGTAAATGCAGAAGTCAACGCGAACGCCGAAGTAAAGAAATGGCGTGTTCTATTTTTGTATGTAAATCCGTATCGCAACAGCTGTGTTTTGATAAGCAACAAAGCGTTTGTGGAAGGAGAACAATTTCAAGGAGTGGTAAAATTAAATAATAACGCGGCACGCTGTATTTATAGTTGTTCTTCTTAAATCTATTTCACAAAATTTATAAAATTCTGTTTTGTGACATGATAACATCAACTGTTAATGACAATCAGAGGATATGCCATATGATTTACACGTAAACGTTTAAACACAACAAATTAAAAGCCGTGTTGTTTTAATAATTTTGACAGGCATACAGGGTCAAAAAAGTGACGTGCGGTATGTAAAATACATGTCGTGTAAATCCACCTATACGAACGCGTTCATTGATATTTGTGGTTTCTAGAGTTGCCTAACTAAAATAATAAATTGTAGATTAGAAAAAATTATCTTGAATGAAAAAGATTAAAAAATTTAGCTCTATTTCAATAGACCAACAGATTTTAAGATTGCTATTATTTATACTACTGCAAATACCAACAATATTCACATAAAACGTGTAAAAAACATATGATATTTTGGGTTGCAATGCCGAATAAATTTTCCAAGCTATATTAAATTAGTTGTCTTTTCAAAAACACGTACAATTTGGCCCTATTTAAAATGTGTTGGTTCTTTTGTTTAACATCAACTGATATCTATAATTTTTTTAAATATAATTATAATAGTTTTGCAATCCAGTATTTATTTGAATTTTCGATTTCTAATTTTATTATTGTCAATAAGAATTTCAGTGAATAAACAATATAATTTTGAATTATTTTTAAAAAAAAAAAAAAATCAGCTCTGTCCGATGTTTGCAAAATACTTCCATCTGCCCATCCTCGACCGACACTTTTCTTTAAATTTTAACGTGAGGGACTGTGGCGTGTTCAAGTTGACAGCTGAAGTGATCAAAAACGTTGCGCTGCGTTTTATAAACTACCCACTAAATATCGTAACTCAACGCAGGTAGTCACCGAACAGCTGTAACGCTTTATAAACTACCAAAACGACAAAAGTAGCGCGAAGTGACTGATTCACGACTTATAGAATACCACCCTAAATATCTTAAAATGGGTTCGATATTCGATAATAGCCAAGAAGTCAGGATTTCATTTGATGCATCAGTTTGCCCAATAACCGTTTAAACACCGGAGATATTAAAGGTAAAAGTTGAATTTTTTGATATTCATATGCATGATTATAGGTAGGTATGTAAGTGTAAAATTTTTCGATCTGGGAAACGTTTTTGTAGAACAGCTCAAAATAAGCCTAAAATAGAAAATAAGAAATTGATATGTTTTTAATAATCGTTCGGTTCAAGATCAATAACTATTAAAAAATACTTTATCTATGAATGAATTGTGGGTGTTTTCGCACAAGTAGCAGTGTTGAGACAATTCTCGCTAAGTTGAGTGTTGTTTATCTCTATAATGTGTGATGATATTCCTAAATACTTGTGGAGAAGGGAGCTGACGATATGCCTTGGTGGGCATTGAAATAACTATATTTCCAACCATCCACCATAATAATGAATTTCACACATTTCTTTTTTAATATTTCTATTAAAATGTACTTTTACATAGAAAAAGTACTTTTTAAAAGTTATTGATCTTGAACCGAACAATTATTAAAAAGTATAGCAACTGATACATATGTATATCGAAAAATATTAATTTAAACGGATAAAAAAAATTGATCTTCCAAATATTTACATATGTAAAACGTTTTATGTAAAACACTCAATTAATATGCCCACAGCCTCCGCCACCTCACGCACTTTCATTGTCTGATCGTCGGTGGTTCATTCCGTTTCGTCGTTTTTCCATTTCGTTTCATGATGTTGTCTGATTTCAATAGGTTTCAAACACAAACTAAAATAAACAAAATTATTAAATTTTACTAACAATTCGGCGATATTTGTATTTGATATTTGCCGACAATTGTCAGTGGCAACGACCACTGAAACGGTCAAGTGTTGTGTTGACCTTTGGTATGTCCAGTGGAGCTTAAAATTGTCGATACGATATTTAAAACTTCGTCCCAAAATATCCCGATAGCAAAGGTAGTTATCGATAACTTATTTTTTTGGTTATTTTGTGGAGTTCTACAAAAACGTATTTAGTGGGGTAAACAAAGTAATCAATTTTATAAATTTTTAGTGGCGATATGTTGCTGTGTTTTCTGGTTCGATTCGTTATTTATAGAAATGAACACCATACTAGTATAAGTGTTACACAACGCGTGGTCCAAATACAGGTATCATTTTAAATCATATGTTATTTTGACCCTGATAAATTTTTTCTGCTCGAAATATAACTTATTTCCAAAGTGAGTGATTCGGATCTGACCGAAAAATCATATTTCAAACAACAAATATTTCAGTCAACAAATAAAATTGGCCCATTTTTCAACAATGCTGCTCGAAACGACATATCAGTCAACAGCGAGCGCTACAGAACCATGATCAAGAACTTGGATAATCTTGGGTTTCATCAGGTTGTCGCACTATGTCACATAGCCATCAGACAATCGATCTTTTGCGCACTGCCAAAACGCCAGCCGCGTTTTTCATAAATAAGGGGAATTTTTGGCATCTATACTAATATTATAAAGAGGAAATGTTTGTGAGTGTGTTAGTTTGTATGTAGGAGGTAATCTTCTAAACTACTCATCCGATTTTAAAAATTCTTTCACCAGCAGAATGCTACGTTATCACTCAGTGATATAGGCCTGTGTATACTCACAAAACCAAAATATTGAAATTGATTACGCTGTCTTCTTCGCAATATACACGCTGTATAATCGGAATTTTTGTTGTTGTTTGGATGGAAATGTAACGTGTTTGCAGCTTGTCGCAAATATAGTGTACTTGTGTCCAAATACATTCTGTTTGCTATTCAATATAATATTATGGAGATACGATGATATTCAGGTCCTCAATTCATGAAAACAATGCTTGAAAACATATACATACATGGTTCCTGCAATTTGTTTCTGGAGCTATTTATCTGTAACAACCCTTTTTGGTGACGGTCGTGGAAGTGGCACGGAGGTCTCTGCTGCGGCTTAGCTCGCCGGAAATGGGGGGTTCTTCTTCTTCCACTTGGTTGTGCACATTTGAATTTTTCGTGCCATGCAAAAACAAAAGAGGTACTAAAACAGTAAACAATGGATGAGACAAATATTTGGGGGAAAGGAAGGAAAGATAAACGTGTTCGGGAATAGGAATTCTCATCAACGCTCGGCATAACCTTCAGACATCACCAGGAGTTGCTATTCTTCATCTGGCAACTACGTATTCATGATGAGGTATCATCTCATCGCAGCTGTCACTCTACAAACCTATACGAAAGAAACAATTGTCTGCTCGCCAAACCATTAGATTTTTTTCAACAAATCGAAAGAAAAACATTCCGAAATGTTACGGAAACAAAGCAGATGACGTTTTTGAAATGAACGCAAATGCCTGTGGCATGGTAAAATAAGTACGGCTATGGTGCAGCCGCCGTGTATACAAGGAGTGAGTGCATGTGGGTGTGAACATTGTCGTGCCCATGGTAGATGCAGTACGACAACAAATACAACAAGCCAAAAACAACAGGCATTTTGTTTTTGCTCAGTGTCTGTGTTGTGTCAAGTCAGCTGATAGAAAAATGATGAAAATATAAACAAATTTGCAAAAAGTGCCATTTAGAAAATGATTGAGTGTTATTTGATATATTGAAAGTGTTTAAGTGTGAAAATTAAAACGTTTCTATGTAATTTTTGCAGAGAAATATTTCAAAAACAGCAGTTGCTGGCGAACGGGGGTTGCAGACAAACAAATGTAAACAAATTTTGACATAAGAGAAAAACTTACTCACACTCAGTCCAGAAAAAAGTTCAAATCAGCTGGGCTAGTGCTTCTACCATTTCTTTGTACCATGGTCGTGCCGCTGCCTGGGGAAAGCGAGAGGCACCAAGTAACCTCCATGCCAGTCCAACCATGCAAAAAAGTTTGCCATGTCACATATCTTTTATTTTTATGCATATCGTGTTACTTTTGGTTGTTAAAATTAATTCCTGTCCCAAACACTTATCAAACAATTATTTTCGTACGATATAACTTTGGCGTAACAACCCTGCAATTGATTTTGGCTACGAAATTTTCGCAGAGAGCTGATTAGAGCAACTGAAAAGTACACGTACTTCTTATCAGTGTTCAAAATTGCTCGCTCGCCCGCGCTCTTTCTCTTTTAAAATAAAGAGGAGGAGCAGACGAATGCTCAATGCCCTCGGGCAGAATTTCACAACAGCTCTGGTTCTCGGAGACAGTCGTTAAGCAAGCTCTTGTTTGCAGGGTTCCCAGATTTGGGGATTTGTCCCCAACTTCGGGGATTTGAAGAGGCAAAAAAGGACGAAAAAAATCGAATGGGGACAGGGGATTTTTCGTTGGATTTCTTAAATTTTCTTGGGGAAATTTTGGGGATTTATAAGGGTATAATACTTCGTTTACACAGGCGAAGATTAGAGCATTTAGGGCATTACAAATGTCAAAACAAATACAAAAAATACCGGTAATCCCGATAAATCTAGTTTTGTGTAAACGTCGTATAACATAGCAAATAACTATTACGCAACAGGTTTTTATTTAGGTTAGCCCAATACGTGTTGGAGTTCTGAATATTTCATATGGCAACTCCTGTAATAGAAATATAAAGAAGAAAACAAAACAAAACAAGTGTCATAATATTGGCGCGTATGTTAAAGTAAAGAATAAAGAATATTGAAAATATTGTTCCAAGTTCGAAGAAAGGCAGCACAAATGTCTGTGACTCAAAGAGTTTTTAACAAAGAGTGGACAAAAGAAAGTTGGGCCAAAGGTAAGTTTGTTTTAAGATATTTACAATGTATTGTAAGATATTTATAATGTATTTGCAATATATTTACAGGTTGTCGGCAAAAATAACAGGCAATTTGTTTTTGTTTTTTGCAACCCTACTGTCAAATTTAGCTGCTCAGAATAAAAAACAAAAAGAGAATGAACAATAAAAATCACAAAATGTAAAAATATTTGACAGTAGGCATTCAATTTCATTGAATCGGGAATGAAAAAAACAAATCAGCTGTTCTCCTGCTGCCACCTTTATTAGTGCATACTGATCAAAACTGATTTCCGTATAAAAGTAATTTGGTATTTTATTTAATTTTATGTTATCTTTTCTTGTTTTTATTCTTTAAAAAGTGTATGCTTTATTTGGGGAGAATTGGGGATTTTTTAATAATAATATTGAATTAGTTTAAATAAATATTTTGTTATAGTACGCTGTTATTGTGTTTTTTATGTTTGAATTGTTTTTAATAAATGCCATACACAACATTTGGGGACTACTGGGGATTTTTTAATAAAAAATTGGGGACGGCAAAAATTTTTATCTGGGAACCCTGCTTGTTTGGGCAGTTTAAACGATTAGCTCTTAACAAATACACAAAAATTTTACGCACGGGAAGTTAACAAACCAAAGATAACAAACTAAATTTTATTGAGAGAAAAAGAGACTAGATTGCGAGAGAATGCAAGTCCTCTCTGAGAAATTTTAAAAATTCTCTTTTTAGTATTGCCAGGCAATAATGATGTTCCATTAACTTAATTAGGTGGTATCACTGGGTTTGCATAGGAATTGCCATTTAATTAAATTTTTTCCGTAATTTTAATAAATATGGTACCACTAATAGAATTTGACAATTCTTTGTAAATTATTCCGAATTTTCTTTACGGCAACGATAACAAATCTAAATGACAATTCCAACAAACCAAAATCATCCCTTAAATGTGTAAACAAATTGTGTCCAAAGAAATAAAGTTCAGTTTAATTAAAAAAGAGCTAATAAAGTGAATTAAAAAAATGTTAAGTAAAATTAAAAATCTTGGTTGTGATGCAGTGTATAAGTTTTATGTATAAGTTTTATGCTAATTATACTTATGTGGAAAGTAAATGCTTTAGACTCTGGAACCGTGATACTTGGCGGATGATGAGGACTTCTAAACACAACTGTGGACAACATATCTAAACACCCATAGAGACGAGAGAGCACGTCTGAAAAAAGTTATAGTAAAATGAGTTTTTATTGTTTTTTTTTCTCAGTGACCACCACTTGCAACGGGCCTGGAACGAAGATAAAGAGAGTAATAGTAAGTACTGGAAGCAACTACTACGGGCAATATATCGAAACTTTCAACTACGTGCGTGAGTGATTTTGAAAAAAAATTCTAGTATAAAAACTTTTTTCTTATTATGTTTTTTTTTTCAGTGACAACCACTTCCAAAGGACCTGGAACAAAGATTGTGAGATGTTTCACTTAGTGAGTGATGAGGACTGGAAGAGGCCACTGCGGACAACATATGTAAATTTTCAAAGAGGTGCGTGAGCGAATTTAAAAAAAATTTCTCATACAATCGCTTTTTTAATATTGTTTTTTTTTTCAGTGACCACCACTTCCAAAGGACCTGGAACGATGATTGTGAGGGGCTACTCTTAGGGAGTGATGAGGACTGGAAGAGGCCACTACGGACAACATGTATAAACAATCAAAGAGGTGCGTAAGCGAATTTTAAAAAAATTTCGAATACAAAAACTTTTTTCTTATTGCTTTTTTTTTCAGTGACCACCACTTCCAGAGGACCTGGAACGATGATTGTGAGGGGCTACACTTATTGAGTGATGAGGACTGGAAGTGACAACTGCGGACAAAATATGTAAATTTTCAAAGAGGTGCGTGAGCGAATTTTAAAAAAATTTCGAATACAAAAACTTTTTTAATATTGTTTTTTTTTCAGTGACCACCACTTCCAAAGGACCTGGAACGATGATTGTGAGGGGCTACACTTAGGGAGTGATGAGGACTGCAAGTGACAACTGCGGACATCATATCTAAACAATCAAGGAGGTGCGTGAGCGAATTTTAAAAAAATTTCCCATACAATCACTTTTTTCTCATTGTTTTTTTTATCAGTGACCACCACTTCCAAAGAACCTGGAACGATGATTGTGAGGCGCTACACTTAGGGAGTGATGAGGACTGGAAGAGTCGACTACGGACAACATATCTAAACATTCAAAGAGGTGCGTGATCGAATTTTAAAAAATTTCGAATACAAAAACTTTTTTAATATTGTTTTTTTTTTTCAGTGACCACCACTTCCAAAGGACCTGGAACGATGATTGTGAGTGGTTACACTTAGCGAGTGATGAGGACTGGAAGAGGCCACTACGGACAACATATATAAACAATCAAAGAGGTGCGTGAGCGAATTTTAAAAAAATTTCGAATACAAAAACTTTTGTAATATTGTTTTTTTTTTTCAGTGACCACCATTTCCAAAGGACCTGGAACGATGATTGTGAGGGGCTACACTTAGGGAGTGATGAGGACTGGAAGTGACAACTGCGGACAACATATCTAAAGAATCAGAGTTTCAAATGTTTCTCTCTGCCACAAAAAAATTGTTAAATAATCACCATGAAACTGAATATAATTTTTATATGGACCTTTTTTCATCAAATACACATCAATCCATGGATCTGCATGATAATATAAATCATAGTTACGTTCAGACTTACATTTTCGAAATGTTTCAAGTTTTTGTATATCTTGATAATTCCCAATTGCTGCAACTTCGTCAGAAGCATTTCTAATTTGCTCCTTTCGGAACATATAGGCACTGGTTTTTTGAAGCTTATCTTTAAATACTTGTCTTTTAATGCCTCTCATCTGGCCAACATGCGTTTCGCCTTCAGCGTGACAAACCGCTTTTGTTGTGTACACTGTAACACTCCCTTCGGCAGTTACTTCAAATCTATAAGTAGTGCAATCATAAAATTTGCAATATGCATATGCAAAGGTATTTTGCTTAATTGTTTTCACCATATAAAAACATAATATACACGTGTTATTATATTTGAGATATTCTTCTCGAATTATGTCTTCAATAATTTTCTTTTTTGTGTGCTTTTTCGGATTTTTTAGTTCACTTATATCTGCTGTAAATTTGCAGTCTAAGATATTTTTCTTGAAAACCCGTTTACGCTTTGCTTCTTTTGCTTCTTTTCGTATAACTGATCTGTTACGCTTCTCATTTGGATTTGGTAATTTTCTGTAATTAAGAAAGCCTGAAACATTTAGCGAATTATCTGTGATTTCAAATGGATCCAGTGTCTGGTCTCGAACAGTGGTTGTAGCATTTGGAACGTTTTCAGTTTCATTTTGAAGACTGATTTCTAATTCATTTTTCCGAATTTGCGATTCTTCTGTATAACAGAAACAATCGTTTGCATCACTTTTTTTTGAATCTGAAAAAGTGTTTTTAATTGTATTGAATTCATTATCAATCAATTTTTGAAATCTATGTAGCTCTTTTACTATAATTTCTTTAAAAGCTTTTGCTTCATTCCCAATCATTGTTTTTAAATCACTGCTAAATTTGTTTGGCACCACTTCTTTGGCGAATACCTTACATGAATTTTCGAAGTCGGTTTTAAATTCATCAATGAATTTGTTTTTATTGGCTTTTAATTCTTTTTCAAGATAATTCTTGAAATCGTCTTTAAATTCATTTATACATTCGTTTAACATTGGTCTAATGTCACTTAAAATGCTTTGAATATATTTAGAAACATCTGATATATTTGGTATGCCATTATTTATTTCTGAAAATGTTACACAATCTTCTGTTGCATGTTGTTTAGAATAATCCTTAATTTTAGATTCCGATATTACGATATTAGCATCCTTTTCGAAAATGCTATTGGCAATGGCATATGTAGAATTAATATCAGACGTTTCCACATTAAGGGAATTAAAAGGATGTTTTGCAATGTTAGAAACTGTCTTCGAATTACCATCAGGGCAAACTTCAAATTGAAGACATTCTACTTCCATTTGATCAATATTAGAATTTTCCAATTGAAATGTAATCATTGGCAAATTCTTTATTTCGGATTCTGTCTCTGGCATATTTTGAGATGCTAAAGCATGCATTCCAACAAGTGATTCATTTAAAATTTGGGATTGCTGTAATATAGTTTCTGGGACATTAGTATTCTCAGATATATTGTCAGTATCATAAAGTAGAAGCGACAGTAAGTCTTGCTCAATTTTTTTATAGCTATTGTTATCGGAAATAGGTTTTTTGTTTTGTAGATCTGAAACAGTTTCTGACGGTAAAACTGAAATAATTTCACTTAATATGTTATTAAAGCTAATGGAACTGTTTCCGTGAATTGTTTCTGAGGTTATAGTAGACTCTTGCTTCATTGCATCACAGTATTTAAAGACATCTGCATGAATATTGATATCTAATGTTTCGAAACTATTGTCAGCATCAGATCCGGAATCGATTTTAAATTCATTTAAATTTGGTACATGCAAATTTTTGGAATTTCGAACAGAAATATTTGAAGAATTGCGTTCTCTTAAAATGTTGCTCGCCATTTTTGCAATTTTCCTTCTGTTTTTTATATTATTTTGCATTTTATTGCATTTGTTTAATGCACTTAAATCATTAAAAATTCCATGAAACAATTTTGTATCATCGTTATAAGGATGTAATAAATCCTCTAAAGATGAATAGTTTGCAAGAAGTGCCTTAAGATCATCTAAATTATATGGCCTATTTAATTTACGTTTCTTAAATCTACGTTCTAAATTAACTCTACGCTTCATACTTACCTGAATTTATCCAACGGCAGCGAATAGAATCCTAAATAAAAATGTAATTAGTATTTACCTATCTATAGTTCAGTTTGGAAGTTACCCATATCTTAAGCAAATCCAAAATAAAGTAATATGGGTTTTCGTTCAAACACATAAACATTTGCATTCCTCGTATTTCTGTTAAATTCTTAATTAAAACTTAAAATTTTTTATGGAAAAAAATATAAAATGTTGTTAATTTCCGGAAGAATTTGTGTAAAATTTATTTGAAATTATTTCTGTATATGTTTTTTATATATACATTTTTAATATAATTTTATAATAGCATATAATAAAACATAATAGAATAAAATATAAACTTTGAAATCTATTGATTAAGCTCGTTAGAACTTTTTAAATTCCATATGAATATTATTCAAATTCGTGTTGAATTTTGTCAATTCTTTTCGAAAATCATTTTGATTTGCGTGAATTGTTTACGAATTTGTTTAAAATTCGTCAGAAATTGTTTCTGTATATATATTTATGTATACTTTTTAATAATACATCTTTATATAAACTGTTTAAACTTGTTCAGAACATTTTAAATTCCTTATGAATTTTTTTCAAATTCGTGTTGAATTTTGCCAGTTCTATTCGAAATTCAGTTTGAATTTCTTGTACAGTTTACGAATTTTTGTTCGTTTCTTTTCGAATTAATATAAAATGCATTCGAATTTGTATCTGTATATATTTTTTATATATATGTAAATTTATAATAATATATTTTTCTACAAACTGTTTCAACTCGTGTAGAACTTTTTAAATTCCTTCTGAATTTTTTTCAAATTCGTGTTGAATTTTGCCAGTTCTATTCGAAATTCAGTTTGAATTTCTTGTACAGTTTACGAATTTTTGTTCGTTTCTTTTCGAATTAATATAAAATGCATTCGAATTTGTATCTGTATATATTTTTTATATATATGTAAATTTATAATAATATATTTTTCTACAAACTGTTTCAACTCGTGTAGAACTTTTTAAATTCCTTCTGAATTTTTTTCAAATTCGTGTTGAATTTTGCCAGTTCTTTTCGAAATTGAGTTTGAATTTCTTATACTGTTTACGAATTTTTTTCGTTTCTTTTCGAATTAATATAAAATGCATTCGAAATTGTATCTGTATATATTTTTTATATATATGTAAATTTATAATAATATATTTTTCTACAAACTGTTTCAACTCGTGTAGAACCTTTTAAATTCCTTATGAATTTTTTGCAAATTCCTGTTGAATTTTGCCAGTTCTTTTCGAAATTCAGTTTGAATTTCTTATACTGTTTACGAATTTTTTTCGTTTCTTTTCGAATTAATATAAAATGCATTCGAAATTGTATCTGTATATATTTTTTATATATATGTAAATTTATAATAATATATTTTTCTACAAACTGTTTCAACTCGTGTAGAACCTTTTAAATTCCTTATGAATTTTTTTCAAATTCCTGTTGAATTTTGCCAGTTCTTTTCGAAATTCAGTTTGAATTTCTTATACAGTTTTCGAATTTTTGTTCGTTTCTTTTCGAATTAATATAAAATTCATTCGAAATCGTATCTGTATATATTTTTACTATAAACAATAAACTATAAAGTATAAACAATAAACTATAACCTATAGACTATAAACTATAAAGTATCAACTATAAACTATAGACTATAAGCTTTAGTATAAAATTATAAATAATATCTTATTTTTTATTTATTTATTTATTAATATTACTTTTAATATTTTAATAATTCAAACCCCCCGAAGCTTTTGGCTTGTCTGCAGCTGTAATAACTACTGAGAACTTATAAAGTATAAATTAGGAATTATACATTATACATTATAGCTTTTTATTAATTATTAATTATAAATTATAAATTATAAATTATAAATTATAAATTATAAATTATAAATTATAAATTATAAATTATAAATTATAAATTATAAATTATAAATTATAAATTATAAATTATAAATTATAAATTATAAATTATAAATTATAAATTATAAATTATAAATTATAAATTATAAATTATAAATTATAAATTATAAATTATAAATTATAAATTATAAATTATAAATTATAAATTATAAATTATAAATTATAAATATAAATTATAAATTATAAATTATAAATTATAAATTATAAATTATAAATTATAAATTATAAATTATAAATTATAAATTATAAATTATAAATTATAAATTATAAATTATAAATTATAAATTATAAATTATAAATTATAAATTATAAATTAATAAATTATAAATTATAAATTATAAATTATAAATTATAAATTATAAATTATAAATTATAAATTATAAATTATAATTATAAATTATAAATTATAAATTATAAATTATAAATTATAAATTATAAATTATAAATTATAAATTATAAATTATAAATTATAAATTATAAATTATAAATTATAAATTATAAATTATAAATTATAAATTATAAATTATAAATTATAAATTATAAATTATAAATTATAAATTATAAATTATAAATTATAAATTATAAATTATAAATTATAAATTATAAATTATAAATTATAAATTATAAATTATAAATTATAAATTATAAATTATAAATTATAAATTATAAATTATAAATTATAAATTATAAATTATAAATTATAAATTATAAATTATAAATTATAAATTATAAATTATAAATTATAAATTATAAATTATAAATTATAAATTATAAATTATAAATTATAAATTATAAATTATAAATTATAAATTATAAATTATAAATTATAAATTATAAATTATAAATTATAAATTATAAATTATAAATTATAAATTATAAATTATAAATTATAAATTATAAATTATAAATTATAAATTATAAATTATAAATTATAAATTATAAATTATAAATTATAAATTATAAATTATAAATTATAAATTATAAATAAACATTGTCATTGCTTAAGTCGACATTTAAGTGGACAATTTAAATGACTCTTAATATGTATTCAAAATGTTTTATAATTCTTAGACATAGTGTTTTTTGATGTATACTCGTACGAATGAATTAAAGAACTTGAATAAAACACCTTAAACTAAATTACAAAAGAACAATACACACTTGCACACATATAAACAATTACAACACAGTAATCTCATTTCTAATACATCTCATATATGCAGCACTGTATTAATACTTACTTCTTATGCAAATAGGTTAAAAATTAATAGATTTATAAATTTTTGATGTTAGCAAATTTATTTTTTGCACTACCACTACCAGTAAATTCTGCAACGCTATTGCAGTTACAGTTTACAAAACAAAATCATTGCAAACTTGGCCACACTTCTGAGAGTTATGACAGAGTTGCAAACCACCGTATTCAGGTCATATGGAATATTCATCTCCATATGAACTACGGTCAAATGCAAACGGGGTGTTTGACAGTTGCCGGATATTACAGGAAAGTAGACAGTCAAAATTTCTCTTGACTCAAATGCCAACAAACACAACGTGTGAAACCCTAGTCATTCTCAGTCATTACTCTCTTCATTGAATATTTCAATACACTAGCAGTTTTTTGATACTGTTATTGTATATAACTATACAAATTCCAACCATGTTGAAGTAAAATTACAAAAACTATGCAAAAAGTATGAAATAATCAAGATATGACGCGTGAGAGAAATGCCTCTGAGCTAATTTCTAGCACTTTTTGGTTCTTTTACCAGGGTTGCCAAATTGCGCACATCTTCTGGTCGTCTAATTCTAGATCGTCTTTGAGTACAATTGCTTAAATTATACAAAAAGTATGAAGAAAGATATGGCGCGAGAGAGAAATGCGTTTGAGTGAATTGTTATCACTTTTTCGTTCTCTTTTACGAGGGTCTTCTAATTCTTGATCATCTTTGTAATATGCACAGTTATTTCATTTAAAGGCAATGTATAGCCACATCTACAAATTACTCAGAGATGGTGAATATATTTCATTTTAACAACGCACTAAACCAAAAATATTGTTTTTATAATAATATAATAAAAAATAATTTCGATCATTAAAATTTTTCAAAATTGTTCTGTAATAAGTTTCACGTCATATCACAATTTTCCTAGTTTTTCTCGTTCGACTTTTGCAGGTTCCACTTATTTTATTTATTTGTTTATCAAAACTCATCTTAAACTAAAATTTACAAATAAAAATATCTTATAAATACAATATATAAATACAATTACAAAGAAGAAAAAAACTAAAAAATTTAAATAAAATTTTAAACATTGAGCAGGAAAAAAATGTATTGTTTAGCATAAAAACAAAAATTAAAAAATAACAAAATTTATATAATATAAATTATTCTTTATACAAAACATTTGGCGGTTTCACGATGGTGTTGGGAAATATTTCCAGCCATGAAAAAGTTTCCCTTTGCGAAGCAGAGTGAATTTTTTCTCATTTTACCCGACTTAAACAAAGAGGAAAAGTCAATTTACCACAGGGTAAACGAGAAAATGGCGGGGGAAAAATATGAGCTATATATACGTTAACATTTTCGAACGCATGCAACAAATACATTACTTTTGTTTATATTTAATTCAATGTAGTTAATTTAAAAAAATCTGTTGAAAGTAGAAGACAATTGGAAAAACCGCTGTAAATTTTGTCCCTTTCGTAGTGTAAACTGAGAAATAAAAATGATGTTGGTAAATGGAAAATATTTCCTATTTTGGAAATATACTTTCCACGAAAAGTTACCTAATAACGATCGTGAAAACCCGTCTTAACATTTTGTAAACAAAGTGAAACCTGCAGTGCTGTCGAGTAAAATTAGTAAAATTGTGACAAAGTTGAATCATGAAAACTTTTCTCTACTTTAGGTAATCTCATACAATATTTTCTACCTTCATGGTTTCCCGGTTTATATAAGAAAACAAGCATTTAAAAAATGATTCTGTAAAAATAATTAAACTTTTATTAATGTTTCTTAGGCAACATTCTGTAAAATATGCATATTTTCCGAAATAGAATTAGTACTTGAACATATTTTTATAAAAGGGCGAAAATCTGTGGTGCATCGAGGCGGCCATTCGCACGAACTGCAATTCGTAATAACATCTAACTTGATAAAAAGTAAGAGCATAAGACATCAAAATAAGTAAACTATTAAATAAATATTCATATGTTACTCTATTTTAAAATAATGACAATTCTAGTGTTACTAAATAGTAATATTTAAAAAAGTTTTAAAAAGCAACTAGCGTATCTGAAATAAGAGCTAAGGCCACATAAAAGCTACACTAGAAGCACTCAAAATGTCGTCATGGCAACACTGATGGAGAATACAAAGGGAACAGTAGCGGCAGTATTGTCAGAAATCATCTTTCAAATAACAGCTGTTCCCATATGGTGATATGACGTGATTATCATAATAAGCTTTCGTGATAACTTTATTTCACGTATTTTTTTAATACTATCATATAAATTAAGTATATGACAAAGATTGTAGTTTCAAAAAATGAATTTCATGTCTTATTTCCATATTTTCATAATATTTCGCAGAGAAAGATAATGTGGGATTTCATACAAACTCTTAAATTTTCGTGTATTTCGTCTTAGGTAGATGAGTTTAGTTAAGCTTTATTTGAAAATATTCTCTTTTAACAAAAATAATTCGGAATGATATGGTTACTAGATTGCAATTTGGGAATACATGCAGTGGAATACAAAAAATATCACAAAATATATTTAAATTAAAATAAAACACAGTACAAAATTTAATTGTAAAGGATAATTAAATTGGGTTAAATTACCTACGATTCCGTTTGAGAGTTATATACTATGTGGTTTTATTTATAAGGATAATTATGCTCATATGTTAAAATAAATGTAAAAAAGTAAATAAGCACGCTTATGATTAGAACAGAAATTTTTCATTGTGGTTGATCGTTTCAGCTGGCAAACTGAATGTACTTTGTTTTTGTACCTTTTTGTATTCCAGTTTTATTGGTATACTTATGTACGTGTATAGCTTAACAACTAATGCGATTGGTACAAAAACAAAATGCCTGTTGTTTCTGCCTACAACAACAACGTCTACTGCTACTACTTGATTATTTTACATGGCATTCATCTAATTAAATTTCCCGGTTTTCGTTCATTCCAAAAACACGGATACAAAACAAAACTTTTAACAAAACTCATCGATCTATCCTCATGGGAAATTTTCATTTGTTTATAGTCTCTCTGAGAGTGTTCGATTCTCTATACCCTATACTCTTTGTATACCTCGTGTTTTCATAAATACTTGACATTTCGTACATATTCTAGTTTTACGAGCTAATCTGGGGATTTATGAGTTTGAATGAAAAAGACATACATTTCATAAATACAAAACAAATATGTAGCAAAAGTTTCCACTGTGTCCAAAAAGTAAGTGGGGAAGTGTAAAGAAACTAGAACTGGTCTTGAAATTGATTTTTACGCCCATATCTGGAAAACTATTGGTTTCCTGGAATTTTTATTTTTCTACTTCACAGGGGCAACCCTACAGCCTTAAATAAAAAAACCAACCCGTAAGAAATATAGTTTTTGACTAAAGTAAGCGAAGTTTCAGCTCGATTGGATCACGGGAAAAGGGTTAAAAATCAAGCCAAAGTTTTTTCGGCATGCATGCATACAGACAGATGAAGTTAATATAAAGAATCTAAAAATCGGACATATGTGGCTAAACTGTATTTGTTCTATTTTTGTTATTAGAATTTTAGAAGTTTAATAAGGATTTTCAATAGAAACCTGTTATAGTCTTGTATTTGTTTTGGAGATAACAGCACCTTGTTAAATGTGCTTCGGTTTCAAGCCTACAACTTTGAAACCCGACTTGGCAGCACTTAGCAGCGTCTTTTCTCATTTACAGTTAAAGCATCGGGAGTTAAAAATGGTAAGTAGGGTTTTCAAATTTATTACTTTTATAATTTTTGTATTTAGTGAACATTTTTGTTAGGTTTAGTCAACAAATTCTCTTCAACTTTATACTCGAGATCTCTTTTGGCCGTCGGTGGTGCAATGGTTAGTGTGCGCGGCTCTTGTACATGAGATCCTGGGTTCGAACCCGGCTCTGACCACCTTCAAATTTTCTTTCGGCGGCGGTCACCTCGCATAGTGACGGCGACACTATCGAGTATCTAGCCATGAAAAAGCTTCTCAAATTACCGTTCGGAATCGGTGTAAAACTGTAGGTCCCAATCAGTGAGTGAAAACTGGAAAGCGCACAGCTCAGTGATTGTGAGAAGTTCTCCCCCGTCCCTTCATGGGATGTAATGGGAAACCATTTATTTATTTATTTTTCTCTTTTGACTAAGCTATATAAAAAATATGTTGTCACACACTAATTCCTAAATTTTTCTTTTCAGACTTTAATAAAGAAATTCCTCTGCCCAAATTGCGGACACAAAGTGTTTGAACGCTCCGTGTTCTACAAAAAACTGCCGACAGCATTAAAAAATAAGCTTCGGCAACATAATCGGCAACAACAGCAAAGCCAACAACCGTCGACCAAAAACCAGTTGACCTACCAACAACAGCACCAAAATCAATTAGACCAACAGCTACCCCACCAAGAGCCAGCTCACAACCAATTAAAACTCCAACAGCCAGCTCACCAACAGACAGCTCCCCAGCAGCCAGCCCACCAACAAAATCCATCTCAACAGGTAGCCCACAAACAGCCCGACTACCAACCCCAAAACCACCAACTGCCAGCATACCAACCCCAAGTACACCAACAGACAGCCTACCAAGTCCAAATCCAGCAACAGCCAACAAACCTACCTCCAACTAACGGACAGTCAGTATACCAACCTCCATCCCCAATGCACCTACAGCCAGCCCACCAACAGCTAGTTCAGCAACAGTCAGCTCACCAACAGCCAGTTCACCAACCTCCAGTTCCCGAACATCCAGCCTACAAACAAACGCAATACCAAGTAGCCCTCCAACTGCCAACCCAACAACGGCCAGCCTATCAACCCCCAATCCACAAACAGCCAGTATATCAACCACCAACCAACCAACAGCAAGCATACCACCCCCCACTCCACCAACAACTAGCCTACCAACCCCCACTCCACCCACAACCAGCATACCAACAGCCAGCCGTACTACAGCTCGCTTATCAACAGCCAGCCCAACAACAGCCAGCTTACCAACAGCCAGCCCACCAGCATCAACCCCACCAACAGTTATCCTACCAACAGCCAGTATACCAACAGCAACCCCATCAAGTTCACCCCCATCCACTGCCACAACACCAACCTCCACCGTATATGTCACCGTACAACAACAGCATATACAATCAATAAATTATATTTTCCTTTAAAAATTGAATTTTAAGTTTTTTAGGTTTTCGCTTTAAGTTTTTTTTTGTTTTTAATATTAATAATAAATAATATAAATTTAAAAATTTTGATTTCATTTCCAATCATTGTCAGGACTGGGACGATCAAAGTGGACGCCAGACACAAAATACTATTGCAAACCAATTTTTGCGCTACAAACCATCCCAATGTCTGTGCGCATATTCTAACATTTTGAAACTTCTTGACCTTACCATTGCTTTTTTTTGTCAGGTCTGCGAAAAACATTTCCACAAATTTTCAAATTCCCAAAAAATTTTTTTGATCAACATGACGAAACAGTTTTAGTACTGGAAACTTCTCCCAACCGTCTGTGCGCACCTTCTAGTACATTGGACTCGTTGACGATACCTTTCTCCCCACCATATAGTTGTTTTTTTTTGCCGGGACTGCGAAACAAGTGTCCAGAGCCACAAAAGTAGTGACCTCCTTATTTGTCCATCGCATATCAGCACGCTCGATATTAATGTAAGTATGTATATTAGGGTAATAACTTTTTGCATTTTTTGCAAATATTAAATCTCCCCAGACAAAATCGCGTAGGGCATGGACAAATATTAAGAACTGCGTTTTTAGTTTTCGCTATCGTTAAAAAGGTTGCGCAACAAACGCGTTAAAGTTTTGAATCAAACGGGGAATAAAAATAGTACAAGATATATATCCGCTTTATAAAACATCGCGTACTTTGAACCTAAAGTTTATATCTTACAGTACCTACTTCTAATCATATATTGTTATTATTTGTTTACATACTTACATATGTATAAACCATATTTTAAAAAAATTGTTATTAAAAAAATATATTAAAGGCATTTTAGAAATCGCTGTCGTAAGGTTTTTTTTACCAAATTGAACTGAAATAGTTTTTTTTTTATCATTTATACAATATTTGCCATTAGAAAAGCCCTGGGGAGAATGTTGTCTAAAAAAGTTATCACCCTAATGTATATTGATAATAAAACGCATTAACCACATGTTGACACACATTTTGGTTATTAATCCATTGATTTACTATTTATTCTTTAGAAATTCTTTTATAAATCACTCACGCACCTCTTTGAAAGTTTGTATATGTTGCCCGTAATGGGTGCTTCTAGTCCTCATCATTCTCCAAGTATCACCTAACATAATCATCGTTCCAGGTAACTTGGAACTGGTAATCACTGAAAAAAACAATAAAAAAGTTTTTATATGAGATTTTTTTTTAGAACCGCTCACTCACCTCTTCGGAAGTCTAAATATGTTGCCCCCAGTTGGTGCTTCCATTCCTCATCATTCGCCAAGTATCACCTCTCATAATCATCGCTCCAGGTCCTTTGGAAATGGTGGTCACTGACAAAAAAACAATATTACAAAAGTTTTTGTATTCGAAATTTTTTTAAAATTCGCTCACGCACCTCTTTGATTGTTTATATATGTTGTCCGCAGTTGTCACTTCCAGTCCTCATCACTCCCTAAGTGTAGCCCCTCACAATCATCGTTCCAGGTCCTTTGGAAGTGGTGGTCACTGAAAAAAAAAACAATATTAAAAAAGTTTTTGTATTCGAAATTTTTTAAAATTCGATCACGCACCTCTTTGAATGTTTAGATATGTTGTCCGTAGTCGACTCTTCCAGTCCTCATCACTCCCTAAGTGTAGCCCCTCACAATCATCGTTCCAGGTTCTTTGGAAGTGGTGGTCACTGATAAAAAAAACAATGAGAAAAAAGTGATTGTATGGGAAATTTTTTTAAAATTCGCTCACGCACCTCTTTGAAAATTTACATATGTTGTCCGCAGTTGTCACTTCCAGTCCTCATCACTCCCTAAGTGTAGTCCCTCACAATCATCGTTCCAGGTCCTTTGGAAGTGGTGGTCACTGAAAAAAAAAACAATATTAAAAAAGTTTTTGTATTCGAAATTTTTTAAAATTCGATCACGCACCTCTTTGAATGTTTAGATATGTTGTCCGTAGTCGACTCTTCCAGTCCTCATCACTCCCTAAGTGTAGCCCCTCACAATCATCGTTCCAGGTTCTTTGGAAGTGGTGGTCACTGATAAAAAAAACAATGAGAAAAAAGTGATTGTATGGGAAATTTTTTTAAAATTCGCTCACGCACCTCTTTGAAAATTTACATATGTTGTCCGCAGTTGTCACTTCCAGTCCTCATCACTCCCTAAGTGTAGCCCCTCACAATCATCGTTCCAGGTCCTTTGGAAGTGGTGGTCACTGAAAAAAAAAACAATATTAAAAAAGTTTTTGTATTCGAAATTTTTTAAAATTCGCTCACGCACCTCTTTGAATGTTTAGATATGTTGTCCGTAGTCGACTCTTCCAGTCCTCATCACTCCCTAAGTGTAGCCCCTCACAATCATCGTTCCAGGTTCTTTGGAAGTGGTGGTCACTGATAAAAAAAAACAATGAGAAAAAAGTGATTGTATGGGAAATTTTTTTAAAATTCGCTCACGCACCTCTTTGATTGTTTAGATATGATGTCCGCAGTTGTCACTTGCAGTCCTCATCACTCCCTAAGTGTAGCCCCTCACAATCATCGTTCCAGGTACTTTGGAAGTGGTGGTCACTGAAAAAAAAAACAATATTAAAAAAGTTTTTGTATTCGATTTTTTTTTAAAATTCGCTCACGCACCTTTGTGATTGTTTATATATGTTGTCCGTAGTGGCCTCTTCCAGTCCTCATCACTCACTAAGTGTAACCACTCACAATCATCGTTCCAGGTCCTTTGGAAATGGTGGTCACTGAAAAAAAAAAACAATAAGAAAAAAGTTTTTGTATTCGAAATTTTTTTAAAATTCGCTCACGCACCTCTTTGATTGTTTATATATGTTGTCCGTAGTGGCCTCTTCCAGTCCTCATCACTCCCTAAGTGTAGCCCCTCACAATCATCGTTCCAGGTCCTTTGGAAGTGGTGGTCACTGAAAAAAAAAACAATATTAAAAAAGTTTTTGTATTCGATTTTTTTTTAAAATTCGCTCACGCACCTTTGTGATTGTTTATATATGTTGTCCGTAGTGGCCTCTTCCAGTCCTCATCACTCACTAAGTGTAACCACTCACAATCATCGTTCCAGGTCCTTTGGAAATGGTGGTCACTGAAAAAAAAAAACAATAAGAAAAAAGTTTTTGTATTCGAAATTTTTTTAAAATTCGCTCACGCACCTCTTTGATTGTTTATATATGTTGTCCGTAGTGGCCTCTTCCAGTCCTCATCACTCCCTAAGTGTAGCCCCTCACAATCATCGTTCCAGGTCCTTTGGAAGTGGTGGTCACTGAAAAAAAAACAATATTAAAAAAGTTTTTGTATTCGAAATTTGTTTAAAATTCGCTCACGCACCTCTTTGAATGTTTAGATATGTTGTCCGTAGTCGACTCTTCCAGTCCTCATCACTCCCTAAGTGTAGCCCCTCACAATCATCGTTCCAGGTTCTTTGGAAGTGGTGGTCACTGATAAAAAAAACAATGAGAAAAAAGTGTTTGTATGGGAAATTTTTTTAAAATTCGCTCACGCACCTCTTTGATTGTTTAGATATGATGTCCGCAGTTGTCACTTGCAGTCCTCATCACTCCCTAAGTGTAGCCCCTCACAATCATCGTTCCAGGTCCTCTGGAAGTGGTGGTCACTGAAAAAAAAAACAATAAGAAAAAAGTTTTTGTATTCGAAATTTTTTTAAAATTCGCTCACGCACCTCTTTGATTCTTTAGATATGTTGTCCGCAGTTGTCACTTCTAGTCCTCATCACTCCCTAAGTGTAGCCCCTCACAATCATCGTTCCAGGTCCTCTGGAAGTGGTGGTCACTGAAAAAAAAAACAATGAGAAAAAAGTGATTGTATGGGAAATTTTTTTAAAATTCGCTCACGCACCTCTTTGATTCTTTAGATATGTTGTCCGCAGTTGTCACTTCCAGTCCTCATCACTCACTAAGTGTAGCCCCTCACAATCATCGTTCCAGGTCCTTTGGAAATGGTGGTCACTGAAAAAACAAAACAATATTACAAAAGTTTTTGTATTCGAAATTTTTTTAAAATTCGCTCACGCACCTCTTTCATTGTTTATATATGTTGTCCGTAGTGGCCTCTTCCAGTCCTCATCACTCCCTAAGTGTAGCCCCTCACAATCATCGTTCCAGGTCCTTTGGAAGTGGTGGTCACTGAAACAAAACAATATTAAAAAAGTTTTTGTATTCGAAATTTTTTTAAAATTCGCTCACGCACCTCTTTGATTGTTTATATATGTTGTCCGTAGTGGCCTCTTCCAGTCCTCATCACTCCCTAAGTGTAGCCCCTCACAATCATCGTTCCAGGTTCTTTGGAAGTGGTGGTCACTGATAAAAAAACAATAAGAAAAAAGTGATTGTATGAGAAATTTTTTTAAATTCGCTCACGCACCTCTTTGAAAATTTACATATGTTGTCCGCAGTTGTCACTTCCAGTCCTCATCACTCACTAAGTGTAGCCCCTCACAATCATCGTTCCAGGTCCTTTGGAAATGGTGGTCACTGAAAAAAAAACAATATTAAAAAAGTTTTTGTATTCGAAATTTTTTTAAAATTCGCTCACGCACCTCTTTGAATGTTTAGATATGTTGTCCGTAGTCGACTCTTCCAGTCCTCATCACTCCCTAAGTGTAGCCCCTCACAATCATCGTTCCAGGTTCTTTGGAAGTGGTGGTCACTGATAAAAAAAACAATGAGAAAAAAGTGATTGTATGGGAAATTTTTTTAAAATTCGCTCACGCACCTCTTTGAAAATTTACATATGTTGTCCGCAGTTGTCACTTCCAGTCCTCATCACTCCCTAAGTGTAGCCCCTCACAATCATCGTTCCAGGTCCTTTGGAAGTGGTGGTCACTGAAAAAAAAAACAATATTAAAAAAGTTTTTGTATTCGAAATTTTTTAAAATTCGCTCACGCACCTCTTTGAATGTTTAGATATGTTGTCCGTAGTCGACTCTTCCAGTCCTCATCACTCCCTAAGTGTAGCCCCTCACAATCATCGTTCCAGGTTCTTTGGAAGTGGTGGTCACTGATAAAAAAAAACAATGAGAAAAAAGTGATTGTATGGGAAATTTTTTTAAAATTCGCTCACGCACCTCTTTGATTGTTTAGATATGATGTCCGCAGTTGTCACTTGCAGTCCTCATCACTCCCTAAGTGTAGCCCCTCACAATCATCGTTCCAGGTCCTTTGGAAGTGGTGGTCACTGAAAAAAAAAACAATATTAAAAAAGTTTTTGTATTCGATTTTTTTTAAAATTCGCTCACGCACCTTTGTGATTGTTTATATATGTTGTC
Source organism: Phaonia tiefii (assembly GCA_963931995.1). Classification (NCBI taxonomy): domain Eukaryota; kingdom Metazoa; phylum Arthropoda; class Insecta; order Diptera; family Muscidae; genus Phaonia; species Phaonia tiefii. Next base: position 210,930,006 of record OZ008371.1, read on the forward strand.
CGTAGTGGCCTCTTCCAGTCCTCATCACTCACTAAGTGTAACCACTCACAATCATCGTTCCAGGTTCTTTGGAAGTGGTGGTCACTGAAAAAAAAACAATAAGAAAAACAGTTTTTGTATTCGAAACGTTTTTAAAATTCGCTCACGCACCTCTTTGAATATTTGGATATGTTGTCCGTAGTTGTCTCTTCCAGTCCTCATCATTCCCTATGTGTAACCTCTCACAATCATCGTTCCAGGTCCTTTGGAAATGGTAGTCACTGAAAAAAAATAATAAAAAAGTTTTTGTATTAGAATTTTTTTAAAAATTCGCTCACGCACCTCTTTGAACATTTAAATATGTTGTCCGCAGTTGCCACTTCCAGTCCTCATCACTCCCTAAGTGAAACATCTCACAATCTTTGTTCCAGGTCCTTTGGAAGTGGTTGTCACTGAAAAAAAAAAACATAATAAGAAAAAAGTTTTTATACTAGAATTTTTTTAAATCACCTACGCACCTCTGAAAGTTTTGGTATGTTGCCCGTAGTTGTTGCTTCCAGTCCTTATCAATCTTTTTGTGTTTCACATTTTATTTGTTTAGTTTTTCTTTTATTCACATTTTAGGGGTTGATTTACACGAATTTGGTTTGTTGGTACTGTCAATTTAGTTTGTTAAAGTTCACAAAGAAAGAAATTCGGAGTAAATGTAAATATATGATTGCATTACCATATTTATATTCAAATGGCAAGTTACTTGCAAATGGTGTTACCAATTAATTACATTAAAGAACTTCATTATTGCCTGGCAATGCTGAAATGAGCATAACCACAATTTTTCAGAGAGAGAGCACAACCTCTCACTATTTGGTCTCTGTCTCTCTCTCAAAAAATTTAGTTTGTTAACTTCACGCCGATAAAATTTTGACGATTGAGGAGAATTTGCTCTAAATTCTCCCGTTACGATTAGTCCATAGAGTGTGAGAGGCGATTTGCTTTTTAAACAGTGTTACCACATATTTTAGGGAAAGTTATTCCATGTGGGATAATAAACGGGATAATAATGAATTATATTTTTTATTTCTACATTTTTTTCTATACCCACCGTACTGTATCATTATTTGTTCATTTGTATACATATGTATTTACGTACATATGTATTTTTATTATTCTAATGAAAATAAGATCTCGCACTACTAAATCGCTAAAATTAAAACAAACACAAATGTATGGCAATACTTCGTGCATTAAATGCTTTCTATTTTTTCGCATCTCTCTCTCTCATCAATAAGTGGTGCTCATTATTTGGCTCGGTACTGAGAGAGCAATTCAAACGAACGGCTCTGCGTTCTCTGTCATTGCGAGGGTGGTCTGTAGGAAATGCTCCTCATCTGACAAAGAGCGGAGCAATTGCTATGCTCCGGCTCTCTAAATTTTGAGAGCCGGGGCGCTCGCGTGTGCCCGCACAAGAGCAATTTCTAACACTGCTTCTTATGGCAACGAAAATTTCATAAAAACTGAATAGAGCCTTAATGCGTTGATGCATTGAATGAACGCAGAATGCATTTGTATATAAATTTATTTTTTAATTAGAGGTGAATTTTATTAATTGCAATGAAATTGGCATTATTTGAAAGATAATTTGTTGATATTTTTATTTGAATATGATTACTTACGTATGGCCGCCACGGACTGGCTGGAGGTATAACGTCCAATTGCAGCACTTTGGGGCCGTATATAGATAATAATGCGGCGAATACTGTGTTTCTAGCATGGTACAAAGAAATGGTAGAAGCACTAGCCCAGCTGATTTGAACTTTTTTCTGGACTGATTATGAGTAAGTTTTTCTCTTATGTCAAAGTTTGTTTACATTTGTTTGTCTGCAACCCCCGTTCGCCAGCATCTGCTGTTTTTGAAATATTTCTCTGCAAAAATTACATAGAAACGTTTTAATTTTCACACTTATACACTTTCAATATATCAAATAACACTCAATCATTTTCTAAATGGCACTTTTTGCAAATTTCTTTACATTTTCATAATTTTTCTATCAGCTGACTTGACACAACACAGACACTGAGTAAAACCAAAATGCCTGTTGTTTTTGGCTTGTTGTATTTGTTGTCGTACTGCATCTACCATTATATTTGTACCATGGTTTCTAGTCATCATCAACTGTGGCTTATTGGCGTGGTTATTTCACATATCCTCACAGAAAATAATCCAGCAGTGTACCAACTGGAAGAAAAAGCAAAAATTATGTTGTAGTTGTCGCATTAGCACTACCTGATATAAACACATCTTGACGAAATAAATGTAGAAAAAATCAATTGTAATAAATATGAAATGTAAAAGAATAAACATTTGACGAACATCATTATCCATTATTTTCCTTCCCTGACCCCAATAGATAATTACATATTTATATTTCCCAAACTATTTTAAAAGCGATTATTTTTTGTCACAAACATTTCGTTACAGCATTGTGAATTTTGAAAATTAATATTAGAATATTTGAAAATGACAGATGTTGCAAGTGTGAACGCATGTTTCGATTTTGCAAGTGTGAACGCATGTTTCGAACGCATGTTTCTTCCATGCCTCGCCCCAGTGGGTTTCGATGACACAACTGATCGACCTCCTAGCTGCAAATTTGATACAGGATAAAATTTCAAAGAGAATGAGCGATAGGCGAATTGAAACAACTGACTTTAAATTTAATATTATTGGCACATATGACTTTTAAAACAACTTTATATGCGATAAAGTAGTTATAATCTACAATTAATTTTTTTAATTAACAATTTTCTTTAATTTTTGTTTGAATACATGTTTCAGTAAATGTACATTGCTTCTGCAGTTATCGAATCGAAAAAATTTTCACATTTTAAGCATAATACAAAAAATCCATCGTTTAGCGAGAAATAAAAAATTACGCTTAATTCCACATTCATCAATAAGCTTGTTTTTTTATTTCCCGCTAAACTCATTTTTCGACGACTTTGTATGGGGAGCCGCTTAATATCACTTAGCTCCCCATACAAAGTGGTCGAAAAATTAGTTTAGCAAGGAATAAAAACACAGGCTATTTTTTTTAATCGAGCGAACCCATCGCCGCCTCTCACCCGCCCCTACCGACCGAGAGGGCCACGTCCCCATAACGTGAGGACAGCGTACACATTATAGACCGGTCTATAACGGGAGAGCAAGGATCATAAGTTCACACGTTGCAACCAACTACAGAAATTCTTCACCAGTTGGTATTACACTAACATAAATAAGTATAAAAGTACATCACGAGATATTAATATAACAGACTTCATAATATATAGTACATAATAATTACGAACAACACGAAACCCAAATTAAATTTATTTTTTATATTTTGCATTCCGCGGGGTTCGTTCGCTCTTAAAAGAAAATAAACTAGATACATATTTATATTTACGTATACAACACAAAATCTTTTAACGAAACTGATCGGTCGGCCTAGCCTCATGGGGAATTTCCAGTTGTTTATAAAATCTCTGAGAGTGTTCGTTTCTCTACACCCCATACTATTTGCAAGAGTAATTCTTTGAAGGATACAATTTTACTAATCTGAAGTTTCCTTTCACAATCGTCGTGGTGGGGTCGGTGTGATAGAGAGATGTTTGACGAAAAGTGACTTACACCAGGTGGAATTACAAAAACTTCTGACTTTAATTATTCATGACGTTTTGGTGAAAAACTCTGAAATTTAGATGTGTTTTACACTTTTTATTGAATGTTATTGTTAGCATACAGTTGTGTTGTACTTAACACAATAATTTTAACACACAAAACGAAATACCGTTGTTGTTATTTTGTTGGTTGTTTTGAACCATTGCCTCTATCTGGTATTTTTGAAGCAATTCTTTTCAACATCCAACGTTCATATCACACCAGGCCAAATGTCATAAATGTGCTGAGAGAAATATTATGTCCATATACAAGAAATAGTCTATGGCATAGACCAATACATACATAGATAATTTTATTCGCTCAATAAATTAAACGTCATAGGTACGGTGGAAAGTAAACATTGGATGGCGCTAAACATGGGTTCAATAATACCAGATAGAGGCAAGAATAAACAACGTTCAACAAAGGAACAACAACCGAATTTCGTGTTTTTGTGGCAAACTAGTTGTGTTAAATACAATACAAATGTATACCAACGGTAAAAGTTAACAAAAAAGTGCAAAATACATTTAAATTTGTCAGTTCTACACCAAAACGACAGGAAAAAGTTAAGTGAACCTGTAACGACGAAGATTGTGAAATTAAAAGTCAGATGAGAGAATAAAAGTATCTATGTATGTTTTGGTCTATGGTCTATGGACACATCCATAGATTAATACTTATAGTAGATCTAATAGTTCTCCCACCAAATTTATGACATTTGGCCTGGTGTGATATTTACGTTTGATGTTGAAAATAATAGCTTTACTAATACCAGATGGAGGCAATGGTTCAAAACAACGAACAAAATAACAACAACACCATTTCGTTTTGTGTGTTAAAATTATTGTGTTAAATACAACACAAATGTATTCTAACTACTACAGTCAATAAAAAGTGTAAAACACATTTAAATTTCACAGTTTTTCACCAAAACAACATGAAAAATTAAAGCAAGAAGTTATTGTAATTCCACCTGGTGTATGTCTCTTTTCGTCACACATCTCTCTATCACACCGACCGCATCACGAAGAGTGGGAAAGGAAACGTCAGATGAGCGAAATATTTTCACTACTAAGATTTACTCTATGGACACATCTGTCAAGAGTGTGTCTTTAGCCAACACTGTTGAGAAAACTGACATAACTGTCAAGATGTATCTAGTACACGTGGAAGCGTTGCAACAGCTGGTTTAAATTTGTTCTTTTCGTTTTGTTTTCTTTCTTTTTTGTATAAGCCCGGTATTCAGTGTTTATGAAGTTTCCTTTGTCATAAGAAGTAAGTGTATAACATATAACGAACATTTCATGAACCGAAAATTTCGCTCACTTTTCATTTGCTTGATACTCAGCTCTTTGCGAAAATTTCGTAGGCAAAATCAATTACAAGGTTGTTACGCCACAGTTATTTCGTAGGAAACCAATTGTTTGGGACCGGAAATTTTACATTTGGATTATTTAAGTAAACAAAACTAACACTACATGCGTTAAAAATAAAATGGAGTGCTTGCTAGTAAACAAAACTCCAAACTAACGATAATTAATTATTGAATTTGTGTATATTCTTCTCCTTGTCTTTAAGTCACAATAACGATTTCCAACATTGTGTTTCTAATTTTTTCGTACTGGCAACTTTCTGTCAGTTTAAACCTAAAAAACATACAATCGTCTTGCTCTAACGCAGGGTGTGTAGTTGTTCTTGTAAATGTTTATACTCTTCGCATTATCTTTAACCTCACAATAACGATATCCAACACTAATGTCCAGTTTTTAAGTGGGTAGTTAACTATAAGATTACTTAGGCCCATTTTTATAACTTGCATTTAAAGTAAATGTTAGTAAAAGGTAACTTTAGCTGAAGTGAGCAATAAAGTCGTCATTAAATGTTTTTCGTTTTTACAACCTCCCAGTAAAATAAAATTAATATTTTTGATAATGTGGCAATACCAAAGAAAAAACCGAGTACTTTTGACGAAATGAATTGGTTTATAATAAAAATAGTTACGTAGTGGCAACGTACTTTTATTTGTTTGTTTACAAGCAATCTAAAAATTTGTGAATTTTTGAAAGAATATTAAAATGACGACGCCAAACAAGGAAACAACAAGAAAACGAGCCAAAAACTACTTGCCAGAAGAAGAGGTTCTGTTGGTAGATCTGGTGGAGGCTCTTCTTTTAGGCTGCGAGTTTTCAAAAATATCCTCTAGCTCGTTTATATAAAACAAACGTGGACTGCTTTCCATTTTGAGTTTTTATTTTCAAAGCTAAATTAATGTGAATTAATTTCTTCTCCAGCATATACATATCAGAAAATGTGGCAACTTTAAATACATAAACCTTACGTTAAAAGTTAAAGGCAACACTATCTTCCCTTTAGCTTACCGGTCACTTTTAGCCTAAGGTATGCTTATAATAACGAAAAACTAATAATCTGTCAGATAACATCCCAACTTTAGCTATTGGCAAGTTATAACAACGGCCCTAAGGGCCATAATTACAACTTAATTACAACTAATTACAACTTAATTACAACTAATTACAACTTATGGCCCTTATGGGCCATAATTACAACTTGCCTTTAAAGTCAATGTTAGTAAAAGGTAACTTTAGCTGAAGTGAGCAATAAAGTGGCCATTAAATGTTTTTCATTATTACAACCTCCCAGTAAAATAAAATTAATATTTTTGATAAGGTGGCAATACCAAAGAAAACACCGATTACTTTTGACCAAATGATTTATAATAAAAAAAACGTAGTGGCAACGTACTTTTATTTCTTTGTTGACAAGCCAAATGATAAAATGACGACGCCAAACAACTCAACATTGCGAAAACGGGCCAAAAACTTCTTGCCAGAAGAAGAGGTACTGTTGGTAGATCTGGTGGAGGAATATAAAAATTGCATTGAAAGCAAAAAATCTGGCGCCGTAATATGGAAGGAGAAAGAAGAGGCTTGGCGCAATATACAAGACAAGTTTGCAGCAGAAAGTGGCTCACACCGGCACTGGAAGGCACTGCGGGACAAATACGAAAGTATTAAACGCAAGTCGAAAGGAGAAATGGCGGACCAGAAATTGGAGACATATCGTACAGGTGGTGGAGTGGCGTCCACAAAAGTTAGCACGGTGTCCGCCAAAATAGCTTCCATGCTGGGAGATTCAGCCACTGGCTTGCAAAATCCGTTTGATTGTGACTCTCGTATTTGATATTTATAAAGAAATTATTGTTTTACATTTGCATTAATAGAAATTATCTTTGAAACAGATGACGAAAATGATATTGTATTTGAAAGCTCTATTGAAATCGTGGACCATGGCCACGAGGAAATGACCAATGAACAAGTATGTTTGACTAATATTTATTAAGTACATATTATTTACACTTTTGTATATTTTTTCAGTTTGGAAAAGCGAGTGGCACAATACAGAAAAAAACTGACTGGTCAAGTTGGAGGCCATCGACTTTAAAAGAGCCAAAATCTAAAGAGCTTGTAGTAGTTGGTGTCAAAAGAAAACGGAATATAGAAGACGAACGAATGGAGCTGATAATTCTGCAGCAGCATTTTTATAGGGACGAAAATACCCGTGCCCAGGAGAAGCACGAGCATGAGCTCGAGTCCCTTAAATATAAAAATAAGCTACTACAGCTGGAATTGGCGGGAAAAGAATCAAGTGCTTAACTTAAAAATAATATCGGTGATGTGTCCATAAACTTAAAAGGTGACATGACTTAACGCCAATGAACTTAAGGCCCATACCACCCAAAGCCGGTCATAACGCCCATGGCCCTTTAGTCCATTGGCGTTAAGTCATGTTATCGTTTAAGTTTATGGGCACAACAGCGATTTTATTTATATGTTTAATTTAGTTTTTAACAAAAATGTGAATTTTCTTTAGTTGTTTTTTTTTATTTTATATGGATTTAATTGATATTTTCTTTTAATGTAGTCGCCGTTAAAGTCATCCTATGAATTTTGTAAAAGACTGAAAATATAATAAAAAATGTGTTAATGAAAATATTTAATATATATTTCGATGTAAGAAAAACTTACTCTGCAAAGTAGTTTTCTATTAAAATAGTTCTTGCCCTTGAATTAGCATTAGTAAAAACATGGGTTTCTTCATCTGAGACAAATTCTTCTGGAGATTCTGCTGTCAATGTTTCTTCCGATGGTGGAAGTGGGTCCTTTGAAATAATAGCAATATTGTGAAGAACAGCACATGCCACAATGACAGCCATTTTAGTATCATTAGCCAACCGCAAACCCATTAATAATACTGGGAAACGTCTCTTCCAAACTCCGAAACATCTCTCAATCGTATTACGAGTACGAATTTGAGATTCATTATAAAGGGTTTCTGGTCTTGTCCGTGGATTCAGCAAAGGGGTCATCATATAGTTGCATTGCTTATACCCAGAATCACCTAAAATAACATAATTTTGGAAATGGCCGTCTTCCATACGAAATTTTAAACGGCTGTTTTTAAATATATTGCTGTCGTGTGCTGATCCAGGCCATCTTGCAACCAAATCTTGAAACATGAGCTTTGCATTGCACACTGCTTGAACGTTGAGGGAAAAATAACCTTTCCTGTTACGAAAAATTTCTCCGTTGTTTCCTCCGGGGGATTGAATACGAATATGTGTGCAATCAATGGATCCGATAATTTTTGGGAACTTTGCAATTGCAAAGAAGTCTGCCGCTGTTTGCTCCTTTCCTCTTGCATCGGAAGGGAATTTTATGTACTCCTTCGCTAAAGCAGCCAATGCAAATGATGTTTCTTTAACTACACGGCCTGCTGTGGAGACGCTAACACCACAAAAGTCGCCCACTGTAATTAGGAAACTGCCACTTGCATAAAACCTTAGCGTTATTAATAATTTAGTCTGAGGCGATATGGAATAATGCCTGGAAGTAAATTTATTAATTGTTATGCAAATTGCATATATAAATATTGGTACGAACCTCTGACTATTTGACTGTAAAGAGATGAGAATTTTTTCTAAAATAAATTGAAATGTATTTTTTGATAGTCGAAATCTTTGTACAAATTCAATTTCGTCGTAGTATTCGACATAGTCCACTTGCTTGCGATATTTTCTAGGAGCTCTTCTTTTAGGCTGCAAGTTTTCAAAAATATCCTCTAACTCGTGCAAATAAAATAAACGTGGTCTGCTCTCCATTTTTATTAACTTTTTATGTGCATAGCTAAATTCATTTCTTAACCAAATGAAAGAAAAACATATGAAAAAAAACGTAGTGGCAACGTACTTTTATTCATTTCTTTACAAGCAAACCATAAAAATTTGTAGATTTATGAACAAGAAGTCTGCCGCTGGTTGCAGCATTCCCCTTGCATCGGAAGGGAATTTTATATACTTATTCGACAAAGCAGCAGCTACGAGTTTTCAAAAATAACCTCTAGCTGGTTTTTATGTAACAAATAGGTTCTGCTTTTTTGGTCTTCCATTTTTTACTTTTTGTTTCCATAGCTAAACTAATTTTTTCTTCTGCATAGGTCGGAAAATGTGGCATCTTTAAAAAGATAAACCTTACGTTAAAAGTTAAAGGGAACACTGGGTACCCTTTAACTTACCAGTCACTTTTAGCCGAAAGTTTGCTTATAATAAACTTTTTTATTGACTGTTATTGTTAGCATACATTTTTGTTGTATTTAACACACAAAACGAAATGCCGTTGTTGTTATTTTGTTCGTTGTTTTGAACCATTGCCTCTATCTGGTATTAGCTTTTTGGTATTAGTAAAGCAAGTCTTTTCAACATTGAACGTAAATATCACACCAGGCCAAATGTCATAAATTTGGTGAGAGAACTATTAGGTCTACAATAACTATTAGTCTAAGGCCCTAAGGGCCTTATTCATAAAAAGTTGTGACACGTTTGAGAGACGATTTATCATACAAAAAAACGTCTCTCAAACCTCTCACAACTTGTTATGAATAAGGCCGATAGAGTTTGACAAATGAAGCGAATAATGCCATGAAAAAATTTAAATCAGCTAAACTTTACCATGTAATATTATTGTACCATGCACATATCCACGATGGATTCATAGGTGGTGAACGCATAAGCACAGCTGTTTTGCTGTAATTGAAAGTTAATTTGAGGTTAACTTTGCATTTTGTATTTCAGTTGTGGGTTAATGTACGTCGCCATATTGTTAACGATTACGGCAACCCTTGTATTCTAATTGAAAAAAACAACTGGTTTGGGATAAATACCAATACAACAAAGAGGAACAAACAAAATGGAATTATGTAAAATAAGAAATAGATGCATAAAATCGAAGTTATTTTAACAAAAATGTGTAAAAAACTATATAGGCGCAACAATTTAACGATCTAGACTCAACGTATGTGTACAAATACGCAAATCTGAAACATGTATTTTATACAATCTCCATTTCTCACTTTGACAGTCAGTAATTTGATTGTCAAAATAATATGGTTCTGACTATAAGTTAACCAACCAACATTGTGTGGTTAAATCATAGTTAAACAATGACTAAAAAACACAAATCGATGTTTAACCACAATTTAACTAAGAAACGAAGATCACCACGAACTGAAAAACTGGCCATTAGGTATAGTATTTAATGTTCGAAAAATCATCTAACATTTTAGGTATTTTTACTTATTTATTTTGGAAATTTAGCTACAGGTTAATAGCAATTTTACACATATCAATATCGTTAATATATCGAACAATTTTGTGAGTCTACCTTAATTAATTAGCTATTTTTTTAAGTAAAAATATGAACAAAATTCAAGTAAAATATGAAATCCAAATGCAATTATTTATTATCAAATTTTAAATAAACAGCGAGTTTCTCAAATGAGATTCAAATACACAAGTCTACAAAGTATACAAATTTCGGCTCATTTCGTATTAAACGAAAGGTGATTTCCATGTCATATTTCGCTTCATTTGTCAAAATCTTATGTATTTAGTTTTTATCCTTTTTTGTATTCTTGTATTGTTGTTATATATATGTGTAGAATTTAACAACTGAAACGAATGAACGAAAATAAATTGTCTGTTGTTGCTGCTTACAATTACAACAACAGCTTCTGCTACCATGTGTTTGTTGGCACTGGCTACAAACGTGTTGCCGTATCGCATTTTTTTCACCCATTACAGCAAATGTTGCCACATTGCATAGTATTAAGTGTGGATCGTTTTATTTGGAAAGTCGTAAGTGGCGATAGCTTAAGGGAATAGAAAAACAGCCTTACTATTTAACTTATTTTTTCAGAATGGTAACTTTATACCTGTTTAGGACTGAAATGGAAGCAGTAACTTCAAGTGCCGCCTAATATCGCTTAGCTCTATGTACAAAATAACTGATAATCTAAGCAAACGGTGTAACCAAAACACGCCTATTGTGCATGGTATAATAATAAGCGTCTTGTTTAATTTCCCGCAAAACAAATTTTTCGACGCTTTGTATGTGGAGCCACTTAAAATCGTTTAATATGGCTTAGCTCCCCATACCAAGTGGTCGAAAAATTAGTTTAGCAACAACAGGCATTTTGGTTTTGTTATATTCGCTTCAGTTGTCACACCATAGCAGAATAAGAAGATAAACTTGTAGTATAATCCTATCTTTCTCTCTCATAATGAACACAGCCGTATATGAAACACAGCTCTATATTCGCTAGTTGTAAACTTTAACTTTACTCTTCATCTACCCATACGTCAGTACAGACGCTAATTATAATAAAACTTAATTATTATTATTAACTAATAAATTCGTGTTTTTAATAAATAAGAATGTTCGTGGCCCTCTTGGCCAACAATACATGGTGGCAGCGGTAAAAATAAAAAAGTACCAGAGAAGAAAATAAAAGTAGTGGAAGTGACGAAAAAAGTGAGGTTAAAAAAGAGAAAAAACTTTACATGCCTCCAAAACAAGACGACACAACAACCAACACAGAGAAGAAAATGGATAATGTTTTTGTGGCAAACATCGCTCCTCCAGAACCATTAAATTTTTTGGTGCCAGAGAGTTGGCCCAAGTGGAGGAAAAGGTTCGAGCTGTATTTGAATGTTACAGGCCAGTCAACCAAGGGCCAAACAGATCAAATCGATTTACTGTTTTACATTATGGGTGAGAAGAGTGAAGAGGTCTTGTTGCAGCTTAAACCTGCACCAACGACTTTAGCAAGTGCTTTGCAAAAGTTCGATAGCTATTTCAACCCGAAAAGCAACGTTATATTTGAACGCTTTAAGTTCAAGCTCAAGGTGAAACTATTGTCAGTTTTATTACGCAACTACATGCTCTGGCAGAAAACTGCGAATATGGCGACCTAAGAGAACAGTTAATCCGACACAGAATTGTTGTTGGTATGCTCAACACAAAAGTGAGTGAACAGATGCAGCTAAAATCCGATCTGACGCTCAAAATGGCAACGGATACAGCACGTCAGGCGGAGCTCCAGGTGAAACAAACCAAAATCATTAAGGAGGACAAAAATGTTTGCAGTATAGAGACAAGTGGTGGCGTTCAAAGACGGAATCACAGCAGTCACCAGCGAGGTTCCCAGGGTTCAGCATCAAAGGGTTATGGTAACTATAATAATAAGAATAGAAATATTAAATGTAATTATTGTGGCTATGGACCACATGATAGAAAAGATTGCCCCGCGAGCGATAAGAATTGTAATATTTGTATATTGCCTGGACATTTCGCAAATGTCTGTAATAAGAAACAGGGAAATGGGGGAAAATCAAACCCCAAAAATATACATTCAATAGAAATTGAAGATGAAAATTCAGAGAATCACGCAAATTCTGAGTACATGATTGGTACGGTCAGGGAATTACGTGTAAGTGAAATTAAGAAGACGGGTGTAAACCCCTGGTATGTAAAATGTTCGGTATCGGGGTTGGAAAGTCCACTTAAATTTCTTATGGATACGGGTGCAGATTGCATTTGCATTCCGAAAAATTTAATTCCGAAGAATCATAACTTATCCATATCGAAAACGGGTACGCGTTTGAGAGGTCCGGATGACCAATTGCTAAAGGTGGTAGGTGTTTTTGAGACGACGTTGACTTCCGAAAATCGGAAATTTTTGGACCAAGTGTTTATTGTTGAAGGCCTCAGTACTCCCATTTTGGGGAGAAGCGCCATGGTTGAACTGGACATTCTTCAGTCACCAGTATTTGAAACCTGTTGCATTAGTGAAAACGGAAAAGATAATAAATCCGAGAAAATTGTTGAAGAATTTCCTAGATTATTTCGTGAGATTGGAGAGTTTAGGGGAGAAGTCAACATAAGGTTGAAGCCCGAAGTGACTCCTTTTGTACAGACGGTACCAAGAAAAGTACCAATTCCATTATTGCCTAAACTGAAAATTGAAATTGACAGATTGTTAAACCTGGACATAATTCAGCGTATGGATGGGGTCACTGAATGGGTCAGTCCCATAGTGGTTGTGAAAAAAAAACCCAACAACGAGATCAGGTTATGTGTTGACTACACTCAGCTAAATAAACCTGTCATTAGGCCACATTTTCCAATGCCGAAAATTGAACTCTCTGTAGCCAAGATTAAAAAGGCTAAAATTTTTTCAAAAATCGATGCAAATAAAGGATTTTATCAGATCAAATTAGGTCGCGACAGCCAACTTTTACACCTGTTTTATTTGTCCATTTGGACGTTTTATTTTCAAAAGATTGCCTTCTGGTATCTCTTGTGCGCCCGAATACTTTGTATCGAAATTTGGTAAAGTCCTTGATGGAGTAGAGAATTGTATTTCTCACGTCGATGACATATTAATTTTTGGAGAATCGCGTAGAACACGACGCCGTACTGAAAAAGGTTTTAGCCCGACTTGATAAGGAGGGAATAACTATAAATACGGAAAAATCATGTTTTGGAGTAGACCAAGTTACATATCTAGGTTATGTTCTCTCGCCAAAGGGTATTTCTGTGGATCCGGACCGAATCCGGGCGATTATCGATTATCCCAAGCCCGAAAATAGTACCGAGGTCCAACGATTTCTCGGGATGGTTAACTTTGTGGCGAAATTTATTCACAATCGTTCCAAAATCTTTTAACCTATTAACGTGTTAACGGGGAAAGTTGACTTTGTTTGGGATCAGATTCAAGAGCGGACATTTTTGCAAGTAAAACATAGTTTAACCCAAACACCAACTTTAGCTTTTTATGACCCCTCAAAACAGATAATTATCAGATCCGATGCGTCTTGTTATGGTACTGGCTCATGTCTTTTTCAAGTTGATGAACACGGGAACAGGAAAGTGGTTTCGTATATTTCAAGAACAATGACGGAAACTGAACGTCATTATGCTCAAATTGAACGTGAGGCTTTGGGAATAACTTGGGCGGCTGAGAAACTATCGGAATACATAACGGGGATTCAGATAATTTTTGAAACCGATCATAAGCCATTGGTGCAAATATTACAATCGAAAAATTTAGATACGCTAACACCTAGACTTCAGCGCTTTAGAATGCGCCTCATGCGATACGACTACAGAGTAGTATATGTTCCAGGGAAAGATCTGAAAATTGCGGACGCTTTGTCCCGCAGTCCGGTTCCCTGCGACCCCAATGAATCTCAAGAACTGGGAATGGAAACTGAAGCATTTGTAAGATTTATAGTAAAAAATTTCCCAGTAAAGGATTATTATATTGCAAAAATAATTGAAGCTCAAAAGCAAGACCCAGTATGCAAACACTTAGTTCAGTATACGGCTGATGGATGGCCATCTAAAGATAAGCTACCTGATTTCATGTTAGCATATTACCAATATCGTTTTGATATTTCATTTTCCGAAAATTTAGTGTTAAAAGACACTCGAATTATAATTCCTTCCAGTTTACAAAAAGAGGTTATAGATTACATACACTCGGGGCATCAAGGCATTACGAAATGTCGCAGATTGGCTCAGACTTCTGTTTGGTGGCTGGGACTTAGTTCCCAATTGGAAACGTTAATACGAAATTACGCCAACTGTATCGAGGAGCGAACTAACAGCAAAGAAACGTTTAGGTATGAAACCCCCTCTACGCGACCGATTGAAAAAATAGGTCTGTTTAAATTGAACAAGTGGTACCTCGTAATAGTCGACTACTATTCTCGCTATTTTGAATTCATTCCGCTAACTTCAATGACAGAAGGCGACATAATAGATAAAGTTAAAGATTTTTTTTCACGATTTGGTATATGCTCTGTTTGCAGAAGCGACAACGGGCCCCAGTTTAAATCAAAATTTAGACAGTTTTCAAAAGATTACAATTTTGAACATGTCAGTAGTAGTCCTTACTATAGCCAGTCCAATGGTGCTGCTGAAGCGGCAGTAAAGATGGCGAAAAGGTTATTAAAAAAATGAGACAACATTCACGAAGGTCTTTTAAATTATCGTTCGACACCTCTAGCAAATGGATTCTCTCCGGCGGAACTAATGATGGGCCGTAAAATAAAAACTTTAGTTCCAATGTTACCTAGCTTCCTTGAAACAGATAATTGCAAAAGGGTTATGGATAAAGAGGCCCGAATTAAGGAAATGCAAATGAAACATTGTAACAACCGGTATAGAACTAAAGATTTGCCAGAACTGAAAAATGGGGATGTCGTGTGGATTGTCGATCTGAAAAAATACGGTAAAGTTTTGGAAAAATTAGATCAACCCCGATCATTTCTGGTTGAGACAAATAATGAGAAATATAGGCGAAATAGGTAGCATCTAATTTCATCACCAAATATCGGAACCGATAATTTTACAGATCCTGAAAAATTATATATTCCGGAGGAAGACTCCGTTATAAATAACAATGTTGAAAATGGCAATGACCAAAATTATATTAATGATCAAGGTAATCCAAACACTCTTGAGGAATCACCTTCTATGGAAAACCTACCCCGGACACAACCTTCGGTGGAAGCGGAAGACGTTCCAGAAGTTGGTTCCTCGCCAAGAGTCAGTAGACAAAAGAAAAGACCTCATTGGTTAAAAGACTATGTACTTGGATAGCAGGAGGAAAGAAAAAATATTTTTATTGTAATTATAATCATTAATTTCCCAAAGGGAAAGAAAAATATTTTTGTATTACAATTATAAAATTATATTAATTCATTAAATATTATACTATTACAAAATAATGGAAAAAGTGTTATTAGAATAAATTTTAAATTTAAATTTTTGTAAATATTTATGTATCTGAAAAAGGGGGATGTAGTATAAGCCTATCTTTCTCTCTCATAATGAACACAGCTGTATATGTAACACAGCTCTATATTCACTAGTTGTAAACTTTAACTTTACTCTTCATCTACCCATTCGTCAGTACACACGCTAATTATAATAAAACTTAATTCTTATTATTAACTAGTAAATTCGTGTTTTTAATAAATAAGAATATTCGGGGCCCTCTTGGCCAACAATACAAAACTCAGTAGAACAGCCGATTTAAATTTTTTTCTTGTTGCCGAGTTGGCTGCTTCTGCCAGATTAAATGGATTTGTTTTTGTACTTTTTTGTTTACATTTAGCCTAACCAAAAAAGAATGTTTGTTGTTGCCAACAATTGATGCTGTATCTACTGTGACTACTTGGCAATTTTACTATGTGTCAAACTATAAACATTTATATACCAACAACACAAGAATGCAAAAGAGTACATGCGAGTTTGACAACTTAAGCTAAAAGAAAAATGAAAAAGTTAAATCAGCTCTTTAAAATTCTTTACCATGTAGATATTAGTGTGGAATGAAAACATCTGTTGTTGTTACTTTCAATTACAACAACGTTTCTTGCGTCTACCTTACGTATTCTGCAATGATCACTGTCATATGGTAAATGAAACAAATTTAATAAATAGGTGGCTACATCAGTCGACACAATAGTTGCCATGGTAGAATTATCTACTACGTATACGCGTCAGCCCAACTGATTTGTGCTTGTGTTTTTCTTTTCCGTGGTTGAGTTGTCAAATTTGGGTTTGTACCTTTTTTTGTTGATAAAATTCAAAGAACTTCAAATAAGATTCAAATTTAAAGCTTAGACGCTGTATCAAGTAAGATAGCTGGTTAAAATTGTCCAACTTTGTACATAGTGGTTTTAATTATTCAGCTCAGTATGACAATTTAAGCACGGGATTGATAATGTGGCTACCTGATAGACATTTCATCATGTTAGTTGTTGGCAAAGAGAAATTGCAAATCTTGTCAGTAGAAGAGAAATTTGTACAAAACAAGACGTGGTTGGGTGTGTGGGTCGGCAGCAAGAATAAAAACAAATTTTTTATTTTCTGTTAAACTGTAGCAGCCAAGATTGAACAATCATACAAAATAAGAAATCGAAGGCATGAGCAAATTTTGAGAAATTGTAAAGTGAAATTAGTGCAACAACAAAAGTTTATACCCACAATTTTTTAATATGCTGTCTTGGAGCTGGGTAATCATAGTTTTTACTTTCGCGGCATTCGTCACAGCCGGAGTTCCCCGTTCCAGTTATGAGGCCTTAATGAAACAACAGTCTGAACAAGAGTTCGGACTGTATAATAACACGGACAGAGTCAGAATACTGAACCATGCTAATTTTAAGGAAGAAGTTATAAATAGAAACCGCTCAATTCTAGTGGAATTCTACAACAGTTACTGCGGCCATTGTCGCAAGTTCGCCCCTACGTATAAACAAGTAGCTGAAGAGTTGTATGATTGGCGTGATATGATTCCCATAAGCGCCATTGATTGTGCGGCCGAAGAGAATAATGGCATCTGCCGAGAATATGAGATTATGGCCTACCCAACGCTGAGATATTTTGGGCCATATTACACTCCATCGGCCAACAATTATGGTCATCACATTCAAACTCAGATCCAAGATGAAATTCGCGGTTTATTAGCAGATTATGTAGCTGCAGAAAATAAGACTGCCAATATGACTTCGTGGCCTGATTTCAGGCCACTTCAGCCTTTTGAAACTGAGTCGATAGCTTCACTGTTCAATGGCCTCGACAGTTCAAAGAAATTTGTAGTCATTGTGTATGAACCAGAGAATTCTACTGTTGGTATAGAGACTACATTGCATTTTCAGAGGTATTCCAACATAGCTGTTAAGCGTACGTCCAATCCTGAGTTGGCTGTCAAATATCAAATTGATGGTAGTCGTTACCGAATTGCTACTGTGGGTCGACAGGGCTCTATAGTTCCATATGGCTCTCTGCACGAATCATCAAAGTCGTATAAAGAAACAATAGAGAGTTTCCTAAAGTCTCAGCACCTAACCGAAAAACCTCCTACAAATCAAGATAAAATTGAATTGGAAAATAACCCCATAACGCTCGATATCGATGACCAGACAAATAAATTAATCGAAGAAGTAAAACAAAATAAACATATGGTATACCAAGCTGATCTCGAAATGGCCATACGCAACACTCTGCATAATGAAATACCAAAGTCCTCCAATATTAGTGGTGAAAAACTATTAGCACTTCAGCGATATCTCAAAGTTGTAGAACAATATAATCCACTAAGTTCCCCGGGAAGGTTATTAATTAAACAACTCTCCGAATTTACTTTGGGCCACAGTAAGCAGTTACAAGGAGATGATTTTGAGAAGGAATTGAAACGTCTTGAAGCGGAGCTGGGTCCTATATACTCTTCCTCACACTTTGTCGGCTGTGTGGGTTCAAAGACGGGCTTAAGAGGTTTCACATGTTCCTTATGGCAGTTATTCCATTTCATGACTGTGCAAGCTTCAAGAATGGATAAAAGTGAAGATCCTCTGGAAGTTTTGCAGGCAATGCACGGCTATGTTAAACATTTCTTTGGTTGTACCGAGTGTTCGGAACATTTTCAGGTAAATAACTTATAAAATAATCAAATTAACAAACTATTTCAGTTTCATAGTTCGACATTATGATTTATTGTATGCAAGGGCATTAACGCTGCATTTTTCTGAACAAATTCGCTTCAGTTGTGTATTTGCCAGTCAATACTGGTGTAGCCACCTAAGGCGGGCATACGTCTTAACTGAAACTCATAATTTGTTAATATACGTCTACGTTAAAACTTATTCACCCGATTGCAATCAGCCATTGTCGCCATATACCATTTTTTAATTCGTTTATTTAATTAGGTCATTTTTATTTCGACGTTGACAGTTCGATCGATACTTGTATTATTGTACAGAAATCACTAGAATTTATTTGAGATATTATACCTTTAAAACGTCTGTTCTTAGACGTACTATACACATGTTTTACAAAAAACCACAACTAAGGTAACCATTTGCGAAATAATTAAAATTTGCAAACGATTTCAGTACCATAGGCAGCAATGCTGCCACGACTCGTGTGTATACAAGATTTTAACAACATTTTAAAAATAAGGCAAACAAACACATCAATAAGAAATCCCATTAGCAAAACATTTCTCCTATTTCTTAAGTCGCATTGTGTGCGACTTCTACTGTGCTTGCGATGATAATAAACGTCTTCCCCCCTTCAACTTGAAAAACACAGGTGATACATGCATATACATACATACATAGTATTGGTTTTGACATCCGTGAAAAAATAATTGACCTTCACAGTCGGATTAAACACACATAACAATAAACAAAGTTTAGAGAAACTTTCATATACAATCGCTCCTCACTAACACATGAATACAATGCCTACAAACACCCATGGTTTCCACTAAACCACTTCTCATTTATTGTTATATTTATACAAAAAACTGGCTTTTTTGTCGATTTCATTAGTCAGTCATTCATTAGCGTCGGGCCAGTGTCTGGCCACAGTTTTCTAACCCAAATTGAGTCGTTTGATATAATTGGAAATTTTTCTGTAACGTTATTAATTTGAATTAATGGCAACATTTTCAACCTAGCTTAAAAAATGATTAGATGAGAAGTGGGCATCTGTAGCTTAGAACGACCATCCATGGATTGTGCAATGGTTAGCGTGTACGACTCTTGTACACGAGATCGTAGGGTTAAATCCCCGATCTGACTTTCTTTCGGCAACGACCACCTCGCTTAGTGATGGCGGCACTATCGAATCTCTTAGATTCTGAGAATCTCCCTATCCCTTCATAAGATGCAATAGGAAACTAAGTAAGAACATTTGTATGTAAGAAAGCATCAAATATCATTTGCTTTGGCGATGATTTTCCATCATTTATATGCCGACGAAGCATAATACAGGGTGATTCAGGAAGTTCCGGATAAATTTCTCCAGCGTATTCCTTGGCTCACGTTTAATTTTATTGAAACATTTCAGTAAAATGGTCATAACTTTGGAACGGTAAGGCCTCTGGGCTTCGTTTAGGTCATGTTAGAAAGGTAAGAGGTACGGCTATCTTTCAACAGAAAAACCATAAGTTACCTGCCATCGGGCTGAGCCAATTGAGGTTATGTGAATTTTTTTTCCCATTTTTTTCCGAAAGCTCTGTATCTCGGCAATTTGACTTTTTTCTATTTTTTGATTCTGAAAGACATTTCCAACAAGACCAAAAACAAAAAATCCGACCACTGGCTTAGAAGTTAGCAACTTTACCCTTCTACCCTCCGACCGCAAACCGAAAATTTTGAACCCGCTGGCATTTCGCACCCTTGCATTTTCGGACATGGTCCTAGTGGACTTTTCTTCATGAAATGAGCCAAGGAATACGCTGGAGGAATTTGTCCGGAACTTCCTGAATCACCCTGTATATATAAATCTGTGTTTAAGTTTGTATGTAGATGTAAAGCCATTTGTAAATGTTTATATAATTTTCAATATATAGTCGAGTTTTGCTGTATTATCATTTCGCCAGCTTTCATTTTTCTTTTGAAATCACTTGATTAGTGGAAAATAATAACAACGATCGATGTCATTCAACTTGTGTAGACTCTGTACTGTGACTCCATTAATTGTAAACATGATGGCTTTTATTTGTAGGAAATGGCAAAGAAACGCAAAATATGGAACAACCCAAGCAAAGATGAAGCAATACTATGGCTGTGGGCAGCACACAATGAAGTAAATCAACGTTTGTCCGGCGACGATACGGATGATCCGATATTTCCCAAGATACAATTCCCATCTGCCGCCAGTTGCCCTCAATGCATTAAACACGAGCATTCCAATTCACATTCAGATAACAAGTGGAACAAGGACAATGTATTACAGTTTTTGAAAAATATTCACAATCCCGAGTATATAAGCCGCTATGGAATAGATGATGCCGAAGTGCTGCAACCCACCTTGGAGAAATTACGCCAGAAACGCATGATCAGCAGTGTATTCACCGACATGGATATGGGCATGGGCATGTTATTGTATGGTTTTTGCATTGTTATGCTAGTGGTGGCTTTCAAACTGTTTGCCTTTAAAGGAGGTTATCGCAAGAAGCCGTATGGCCACGATATGCTGGGAAAAGTGTAATATGATCACAATAGTGTAATATGATTCCAATCCATTTGTAGTTAAGACAAAAGTTATGTTCGCAAAACTGATACTTTCCCTTCCAAAAGTATTCCAAACAATTCCATTTTTACTGTTGTATATATAATTACTTACAAATAATCTTTTATAATTATTATAATTTTTTAATCATATTAAACTGTGATTTTGTGTTTCGATTTAATCTTTCTGTCTTTAACCAGACCCCCTAACGATTTAAAAATGTGTGTATAGCCTTTTAGTATAAAATTTTTATAATTATCTGTTGTGTATCGAAACAAAAAAAAAACTCAAGCGAATAAATTTTTACTAAATTGACAACAATATTTACAGTTTTTCCCACATACATATCTATATATTGTGTACATGTAAAGAACACAGAAAAAACACTTGTTAGTTTTAAATAAACACATTTTTTGTTATGATAACAAACGACATTTGTGTAGAAGTTTGAATTTGAAGTACTTCACAGTTTATTTATAGACAACTGGAATTGAGTTAAGCAATTGTTTAAGCGGTATCAACGTCTGAGTACCAGTAGTATTTCGAGCGAATAATGTTTGACTTCATCGGACCGTGAGACTACTTTAGGGTATGCTACTACAATTCATAGCATGGACACATTTTAATATAAAAAATGGTTTCCCATTACATTTTATGACGAGATTGGGGAGGGCTGCTCACAACCAGTGAGCTGTGCGCCTTTTTACATTTACTGATTGGCATCTGTAGTTTTACACCGGTTTCGAACGGTATTTTGAGAAGCCTAATACTCGATAGTGTCTCCGTCACTAAGTGAGTTGACCGCTGTCGATTGGAATGTAAGGCGGTCAGCGCAGGTATTGAACTCACGATCTCATCTACAAGAGCCGTGACAGTGAAAAACGACAGGCCGTGTTGAGTACATCATAAATCAATCTTACAAATTTAAGAAATACTATCAATATTTAGATTTAATCTGATAAAACAGTTTTCGGGGTGGTTCGAGTACCAATGAACGCGTAACTCATATTTCGAGCAGTATACATATGAAAGAATAGGTTTGAGCATAGATTAATACTTATAGTAGATCTACTAGTTCTCCCACCAAATTTATGACATTTGGCCTGGTGTGATATTTACGTTTGATGTTGAAAAGAATTGCTTTACTAATACCAGATAGAGGCAATGGTTCAAAAAAACGAACAAAATAACAACAACGGCATTTCGTTTTGTGTGTTAAAATTATTGTGTTAAATACAACACAAGTGTATGCTAACAATAACAGGCAATAAAAAAGTTTAAAACACATTTAAATTTCACAGTTTTTCACCAAAATGGCATGAAAAATTAAAGCAAGAAGTTATTGTAGTTCCACCTGGTGTATATCACTTTTCGTCAAACATCTCTCTATCACACCGACCGCATCACAAAGAGTGTGAAAGGAAACATCAGATGAGCCAAATATTCTCTCTAGTCTTGATTACTCTATGGGTTTGAGCTTTACAATTTTCATGTACATTTGTGCAGCTAGGGCCAAAATAATAGCACCGCGAAATACAAGCTGTTTTAAACAAATATATTTCCAACACCGTTGCATTTATTTTATTCCTTTGGTTGTCAAAATAATATACATACATTAAAAAAAAATAAAGTATTATATTCCAGTTGTTATATTATTATAAAATTAAAATTTCATAAAAGAAAATATAAAGACACATCGATCAAAAAACATCACTTTCATTCTTAACGATAGCAATTGGCAATAATAAATAAAATTAATAAATAATTGGCATAAAACTATTTTAGCAGCAAAATCAGATCTGCACCAAAATTTCACCTGCGGTAAAGGCTTTTGCGATGAGTTGAAAAATAAGTTTTGTTTTTTGCGCTAGGTCAAACTTCTTGAGATATACGCCTTTAAAGCTTGAGTATATAATCCGTCATATCTCAGTTATTTATCTGCTTGAAATATGTATGTATCATTACAAAGCCCTTGTGAAACTCTATAACTCTGTATATAAACATAGTTTATTTTATTAACCCATTGAGGGCTAATTTAAAAAATGTTTTTTAACCTCACTGTTTTGGTTTAATCAACTTGTTGTTCTTGTCTTTTCGTGTTGTTGTCTTTTGTCGTTGTTGTTGTTGTGTTTTATTTCTGTTGTCCTTTGTTGTAGTTTTTACACACCAAACTAAAAAAAAATTATTTCTAAAAACGCGCGATTTTTCTGATTTTGTCACACACGACTTAAGCTACAGAGGGAATTTAATCCCCCTGCCTGAGCCCTTTATTTCATCAGGATGGGATAATAAATTGCAGAGTTATGCACGATCATGGTAAAATAAGTAAGGTAAACGCAGTAGGAATTGTTCCAACAAAAACAGGCATTTTGTTTGGTGTCCATAATCTGTAAAATTTTCTACATAGGGGTATCATGGGTGTGTATCTACTGTACACTCCTATTCTGTCTATGTGGTAACCATGGTAGAAATATAATGGTAGATGCAGTACGACAACAAATACAACAAGCCAAAAACAACAGGCATTTTGTTTTTGCTCAGTGTCTGTGTTGTGTCAAGTCAGCTGATAGAAAAATGATGAAAATGTAAACAAATTTGCAAAAAGTGCCATTTAGAAAATGAGTGTTATTTGATATATTGAAAGTGTTTAAGTGTGAAAATTAAAACGTTTCTATGTAATTTTTGCAGTGAAATATTTCAAAAACAGCAGTTGCTGGCGAGCGAGGGTTGCAGTCAAACAAATGTAAACAAATTTTGACATAAGAGAAAAACTTACTCACACTCAGTCCAGAAAAAAGTTCAAATCAGCTGGGCTAGTGCTTCTACAATTTATTTGTACCATGGTCTATGTGGTAACAATCAAATTGTAACCACAAAATTGTTACAAAGTTGTCACCATTGTTTGTATCTGGTATTTTGGAAACACGGTGACAACGAACGAAAAATTCATCTCGTAACAAATAATTCACCTCACAATAACAGGTTGTCAAAAACATATGATTTTCTTCACAAAATGAACGGGGCAAAAAAGGAAAAGTAAGTATTTAAAATATTTATGTTTTATTGAATTAAAATAAATATATTATTATTTAGGGAATTTGAGCGCACCGCAAAGGCACAGCTGGAATGCTATATTGCCTTCCTCAACGAACATCCAGAGGTGCTAAGCGGAAAGAATTCACCTGCGCATCCGCGCCAAATAGAAGAACATATTTACTTAAGCGCCAACTATCTGATCTACATCAAAATTTCACCACCATCAAAAGCTTTTGCGCTGAGTTCAAAAAGTTTTTTTTCGCCCCGTGGTCGGTCCAACTTCTTGAGATATAGGCCTTTAAAGCTTGAGTATATAATCGTTCGTATCTCCGGTATTTATAATCCGATCTGGTTGAAATGGGTATCATTACAAAGGTATTTTTAAGCTCTATAAAATAGTGCATAAATATTTATTTTTAGTAATCCATTGGGGGAGCTAATTAAAAAAACTTTTTTAACCTCAATTTTCTGCATAGAGAAAGAACGATTTTACTCTCTTTATGCAATTTTGTACAAAAAGTACGCGAACTACTTCCATTAAAAAATTGCAAGAAAACAGCTGATGTAGTTCTATCCTCCGCTATAAATATTTTGCCGAGTAGATTCATTACATATTACTGCCACAATTGTCCAATTATGACTACGTCGGTTTACCAAAATTTACTGAATGACATTGCACATTATTGCTTTTCATTTTCTTTCTAAATATCAGTGATATATTAAATAAAATATTGAAAAACTCATTTGTACTTACTTCTGTCGTTGTTAATTTATTTTTTACTTTCATTTGTTTACATAAAACAGCTGATTTCAAACAGCTCTTCTATCTTGCAAATTTTTGTTGGCTAGAAATTCTCCAACTAAAATTTGCAAAATCTCTAACATAGAAGTGTCAAAATTGGACTTTTCGAGTAAACGAACACGATACAGTAAAAATTTGCACAAATTACATATTCTCAGAGAATATGGGCTATTGTCTATTTATTATACGTCTTACTCTCCAAAATTGTTATTTTAAGTAAAAAAAGTAAAATAACAAAATCGGGGCAAATGCTTAGTTTCAGAGTTATCGGTCCCGAAATTTCGGATATTTTAGAGGGTTATGGCGTTAAGGTACCGTGTAATGCCTTTTTTTTTTAAAACAAGTCAAAATAAACTCGCGTGATTTTTTTTAAAATAATTTATGTTTTTGTTTGAGAAAAGTAAAACAAAAATATTCGATAATTTTTCAACATTTCAAAATCCAATAACTCGATAATTAAGTGACTTATCAAAAAATGCTGCATAATTGTTCGCTTTTATTTTGACTTGTTTTATACAAAAATGTGATAATATCTATAGCTTCACACGTTACCTTATCCCCGATACCATCTCACATCCGAAATTTCGGGGACCATAACTCCGACACTATGCATTGCCCCGATTTTGTTAGTTTACTTTTTACTTAAAATAACGTGTTTTTTTGGAGTGTAAGCCGTAAAATAGACATGTTCCAGACTATGCATACATAAAATAGCCGTACTATACAACAATTGACAGAAAAATTGTATACAGTTTTCCTTTATCTTGCCAAACAGTATGAAGGAGTTTGTGGTGCTATTTATTTAACCGGCACTGTATATGCATTTCATTCCAAAAAAATTTTTTTTTATTTTTTGTGAATCGGATTAAAATTGTAAGTTAGTCATTACACTTTTCTTGAACAATTGAAGCAAAATTTTTAAGAAAATATATGTTAAGTTTTTATTAATAACTATTTAGTTCGAATTTTTCGATATACACAGTTACATGATTGATTTATTGGCATTGAAATGTATCAGAAATGAATGCAAATTGGCACTGGTAGAGAAATTCTACTAGAGATCCGTAAAACTACAACAAGCGCGTAGCAAACATTTCATATCAGTATGTAAACATCGGAAAATTAGAACCTGAGGGTAGATCTGGACGGTCCGCCAGGTCAGGAGCTTTTATAGTGGCCACAGCAACGATTTAATGAAAACTTTATTCCCCAAACTGTTTGACGTCCGCTATACAGAGTTCATGGACGAGTCCTCGTCAAAAGTCAAATCATTCGAAAATCTTTCATTTCGGCTGCAAATAAGAAAAGGAGGATGGAGTTCGCTTAACTCCACGTTAATCAGCCGGAATCACTTTGCCGGTACTGTCATTCGTTCTTTAAATGTCACGTGTATTCTTATTAAATGCTACTTACATTTTTTATTTGGGAACGGGAATCTGTTATCAATATCATCAAAAGAATCCGTTATCTATATTAATTTATTAATTGTTTTATAACACTGTACAACAAAATGAATCTTTTTCGAAAATGACAAGGTTCTGACAACGGATTCTGGTAGAGGGGGTAAAATAAAGGTTTACGTGTATCGGCGTTTCGAAAGTTTACTTATTGGTGTAATTAAAGGGAGGTAAGTTTTCGAAATTTACATATTTTAATCTTCTGCAAAGGTTTAGTTAATATATCCGCTAGTATTTGCTCAATAATCATATACTATCAGCCCAATTCTCAATAGCAATTCCCTGGGAGTTTTTTCCCTATTCGATGTTCCCCTATTCTTAATAAAATCTCCCTGGGAGTTTGTTCCCTACTCCCTTTTCCCTTATTCTAAACGAACTTCGAAAAAGGGGAATTTTTCCCCGGGAAAAAAGTAGGTATTCTAAATGTCAATAAAATGGAGAATGTGAAAACAACTTTTGGGAGTAATTCCGCCAACAAATTACTAGGGAGTGCTCCGCAAAAATGTAAGTATTTAATATTTTCTATAAAAAATTAAATAATGACTTATTTTCATCAATATTATGGCATTATTCTATGGAATAAATTTAGTTTAGCACCAACTCTCAGATCTACACCAAAATGTCACCACCGAGAAAAGCGTCTGCACTGAGTTCAAAAGTTGTAAAAGAGGTTATCAAAGTTAGTAGTAGTGAGTATCATTACAAAGGTCTTTCTATATTCTATAAATCTGTGTATGCACATATTTATTTTTATTAATCCATTGGGCGTTAATTAAAAAACAATATTTGTTAACCTCCCTTTTTTAATAAAAATTTATTATTTCAAAAAATTGGTAGTTTTTGGTAGACTAAGATAATAGACAAGACTTTTGCCTTTTTTAATGTATAATTCTCACCAATAACCCTTCCAGGACCGGAGACATTTAAGTTGAAAGTTTTGAATACATTTGCCACTTTTTGCACCAAAATTAAAAAATTATTTACAAAAAATCACGCGATTTAACACAAAAATGCTATGCCAAAGCCACGAATCGAGTGTTGGACTCGCACTCGCACCAACTGGTTAATATAGATGAAAATGTTTATACACAGATTTATAGGGTTTAAAAAGGCCTTTGTAATGGTACTGATCGGATAATAAATGGCTGACTTATGCCCGATTATATATTCAAGCTTTGGAGGTCTATATTTCGGAAAATATGGACCAGCGCCCTTTTTTTAGTCTCTTTTCCGTAACGTTGAAATGGAAATAAATTTTTGAAAATCGTTAAATTTATATTTCACCTTGGCTCAGGCAGGGGGTACAAATTCCCTCTGTACCTTAAGACGATGTGTGGTAAAATCGGGCGATTGTTTTAAAATAATTTTTGATATTTTTATGAAAACAGTTCCTCATATTATGTTGAAAGTTTGATAACAAACTTGAACTTTTTATATCCCCGGTCCTTCAAGGGCTACTGAGCCGTATTATACCTTAAAAGAAAGCCTGAAATCTTCTCTATTACCGGTATGTAGAAAAAACGTAGCAACACTACGGTTTTTTTTGAAAAAGAATGATTTTAAAGAAAAAAGTGAGGTTATACAATCTTTTTTTTTAAATTATTCCACAATGGGTTAATAAAAAGTAAAATATTTTTAACCGCATTTGTGGAGTTTAAAAAGGCCTTTCTAATGACATAAATTTCAACAACGTGGGAAAAGTAGTTTCAGAGATATAGCCGAATATACACTCAAGCTTTGCAAGCCCATATCTCAAGAAGATGGGCCGATCGTACAAAAAAAATATATATATTTCAGCTCCTCTTAAAAATCTACATTGATGATAAAATTTTTATTCCATTCCAAGAAATGCCCCTGAACTAGAGTTTAGCCAAGTAAATATGTATGTTCCCATATTTACTTACAAAGTTTGCGGCAGCTCCAGTGAATTCGTCGGATCGCGTAACTATCTCCTTGCAAACGTTTGTTGTTGCTTCTCCTGCTCCCGGTCGTTCTTCTGCTGCCATTCTCTAGGCTGTGGTGTACATTTTCACTTATTTTGATTGTTAATTAAGTTTTATTTGCTTAAAATGATTTGCATTTAACAACCAAAACCAAACGTCATAAAGCAAAACAGCTGACTTCGAAAATTCGCAATTCTCTCTCCCTTATTATTCTATTCCCCGTCTGTTTAGAATAGGAGGATTTTATTCCCGGGAAAAAATAATTCCCCGGGAATTATCTCCCGGGGAGTATTCAGAATCGGGCTGTATATCTCCAGATTTAAATAAATCCCGTACACAATAATATTTCACGTCGATGTGTTTGCTCCTTGGGCTTATCTTCTCATCTTGAATAATTTTTAAACAGCTTTGGTTATCCTCCAACATTAAGGGTTTCATTCATTAACCGGATTAACCATAAAAGTTCTTGAGATGCTTCCGTTAGAACAATAAATTCAGCCTCGCTGGAAGATAACATTACGTTTGCTTGCTTGCGACTAGCATCGCTGATGACAGTATCTGTGGCGGCTCAGTACCGCCGTCAAAACCAACATGAAAATACAACAACAACCTTTTTGCTACCACCTGGTTACTACACCACAGCCGCTGTAAAAAACAACCCCAAAAGACAACAACAACTTTTTGGGCTACCACCTGGTTTACTACATCATAACCGAAGGCGTAACTACACCTTTGACAGACACTGGTGAAATTCTAAATTATCTGTTTACATTAACACACACAGCCGCGGCAGCCGAGAAATTTCTAGGAAAATCATTTGATAACGGCGCCGTATATATACTTTGGAAAACCTACCAGTGTGAGTGGACGCCACAAATTGAATTTACCCAAGCCGAGCTGTAATTCTACAGTTTTTCTTGGTCCAGCGCCATTCTAAAAATCAAGCGATAGAGCAACAGGCGCATTCCTCAGGCCAGTGTGAAAATATAAAAGAGTGCTAAAACAATAAAAGTTAATTGCCAGGGACGTGTCCACAGTATAGCCACAGAGCGAGCGTGAGAAGCAGGGAAACGTCTCCGCTAAATCGACACCCAAAAATTTCATCATTTTGGCCACAGGCCAAAGGTAAGTGTAACCCCAAGTGCGTGCATGTATGTGTGACAAAGTGCTAATTGCTTTCTGTTCGTGTCTCCACAGTAAAGAATTACGTCCATCTATCCGGTAGCAGAAAGTCAGGCAGCCTAGGGCCAACTTTTAGGTCCCGCTCTAGTTCCCCTATAGGGAACGGACGGACGCGTATACCAGCGTCCCGGGCAAGAACAGGGTAGGCCAAAAGGAGGTCCCAGGCTTCCCGTAGGGCTAGTTCCCAAATTTCGGCCATCTACAGCGGATCACATCATCGGCCAACACCACCAGAGCCGCCATTTTGTGCACAATCCAGCAACCAACCGTTCGAGAGACATCGGCAGCAACAACACCAGCCACCTCAGCCACAGCAGCGACAATTTTCCAGCAAAACACCAGCATCAGGACTCAACATACACCAGCCAACAGCTGTCGTCAACACCATCGGCCCAAAATAATACCACCAGTCATCATCCACCACACCACACACAGAAGCAATAGTCCCGTTCAGCCATCACATCATCATCTCCAGCAGTAATACCGTAAGCCGTCCCTTCTGCCCTGAAAGCTGTAGGTAAGTCCGTTGTATTTTCCTTTTAACGGACTGTGGCAAGACCACTCTGGACAGACAAAGTGAAGTTAGTTAGGCAATTTATATAAAAGTGAGAGTAGTGGTGTGAACGCAGGCTTGGGCCCAAGGACCAAGTCCTAGGCTTTGAGACTTTCCTTCCGGAAGTCGAAAAGCAGAAGATTGTGTAAAATTTAAGGGAAAAGAAGTTTGATAAAGAGAATTTCAAAAATTAATGTGATAAGATAAAATACATAATGGGCAAAATGATAAGTCTGAAATAAAAGTTATCCTAACTCAGCCAAAGTACAAAATTTGCCAATAGCAATATAATTTAAATAAGAAAAGAAAAGAAAGAAAAACACAAAAAAAAACCCAATGAAAGAAAAATAGTTGTAAGAAAAAATTCAAGAATTTTAAACAAAAAGTAAAAGTGAAAACCAAACAATAAATTGGAAGGTCAAATCAAAAAGCCATGAAAAGAAAATGCTAGATGAAATTAGAATAATTAATTAGAATATAAGAGTTGAGGAAGAAGAATTTGCCAATTTAGAGAAAGAATAATAATTGGCAGATTTTTCAGAAATAGTATATAAGAGAAATTGTGTTGAAGTATAAGGAAAGATCAAAGATAATAATGTGAGCTACGCAGTGCGGCTGAAGCGTGCACTTTCTGCCATCTTGAGCAGATTCAGATGTTAGGGTGACCTGGACGTTTATGACTTTTAACTTTTTATGATTTTATTAGTAAATTTTATTATTTCCCACACGGGGTCTCATGCGAATTGCCTCTGAGGCTCTGCGTGATTTTTTTTTGTTTTTGTTTTCTCGTACGTGCGGTAATACGAGTGTTTAATTACGGTTCGCGTTCAGTTTACTGGCGATCGGAGCCTAAGAGTTTGTTCGTCGGGTTTTGTGTTTCGTTGACACGACGAGGTTTTATCGCGCGAAAACGAAGGTGCAATTTTTGGCACTCTGTTAGTTAGGTAGGTTTTCGGTATAGGGAGCGACGCCCTACACGTCATTATCTTTTATCTTTGTACCCTACGGGGCATAGTTAGGCTGATGAGCCTTAAATAATCTAAGTCTAAAGTAAAGTTTGGAAAGAAATCATGCAACTTTTTGTCAATTTTAAAATTTTATTGGTTTTGCTTCGCCCTGTGGGCACTTTTAGTATATAAGCCATTAATGTGGAAATTTTGTTCAAATTTGAGAGATTAAGTTTTTCACCCACATGGGTTTAATAAAGTTTATAATGTTTTTAAGAAATTCGGTTTTCGTTATGGAAGCTTAGTTTGATAATAGGTAAGTAGGGTATAAAAGGGGTTTAAGTTTCTGGTACATTGTTTTTGGGACATTGATACGAATCAATGTCAGGAGAAGCTAGTAAGGGCTTCGTAAGGGTGGGCATCGCTGACGATAACACCAGTCAGCCCATATGACGCCCGATAGGGTATTACCTTATCGCTCCAAGGCACATGGTAGCTTCCCGGTTTTAAATTTGTTTTGTGTTTGTGCTTATTAACGGGCAATTATCTTTCGGGCTCCTTTTCTATTTTTTTTTTATGTCGATATATCTTGAGAGTTTAAGCCTCGGTGTGTAAT
Organism: Phaonia tiefii; assembly: GCA_963931995.1. NCBI lineage: Eukaryota > Metazoa > Arthropoda > Insecta > Diptera > Muscidae > Phaonia > Phaonia tiefii. Next base: position 210,961,671 of record OZ008371.1, read on the forward strand.
CTATGTTCAGAGGCAGGGTGTTGGTGTGTTTGGTAAGCGGAAAGATCCCCCCGTCCGGCGAGTTCACCGGCCCGGCATACGCATGGCACTCCGAGCACCCCGCGAGACCATCACATGAACTCCATAAGTAACCTTGTAAAATTGCAGTCTGAAAGTATATATTCAATCAACCATACCATGTCATATGAGGTTGTATGTTTGAATATATACTTTCAGACTGCAATTTTACAAGGTTACTTATGGAGTTCATGTGATGGTCTCGCGGGGTGCTCGGAGTGCCATGCGTATGCCGGGCCGGTGAACTCGTCGAGCGGTGTGGATCAACGGGGAAGATCGGATCCATTAAACAGTACGGAGCATGCAGAGTCATTCGAGTCTCCGGATTTCAGCGCACTAACTGCACTTCAGGCGCAGGCGGAGCGAAGACCGCTTTCGGATGTTTCACCAACGGAATATGAAGCCGCAATTAGATCAGGGAGAAATGATCAAGTCGGATTTGGAGCAAATGCTAATCGTCAAGATGATGACGAAGCTCTCATACGCCGGGTATTACCAGCAATTCTAGCAGCTACCAGAGCAGCAGCAGCCATAGGCGGGGCTAATCACCCGACAGCCCAGGCAATGCCAACACTGACAGCTGCACCAAGACGTTATCAGCCTCCTACAGCAGGGGATATGACACCTAGAAGACCAGATGTAGCTAGACGTCCAGCCCGGATGCCGAGCGCAGTGCCTGGACCATCAACAAACAACATCATGCATCGACCGTCACAGGCAGAGCAGCTTTCAACATATGCACATATGCAGCGTCAATGCAAGAATTTACGGGACCAAGCGGCTACCAGGTTCCAGAGGCCAGCCAACGGGATCCCAGAGAAAGATTTAGGCCCACTCAAGGGTCAACACCACCGCGGGAGATGCCACGACGAGAGGCCCCGCATAACTCCGATAGACTCGGAGACTTCGACCTCTTTTCGCAGAGAGGAAGAAAACCTGACTTGTCGAAGTGGGGTTTAAAATTTGATGGGACACCTAAGACCATAAATGTCCAAGATTTTTTGTTTCGGATGATGGCACAATGTCAGGATGAGGAATGTTCCGAATCTCGATTAGTGTATAATCTCCATCATTTGTTGGCCGGACCTGCTAAAGAGTTCTATTGGAACTTTCGTAAGTTGAACCCAGTGCTTACCTGGAGGGAGCTACAGAGGGCGTTTTTAACGCAGTTCCAAACCTACGATAGCGAGTTTCAGATTCAGGCTCAGATCCTGAGTAGGCGCCAACAGACACACGAAACCTATGAAGATTTTGTGAATGCGATTGTGAAGTTGAGGAACCAGCAGCGTACCCCATACCAGGAAGAGCAGCTGGTCGAAATCATGAGAGGTAACCTCAAGGCTTCGTTGGCCCAAATGGTATTCCCCATTAGAGCGGACAACCTGAGCGATTTCAGCCGAGAAGTAAAGAGAGCAGAAAGTCTCTTAGCACTACAAAGACAGCCCCATCCTACGCGAGTTGTACCCCCAGCTAAAGTTCATGAGGTTGTTTTAGAAGAAACAACTACGAATTTACAACCCGCAGGAAATATAGAGGCCATCATAGCAGGTAGTAAAGTTGTCTGCTGGAACTGCCGAGCTACAGGACATATTTTCCGGGATTGTTTATCCACTACCAGGAAAATATTCTGCTACAAATGCGGAAAGGAGAACACGGTGACTCCTAAATGTCCTAATTGTCAGGGAAACCAGCCGAGGCACCCACCTCAGACTGGGGAGGTGAGATCCACGGAGGTTTAATCCCAGCCACAGCCAACTCAATTATTTCCGAACCAGATATGACTAACCCAGATATACCCGAACCTGATTTGACCAACCCGGATATTCCTGAACCAGTTAGTAGTGGTTCAATTATTTTAAATCCAGCGTTATTCAAAGCGGACCACACCTTGAAAGAGTCTACCGCAGAAACTGCTAACTCATTCAAGGAAAATGAAGAAGACCCAATTGTGGCGATACGGAGGAACAAAAATCCAGCCATGGAAGTTTATTTACCACCAGCTCAAAGGCAGCTTAAGCCATTGCATCAACGCATGGCCGAGTATAAGGCAACTAGAGCTAGAATTTTTGGTGGAGCCTCAGATCGAATTAAACGAGCAATAGTGAGATTTGAGAGACGTCGGCTGATCCGAAGAGAGGTCGCCGCTACCACTCTACTTGAAGGAGATGATAATCGTTTTTATGCGAAAATCAACATTGGAGGAATAGAAGTCGAGGGGCTACTAGACAGCGGAGCATCCGTTACTTGCTTAGGCAAGGGATGTGAAGAACTAGTTGAACAAGCCAACTTACAAATACGTCGATTTGGATCATCGGTGAGAACGGCAGATGGAAGTGCTCATAGAATACTAGGAAGGATTCGAGCGATGATCAAATTCAATAAAAAGTCCGAGGAGGTGGATTTCTTTTTGGTACCTACCTTGGAGCGTGCGCTTTACTTAGGCGTGGACTTCATGAGAAAGTTTAAGTTGTTGACGAGCATAGAGAGTCTTACCACTCAAGGGGTGGACTTAAGCGAGGATGTCTTAGCCCCTGAGGAGGTTAAGACTCACACCTTGTCGTCACAACAAAAGCAAATATTGGAAGCCGCGGTACAAAAGTTTCCGTGTTATACGCGGAAAGGCCTCGGTAAAACTCATTTGGAGATGCACTCCATTGATACAGGAGACGCTGTACCAGTTAAGGATAGATACTATCCGGTATCACCAGCCGTACAGACACTTTTGTATGCCGAATTGGACAGGATGTTGGAGTTAGGAGTCATTGAGCCTAGTGAAAGTCCGTGGAGTCATCCAGTGACCTTAGTCCGCAAGGGGCCCAAAAATAGGCTGTGCCTAGACGCACGTAAGCTCAATGCCCTTACCGTTAAAGACGCCTATCCACTTCCACATATAGAAGGCTTACTGAGTCGACTTGGTGATACATACTTCATTTCGAGCGTGGGTTTAAAAGATGCTTTTTGGCAAATACCACTGGACTTATCCAGTAGGGAGAAGACAGCATTCACGGTACCCGGAAGGCCACTTTACCATTTCAAGGTAATGCCTTTTGGCCTTTGCAATGCTGCACAAAGACTTTGTCGATTAATGGATAAAGTTATCCCAGCTGCTATTCGTGACCGTGTCTTCGTCTACTTGGACGATCTTTTGGTGGTATCTCCAGACTTCCAGACCCACGTTGAACTTTTGCGACAAGTTGCAAGCTGTCTGGAAAAGGCAGGTCTGACGATTAACGTTCAGAAATCGAGTTTTTGTTTCAAGGAACTGCGTTATTTAGGTTACCTCGTTGGAGGAGGCCAAGTTAAGCCCGATCCATCGAAAGTGGAATCGATCGTTGGCTACCAATTTCCGAAGACCCTGAAGCAAGTAAGAAGCTTTTTAGGAGCTACCGGATGGTATCGGAAATTTATTTCCGAATACGCCGCCATTGCCGCACCTATTTCAGATACTCTGAAGAAAAGTAAAACTTTTTGCTTTACTGATGAAGCCAAGGAAGCCTTCGAAAAGTTGAAAAATGCTTTGGTGACTAGCCCAGTGTTAGTTCACCCAGACTTTTCGAAGCACTTCTATGTGCAATGCGACGCCTCGGACTTAGGTACCGGCGCCGTATTATTTCAACGCGATGATAATGGCGAAGAGCACCCTATAGCCTATTACTCACAAAAGTTGACACCCGCACAGCGAAATTATACTGTGACGGAGAGAGAGTGTTTGGCCGTAGTGCTTGCGATTTAGAAATTTAGACCCTTTATTGAACTAATGGCCTTTACTGTAATTACCGACCACAGCAGCCTTAAGTGGTTGATGTCACATCGGGATCTCAGTGGACGACTAGCTCGGTGGAGTCTTCATTTACAGTCATTCGACTTCGTCATCGAACATCGCAAGGGAAAGATGAATGTTGTGCCGGATACCTTGTCCCGATATGCGATGGAGGAAGTATCCGTGAACGTTTCTAGTTTGATCAATTTGGAGGACGAAGCTTTTCGAAGCTAAGACTATATGGATTTAATTAAAACCATTGAGGAGAATGCCAGTCGTCTACCCGATTTAAAGGTCATCGATGGGATCGTATATAAACGCACGATACCCTACGATGGCATCCCACTTCATGAGGATTTTGCGTGGAAGGTGTGGGTACCAATTGAGTTAACCCAAAGTATCGTTGAGAAGTCTCACGATCCACCACACGTAGCCCATGGAGGATTTCTCAAGACTCTGAAGAGGATCAAAGAGTATTGCTATTGGCCTAACATGAATGTGCAAGTCAAAAATTATGTGAGCGCATGTCAGGTGTGCCGAGAGGCTAAAGCAGCCAATATTACTTTGAGACCACCGATGGGGAAGGAGATAGTGACCCATCGGCCATTCCAGCGAATCTTTGTGGACTTTTTGGGACCTTACCCTCGGTCAAAGAACGGCAATTGCTATATCTTCATCATTCTTGATCATCTCACAAAGTTCGTGTTTCTTAAAGCTATGCCTAAAGCTAGCAGCAAAAGCGTGATTCGATTTCTGATATCAGAAATCTGTCATAAGTTCGGAGTACCAGAGACTATCGTCTCCGATAATGGTAAGCAGTTCATCGGTCGCGAATTTACTGATTTTGTTGAAAATTTCGGTATCAAGCACTATCGAACAGCCGTGCACTCTCCGCAGGCCAATGCCTCGGAGAGAGTCAACCAGTCAGTATTGTCGGCTATCCGTTCGTATATGCAGGAAGATCACCGAGAATGGGACCGACACTTGTCGGAGATAGAGTGTTCTTTGCGGTCATCCGCGCATAGTGCTATAGGTGTCACGCCTTACTTTGCCTTGTTTGGGGTTAACATGATTACACATGGCAGCATGTATAAGTTGGCACGACGCTTGAAAACTTTGTCGGACATGGGTGAAGGCGAAATACCTAGATCCGTGGCTCAAGACCTGATACGGTCAAAAATCCAGGATAGCCTGCATAAGGCTTACGAAAAAAATGAACGGACTTACAACACCCGCAGCCGACCTGTTAAATTTATTCCTGGACAAGAAGTGTTTAGACGTAATTTCCAGCAGAGCAGCTTTAAAGATAATTTTAATGCGAAGTTAGCACGGAAGTTTTTAAAGTGCCGCATAGTCAAGCCTGTCGGAAATAGTCTTTACGAGATTGAGGATTTAAAAGGTAGACGCTTAGGGGTTTACCATGCTAAAGACCTGAAACAATAGGTCTCGGAAAATATGTAGACAGGGTAAAACCTGTATCCGTTTTATGCTCCACGGTAACGTGATGAAAATAGTCTTGTGGAATTTATTCAAAGAATTGGATTTGATAATTGAAATACTTAGCACTTTAGAAGCAATTAGGTAGAAACTTGACCATACCATCTACCCCTGTTATCAGACTGAAGTACATAGTGGAAGTTTCCTTGTTCTCATTTCAGCTTAGACCAATCAAGACCCTTGACCATTAGGTGTTACGAAATGGCGACGCTGGTCGAATGCAACGTGTGCTTGTCAACGCTGTCGGCTGAGGACGAGCGGTTAGTGGCTACAGACTGCGGCCACCTCTTCCATCTGCCTTGCCACGAAACCTGGATGAGCCAAGGCCGAACGGACTGTCCCGTATGCCGTCAACCCAACTACTGGGCGCACCCGCTATACCCAAGGTTAGTCCCGGGAGAAGTCGTCGCTGAAGTAGGCGAATTGATCACACTCAGGCAGCAAAACATCACCTACCAGGAACGCTACACGACCGCCGAGGCAGCCTTAGCTCAACTCCGCGAAAGCACCGAGAAACTGCAAGCCAGATATGACCAGCACTCCAGGGCTCTCGAACGTGAAAACGAGCATGTATTGGAGGAAAACGTTCGTATGTGTCAGACCATCCGACAACTGCGAGAGAACCCAGGAGCAGAGATTTTAGAGCTCCGGGATCGATTGGACGCTCTGCAAGCGCAGAATGCGAGACAAGTGTCCAATCTGACTCAAGAAATGGGCCAGATGCGCATCCAGAGTGATCGGAAAATAGCCGGTCTAGCGCATCAGGTCGAACAGCTACAGGCCCAGGTGACTACTCTTACGAGTAAGAATCGCCTCGAGGAAAGTCACCGTAGCATGGAGTTCAGGGTCCAGGAAGTTCAGCGCACCAACGACAACCTCATGCAGGAGCTGGACGGAGCTAGGGCGCAATACCAGCAAGCGTCGCTACAGCGGAAGTGCCACGGGTATGCAGCCCAAAAGGTGACCATTCGGTTCTTCTCACAGACCGTGACCGAGAATCCCAAAGGTCGGATCATCACCATCTTGGAACGGCTCGAGATAGTGTGCAACCCGGAGGAGATCAAGATAATCGCGTGCACACCCATGGCCGTACATTCCGGCATGTACCAGCTGACAGTGGAGTTCGAGCGGCCAGAGACAAAGTTCGAATTGCTGACGAAGTTTCCTCGGTTGCAGCGCAGCGGCAGGGCGGTCATGATGCGTCTGCAGGCAAAAGATAGCACAGCCGTGACCCAGCTCTACAAGAGGGTGTGCGGACGCTTATACGCCAAGAAGGGACTCAAATTCCAGAGACTGGTACATGACCAGATATTAGTCCACGTCCTTGGCGAGGCGAGCCCCCGAGAAATCGAGACCGACGAGCAGCTTGAAGAAGTCCTCAGCTTGCTACCACAACCCTCAACCAGCAGCGGCGCAGCAGCAGCCGAATGAGAGCGCCGTCGGTAACAACACCAACGAAGGAACCACCAGTTGAGCAACTCTTGCTACCCAGATAGCGGCGAACAGAACCGAGCTTGGCGGCGTGGCCGATGGAACAGGACTCGTCCAGACCAGGCCACTGACCTGAGACAGTACCACCCGTAAGGGAAGTGGTAGGATCCTGGACGACCCGAATCTACCTGCCACGTCCTCTCTAAGCATAGGTTTCCTCCCATCCCTCGACAGGAATGTCAGCAGGATGGTAGGATTTGTGGCGGCTCAGTACCGCCGTCAAAACCAACATGAAAATACAACAACCTTTTTGCCACCACCTGGTTACTACACCACAGCCGCTGTCAAAAACAACCCCAAAAGACAACAACAACTTTTTGGGCTACCACCTGGTTTACTACATCATAACCGAAGGCGTAACTACACCTTTGACAGACACTCTGGTGAAATTCTAAATTATCTGTTTACATTAACACACACAGCCGCGGCAGCCGAGAAATTTCTAGGAAAATCATTTGATAACGGCGCCGTATATATACTTTCGAATACCTAGCAGTGTGAGTAGACGCCACAAATTGAATTTACCCAAGCCGAGCTGTAATTCTACAGTTTTTCTTGGTCCAGCGCCATTCTAAAAATCAAGCGATAGAGCAACAGGCGCATTCCTCAGGCCAGTGTGAAATATAAAAGAGTGCTAAAACAATAAAAGTTAATTGCCAGGGACGTGTCCACAGTATAGCCACAGAGCGAGCGTGAGAAGCAGGGAAACGTCTCCGCTAAATCGACACCCAAAAATTTCATCATTTTGGCCACAGGCCAAAGGTAAGTGTAACCCCAAGTGCGTGCATGTATGTGTGACAAAGTGCTAATTGCTTTCTGTTCGTGTCTCCACAGTAAAGAATTACGTCCATCTATCCGGTAGCAGAAAGTCAGGCAGCCTAGGGCCAACTTTTAGGTCCCGCTCTAGTTCCCCTATAGGGAACGGACGGACGCGTATACCAGCGTCCCGGGCAAGAACAGGGTAGGCCAAAAGGAGGTCCCAGGCTTCCCGTAGGGCTACTTTCCAAATTTCGGCCATCTACAGCGGATCACATCATCGGCCAACACCACCAGAGCCGCCATTTTGTGCACAATCCAGCAACCAACCGTTCGAGAGACATCGGTAGCAACAACACCAGCCACCTCAGCCACAGCAGCAACAATTTTCCAGCAAAACACCAGCATCAGGACTCAACATACACCAGCCAACAGCTGTCGTCAACACCATCTGCCCAAAATAATACCACCAGTCATCATCCACCACACCACACACAGAAGCAATAGTCCCGTTCAGCCATCACATCATCATCTCCAGCAGTAATACCGTAAGCCGTCCCTTCTGCCCTGAAAGCTGTAGGTAAGTCCGTTGTATTTTCCTTTTAACGGACTGTGGCAAGACCACTCTGGACAGACAAAGTGAAGTTAGTTAGGCAATTTATATAAAAGTGAGAGTAGTGGTGTGAACGCAGGCTTGGGCCCAAGGACCAAGTCCTAGGCTTTGAGACTTTCCTTCCGGAAGTCGAAAAGCAGAAGATTGTGTAAAATTTAAGGGAAAAGAAGTTTGATAAAGAGAATTTCAAAAATTAATGTGATAAGATAAAATACATAATGGGCAAAATGATAAGTCTGAAATAAAAGTTATCCTAACTCAGCCAAAGTACAAAATTTGCCAATAGCAATATAATTTAAATAAGAAAAGAAAAGAAAGAAAAACACAAAAAAAACCCCAAGGAAAGAAAAATAGTTGTAAGAAAAAATTCAAGAATTTTAAACAAAAAGTAAAAGTGAAAACCAAACAATAAATTGGAAGGTCAAATCAAAAAGCCATGAAAAGAAAATGCTAGATGAAATTAGAATAATTAATTAGAATATAAGAGTTGAGGAAGAAGAATTTGCCAATTTAGAGAAAGAATAATAATTGGCAGATTTTTCAGAAATAGTATATAAGAGAAATTGTGTTGAAGTATAAGGAAAGATCAAAGATAATAATGTGAGCTACGCAGTGCGGCTGAAGCGTGCACTTTCTGCCATCTTGAGCAGATTCAGATGTTAGGGTGACCTGGACGTTTATGACTTTTAACTTTTTATGATTTTATTAGTAAATTTTATTATTTCCCACACGGGGTCTCATGCGAATTGCCTCTGAGGCTCTGCGTGATTTTTTTTTGTTTTTGTTTTCTCGTACGTGCGGTAATACGAGTGTTTAATTACGGTTCGCGTTCAGTTTACTGGCGATCGGAGCCTAAGAGCTTGTTCGTCGGGTTTTGTGTTTCGTTGACACGACGAGGTTTTATCGCGCGAAAACGAAGGTGAAATTTTTGGCACTCTGTTAGTTAGGTAGGTTTTCGGTATAGGGAGCGACGCCCTACACGTCATTATCTTTTATCTTTGTACCCTACGGGGCATAGTTAGGCTGATGAGCCTTAAATAATCTAAGTCTAAAGTAAAGTTTGGAAAGAAATCATACAACTTTTTGTCAATTTTAAAATTTTATTGGTTTTGCTTCGCCCTGTGGGCACTTTTAGTATATAAGCCATTAATGTGGAAATTTTGTTCAAATTTGAGAGATTAAGTTTTTCACCCACATGGGTTTAATAAAGTTTATAATGTTTTTAAGAAATTCGGTTTTCGTTATGGAAGCTTAGTTTGATAATAGGTAAGTAGGGTATAAAAGGGGTTTAAGTTTCTGATACATTGTTTTTGGGACATTGATACGAATCAATGTCAGGAGAAGCTAGTAAGGGCTTCGTAAGGGTGGGCATCGCTGACGATAACACCAGTCAGCCCATATGACGCCCGATAGGGTATTACCTTATCGCTCCAAGGCACATGGTAGCCTCCCGGTTTTAAATTTGTTTTGTGTTTGTGCTTATTAACGGGCAATTATCTTTCGGGCTCCTTTTCTATTTTTTTTTATGTCGATATATCTTGAGAGTTTAAGCCTCGGTGTGTAATCTATGTTCAGAGGCAGGCTGTTGGTGTGTTTGGTAAGCGGAAAGATCCCGTCCGGCCGGCGAGTTCACCGGCCCGGCATACGCATGGCACTCCGAGCACCCCGCGAGACCATCACATGAACTCCATAAGTAACCTTGTAAAATTGCAGTCTGAAAGTATATATTCAATCAACCATACCTCCCTCATATGACATATCGTCCAGTTTAAAAATATATCCGCTCGCAAACTTGCGACCATTTTTATCACCTGCCCAGTCAGCGTTTGCGAAACCTTTCAGTTCCAAAACATTTTTAAAACCAACACAAAGTTTAAGATATTTAGTCCCCTTAAGATACCTGAGAACCCTTTTTATCTCGGTCTAATCTATTCAAGTTATTGTTGTCAAGTAAAACTTCGGACTCATCTTTCAAGTATCCGGGATCCATTGGTATTGAAGAAGGATTCGCATTATCAAGATCGAATTCTCTTAACATGTCCTCAATGGTATGAGTAGAACAAACCATTTTCAGAACTTACTTCAATTCCCAAAAAAGGTTTTAAATCCCCCATCTAGTTAAATCAATTGAAACTCGGTTATATTTTAGAGTTTGAATTAGCCTTCCAATTTCCGCATTACAATGATGTCATCCACATAAATGAGAACATATATTATTGTATAAGCTTCACCTTTCACATACAAGCAAGGTTCGGCTTTTCCTTTTCTAAATCCACAATCAATTAGGATCTTGTTGATGCGTAGATTCCAGCATCGAGCCGACTGCTTCAGACCATACAAACTGTTTTTATATTTCCATATGAGATGTTCGTCTCTATGTACAATAAAACCTTCCGGCTGTTCCAAATATATTTCTGTATCCAACTCACCGGGAAGAAAAGCTGTCTTGAATTCCACATGTTGAACTTTCATCTTGTTGAAACTTGCAATGGCCAAGAGACTTCGAAAAGTAGACTGTTTCACCACCGCCGCAAATATTTCGTCATAATTTCCCCATACTTCTAGGAAAACCCTTTTGCCACCAATCTAGCCCTGTACTTAATCTCGCCATTAGCCGTTCGTTTAAGCTTGTATATCCATTTACTGCCAATTGTTTTGCCATTCTTAGGCAGCTCCACCAGGTCCCATATTTAATTTTCTTGTAGTGATTTTATTTCCTCTCTCATAGCATTCAACCAGTGTTGGTTATCTGATCTGGACAGACTCGTAGCTTCTTCATAATTTCTTAGATCATCATCAAAATAAACTTTATATCCGTACTTTATAGCTGGTACACCGTTATTTCTCAAAAAAAATTTCGCCCGTCATCATATAAATCATTTGCCTCAACTGAAGATGTTGATAATGCTTCGGTATCAGACATTGATAACACATCAGCAGACTCAAAACCATACAAATCTTCAGAACCGATTTCATCTACTTCTTCACTTTCATGTAAAATATCAATTAAACCAGAATCAGCAATAGGAACACATACGATATCATCGCCTGGAACAGTATCATTTGGCAATGACTTTTCAGCAATGATTGAACATGAGTCGATGAACTGTTCGTCTCTGCTTATGATGATTTTCATTCATTCATTCATTATCAAGCAAACGATATGCTTTGGACTCCTCACAGTACCCAACGAGATGACACTTGACTGCGACTTCATCCAACTTTCTACGCATCCGTTTATTTATATGTGCATATGCAATACAACCAAACACACGGACATGACCCAAATTTGGGGATTCACCAAACCATAACTGAAATGGAGTGACGCTGAGAGCAGCTGACAAAAGTTGGCATTGTTGACTGCTTCTCCACAAAACTTGACGTCAAACTCAGCATCATATAGCATGCATCTAGCCGTCTCCATTAAACTCCTTTCGGCGATCCCATTCTGCTCAGGGTTATAAGGAGCAGTAAGTTGATGGATTATGCCCTTAGCTTTCAAGTAATCATCCATTATCTTGTTCACGAACTCTCCACCATGATCCGTTCGAAGTATTCTTAGGCGTTTTCCAAATTGATTTTCCGATCGCTGAATAAATTCCTTTATCTTTTCAAATGCGACATCTTTATTTATTTATTTGATATCCTATACAACAAGATTTAAATCTTATTAATTACAGTATAGGAATTTATAATGAAGAAGAAAAGCATAATAAGAACATTTGAATAATACAATACAATACAATACTACGACAAAATAATATATAATTTTAAGGCTTCAAGGTATGTCGTTATGTGACAATTTAATTTTATACTTTTATGAATGCAGGAACTAAATATTTAAGAATTACATGAGTGAATAAAAGAATTACATAAAACATATTGTGTTTCATGCGAAATGATTGAAAAGAAGTGTCTTAAATTGAGTAATGTTGCTGGTTTTTTGAATTGAGTGTGGTAAACTGTTCCACAGAGACGTCATGCCTGAAGAATTGCCACTCAGATGTCAGTGTTTTGTACCGAATGGGAATAAGTTTCATTCCTCTGCTTGATCTTGTGAAAGTAAGGCGTCGGAAGAGATACGTTGGAAATTTAAAGTATATTATTTTATGAAGGAGCAATAGGGTTCGAACTTTAAATAGTTGATCTAGAGTGATACCGTATACATATCTACAAATGTTATTGAAGACTGTGTTTAGCTTATTTCACAATTCGCAAATACTTCACAGCCACAAAGGAGAGACGGCATAAGATAGGCCTTAGCAATCAATACTCGAATCTTGGGAGGTGTGAAATAGTGCGTTTGCCACAAGGTCCGCAACTTAGCATAAATAACACTGGTAACTCTGTTAACCAGATTACTTCATGTTAACGTATCGTTCATTATAATACCCAGATTTTTAACGGTTGAGACTAGCTTAATTTTATGTCCGTTTATAGTTATATTAACGTCAAACGTACAGTTCAATGACTTACTGTGGACCACAAGACACTTTGATTTACACGGATTCAACGAAAGCCCGTTTGTGTTTGCCCAATTCCATATTGACGAAGGTCAGCATTCACTGTGTTGATGGCTTCGCCCAATAATTCAATGGGTGTACTAGTGTACAGTTGTACATCGTCAGCGTACATATGTGTCTTACAACTATGTATGTGTTGCGGGAGATCATTTACATACAACGAGAATAGCAAGGGTCCCAGTATTGACCCCTGGGGAACGCCTCTAGATAAAAACAGTGGAAGCGAAGCAGATGCCCCCGTACAAACAGATTGACTCCGATTAAAGAGGTAAGACTTTATTAAGCTCACAGAAGTCCTAGAGAATTTAAAAAAATTTCCAAGTTTAAATCCTAGCATGTCGTGGTGTATAGTGTCAAAAGCTTTGGAATGGTCAAGCAAAACAAACACGTTCACTCGCTTATCATCAATACTAAGTCGTAAGTCTTCCACAACATCCGTTAATGTGGTAACGCAACTATGTTTTGCCCTGAAGCCAGACTGATTTTCCGCGAGCAATGCTGATGATTCAATATATGAACACATCTGGTATTGTAACACCTTTTCAAAGACTTTGGATAAGTAAGGGAGTATTGCAATAGGTCTATATTCCGTCTTGGATTTTGGAATAGGGACTATTTTCGAATGTCTCCATCTTTCAGGAAAATTGCTTGACATTATAATAAAATTGAAGAGATGTGTAATAATCGAAATGATCTGTGGGAGAATTAACCTTACAAACTTTCGATTTATATCATCACAACCTGCAGCATGCGACGTTACTGCTGAAAAACTTAGAAGGACATCATTTTGACTTACGCATGAAAATTCAAAAGCGTCACGCCTATCTTCCGTGTCTGAGAGTTCATAAAAATCTGTGTTGGCAGAAACGATAGGTGCGTTAACAAATGATCTATTCAGTTCATTAACGTCTACAGCTACATCAGACATTTCTTTACAACAGACTCCAATCTTCTTTATATTGTTCCACGTTGCCCTAGAACCAATTGATTTACTGAAACACTTAGCATAATATTCAAATTTAGCCCTTCTAATTGCACAATTAACCTCCCTTCTTGCAGTTTTAAACTCTTGCTGTAAATCCGTTGACTTAAAACGCTTCCAGCGACCGTGAGCAAAATCTCTTTTCCTAATTAGGGCTTTTATATTTGAATTAAACCACGGTCTAGACTGCGGGTTAAGTATCCTTGTCCTTAAAGGTACAGCAATGTCATAAAGTTTAATTATGTTCCCTTCCACAAAATCTACTTTTTCGTCGACTGATACCATATTGTACACCCTGCACCAATCAATATAGTTTATATTTTCCCGTAAAGCTTCGTAGTCTAAATTTTTATAGTCGCGGTACATTAAGGTCTGTGTTGCAATATTTGGCTTAAAGTTGTATGACAAAAATATTAAGTCATGCTTAGAAAAACATGGTGCCGAAAATTGGTCGTAAAGCAATATTTTGGAGGTATCGTTAACAATAAATAGATCTAATAATGTATTACATGACGTTGTGAAATGTGTGGGTAACACGTTGTTGACGACTTTTAATCCAAAAGAGTACATATTTTCTTTCAAGCATTGATCTACTAGCAGATTTGAATTGAAATCACCTGCAATTAGGACATCGCTATAAGTTGCAGTCGTAACGAACGATGAGGTCTATAAACACTTCCAAGTAGCAGTTTGCGATCCTTTGCAGATATCTCGATGAACAAGAATTCAATCTTTTTGCTCTCTTCGTTTCTAGCTACAAGCTTACAATTGATATTCATTTTTACATAAATTGCTACCCATCCACCGCGTTTTTTGTCAGGAATAGCATCGTCGAACCAGGATTCAGAAATGCAAATAACGTCAACCAAAGAATTTTCAAACGTTAATCTAAGCTCATCAATTTTGTTTTTTAAACTTTGTGCATTTATGTGACATACATTTAGACCATTTCTTTGTTTCGAAGAAATTTGACCATATCCATCATAACCTCGGTGGAACGTGGCACGTAGGTAAGAAATAAATTGTGTAAAAACGGCTATAGTCATCAATTAGAATCAGAAAGTACCGATTTCACGAAGGTGTTTCATTTTGCATGGGACCACACAAACCACAATGGACTAAATCTAAAATTTCCTTTGATTTAGACTCCGATTCCTTTGGGAAACATTTACGTCTTAATTTTGCTCTCAAACACACCTCACAGTCCACCATGCAAGAACATTTTCGGATGTTAGCGCCATCGATTAATTGTTTGTTAGCTGTTGTGTTAATAGCCTGCATATTTCGGTGGCCAAAACGACGATGCCACACATACATATATGCGCTCATCACTACAATTACACACTTTATTTGCCTTGTGAGACTGATTTAACACATATAAGTTGTCCTTCAATGATACCTTTGCGTCAAAAACCCATCTCCGGTCAATTTTCGAACTGAAAGCAAACTTCCATCCAATTCAGGAACAAATAAAACATTGGAAACACGAATTTCATTGGATTCACAAAACAGTTTGCAGACACCGGTTCCGCTCGTTTTCAGGTCAGTGCCATCCGCCAAATATACAGGTTCATTTAGCTTCTATTGATGTTTATTAAAAAATTTTTCATCACAGCAAATGCTTCTTTAAGGCATCCCAAAACACCTTCGCAGTTTTTAATAGCTCTATGATCACCTTCTGCGATTGTGCCACTGCCAGACCAATAGTAGCTCTTGCCTTACCATCACGCACCGACCACTTAGCCTCTTGTCCTGCGGTTACAGCAGTTGTCGCACCAGTTACAACGTCCGAAAGCTCCCTTTCCAACAACAGCAGCTCCATGTTAAATTTCCAAACATGGTAATTATAATTGGGTAATTTTGGGAATTGTGCATACGATGAATTAATTTTCGTGGATATGGACTCTACCTTAAATTACTTTATAAAACAAAACGATTTAAAAAACTCGAGTTCTGGGCCCATAACCTGTTGTTAATAGTTAAACGTTTTTTTGGTAAGTAATAAAAAGAAAACAGTGAGCCATAGACGGCGTTGATACAAAGATTAAGTACTAAAATATTTCTTTTGCTACATGAATGCAAATAGTACTAATTCATTGGGGATAAATTAAGTACAAAGGTGCAAAATAAAAATAAAATAAATGGTTTCCCATTACATCCCATAAAGGAACAGGGGAGAGCTTCTCACAATCACTGAGTTGTGCGCTTTCCACTTTTCACTCACTGATTGGAACCTACAGTTTTACACCGATTCCGAATGGTATTTTGAGAAGCTTTATCATGGCTAAATACTCGATAGTGTCGCCGCCACTATGCGAGGTGACCGCCGCCGAAAGAAATTTAAGGTGGTCAGAGCAGGGTTCGAACCCAGGAGCTCATGTACAAGAGGCGCGCACACTAACCATTGCACCACCGACGGCCAAAATAGAGATCAATGTTAATACAATATAAATTGATTACTAGTAGGTACCAACGGTGGTTGAAGGATATTGTGCTGGCCTAACGACCCTTCAATTCTTGGGTCCCATTGTTTTTTTGGAATATTGGTTCCCCTTCCATATTATCCCATTTGCACAATAAGCATCCATATTTAACGTATCCCGACCGCATACCCGGGACGAAGCTAACAACTTTTAAGTCACAACAGTGCTCCATATATTTTACCACATCCAATATATATTTTTCCGAATCAGCAACAAAGGTTCGCACAAGATTAAGTAGAGCGAAAATCTTACGAAACCAGACGCAGAGGAAGCTGGACATCGGAAAGCTGCAATTACCAGAGGTAGCCACAGCCTACTCAAGGAAGCTCTCGCAACTTTTGGCACAGAACCCACCCCCTCCCGATGACGATGCTGATGCGCAGTGGAAACCCATTTCCGACTCTATAAAAACTGCCGCAACAACCGTACTTGGTTTCGAAAAACCGCTTCGCAATAAACCGTGGTACGATGAAGAGTGTCGCACTGCAAATGACGAAAATAACGCTGCACATATGGTAATGCTTCAGTCAATTGCAACTGAGCGGTATAGGGAGAAAAGAAAGGAGGTAAACCGTCTCTTTAGGCCATGGTACAATAATATGTTCATGGTAAAGTCGTAAGAACAGCTGTTTTCATTTTTTTCATGAGGTTCTTCGCTTCGGCTGTCACACTCACATGTATTTTGTTTTTGTACTCTTTTGCATTCTTGTGTTGTTGGTATGAATTTGTGTAGAGTTTGACAGCTGAAGCGAATAGAACAAAAACAAAATGCCTGTTGTTGCTGCCTACAACAACAACAACACGCGCTGATATTACCATGAAGATATTATTGTACCATTCTTTAGGCGTAAGAAACGGCAATGGAAAAAGCGCGAGTGAGAAAATTGAGACATACAGAAGGAAGGAACGAAGCCCGAAAATTCTACCAAAAAGTTAAAAACGGAACTAATGGACATGGTTCAGGGCCCCCCTTCTGTAAAGACAAGGACGGAAATCTCGTCGCAGATGTGCAGAGCATGTTGGGAATATGGAGAGAGCATTTCTCCGCGCTACTAGAACCTGAGATATCCAATAACGATGGGACAATCGATCACAATATGGACGACGACATCGATTGCCGCCCTCCTAACCAAGACGAGGTCAGAACAGCCATTGCCCGGCTTAAGAACAACAAAGCCGCAGGAACCGATGGATTACCGGCGAAGCTGTTTAAGGCTGGCGGCGATGAGCTGATAAGGTGCATGCATCAGTTCATTAGCAAAATTTGGTTAGATGAATGCAAGCCCGGCGATTGGAGTCTCAGTGTACTATGTCCCATATTTAAAAAGGTGACCCGAGTATCTGTGCCAACTACCGTGGAATATGCCTTTTATCCATAGCATATAAGGTTCTATCAAGTATTATGTGCGAAAGACTGAAACCAATTATCTCTGACCTGATTGGACCATACCAGTGTGACTTTAGGCCTGGAAAATCGACAACTGACCAGATTTTCACGCTACGCCAAATCCTGGAGAAGACACACGACACCTATCATCTATTTATCGATTATAAGGCGGCCTTCGATAGTCCGATACGGGAGAAACTCTATGAAGCAATGTCTGAGCTTGGTATTCCTGCAAAACTCATACGCCTTTGCAGGATGACCTTGACGAACACCAAATCCGCAGTGAAAGTTGGTAAGGATCTTACCGAACCTTTCGAAACTAAGCGAGGCCTCAGGCAAGGCGACACCCTATCGTGCGATCTCTTTAACATCTTAATGGAGATTATTCTGAGAAAAGCTGCTGTCAACATGAATAAAACCATCAGCAGCAAAAGTCACATGCTGCTCGCGTATGCTGATGATATAGATATAATTGGGCGCACAATGAGAGAAACTACTGCGGTGTTTTCGAGAATTGAAAAGGAGTCAGCAAAAGTGGGTCTGACGGTAAATGAGGACAAAACAAAATTAATGGTTTCGACGAACATGGCCTCCACGCGATTAGACCAAAGCGTGAACGTTGATAACCATTATAACTTCGAGGTAGTGGAATTTATATACCTCGGATCTGCCGTAAACAAAAACAACAAAGTCAGCCGAGATCAAACGGAGAATTATGCTTGCGAATAGATGTTATTTTAGGCTAAGCAAGCATTCTCTCTCGAGTAAGAAAAGTCCAGCTGTACCAGACTCTCATTCAACCTGTCTTGCTTTATGGCGCAGAAAACTGGGTCCTATCGCAAGCAGACGATACATCTGTAGGAGTCTTCGAGAGAAAAATACTCCGAAAAATGTATGGCCCTATAGTGCACAATGGCGAGTATCGGCGACGCATGAATCATGAGCTGTATGAGCTTTACCCTGACATTGACATAGTTAAGCGGATCAAAATAACGCGATTGCGCTGGCTAAGCCATGTCAGTAGAATGGATGAAGACGAACCAGCACGAAGGGTTTTCGAAACCGGACTCGAAGGAAGACGAAAAATAGGAAGTCCAAGACTCCGCTGGATGGATCAGGTTGACGAATCCCTGCGTACACTTGGTATTGCCAACTGGAGAAATTAAGCAAAAGATCGAACTGGTTGGCGAAATATGTTATCTTCGTTTTGTAAGGTCCCTGACCCCCCGGGATTGTCCGAGACCGGATAAGTAAGTATAACGGCGTCTGGAATGGAAGATCTCGTATTTATTGATACGGAAATGGATAAGCTCTTGTACTTGAATATTTTAAAATAAAATATTGTTGGGTAATTGGACTTAAATTTGAAACCATTTTTTTCTACCCGAAACATTCATAGTCACCCCTATTCTGCATTTCGATCACGATCGAATTTTCTCCGTTTTGGCAACTTTGGTATTCTGCGTTCCGTTCCGTTCCGCATGCGGAAAGTTTTCGATTGTATGTATTCTGCATTACGATCGTAGCTACGTTTTTCTAAGTTGTTTATTCTGTGGCGGAGAATTTTTCGATTGTGTTTTTAATTTGAAAAATTGTGTAATTTAAAAATAATGTAAGTATAAAATGCAATTAAGGGTTTTATTTGTGATGTTTATAAATATTTTTTTTCAATTGCATGTCGAAAACAACAACACCACAGCAGTATGAGGAATTGTACAATTTATTGGCAACAAAGACAGACATTGCTAGTGGTTACCACAAAAGGACGAAAGAGGAAGTGCAGGCATTCTGGGACGAAGTGACCAGCACACTCAATGCAGTAGGACCACCAACTAAAAATGCCACTGCATGGAAAAAGGTATGTATGACATTTTAAGAATGTGTTGCATATGTTAAATATATTTGTTATATATGTAGGTGTGGATTGACTGGAAGAGCCATATTAAGCGGAAGCTCTCCTCAAACAAAAAAGAAATGGTGAGCACCGGAGGAGGCCACTGCCGCTTACAGCTCATAAGCCCAGCTGACGGGACTGGTAACTAGTACCAGTGGAATTGCCGGTGCGGAGGATTTCGGAGTGGTCAGTGCGTTGGCGGAAGATGCACGAGGATGTGTAATGGATATTTCCATTAACTCGGAAGGCTCTGCTGATGTAGCTTCTGGATCACAAAGGCGTCATCAGCAAGGGGCTAAAGAAAGCACATTGTCTTTCTTGAAAAGTGCATTTACCAATCAGCAAAACTTTAATGATGGTACAAAAACCCACCAAGAGTGTGGTGACCTATATGCGACGTTTAAATCGCAATGTGGAGAGGCGGGCAGATACTGCAGAAAAATAACTTGCAGAGAAGCAGCGGTACAACAAAATTAAGGAGGAGTTGCTGCAACAAAAAATACATATAAAGATGGAAATGTTGCGCTTGCAGCACCCAGGCCATAACTTTGATTAGTTGGTTTGTTATAGGTGGCATGACTTAGCGCCAATGGACTAAATGCACATGGGCGTTATGGCCACCCCATACCCTGACTTAACGCCTAATGAAGTCGCGGACAAACTATAATATCTGAACTGAATTGTTTGGTTTTAAGAAAAGAACTGAAGTAAGCTTTATTTTGTTTTGTATTATTAAATAATATGTGAACTGAATTTTTATGTTTATAGTTTTAACGAAATAAGTGAATTACACTTTTTTCTGATTTTTATTATTAAATATATATAAGGAGAGACATGAACTGAATTATTTGTTTTTTGTATTAAAAAGCGTACGAGCTATGGAAGTATAGTTGGAATCGTCCATTTCGAATTCTTCCTCTTCGTCGGAACTTTCAGTTTCTATTTCGTGCGGGTTATAATCTTCCACCCGGTAGTATAAACAAATGTTGTGGAGGGCACATACAACATTTATAATTTGGCTGGCTTTCCGTGGGGAGTAATGAAGCTCTCTGGCACTCAGTAGACATCAAAATCGGTTTTTCAAAACCCCAATCCTCCTTTCCACAATGTTGCGTGCTTTTGAGAGCTGCGTGTTGTACTTGCTTTCTGGGCTGCCTGCAGTTGGAGACCGATATGGCGTCATTAGCCAGGGTTCCAGAGCGTTAAAAATATGGTTACATTTTGATTGTTATACACGGTTTTACGCATATAAATACCTAATAGCCAAGTGTTTCTCTCTCCGTCCAGATATTTTTGTTCTAAGTGAGCCCTTGCCTTACTTAAGTTCCAAATATGGGAGTCGTGGTTGCAGCCAGGATATTTTGCATCAATGCACCTTATACGCATTTTGTTATCGCACACCTAAAAACATAAATTCAATTTACGAGCACGGTAATCATTAAAACAAAATACTCACCACCATAGCATTAATGCTAAAAAAACCTTTCCTATTGTAGTAAATTATAATTTTTTTATAATTTTTATATGTGTGCCATCAACACACATAGTGACGCCTGGGAATCCCGTCTTCTCATTAAATGCTCGCTTCGCTTGTATCTTTTCCTCCTCAGTCTGGTCTAACATTATCCACTGAGTGCAAAGTTTCCGCTGCATAACGTCGAGGAAATGGGTAAGTGACTTGGACACTGTCGATTGAGCCATGCCAACATTAAAGTCTGCTTCAACTCCGTGCTGGTAGCTTCCTTCAGCAAAAAACCTCAAAGCTGCCACTACTCTGTTCAGCGGTGATAGAGAGGTTAACGTAGTCGCCCGTGCTTCGTGCTCAAAAGTGTCTAGCACATACTTAAACGCGTCTTTGTTTAAGCGAAAGTTTTTTTTTAATCTATAAATGTAAATTAAATTAAAATTAAAATGAATAAATTAAAACAACTGTCCTACCTTTGATCTGTCATCTCGAACGGATTAGAACTATCCCTCAATTTTCTCATTACCATCCTTGTCTCTGCATTCTGGAGCACGTTGTTCTCCTCTTCTAACAAAACCGCCGCTGCAATCAATTCCATTTCTATTGCAATACAAAAAAAATAGTTTTGTGCTGCAATGATGTTAAACAAATGAAAATATCGCCTCCGGCACGAAGTATTCTTCATACTAGAATACTTTGCCCACAAAATCCACTGCCTTAGGTTGTGGTTTTTTTTTTCTTTTATACGTACCTGCTGTGTTTTGTATTAAAGTTCACCTGCTGTGTTTTATATTAAAGTATACCAAAGTTCACAATGTTTAAATTGTTTTCACTATTAAATCACTGTTTAATATTCTTCAGTTTTTATTTTGGTTTTGTACAAATTTAACTTTTTGTTACAATGTTTACAAAATTGCTTGTTTTCTGTTTCGATCTCGCACGTTCCAGAGGCTAACAGCTTATTGTGAAAACACACTTGTCTTCTTCTTATTCTTTCGATTAGGTTTTTTGGTGGAATACCAATTTTCGATCGATGCGTAACGTAATGCGGGAGCGTAATCGAAATGCAGAATAGGGGTGAGTATCTTGTTCATGAATGACTAATTTACCATTGTAAACAATTAAAAACGGCTTCACAGTCGCCGAATTTGAATCCGATTTGCAACTGTTAGTGTGCGCGGCTATTGTGCTAGAGAACGTGGGTTCGATGCCTGCTCTAACCACCATATAGTTATTTCGACGACGGCCACCTCGATTAGAGCCGGCGACACTATCGAGTAATAAGCCATCAAATATGTTCTCAAAAAACCGTTCGGAACCGGTGTAAAATTGTAGGTCCCAATCAGTGAGTGAAAATTGAAAAGCCCACAGCTCAGTGATTGTGAGAAGCTCTCCCCTACCCTTCCATGGAATGTAATGGGAAAATATTTATTTATTATTCTTGCGTGGATTACGGTGGTGGAATGGTTAGTGTGCGCGGCTTTTGTACATGAAAACGTGGGTTCGATCTCTGCTCTGACCGTCTTACATTTCGTTCGACGATGGTCACCTCGCTTAGAGATGGCGACACTATCGAGTACTTAGCCATGGAAAATCTTCTCAAAATACCGTTCGGAACTGGGAAAACTGTTCCCAATCAGAGAATGTAAAATTAGAAAGCTCACTGGTTGTGAGTAGCTCTCCCCAATTCCTTGTCATAGCAAACAAAAAAAAATGAATACAGGTAATATAAGTATCTTTAAACGAAGTCACCGTGGTAGGATGATATACATACCTATAGAAGACACCCTAAAACGGGGATTTAACTGTAAATTGATTACTTTTTCTTTATTGAATTGCAAATTTGAAGCCTATTCGCCAATTACGGATTAATTATCATATAAATACATCAAAAAATGGCGAAATTAAATTAAATAAATAAACTATAGTAGTACTAAATAGTAGTTTATAAAGGGTGGGCCATGTAAAATTTGGAATTTGAACCCCCGTTATATTGAAGCCAATTTAACACTTATGAAGTCACAGATTATTGAAGGATAAAACTTTACGATATAGGTCGCTTGAAGTAACTTGGGAGAAGTAGCCGATGCATACACAACGAGTAACTGTTTGGTACGGTATTTGGCATCATAGGACCATTTTTCTTCGAAAATGAGAAAGGAGCGATTGTTTTTCCTAAAAGTTGAAGAGGATGACATGAACGACGTACCCTTACATCAGGACGGCGCTACGTGCCACACACCAACCGTTACAATCGACCTATTGCAAACTGTGTTCGAAAACCGCATAATCAGCCGAAACTCGGAAGACCATTGGCCGTCTCGCAGCTGCGAATTGACTCCTGTAAAATTAGGTAGATCGAATTGAACGATGTTCGGCCTAATCGCACAAGTCACATTCACATAACTTGGCGTTTTTGACAGCACATAGTAAAAAAAAAACTAAGTACTTTCTGTAAGATTTTAGTACATTTTTATGTATAACTGAACACAAAGATTACACATTTTAACAAAAATCATACGTCAGGTTCTTAATTTAGTCAAAGAATGATGTTGAAAAATGAGGTCAATGTGAAAGTGACTTACACGATTAGGTCCGTTGTGTTTCATTCCTAAATGTCAATGATGGGCCTTACCAATAAAATCATGATTTTGAAAAAATGTATATTAGTATTTTTAAAGTGAAATTAGATTCCAAATTCCAGTTAATATTATGTACACGAACATACCTACCACACACACCTTTACTTATTTAACGTCTTAAAAGTCTTTTCCTTATTGAAATCGTTCGATTCTTTTAATGATTGCCAACATGGAATCCACAAAAAAACCTACTTTTTAATATTCAGACGATGCAATTGTCTATCTTTGTGTTCCGTCCAAACATGTCCTGCAAAAATGCACACGCTAGTTTTAAACTCATTTAAATTGCATTATTGTTGAGGTGCTACATATTTAACCTATATATTGAAGTAAAACAATTTCATTTCATTCTGGTTGGTTATACAAAAAAAGAGTATATATTTTGTCGGCTTGAAAGATACATTTACATACCATCAATTTGTTAGTACACGAAAAGTACAAAATACAAGTGTATATTTCTATATTAGTATTAATAAATATCTCTTTTTGTAAAATTTCTTTAAAAAATATTAAATTTTTAAATAGGTTTTGCAAAAAGAAGATAGAATGAAAAAAAGACATTTAAAAACGTACAACAAAAATAAACAAAAATTTGAGGCTACAATAAACTGCAGAAAGTATAAGAGACAATGATTTGCGATCGCTGATAACATTTGCATTTCAGATAATTAATTGAATAGTACAAAAAGTATTTCGCAATTTAGGAGTAATAGATATTAAATTTAGATTGTGAAGGCCAATAGCACAGCATAATAGAACAAGCTGACATGCAATCACTCATGGCACTTAATTCTGCTCATTAAATTCTGATTTAGACAAAGCTGGTGAAAGCTTGATATAATAAAATGGTTCTTGCTAATATATTTTTTAGAAAAGATTATTATTCGTGACATTTACAAACAAAAAATGGGTTTTGTACAGTCAATCCCGCTACTCTATTTGTAAAACAGGTGACATTATGTTAACCACAAACATTTAAATACATTTATCCACAATAGCCTTGGAACATCATCATCAATCGCAAATGCATACATACATATACATAATCTATTAATATGAAACTGTGTATATATATTTTTTTAAGTAAACCAATGGTTTGAATTTTGTTTCCAATACGTTTGTGCTAATCAAATACCTAAGCGGCATGCACAGACTGAAAATACAAATAAAAAAGATATAGAAATTAAAAATAGATCATTTTAGAGTTTAGAAAGAGAGATTGTAAGTTGCTGTTAAAGTCTTTTGTTGCGTTGGTTAACTTAAATTGTATTAACTTAATTGTAGATGATAAGGGTTACGATTCTGTCAAACTTTTGTTTGAGAATGTAATTCTAAATAAATGCTGGATTGGGACGTACCCGGGCGATGTCGACACCTGTAATGTTTTTAACAAGCTCCGGTACTTTGTTGACAATTTGCAAAACTTCGCCAGTAAGCTTGGCAGCTCCAACGTCACCTTGCCCGCTAGAAATCATAGTAATTTTCTTAGCCTGTGACAAAGGAGCGGCAACTTCAGCGGCCAC
Organism: Phaonia tiefii; assembly: GCA_963931995.1. Taxonomy (NCBI): domain Eukaryota; kingdom Metazoa; phylum Arthropoda; class Insecta; order Diptera; family Muscidae; genus Phaonia; species Phaonia tiefii. The sequence goes on from OZ008371.1 coordinate 210,986,744, forward strand.
CTGTAGATAAAAACATGAAAAATAACAGAATTTTATAGTAATTTTTAGGGATTCTGAAGGATTTACCTTAGGCAATGTGTCCAACAACATTTCAACCATAGCAGCCTCGCGATATTCACGCCAAGCTTCTGCTTTTTGGGCCATTTGTTCGGCTTCGGCCTTTGCTTTAGCAGCAATGGAAAAAGCTTCTGCTTCACCTCGTATTTTGATCTGGAAATTGCAAATTTAATCAAATGTCCGGCATTACATCATTCCAATTGTGCTTTCAACGCCTTTTACTTAAAGGAAGTAAATGATAATGGTAAAATTCAACGTTGTAGTAATTTCGAATACTCATTTAGTTGATTTCACTTTGAATGTATCATATTTTTAAAATTTTTCATATCTTCAGACTTCTAGGTTTAGTAATAAAATTGATATATTTTTTTTATTTGCAGTGAAATTGTGTATTCATATTATTCGATAATCGCATTTATATATGTACATAAAATATACACATTTTGTAGGTCACAGGTACGACTATAGATTTACATACCGATTCAGCTTCTGCTTCAGCCTCCATGACAATACGCATTTTATTAGCTTCAGCTATCTTCTCTAAGCGATATTTCTCCGCCTCGGCTGGTCGGCGTATAGTTGCCTCCAATTCCTTTTCACGCCTTTGTATCTCCTGCTGTTGTACAGCAATTTCCTGCGTACGCTCAATGACCTTAACCTGCATTTGCTCTTCCTTAATTCGTTGCTTAGTTTTGGCTGCCTGCAGCTCGTAGGCCATTTCAGCTTCAGCTTTTTTCGTCTGGACTTCAACATCATACGCTGCCTTCTTAATTTCGAAATCTCTTTGCGCCTTAGCGATTTCCGTATCATTAAGGAAACGTGAAGCCATACGCTGTTCTTCGGCAATGGCCTCTTTTATCTGGGCTTCGCAACGTGCCTCCGCTTCGCCAATACGTGCGTCACGTTTTACTTCGGCCGTTCGAGCCATACCCAATGATTTTAAATATCCCTGCTTGTAAAGTGAAACTATTAATAAAATTATAACATAACGCACATATACCTTACACCCCTATGTACATTAAGACACAAACTACAAAAACAATAGACAACATAAAATTGTATGTCGTACCTTAGCTTCTCCCTGCCATGTTAAACAAAATGTTTAAATAAATTATGAAAAAAGAAACAGAAATTCGAATCATTCCAACAAAAACATATAAAAAAAATCTGTAGTACATGATAATTATTACACTTGCCTCTTCGTCGCGTATATCTTTGATGGTATATGAGACGACGCTTATGCCCATATTGGCTAAATCTGATGAAGCTACTTCAAACACCTGCTTGCTAAACTTCTTACGATCCTTGTAGATTTCCTCGACAGTCATTGAACCCATTATGGCTCGTTGATGACCCTCCAATGTCACTAAGGCTATATGACGTATTTCCGATTCTGGTTTACCCAGAAATTGCTCGCATGCCGTTAAGAGCATATCTTCATTTTGTCCTTGAACTTTCACTTGAGCTATACCGGTTACCGAAATGGGCACGCCTTGACTGGTATAGACACATGGGCTTTCAACTTGTAGCGTCATAGTGTTCAAGGAAATCCTACAGGTTATACAAACAAGAATGTGTGCTTTATATTATGAATATTACAAGTTATAAAAAGATTACCTTTGGACGCGTTGAATGGTAGGCCATACAAATGCTCGCCCACCAGGAACCAACAGAGGCTTCATATAGCAGCATCCTTAAAAAAATTGGTTAGTAACTAACTGATTTTTGCTAATTTTTGACACAAAGTGGAACATCTATTCTCAATACAATAAAGAAAAAAGGAATATAAAAGTTAATGTGCAATAATAATTTTAAATTATTCCCATAATCTAATCGAATCTAACAAAATTACCGGCAAAATGTAACGGAGCCACTTGTTCACATCACAAATCCCTGATGTGCGTTATAATAAATGAGTTACAAACATCTCCATAAAAAAGTGTGACGTCATATGACTCTTAATTAACGCACTATCAAATAATCCCGAATTTTTGGAATACAGCCCGATACTGCGAGAATCTAGTTGTACTGAATGATTTCGTTTTCTAAATTTTACATCTTAATTGGGAATTATATTTTTAATTATTGGCATACATCTACAAACGTTACGAGTCCAAGAAAATTAACGGCAACTTGGAACGGCGCCACTTGTCCACATCGCAACCCCAATGTGCGTAATCATAACAATTGCGTTCTACACATTTATTCCGCTACGAACAAATCATACAAAAAGTGATGATGTCATGACTACTTTAATTTAAGCAAAATTTAGAATCTTACTCCTAAACCACGAATTGCACACAACGCCCATTTATATTACACATTGAACGCTCGATTTATTTTAAGATTTACCTGATACCACCAGTGCCTCGTTGGGACCACAAGTTACAAACCCCCAAGCCATTTAGAAGCTAAATTTTTTTAAATATTTCGAGATAAGGTTTCTAATAATTTCAATGAACACCGATGTAGTACCGAAATGATACATACACACACGCCACACTTCGGATTATGAAAGTTTGATGGAATTTCTATAAATTATTAACAAATATGGTTATTTAATAAGACGCTTTGGCAGTGTTTTGTCGTAAAGATGAGTATATACTAAATTTTTTTATTTTGGCCGGCTTGAGCCCATCTACTCCAGAAGTGGAATTGCGCAGGATCGATATTCAATGTTTACATTTTTTTCTACACTGGCCAAAATAAGAGGGAATTTTTGTATTTATGTATGTTCGGAAACATGGTACAATAATATCTGCATGGTAAGTCTTTTGAACAGCTGCTTTATTTTGTTCTGTGATTTTTCGCTTCAGTTGTCAAACTCAAAAATATTTTGTGTATATTCAGTGTATTTTGTTGCTGTACTTTTTTGTTTACTTTGTTTGGTCATATAAAAATAAGATCCCTGTTGTTGGTGCCCACAAGTACAACAAATCCTACTGCGTTAACCTCTACTAGATCCATGGAGAAAAATATAAAAATCAATTTTCAATTTCAAAAAATTTGTTTATTTGATTACTTTTTTAATTGATTTTGGTGTAATCACGAAAATGATAATATTAATTAAAGGTATTAGTAAATTTGTCAAAAAAATCTTTAAGTAAAAAATTTGTAAATTTGATTATTTATTTATTTTTTTCAAAAATATTGATTAAGTATGTAATCAAGTTAATTAAAAAAATTATTATAAATTTTGAATTGAATCAATCAAAGCCGTTATTGCTTTTTTCAGCATGAAACACCCTCCCCCTGCGATGGCGCTAAAACAAATTAAAATGTTTTTAAAGCGATTTTATTCAAGGTTTCGCAGATACACATATAGTTATATCTATAAAAAATTTAATTTTTTAGAATTTGGAGTCATAATCGGAACTAATGTCCGGTTTTCTGAAACTATTATTATATATTAAAAATTTTTGACATCCAAAAAATGTCCCTCAAATCTCTCACAACCTTTTATGAATAAGGCGGTTAATGCTTAAACGATTTGTATTAAATAAAAAAAAACATAGGTACATCTGGTGGTTCTGAAGAAATATTAAATTTATCTGCTCCTTCCACAGCACTAGTCACTCCATTGTCGCATTCCATCTCTTCTGCATATTCGCAGCTTAGTTGCTTTTATCCAATTTAGAGCACTCTTGGTTTACACGTTCAAAATGTCTAAGACGGTGTAAACAATTGTATGTGGCATAATGCGGAAAATTGTGTCTTTTCAAGTGCATAAAAAATGTTTGGGGACTGACACATTTTTCATTGCAAACAAAACACTCAACGCAAGCACCCATTTCCAATAAAATTTATTTAAAAACAATTACAAAAAACGCAGTTTTAATCACAAAAAAAGACAATTTAACACTATTATTCTTTAAGTTCACAAAATAAAATCTTTCAATCAACAATAAACGAATTACAAATAACAACAGTGTTGTATACCAAAGACTACAGCCCTACGAAAAGTGACGACGACGGCTGGTGACTCAGCCGCCACACATATTTTTATCTGTGTACACAGAAAAAAATTTTTGCCTGAAAATTTCAATTAAAAATATTTTTGAATTTTGTTAAAAATTCAATTAAAAATTAATTGAATCAATTAAATCTTTAATCATATTTACAATTTATTTTTTGAGTTTGCAACAGAACTTGGAGTTGGAAAGGCACAAATCTAAGGCGCTAAAAATGTTTAATTTTTGAGTGCATTATCGAATTTTTGCTGTGAATCTTTCTAAATTAATAAAAATATGCATGATATGTTCTTAACAAACCTTAATATAAACAATATTTGTAAACAAAAATTGTTGTGATAAAATATTTTACAGAAAGTTGAATTTTACAGCGCCGTTGGGAGGCAATATGTGTGGCGGCTGAGTCACCAGCCGTCGTCGTCGCTTTTCGTATGGCTCTAGTCTTTGATATATAACACTGTTGTTATTTGTAATTCGTTTATTGTTGATTGTAAGACTTTATTTTGTGAACTTAAAGAATCTTGTTTCGTGATTAAAACTGCGTTTTTTGTAATTGTGTTTAATTGGCAAGAGTTTTTGATTAAATTTTATTGGAAATGAGTGCTTGAAAAATGTTGCTATCCCCAAACATTTTTTATGCACTTGAAAACACACTAGCGGCATTCATGCAAACGTGAAAGCCGAGAACTTTTGCTCAGCGCAAGTTTCCCTCGCACCGTTGCATGAGGCACCAGGTAAAGTTGCTCAGCGTAGTTGTGCTCAAAACCATATCAGCTGACCAAGATGGATACATAAGGTGGTAGCAGGAGCAATTGCATGTATTATGTATGTGTACTTTTTCTACTGTTCTAGTGCTATCACCTTATTTATCCATCCTAGTCAGATGACAACGAAATGTCAAAAGTTTACACGTTTCTCCATCCCACGTTTGCGCAGCAAATTTGCCTCGAAAACTTTCCACTTTTGAGCAAGTCGCTTTGTATGGGAAATTTGTTTGTTTTGACGTTTGCTGTGCAAGTTTACGATGTTTTCGAGTTTACGAGGTTCTTTCGAGCTTTCATGAAGACCACTACTATTTGCCGCCTTATGCCACACAATTGTTTACACGAAACTTGTTTTCAAAAATTTCACGTAAAAAGAAACTTTAAGACTCACCTTCTTAGACATTTTCAACGTGTGAAACAAGAGTGCCATAAATTGGATAAAAGCAATACATTTCTCCAACAAAGCTGTGCATATGCAGAAGAGATGGAATGCGACAATGGAGTGACTGTTGCTGCGGAAGGAGCAGATAAATTTAATGTTTCTCCAGAACCACCAAATGTACCTACCTTTTTGTATTTAATACAAATCATTTAAACATTAAATGTTTAATATATAATAATAGTTTAAGAAAACCCGACATTAGTTCCGATTATGAATCCAAATTCTATAACATTTAATTTTTTATAAATAGACATGTGTATCTGCGAAACCTTGAATAAAATCGTCTTCAAAATAGAACATTTTAGTTTTTTTTTTGTAGGGTTTTAGGGTTTCATGCTGAAAAAAGCAATAACGGTTTTATTTGATTCAATTCAAAACTTAATCCAAAATCGCGAAAAAAAATCAATACATTTAAATCAATAAATGTTTTAATCAAATTTACAAATTTTTTAAGTGAGATTTTTTTTTGACAAATTTTACACCAAAATCAATTAAAAAATTAATCAAATAAACAATTTTTTTAATTGAAATTGATTTTTTTTCTGTGTAGAGAGAATAGTCGTGTTTTGGTTACATGGTACAATAATATGTTCATGGTAAAGTCGTGAGAACGGCTGTTGTCATTTTTTTCATGAGGTTCTTCTCTTCGGCTGTCACACTCGATGTATTTTGTTTTTCTACAATTTTGCATTCTTGTGTTGTTGCAGGGGATTCTATGGCACAGCTGATCGAAAAGGTACTAGGCCTATGATGGAGAATGAGAGAGCAAAGAAGATAGGAACTAATTTTAAATAGTGTTTATTGATACTAATGACAGCTAAATTATGTTTTATATTGTTTGCATTGAACGAAAATACGCATTCACTTTGATTTCTGTCCATTTATGTCCAACGAAAGTGTAAAATTGATAAAATACAGCAGCAAATAAAACTCCATGGAATGGCCTACTACCTCGTCATCATGAAGAGGCATCGAAGAGAGTAATGGAAACTCTTAAGTATTTCCCTATGGTTGTTGGTATATATTTGTGTAGAGTTTGACAGCTGAAGCGAATAGCACAAAAACAAAATGCCTGTTGTTGCTGCCTACAACAACAACAACAACGCGCGCTGCTATTACTAAGTAGATATTGTACCATGGGGCTAGTGAAAATTTTGACAATAAATACTCACCATGCTAATGTCAATTCAAATTATTGGGTTCGATAAACACACAGCATAAGTAAGAAAAAAGTTAAATCGAGCTGTTCTAATATTTTTTATGGTTAATGTTTATAGATCCTTAAATTCATTTGACAAAAATTTCTTAAAGATAATTTACATCTATCGCTACATATTTTCCTACATTTAATAATATTTACAGAACTATATACTTCTACAAACTTAAGCAGTAGTAACCTACATACAAAACAATTAAAACAAAAAATTAAATTCAGCTGCCTACAAGAGGCTTCCCCTAAAAAGGATTAGCAAAAAGGGGATAAATCAACGTTTTACTACAAAACTTCAAAACTAATACTAAGACTACTAAAATATACATATTTACAAGAAGTCGCTCCAGGCGTTCATCCTGGACCAAACTATTCTCAACCAGTCCGTTTTCTAGAAAGGCTGCCCTTTCCAGAAATTCTGTACCATTCTGTACATCGTGGCACAGGATTGCCTTCTAACGGAACCATCGTCGGCTATCTGCAAGCCCAAGCAGCTCATAAGGATGAGTCTTTCCCATCTTATACGTCTCTCCATCTGGCAGGAAGAGATTCCAAACCAGACAGGGAACGCGTAGTCCATAACGGTAGATCATCTGACGGTAGATCAGAAGTTTAACCTCAGTCGAAAGGCCTCCACGGCAACGTAGCGCATGGAGGTATGTACCGAAAATCGCCTTCACATTGGCCAGGGTGTGGTCAATGTGTCGGTGAAATTCGAAGTTCGTACGGAATAAGACACCTAGGTACTTAAATCCGTTCGCGATCCTGATCACGCGGCCCACCAACCTGTAGGTTAGGTACGAACGTTCTAGCATTAGGGAATAAAAGGATATTTTTTTCCCTTGAAGATCATTCTCTCGCACTTGTCAACATTCAGCGTGAGTTTCCACCTGTCGAAATATTCCGACAAAAACCTCGAGGTTCTCGTTGACCCTGGAGTTGGTGGTATCCGCCTTCGGGCCTGACATGACCACGAGAATGTCATCCGCGTATACCAGCAAGAGCCCACCCTCAGGTGGTTGTGGTATGTACTCCCGCTATAACGTCCCTAACACTTGAGAACGCTTCCCCTACTTTTGTGCGGAATTTGCGTCCCTTCCACAAGCTGTCCACCGTACGACAGGTGTCCTTATCGAATCCAAACTCTATCATTTTGGAAACAATTCCGGCCTGCCAGATCGAATCGAAAGCCTTGGCGAAGTCATGGCTCACAGCAATCGTGGAGTGTCTCCTATTCAACGCTCGCGTCACATAGTCTCCAAAGACCATGAGCCCATGGAAGGTTGAATGTCCTCGCCGAAAACCAAATTTGTTGTCCTGGAGGACCATTTTATCCTCTGCCGTACCTCTGACCCTTGACAATGTGAAATACTGAAAGAGCTTGCCTTGGGATGATAGTAAAGATATCGGCCTGTAGCTCGCTCTTAGCCTGGGGTCTGCTCCTGGCTTAGGGATAGCAACCGTTACCGCTTCGTTCCACGCCACCAGAAAATACCCCAGGTTTAGGCAGTGGTTGAACAGCACCGCCAGGAAACTCCAAATAGCGGCGTTAACCCGCTTCAGAACCACTTCCGGGACTCCGTCAAGTCCACAGGATCTACGGTTCTTTCTCGTACGTAGTGCCTCACCGACTTCAGCAGGCTTAATAAAGCCATGCTCCCGCCAGCTATCGCACTCCGCGCCCAATGTTCCGTCTGATGTGATATCTTGTCCAAACATCACAGCCGGTCCATCATAAGCCAAACGCGCTGCCTCGTCGTCAATGTCGTTCGATCCACCGTCATTCACCGGGAGGAGTCCCTGAATGTAGTCAGCAAGGTGATTAGCCTTGCTTTCATCAACAACAATCAGTGAGTTATTATTGTCCAGAAGGTCGGGCATGGGGCGTCTAGCCCCAATTCCAGTTGCCGCCTTCACACGTCGAAAAGTCTGGCTGTTGACGACAATCTTACGCAGATTGTCAGCCCTCGTCCGGTGTTCAAACTCATAGACAGATCCCCGGATGATCCTATCAAGATTGCGCACCACGGCACGCACCGTCGTCGCCCTGCCAGGATCCCCAGTCCTGTCAGCTATTCTCCGCTGCCGCTTCTCTCACGTATAAAATCCAGAATATACGCTGGAAGGCGTCAAAGTGCCCTAGGCCCAGTTGGCACAGATTCGACGCACGAGTCAATCTCTGCGCATGTAACATTTTCGTTGATCGGGAGGACCGCTAGTTGGCACCACCGAAATGTCAGGGAATCCGATCAAAAAGTCCCGGATGGACCTGCCCTAGTGTCAGTTTTGTAGCTAGAGCCCTAATTGCGCCTAGTTGTGCAATGTCAAAGGGGCCAAAATAAGAACCACTAACTTCATCTGCAATTTGCACACACATTCAAGAATATTTATGTATATAGTTGGCTCATCTGACGTTTCCTTTCACACTCTTCTTGATCCGGTCGGTGTGATAGATGTTTGGTGAAAGTGACATACACCAGGTGGAATTACAATAACTTCTTGCTTTAATTTTTCATGTCGTTTTGGCGAAAACTTGTGAAATTTAAATGTGTTTTAAACTTTTTTATTGACTGTTATTGTTAGCATACATTTGTGTTGTATTTAATACAATAATTTTAACACACAAAATGAAATGCCGTTGTTGTTATTTTGTTCGCTGTTTTGAACCATTGCCTGTATTTGGTATTAGTAAAGCAATTCTGGTATTAGTAAAGCAATTAGATGTTTTAAGCCCTATAAATCAACCGGACCTGACGGGATATTTCCCGCGCAACTACAGGAGGCACTATTCCTATCTTGTAGTTAGTCGGAGGCAATCTTCAGGGGCTGCCTTGTGCTAGGAGTCATTCCTAGCATTTGGAAGCAAACCCAAGTGGTTTTCGTCCCGAAAGCGGGCAAATGCTTTCAATAATACCAGATGGTGGCAATAGTATACAGCGATCCAGAAAGGAACAACAACCGAATTTCGTGTTTTTGTGACAAACTAGTTGTGTTAAATACAATACAAATGTATACCAACGATAAAAGTCAACAAGAAAGTGCAAAATATATTTAAATTTTTCAGTTCTACACCAAGACGACAGGAAAAAGTTAAGTGAACATATTTTGCAACTCCACCTGGTGTAAGATAATTTTAAATTTAATTGCTCTCATTTCCACAAACCTACGATGAAGAATGTGAAATGAAACGTTTGGTCGCGTGTATTCAGTCAGCTTCGACAAGAAACGGTCTATTATGGTTTCAGGGGTGTCGTGCATAACGCTTCCCGAATTACATCGTTTCGAGCCACAGCCCTACGGTGCCTACAGCGGTGGATTTCGATTTACCTATTGTTTCCAAAGGTTATATACTGAAACATCCCTTAATTGTGTCATTTTAAAGGGAAGTTGCAATATCTGAGATTTGTTGATCAATGTCCTAATCAAATGCCTGCTGATAAAATTATGACGGACTATAACAAGGTGACAAGGTCACTTTAAATGATCCACAGAAAGGTGTGACGTCCAACCTAAGTCCACCTATACTGCTATTGAGGCGCGGAAGGATGAATTTTGACTTGGTGTTCTATGGATCCCGCTATCTTTACTACTCTAAGATCTGGGCACCCGTATTTACTCGTTTCAACCACGTTAGGCGTCAGCATATATATGTGCGCTGATACTGGGAAATACTAAATGGGAATAAGTTACTAAATGATCTATACACATGTAGCGCAAAAACCTATAGTAAAAGTATAAATAATGTATCCAAGATATTTATGAATAATGTTTATTATCATTTGTTATACACCCGATTATGATTAAATTGCGATTATAGACACCCAAAATCGTTCTACCATTAGGAAAAAATAAATATCCCACTTTATAGTCTGGAATGCTAAATATACAGCAGTCAAAACTTTCCTTTTTATGAACTGTTTAGTTCTAAACTTGAGATGTTCTTTGTTGCAGCTACACTGGGTCACTAGTCCAAATAGCCGCCATCTTACAATTGCAGTTCGCACTTTGGCAAGATGCAGTTTGTAGCAATTGGTCTAGTTCATATTGGTGCTGGCATTCCTAGGGAAAAATCCACTTATCCATTATTTAAGAATACAGTAAGATGACAATTTTCATTAAATTCAAGAACATCTTTAAAAATAAACACATAAATATGATTTATTTCCAATTTTAATTTTGAATATTTTTTGAGTTTGACTTTGAAATAATCAAACTGACAAATACATATCAACCATTATCGAGTGATGCCAAGTTGATTATGCTTAACGGCTATGCGTTTTTTCGAAACTGGTTATCTTAACTTATATATGTTACGAAAAAAACGCCCCTCATGTTTGCTACGTCCCTGACGGCAGAGTATTTTGACATCGGGCTCATCTGGTTACCTGGTCACAGCGACATTCCAGGCAATTGTGTAGCGGATGCGTTAGCCAGATAGGGCACTACGGCACAATCTCTTCCGGCAAAAGGAGGTGTTAGTATGCCAATCTCTACCTGCCGTTTGCAGATCAGGCAGGTGGACAGGAAGAGGACTAGGCAACTACTTAACTTGCCGAGGGGCAGGTTATCCACAATGATAGGAACACTTACGGGACATTGTCTTGTAGGAAAAGACGCCCTAAGATTGGGACATAGAAACTCCACTCTCTGTAGAAGCTGCATGGAAGAGGACGAGGACACGACGAAACACCTACTCTTGGATTGCCCTGCTCTGGCAGGACTGAGAAGTAGGATATTCGGAACACATGTAGTTAGCACCGTAGCCCTACAGGATATTCCTGTAGGACTTATAGACAATTTCATTGAAATGGCAAATTGGCTAGACGACTAGTCAATAGTTGCTATAGAGAAAACTGTCTTAGTGTGCTAGAGGGCGTGCTGTCTTGCAGCCTTTTCAACCAACCAACCAACCAAAGCAATTCTTTTCAGCATCGAACTTACATATCACACCAGGCCAAACGTCAGTAATTGGAGAGAACTATTAGGTCTACTATAAGTATTATTCTATGATTTATATGTCACTGACAGAAAGAATACTTTTCTACTTTTCTGTTTACATTTATTTGTTGGTATACGTCATAGGGAAATTCGGATAGAAAAATTTATTCTCTCAATATTTTAACGTCATAGGTATGGTTCATGGTACAAATATAATGGTAGATGCAGTACGACAACAAATACAACAAGCCAAAAACAACAGGCATTTTGTTTTTGCTCAGTGTTTGTATTGTGTCAAATCAGCTGATAGAAAAATACTGAAATTGTTGACAAAATTGCAAAAGTTCCATTTAGAAAATGATTGTGTTTTATTTGATATTCTGAAATTGGTTAAGTGTGAAAATTAAAACGTTTTTATGTGATTTTTACAGAGAAAACTTTTCAAAAACAGCAGTTGCTGGCGAAAGGGGGTTGCAGACAACCAAATGTAAAAATGTAAAATCTGAATGTCTTCTTTGGTCTCCCATTCTAGATCATTTCCCTAGTGACTTTCCGATCAGCTGTGCCATAGAAACCCCCTAGTTAGGGAGAGGTGGGACGAAGCAAGAGGGGTAGACAAACATGCACGAGAGGGCGAACATCGTTTGTGTAGATTATTTTCTGATTATTTGTATAATATGAATAGAAATAAATCGAGAAATATTAAATAAAATATATAAATACAATAATTCGTGGAAATTTGGATTACTAAATATCAGCAAGATGGAAATCAGACGTCTTTGTTTGAAAAATAAATTATTACGAACGTAAGTAAGAAGCAGAACAGTCGTATAGACGACAAAGAACCCATGGGTAGAACGCAGAATGTAAATGCTCGCGATTTACGAAGGGTGCTCAAAAAAAGAATTTAACGATTACGGTAGGTTGAAAACGCATAATCTAATTGAGAGATTTCGTGAGAGCGCCACCAAGAAATTAGAAAAGAATCTATTCGAGTGACGCAGCCGCTGCGGTGTTTCGTGACGGTTTTTCAATGCTATAAAAACCCTATGTAAAAAACTAAATAGTACTGGGCAGCTAACCTGGCGTTTACACGGGACAGTTTTGCTCCGACAGTAGCAACACATTTTTACTACCACACTTACACTTCTCTCACTTGCCTCGCCACTGTCTCTGATTTTTCAACGACAGTAACTTCGGCAAGAGATTTGACATAAGCGGCCAGATCATGGCTGAACAAGTAAAGGTTGGCGCAATAGAACAACTGATTTTGCTTTCTTATGACTCCATCTGTTAAATTCAGTGTATTTTGTTTACTGTGTTTGTTCATATGGATCTGTGTTGAATTTCACGGTTAGAGTCATGAAACAAAAACTAAATGCCTGTTGTTGGTTCACACAATTACAACAAATCCTACTGCGTCAATCTCTACTAGTTCAGCCATCGGCCATATCGGTGACGTTTCGTAGTAATTTGAGAAAAAAGCAAAACATCGCATACGTATTTGAAATTTTTGTTAATTTTTATTGAAATATTGTTTGACAATATAAACATGAATACATGTCTAATTTTGCAGAGTACATCAGTTCCATTGTAATTTGGAGAAGTAAGACAAAACACAATGGCAAAAGAGCGAAGAAACAAAAAATCAGAGCACGAAATTTAACGAAACGACTCTGTCGGTGGTTGCTTAAAACTGTACTGACTTTATAACTGGCTGGACGCGTACGTCACACAAACAATTTTTCTGTTTGTGACAACTAATACATATTCTCAACTATCTTGTCTAAAACTGTCCCGTGTAAACGCACCGTAAGCGATATGAATGGCCATTTTAATTTCGCACTTATATTCCGACTTGAGCAATGACGATTTGTTGCCACATGGTCAATTTCAAAATTGGCAACAAAACGTTTTCTTGGATAAATTTTGTTATCATTACTTGTGAATGAACAGGGTATCAAGAGACTTATACCGCGTTTATGCTGCAACCGAAATCTCGATTTTCTAGATGTCATTCACACGAACAGCTGATTTGTGTTAGAAAAATCAGATGTTAATGCTACGAAATCTAGATATCTCTAGATTTCGAATGCAGTATAAACATGTTTTTAAAACAGAAATTTTCAAAATGGTAATTTCAATTAATTTATTTTATTTAATGTAAAACAATGTATATTTTTATATCTCTAAACTTGAAGGATAGATTTTTATTTCCGATTGAAAACAAAATTAGGATTAAATTGTTCACAACAACGAGATGTACATGTTATACAGATTGATCATAGTAGAATTACCTAACACGCGTCGTCGTTTACACAGGTGATTTAATTTTTCCCATGTAATTTTTCATTTCACTTGTCAAACTTTATACTTTTATATTCTTGTATTGTTGGTATATATTAGTGCAGAGTTTGACAACTGAAGCGAATGAACAAAAATAAAATGTGTTTGTTACTGCGTACAACTACAACAACATCTGCTGCTACCATGAATTTGTTAGCATTGGCTACAAACGTTGCCACATTTCGTAGTATTAAGTGTGGATCGCTTTTTTGGAAAGCCATAAGTGGCGATAGCTTAATGGAATAAAAAACAACAGCCCTAATAATGTGCAGTGGCGTTCAGCAAATTCTGATGAACCGACGACGTCAAATTTGGACAGGTATATATGTAATGTTACTACCATGATACAAATACAAGGTAGTAGCGTCAGCCCATATGATTTCCTTTGTTTACATTTCATTGTGCCCAGTAAATGTCAAAGTTGTTTGTGTGAGTGCGTTCTCTTTTGATTTCATCTATCTATGTTCACAATTGTACATGTATGTGTAAATTTTTATCAGCTGATTTTGACAATAACTGGGTATGGAAATTACAACAATGCTAATGCTACTACCTTGTATTTGTATCATTGTTACTACCAAGATTTGTTCATTCAGGTTATAGCAGCAGCTGTTGATAAAATTAAAGTGCCTAATATGTTAAAGTCAGCGGATGTAAACACAATGTGAATATTCGAATGTAATTTCAATTGTGTTAAATCTAGTGTTCATAACGAAGATTAAAGACGACTTTTCTAAAGCCCTGTAATATTTAGCCAATTGATTTCGCAAATAAAATTGATTTACAAATTCTTTTAAACTTTATGAACAATAATGTTTAATAATATAAACAAAAACAGAAATGTAGTCAAACTTTCGCATATTAGTCACGAATAAAATGAAAACACCTACATATGCTAGTGATATGAATAAATAAATCTGAATGAATGAATAAATATTGGTAACTACAAGCCAAAATGTATTTAGCAAAGTATAAAACTGCATTACCTGTTTCCTAGGAATTTTTTGTGTGCAAATTTTCATAAAGAGAGTAAAATCGTTCTTCCTAGGAAAGTGAACGAACAAAGGTATTTTTGTACCGTGGTCTGGACTGTTTTGTTTGTATATCTTTGCAACAAAAACCAAATCTAACATTTTCCCTAATTTATTGAATACATTATTTATTTGAGCAAGATCAATACTAAATAAGGAATCAATAAAATGCATTTCAAAAGCTTTATTAACATTATTAGGCAAAAGTGAGTGAAAACTGGAAAGCGCACAGCTCAGTGATTGTGAGAAGTTCTCCCCGGTCCCTTCATGGGATGTAATGGGAAACCATTTATTTATTTATAGGCAAAAAATAATCCATGTCCTGCATTCCAGTCCATACAACATCATTGAGATTGTAATCTCCCAAAACGCAACATCTATCATTATAAATCATTTTGTCGGAAAACTGCATAATGTTATCAATATGATGCATATATAAATCATCCGAACTGTTTGGCGGGATATATGATGCACAAATATAAAGATTGCCCCGTTGTGATTTTACTAAAACACAAACTTGATCCAAAAGAGGATTATTATTATTAAATAGCACAATATTAGACATTATTGTCTTTTTCACAGCAATTAATACACCACCACCTCTATTGCAGCCAGTAGAAATAAAATCCCTATCCTTACGGTACACATTAAATATATTACAATTAAAATACTCTTCATCAGAAAATTCAGAGTTCAGCCAAGTTTCAACAATAACATACACATCAAAATCTTCTTGAGATGTGAAACACCTAAATTCTGACGATTTAGTTCACATTCCAGACACATTATGAAAATACATTTTTAAAAAATTATCATTTACACTTGTTTTTGCTGAGGCTTTTTCATTGGAAAATCCAAAAATGGTCGAATTTTACCATCCGATGTCCAAATATCTGGATTTAAATTCCCGACTTAAAATTCACAAATTTTAAATCAGTCAGTGGCGTATCTTTTTTCACTAATTTAAAGCATAAAACATGACTATTATCAATGTCTAAATATTTACAAACATAAGAGATAATGTCATTTTCAGTTACATGAGGTAGAAACGACGATAAATGTACCCATTTCTTTCTCACAACAACGTTCAACTCAGTATTATCATTGTCACCAACAATAACAACACGACGCTTACTAATGTTTTTCTTTCTGCGTGTGACATTTCTCCAATCAGTATTAACAGAGCTGCCACCGAAAGCAGAAACACTAACGTCATCATTATCATTAAGAGCAGCAACATCATCAACAACAGCATTCAATGTACTACTAGCAACATCATCACTGTTTATTGTTGGACTGTTTTGTCCTTCAATAGATTTGTTTTTGTTGTGTTCTTATCAAGGCAGTATCACCAAGATAAGTTTTGTTCTGACTCAAGCACTTGAACTTGGTTAGAAACGGAGAGTGAAAAGAAGCGTACACAATGAGGGTTTGTGAGATTCTAATAATTCTTTATTGATAAGTTTGTTCTTAAATACTAAATTATTGCTAAGTTGGATTTTATGATACATTGTTTTTCTTATTCTACATTTTCCCTCTCGAGTGTTCTCTTTAAAAATTGAATCACTGCTTAGAAGTGTAAGTATGTAAATTACCGTTTTGTCTATTTAATACATTTGGGTCATTTAAATGGAATTAAACATTGAGTTTAGAATTAACGAAAGTGTGCTACAGTAATGTTGCATCATTGATATTTGAATTTCCAATGAACAAAGAAACATTGCCACAACAATGTTGCAACACTGCTGTGCACTTAAAATCAAGTAGGTCGTTAAACTCGTAGCAGCAGAGTTAACGTCTAAACAGGGCAAAATCTAGCGGTAACTGGCAAGATTATAGAAAGGCCCTTACAAAGTATAACAAGGAGCTAAGAAAATCGAAAAGATCATCTTGGAAAACTTTCTGTGAAGAACTGAAGGATGTGCCAGAAACGGCTAGAATTCAAAAAGCCTTATCTTCACAGAAAAATCAGACAATAGGCAATCTCCGAATAGATGATGCAAATCAAACCTCATCCTTTGGGGAAACGTTGGAGCTTCTTCTTAAGACTCACTTTCCCGGATGTAGCTTTGATGAAGGTGATTCTATTAGGAACTATGAATCTGAAAATACAGTTAATTCTAACGACCCTATAATTAGACAAATCATAACATATGAAAAGATAGAATGGAGTATAAACTCATTTAAACCGTATAAATCACCGGGACCTGATGGGATATTTCCAGCTATGCTGGTAAATGGACCAGACTCACTGAGAAGACGACTGGTTCATGTTTTCAGGGCCAGTCTCGCTCTTAACCTTATCCCTACTAAATGGAAAAAAGTACAAGTGGTTTTTCTGCCAAAGGGGGGGAATAAACCAGCAGATCATCCAAAATCATACAGACCAATAAGTCTCTCGTCTTTCATGCTGAAAACGATGGAGAAACTTATTGATCTGTATATTCGTAATGAACTTTTAACTGAAAAGCCACTACACAATCTGCAATTTGCCTACCAAAAAGGCAAATCAACCATAACGTCGATACACAAACTAACCTCCATAATTGAAAAAGCACTGGAAAGGAAGGAAATAGCCTTATGTTCCTTTATGGACATTGAAGGCGCTTTTGATAATGCCAGCTATAATTCTATGGAAGGGGCGCTGATAAAACGAGAATCAGACCCAATAGTGATAAAATGGGTAAGCAAAATACTCTCACAAAGACAAATTATTGCTAATATGGGAAATACTAGCAGGAAAATAAACACTATAAAGGGATGTCCCCAAGGTGGAGTTCTCTCTCCGCTCTTATGGTCAATACTGGTTGATGATCTACTAGTAAAACTGAACGAAAATGGTTTTACCACTGTGGGATATGCAGATGATATCACAGTGATTGTAGAAGGAACACATGACGATACAATTGGAGAACAAATGCAAAATGCATTAAAATTAACATGGGAATGGTGCGAAAATGAGGGACTCTCTATAAATCCTAACAAAACCACAATTATCCCATTTACAAAACGAAGGACATTAACTATCCCTACGCTTCACATAAGAGATACGGAGGTTCAATTCGAGCAGGAGGTAAAATATCTTGGTATTATGCTGGATAGAACTCTCTCCTGGAATCCTCATCTAAACATGATACATAAAAAGGCTACAAAATCAATTTGGGCTAGTAAACAACTCCTAGGCAAAACATGGGGCTTAAGTCCAAAGATGTCACTATGGATATACAAACAAATGGTTCTTCCCAGTATACTCTATGGCTCGGTAATATGGTGGCAGAAAACCACTCAAATCACAGCCCAGAATAAATTGTCGAAAACCCAAAGACTAGCCTGTTTGAATATCACAGGGGCAATGAGAACAACGCCAACGGCTGCTTTGGAGGTTATCTTAAACCTTGACCCGTTGCATTTGGCAATACAAGGAGAAGCCTTTAAACAGGCCATCGAGCTTCATAAATTATTTAAATTTAAAGTAGGCGACCACACAGGACACCTGAAAATCCTTAATAAAGCTAATCATATTAAAGAGATGACTTTATGTAGTGATCAAATAGAGCCTGTACTGGAGCTGAAACGAAATTACACTGTTCTTATCCCAAAAAGGACTGAATGGGATTCAAACCCTATATGGCTACGTGAAGGAGCCCAAAAATGGTTCACTGATGGATCAAAAACAACAGAAGGGGTGGGAGCGGGCATAGTAGGACCCAGGTGTAGGCTCCAGATTCCCCTAAGCAAGGATTCTACAATATTCACAGCAGAATTATACGCACTCAACACGGCTACAGAAACGCTGTTAGACAGAAATCTAACAAGAACGAAAATAAACATAATGACAGATAGTCAAGCAGTTCTAAAGGCACTGAACAAACCCATCTTTCACCACAAATCAGTGTTGGAAGGCCATAGGGCCCTAAATCAGCTGGCAGAGAATAACAAGGTAACACTTGTATGGGTGCCAGGGCACAGTGGGATTGATGGAAATGACTTGGCTGACGAAAGAGCAAGACTGGGAGCGCAACGGCCATTCATAGGCCCAAATCCTCAATATGGCTTCACTAAAAAGGACATTAAAACAATGATCACAAAAGTAACAAAAGGAGAATCGAAGGAGTTTTGGATCAAAAAAGGACCACTCAAACACTCGAAAAAATTCCTATCACCCAATAAAAAAAGGAGCAAGGATGCTCTTCAATTGAACAGACCCAATCTAAGGCTCCTATGTGGAGCTCTCACTGGACACTACACATGCAACTTCATGTTGAATAAGATGCAAATAGCGGAGGAGGGAACATGCAGATATTGTTTGGAGGACGATGAAACCATGGAACATATACTTGCGAAGTGCCCTGCTTTTGCTTACCAGAGACTTAAGATACTTGGCGGATCCGAAGTTATGGAGGACGCATATAAAAAACTAGCGGTGAAGGATATTGTAAAGTTCCTGAATGATACCATGAATTAAACTTTAATGGAGGGCGCACAATAGATCTACCTTGGTCGCGGTGCAGGAGGACACGTCTCTCAACCCAATTACATCGTAAATCGTAAATCGTAACGTCTAAATGTTTTTGTGTGTGACTGTGTCAACCTAAATAATTTGTGTTTGATTTGTTAATTTGTATAGTGTATTGACACATTCTTTGGCGTAGTGGAGATTGTTACAATTAAAGTAATGACCTACAATTGTTTTTTATGGATTAACAAATCCCAAATGCAATTGAGTCAGCATAACGATTCCGATTGATTTCTGAGTGTCATATTTTCAATTCTTGTGATTAAGTGGCGTTGTGTGTGGTATGCCAGTGTGTTACGATAAATGAACGACACACACACATGGGTATTCAGTATGGCAAAGTTAAAAAGAGAATAATAATAGTTCTGAACTGTGAATGTTTGAACATGCTCCCCGCCGTTGAGCTATGCTCAACCAAAAAATTGTGTGCTGATATAACAGATTTCAATTGCTTTTGGTCAATGTTAATACCATAGGATTAGTGTTCTTGACCTAGATAGCTAACAAAGTATTGGGTTTACAATGTTATTTGGGTTATTTGTGTTTTATTGAAAGGTATTATGTTTCGGAAACTACAAAGTCTGATGAATCTATGTGTTGACGGATTGCTGCACGTGGAGGTTGTTGACTGAGGTCCAGTCTGAAGTGTTGTCTTCTTAGGTATATGATTATTATGATCCCTCCAATTGCAAACATGAGGGCGGCGTATGCTACTATTGTCTGGTGTAGTTTCATGTTGTTGAGTTGTAGTGGTAAGTCAGTGAACATTTGTTGATGTAGTTGCTGTTGAACTTCCGTAATATTTTTGATGTGGTCGACGTACCGTTTGAGATGGAGTTTGTGCAGTCGCGGTTCGTCTGGATAACCGATTTCACTGATGTTGACAATGGCTGTGTACGACGTGTGGACCGATGTTGAGTAGATTTGATGCCCTTGAATGAACGTTGACCTGTACTTTAGAGTGCACTCTGGACTTATCTTTATGAGTCCTGTGCCTTGTAATGTGAGCCGAGAATGTTCGTGTTCGCACACAGTGCTTACTTGAGTTGGGTATGGCATCGTATACATCCACTGGTTGCTGTGTGTCATTTGTCTCAGCGACGTGTTGTTGGTGAATGGAGCCATATTGCAACTGCTGCGAGTGATGTTATTGAGAAGCGAAATTTCACACAAACATTTATCTGCGTCTGCGTTGAACTTAGTTTGCATATTTGGGCAAAGGATTTCATCTTCTGTTAGCGGGGTACAGGCTGCCCATTGTTGTTCCGTTAGTGTATAGTACTCGTCTCTATGAGCGGTGATCGCGATTAAGTCACTGCATGGCTCAATGACGACCACTGTGTTGTTGATCGGTGCTGGGATTGGATGCAGCTTTAGAAGTTCCAACGCCTCTGGGTCACATAACGGTATTGTTATGTAGAAAATGACATGGTTGTCCGTGATTCCTCCTTTCACTTTCATTACCTTGTAAAGCTGAAGAAGGTTATCTTGACTGACAGGGAGTTGTAGTGCTGGTGGTAGATGGTTCCTCACTTGTATGAGTTCTGATTGCAGTTGTGGCGGAGATAACAACAGCGGGCTGATTTTCCCATGATGTGAATCGGACAGTGCTGTGACTAGTGCCGTTTGTATGCGATGCAACCTTGCTGATATTGACGAGAGCTGAGCGGATAGTGACACAAAACTTTGAACCAGTTTGAGTTGGTAACCTTCTTGTTCGTTTTGGTGTAGTCTGGACTCAATGTGGTTTATCTGGTCATTGATGTTGTTGAAGTTCTCATGAAGCTGTTGTTCATTTTGCTTGAAGATATAGAGGGTTGAGTCAATGATTGACGTTTGGTTCTTCAAAAGCTGTTTAATGTGAGTTTGGTCTTCCTTGATCAAGGTGATAGTGTTTGACATTTGCTCTGCGTAAGTAGAGTCTAGAACTCCGAACAGTGAGTTGGCAATGTTCCCAATAACGTTTACAGCGCCACGTTTGGTTCTTCTGCGTTTTAGAAGAAGGTTTCCATCCTTGAGGTCTGAGAAGCCGAGCTCAAAGGTATGCAGAACGCTTTGACATGGGTTCCGTTGGGAAATTAATGTGCACAAGTGCTGGAGTGCTGAGGTACCATTAGTAAATGCGTCCATCTCTCGCCAGTATGGTTGGAGCTCGTAATACGTTATAAGTCTCCATTCAGACCTTGAAATGCGTGTGGTGCCAATTCCTTCAACATGAAAGCCGATGTTTGGTTCGAACTTTGTTACACTGATTTTATTTGCACAAACTAAAGGAAGTGCAACCAGTGCCACGAGCATTGTCATCATGAGGCTGGAGTTCGATGTCCTTCGTCTTTTCTTGTTTGGTTGGTCGTCTGGTGGTGACTGTGATGGTTGGGCATCCTCATCCTCATTGATTGGGCTTGTCGATACTTGCATGCTTGGTTGGCCCGCACACGGTTCATCTTCGTTGAGTCTTGGAAGCGGAGCGAGATAGTGAATGGCTCTCTTAAGAACGCCAGAAGCTGTTTTCACGTCTGCGACTCTTATAACATTGTCGTTTCCTCTGTACGTTTTGATTATACGACCTAGAGGCCATTTCATGACCGGGACGTTATCTTCTTTTATGATGACGATGGCTCCTGGTTCGATGTTCTTTGATTGTTTTTGCCATTTGTTGCGATGTTGCAATTCGTGGAGGTAATCTCGGGACCATCGGTTCCAAAAATCGTGCTTAAGCCGAGAGACCAGCTTCCATCTGGTTGCCTGACTTAAGGTTGGAGTCGTTGCTTGTGAGTCCACTTGAGCCGTGAGAGGTTCTCCAATCAGAAAATGGCCTGGAGTGAGTGCCCCAATGTCGTTTGGATCATTTGACATTGGTGAGATGGGCCTCGAGTTGAGTACCGCTTCAATTTCGACTACCAACGTCTCGAGCTCTTCGTATGTAAGAGATGCATTTGCCATGCTCCTTACCAGAAGATGTTTTGCAGATTTGACAGCTGCTTCCCAGAGACCACCGAAGTGTGGCGCTCTTGGTGGGATGAAGTTGAATTGGATGCCCTTGGTGTTGCATGCGCTTGTAATGGCTTCCTGGGCATTAGGTGAGTGGATGATAGTTGCTAATTCAGGGAGTTTGTTCCTTGCTCCTACAAAGTTGGTTGCGTTGTCGCAGTATAACTTTTGGCAGTGTCCACGCCGGCCGATGAATCTTTTGAGAGCGCCGATGAATGCCTCGGTAGTTAGATCACTCACGAGTTCCAGATGTACCGCTTTTGTTGCGAAGCAGCAGAACACCGCGATGTAGGCCTTGTGTGGTCTTTTCCCGCGTAGCTTGTAATGTACTGTTATCGGGCCACAGTAGTCAACTCCCGTGTTAATGAATGGTCTCGCTGGGGTCACACGTGTAGGTGGCAAGTTTCCCATGACCTGGTTTAATAGTGCTGGTTTGGCTCTGGTACAGGTTATACAGCGGTGAACTGTCGCTCGAGCCGTGATCTTCCCTTTTAGTGGCCAGAAGCGCTGTCGCATGATTCCCAGCAACGTTTGAGCGCCGCAATGTTTGTTTTCAATATGTATCATTTCAAATATTAATTTTGAAATTGGGTCGTTATATGGAAGTAGAAGTTGGTGCTTCGAATCAAATGACAATGACGAAGTTTCCAGACGACTACCGACGCGCATGAGACCAAAGTCGTCCAAAAATGGTGAGAGGTTGCGTAGGGTATTGGTTCCTTGCAGTTCGTGGTACTTCTCCAGCTGCTGGATTTCTTCGCTAAAGTCTGATCTTTGCACCTGTTTGATGATAGCTTTCAAGGCAGCATCTAGCTCGATTGTTGTAAGAGGTCCTTGGACCTGTCGGACGTTCCTGTTGCACCTGCTCCCGGCAATGAATCGTAATATGTATGCCATGACTCGTTGTAGGCGGCTGAACGAGTTGTCGTGCTTGATTTCGTACACGACGTCAGCTTGTGTAACGGAGGTGACGAGGGCTTCAGGTGCTTTTCTTTTTCTCTCAAGGTTTGTTGGAATTGCGAGATGTGGATTGTATGTGACTGGCCACATTGCTTCTGTTCCATGTAAAAACAGGGGACCACAGAACCACAGCGTGCATTCTTTAAGGGCTGCTGGTGAACTCCCGCGAGATAGTATGTCAGCAGGATTACACTTTGAGCTAACGTGACGCCATTGATTTGCTTGGGTCATGTCCTGTATGATTCCAACCCGATTGGCCACAAATGTGTTGAATGCTGTGGACGATGAGTTTATCCAGGCCAACACGATTTCTGAGTCAGTCCAAAACCAAATTGGACATGTTAATTGAAGATCGGTTTTGATCCTTGTCGCTAACTGGGCGCCAAGAACTGCTGCGCATAACTCCAATCGAGGTATGGTTTGTTTCTTGAGCGGAGCCACTCGAGATTTTGCACAGAGCAGACGTGTCATGATAGTTTCGTCTTTAAATGTTGCTCGGATGTAAGCTGCTGCGCCGTATGCCTTCTCTGATGCATCTGTGAAGATATGTAGTTGCATTGAGTCGGGCATCTTCCCTTTGGAGATATGTCTTGATACCCTCAGGGTTTTTAGCGTATTTAAGTCTGTTCGGAATGTTGTCCATTTGGTATGTAGAGACTCTGGTAACGACTGGTCCCAGTCGAATTTTAACTCCCACAACTCTTGGATGAAGATTTTGGCTGTTACTATTACCGGGGACAGTATTCCCAAGGGATCGAACAGCTTAGCAAGATCTGATGTGACCGTGCGCTTGGTGATTCGTCTGACAGTGTCAATGTTGACCTTTACACAAAAAGTGTCATCTTTTGGCAGCCATGTGAGTCCCAGTGTTTTGATGGAGTCAGCCTTTGAACTCTCGAAGTCTAAGTTTACTTCTTGATCTCCCTGAGGAATGTCGTTCAGCAGTTTTGGGTTATTAGCACACCACTTGCGCAAGTTGAACCCATTTTCCTTCATAACTCTTATGAGTTGTTGCTGCAGATGTATTGCTGTCACTAGGTTGTCGGCACCACCCAGGCCGTCATCGACGTAAAAATTCTCTTGAAGAAATTGCGCGGCGAGCGGGTAGCGTATTGCGTTCTCTGTGGCTACCCGTTGCAGGCATTTCGTTGCCAAATATGGAGCGGCTCTTGTCCCATATGTGACCGTGTTCAGTTGATAATAGGTTATCGGCTTTGTCGTATCCTTTCTCCAAAATATTAGCTGAAACCGCCGGTCTTCAGGTGAAATTAGGATCTGTCTGTACATTTTTTCGACATCAGTCGTAAATACATATCTCGGTAGCCTGAACCGTAGTAATATCGTAAACAGTTCACTTTGTACAGTCGGTCCTGTGTACATCAGATCATTCAGTGAGTGCGATGTTGAAGTCTTCGCTGATGCGTCGAACACCACCCGTAGCTTTGTGGTTGAGCTCTCAGGACGTTGTACGCAATGATGCGGGATGAAATAGTTCGGCGAGCGAATGGCGTCTGCCGATATTTTTGTCATATGTTCAAGGTCTTCATACTCTTCCATGAACTTGACGTATTGTGCTTTTAGTTCTGGATTTTTTTTCTAATCGACGCTCCAGGGAGAAGAACCTGTTGATTGCAATCCCGTGGGAGTCCCCTAATGCATCTGGAGCTTGATGGAAGGGTATTCGGACCATAAACCGATTGTGCTGGTCCTTGATAGTGTGTTGATCGAAATGACTTTCGCACTGTTTCTCCTCGATTGAAAGGGGCTTGGTTGTTGTTTTGATTTCCTCTAACTCCCAAAGTCGGGAGATTGAGGCATCAAGAGACTCGTCGGTGGTGCAGATTCCACAATAAATAATAAATAATTTTTCCTGACACGATCCATCCAAACACAGTGTTCTGCATTGTTGGTAGCTGATTGCCTATTTTTATTTGGCCAATTGACAGCAGGTCGTGGTAGTGTTCTGCGCCCAGTAAAATGTCGATCTTGTCTGGACGGTTGAAAGCTGGGTCGGCCAGTGTTAGGTTCTTTGGAAGTGACCAGCTTTCGATGTTGATGAACTGCGATGGCTGTGGAGACAAGATCCGTGGTAGCACAAACGCTTCAACTCGAGATGAGTAATTGTTGATGCGTGATTTCAGGGCCACATTCACCCGATATTTTGTTTTGGTGTTGGTGGCGCCTATCCCGTTGATGTTTATTTTTGAATTCTACATGGATATGCCCAGTCGTCTTACCAAGCGTTCCGTTATGAAGTTCACCTGTGAACCCGAGTCAAGCAGAGCCCGACATTCAACTTCAGTATCGTTTGTTTTTATTGTAACTACTGCTGTGCTTAGTAGAACGTAGGAACTGATTTGCTGTTCGTTTGCAGCCGCTAATGACGTGACGTCTTGGTTGTCTGGTGGCTGAGTATCTGCAACGGCTGACGTCGTAGCAGCTGATGACGGCGTACTAGTGACCTTTCCGATTGTGGATTCTTGCTTCTGCTCTAGATGTAGCAACGTATTATGTTTTTTGTTGCATTTCAGGCAGCTGCGTGATGTGCATTGTTTCGACGAATGTCCCGACTTTAGACAGTTCACACATAACCGTTGTTTTTGCGTGAAGTTCAGCCGTTCGGGTGGTGTCATTTCTCGAAAGCCTTGACACTGGAATAAGGCATGCGTGCCATTTTTGCATATAATGCAGGTGGTATTTCCTTGATTTGTAGATGACGCTGCTGCATATGACTTAACTGCAGGTTTTCCCTTTTGCCCCATTGCTTCTATTGATTGAAACCTGGTCTCAAGGAATCGTAGAAATTGATCCAACCGTTGTAACTCCTTTGGGTTGGCTATCGACCTTTCATAATCGTTGTGAATGCTTCGATCTAGTTTTTTCAGCAGCAGGTGGAGTAGCATTGGACTCCAAGACGATGTGTCGACTCCCACGTTATTCAGTGCATGTACGCATTCTTGTGTGACGTCATGCATCTGCTTAATAGACTCGGCTGAGGATCCGCATGGTGGCTGATCAATGAGTTGCTGGACAAGCGACGCGACCAGTACTCGTTTGTTGTTGTACCGATCTTGAAGTGATTTCCACGCAGTGTCATAGTTTTCGGCTGTAGCCGAAAGGTGACTGATGAGATTTTCAGGTTCACCTGTGACATTAGACTTTAGATACCACATTTTTTGCACTGTGGGAATGCGCTGGTTGTGTACCAGTTGTGCAAACAGGTCGAAGAATGCTGGCCATTTGAGGTAATCCCCATCGAATTTTGGGATTGTTATTTTCGGTAGCGGCAAAACATTGGTTTGTGCAAATGCAACTCCTTCTGTTGTGGACGATGGTGGTGTTTTGAAGTTCTGTACCACCATGCTCTCCAAAGTAGTGTAGGACTCCATATCGTATCCTACTCCCTCTGGATCGCTGCTGTTTTCCCATATTGAGAAATGCAGTTCTTGTATCTGATCCCACAGTTTTTCCTTCAGTTTCATGTTTGATGCTGTCGGATCAGTGGAGAGTACCCGCTTTAGAGACGCTATCATTACGTTTTGTCTTCTAATTGCTGATGTAGTTGCTGCTACCCCAGCAGTCTGCGAGGTTGGCGGTGGGTTTTCAATCACCTTCTGTTGTACTGTTGCTTGCGGCGCGCCAGTGGGTGCTTGCAACATTGCTGCTTCAAAGATTTCTTTGTACTTCTCGGTGACTGTAGCTATTTTTTCGTAAAAGCCGCTGGTGAAGTACTCGTGGTCCTTTGCTGGCATCTCAAGACAACGTATCCTGGTGTCATTAGTCTCGAATTCCGACCAAGCAACATCCAGCCTCATCAGGCGTTCCTTATAGTACTCATGACTTTTCCTGGAGGCGGGATCCTTTTTGAAATTCCTGACGATTGATTCTATCACATCTCCCGCCTGGCGTTGTAGTTTGGTCAATGCTTCCAATGCCTCCATGTTTCCTTTTTCTTCTGCCATTGAGCTTAGTGGCGTTGTTTCAGCCTTTCAAAAGGGAATTGGATATGACCTTTGAATATGGTTATGTTACGTGTGGTGTCCTGCTTGTAGGACTGTAAATTTCAAACTTCAATGTTTTGAGCTTGATGAATGGACTGAATGATGTCCTGGCTTGTGGAACTGTTGTCCTGGGTAATGGTGCAGAATCGTACCGGTGTATCCTGTTGTGTTGCTCGATGTCCCGACGTGTGAACTGACGAGTGGACAGATATCCTGTTGTGTTGATCGATGTCCAGATATATGGACTGTCGAGTGGCCAGCTGTCCTGTAATGTTGCTCGATGTCCTAATGTGTGGACTGTCGAGTGGACAAATGTCCTGTTGTGTAGCTCGATGTCCCAATGTGTGGACTGTCGAGTGGACAGATGTCCTGTTGTTGGTTTGCCAATATGAAGCAAACCCAAAACCAATACTTTGATCCTGTCGCAGGATCAAAATCTTGAGCGTTGCGTGTTTTGTTCTAGGGGTCACCAAATGTTTATTGTTGGACTGTTTTGTCCTTCAATAGATTTGTTTTTGTTGTGTTCTTATCAAGGCAGTATCACCAAGATAAGTTTTGTTCTGACTCAAGCACTTGAACTTGGTTAGAAACGGAGAGTGAAAAGAAGCGTACACAATGAGGGTTTGTGAGATTCTAATAATTCTTTATTGATAAGTTTGTTCTTAAATACTAAATTATTGCTAAGTTGGATTTTATGATACATTGTTTTTCTTATTCTACATTTTCCCTCTCGAGTGTTCTCTTTAAAAATTGAGTCACTGCTTAGAAGTGTAAGTATGTAAATTACCGTTTTGTCTATTTAATACATTTGGGTCATTTAAATGGAATTAAACATTGAGTTTAGAATTAACGAAAGTGTGCTACAGTAATGTAGCATCATTGATATTTGAATTTCCAATGAACAAAGAAACATTGCCACAACAATGTTGCAACACTGGTGTGCACTTAAAATCAAGTAGGTCGTTAAACTCGTAGCAGCAGAGTTAACGTCTAAATGTTTTTGTGTGTGACTGTGTCAACCTAAATAATTTGTGTTTGATTTGTTAATTTGTATAGTGTATTGACACATTCTTTGGCGTAGTGGAGATTGTTACAATTAAAGTAATGACCTACAATTGTTTTTTATGGATTAACAAATCCCAAATGCAATTGAGTCAGCATAACGATTCCGATTGATTTCTGAGTGTCATATTTTCAATTCTTGTGATTAAGTGGCGTTGTGTGTGGTATGCCAGTGTGTTACGATAAATGAACGACACACACACATGGGTATTCAGTATGGCAAAGTTAAAAAGAGAATAATAATAGTTCTGAACTGTGAATGTTTGAACAATCACCAACACCACCATGAACATTATTAGCACCGCCAGAGAAAGCATTACACGCATTATCTTCGACGCGAGCACTAGCAGAATTCATATCAGCAATGGATGTAACTTGAGTATTTGCAGAAACATTCTCTTTATGCGTAACACGTATATGAGAAACAGTATTGGGCACCATCATACTCTCAAAACCAGTGTTTGATAGACGCAAACTTCGATGAGCATCCAATTTTCTATCATTGCCATTTACATTAGAAGCAATATATTTCTTCATCATTGATTTCAGCCCCTGTACTTCATACGTAAGAAGACTGACTTTTTTTTATCAGATCACAAGTGGTTTGCAAACAATTGTCACAATTTAAAACAATATTCTCAAACACCAATAAGGCATTGAGCGCATTCTTATCCACTTTGGCACAAGATATGTGAAATTTACGAAGGCAGATTTTACAAATAATTTCACTGCCTTGTTGAATGTCAGAGAAACATTGAGAGCAAATTACTTTTTGCGACAAACTCATTGTAAACAACCTTACTACTCAACACCAGATACGCGACTGAGGTATAACATAGGATGTCGATATCTTATTATTTCCAAAACTTTTTTTTATGGCAAATTGACGATCATTACTTCAAAAATTGTACGTGTGGGAACAAACTTATAACGGTGATGTAATAACAAATAATTTTCAAATGGCATTGAGGGACTTTTGGTAATTGGTTCTTCAGTATAACATCATGTAGGCAATTTTAGGTTCACCAACAACATGAAAATGCCTTGCATATTTGTAGATTTACCCAATGCAAAAAGGGCAATGTACAGAATTTATTGTAGGTGAATTAGATTCATTTGAATGTGCAATCTTTCCAAATGTTTACCCCATTTTTTCATATTTAAAGAAACAAATTTTGTTTTTGTTTTCAATTAAAGAATTATTTACTGCATACTCAGTTGTTGTACAATAATAAAATTTAAATAAATGGTAGTATTATAATTTAGAATAATGTAGGGGCTTTTTGTCACTGCCGAAGACTCCAGTCACGTTCCCTGTGAAGAAATTTATTTATCATTAGATAAAAGCATCAAACATTTTGCTATTGACTTTGCTCACAAAGGACATATATTTCTATTCTTTAAGTGGCTAAAATACTATCGACACTTTTCCGTTGATCAATATACATATAAGAAGACACAAGCGACACAACACACTATTCTATTTACAAAAGTTCTACAACACATACTTTTGGCCAATAGAAATGTATTCTATATTAAAACACTTGCAGAATACATTTTTACTTACATTGCTTTAAGAAATTGTAAAATCACACACCTTTTGTAAGAAATTGAATACAAATTTTGCAAAATTCCTTTTTGGTTTTTTTTACAAATTAATGGTTACACACATAAAAAGCGACACAGTAGTAATACAAATTCTTAGATGTTTATACCCGTCTCTCTCTAACACACGTTGTATACTTAGAATGCTGCTGTCCCGTCACAGTCCCCGACATTCAAATAAGAAACAGAGAATTTGCCAACATTCATATGCAAATTCAGCATTGTTGTTGGTAGTGTGAGTTGCACTTTGATTTAAGGTGGGTACTATGTTGACTTTCCACGGTGAAAATCCATATAAAAAATGGTCGTAAAAATTGTAGCGACATTTTTCCACCAGACGGTACTATGTTCTTTTTTTACGAGAAAAACTTTTTGTTTTTTACAACACTGGTTTGCAAGCAGATTTCTTAGAAAAAAATTACGGGAAAAAAGAAAGTGTAATAATTAAAATACAATTTGGAATTCTTTTCGGTTGAGCTATCTTGAGCGTCAAAACCTTTCTGTGTCTTTATTGAATATTTTGGTTCTTTTTATATTAAATCTAAATACAATAGTATCTTACATTAATATTCCCATTCCTATATAATTTATATGGAGTTGTCGCGGCAGACCAACGAATATCATATGCGTATCCCTCAGCAGAGGGAACGCTCGCTGCTCATGGCCTATCATGCCGTATACATTGTCGTATGTATGCGACGTTCTTGGAGTTATGAACGGTCGCTGTCAGCAGAGACGATCGCCGTTCTGTGGCTATGCAACATTGTATGTGTCGCTGTGTGTATGCAGTAGAACATACTCAAAGCCATGGACGGTCGCCGTCATGTCTGCGTGTGCCATGCTGACGAATCAGTTTCACTGGCGTGAGAACTGTTCTTTACCTTGCGTACAGAGCAATGTGTATCGTTTAGAGTATTAAACGGCGCTTGTTATGTGGAGTGTGTTTGTCTGTTCGACTTTTGGTTATTTGGACACTTTGGGAAGTGCCAATGAAATGTAAGCTAATACCTCTTTTGGTATTTCTTTAATATGTATTTCTGTTGGTTATGTTGGCTTTAGTTTGTACTCTATAGTCGTTGGTTGCGTTGACTGTGTATGTATGCTACACCTCCATTTTTCAGAAGAATGATCATATAACGTGAGTTTTATGGACATTCTTTTACAATGTTATTAATTTCATGTTCATTAAATGTATTATATAGTACTTATTATTTAGTTATTTCTTATGTAATTAGAATGACTTATTATTGTATAAGTTCATTATCATTCGTTCCTTATTATTAGTATTATTAGTATTATTAACCATGGTCTTCATTGTCATTATTATTTTATTGCTCATAAATTTTAATTCTATTCTTATGAACTATTTGTTCTTTTTTAGTTTTGGGATCTATGATGTTTACATTTTCTCTTAATAGTAGATTTTTAATTTTAAATGGACCGATATATTTTTTATCTAGTTTATGTCCTGATTCATTTCTTAACAATACTAAATCTCCTATATTGAAATTATAATCTACAATGTTCTTATCATAATATTCTTTTTGTTTTTCCTTATGCTTATTTAATAGTATCTGAGATCTCCTAAGCGCTATTTCTAATCTATATTTGGCCTCGTTGGCGTAATTGTCTACATTATAGAGTGGAGTTATTTGATCCACTTCATTCATTTGTACCATTTTATGTGGTATTCTCGAAACTACTAATTCATACGGACAGTAATTATGTACTGTTGATGGTGTTGTATTGAAACAATACGTGAAGTACTTAAGCCATTCATCCCAGTCATCTTTATTCACTGATATGTAGGATCGTACGTATGCATTGAAAGTTCTATGGCTTCTTTCAATTGTACCTAGCGTCTGGTGATGGTGTGCCGTTGAAGTTAGTTTCTCGATTTTCAATAGTGCGCATAATTCATTTAATATGGCGTTTTTGTATTCAGTTCCCATGTCCGTAATGAACGTCTTCATTGGACCATATATAAGAATGAAATTTTCAAAAATTGCCTTAGCGATTGTTTGCGCGGTTTTGTCCCGTATGGGTATTGTGACTAAATACTTAGTCAGGTCACATATCATTGTTATGGCGTATTCATTTCCGTAAATTGATTTAGGAAATGGACCAATGGTATCGACAAATACCGTATCAAAAGCTCCCGCCGGCGTAGGAGTTATTACTAATGGACCTTTCAAATGTTTGTTGGTTTTGGTTGTCTGACACGTGTGGCACATTTTGACATATCTAGTTATGTCTTCTATCATGTTTCGCCAAAAATAATACCGTTTTACTTTCTGTATTGTCCTGAAAGTTCCACAGTGACCACCTTCAATGGGGTCATCATGATATTTTATCATTATGTTCTGAATAGCTATAGCATCTTTGCAATCAATGTGGGTCACCTTATTTAGTAGCGCTACTTTAATATGAATTAATTTCCTATTGCCCATATCTTTGAATTCATTAATCGAGATAAATTCGAAAATTTTCTCACTAGGTGCCACTTGTAATTTGTCAATGCTGTGTTTACAGGCTACTTCTTCGAGCCTCGGGAAGAACTGTCCTAAGTCAAGTTTCCCATTATTAAACAAGTCATTGATTTGTATATATGCTATTATAGATTTTCCACGTTTGATGTAACATCTTGCGGGAAAAATCTTTAATTTATAATATTTCCTGACGTCAGTGTTATTTAAAGGAACATATATACTGGGCTTTTTAATTTTATTTGATTTATGCTGCTCATTCAAAGTATTACTTTTATCCGTATTCGTATTATTTCGTGTCATGGATCTTGTCGTTATCGTCAATATTTGTGTTGCTGTTATATTCATGTCCTTGAGATCATGTATTGTTATTCGCGATAGCGCGTCTGCAACGTAATTATCTTTTCCCCTAAGATATTCTACTGTAAAGTCATATTCCTCTAGGTCAAGCCTCATTCTCGTCAGTTTTGAACTTGGGTTCCTCATTGAAAATAGATATGATAGTGGTCTGTGATCCGTACGGACGAGGAATTGTCTTCCGTATATGTATGGTCTAAAGTGTGTTATAGCCCAATGGATTGCTGTTAATTCTTGTTCGATGGTTGATTTATTGCTTTCACCTTTAGTAAAGGTTTTGGAAGCATAGGCGACTGGTAAATGTTTTCCTTCATGTTCCTGAGTCAAAACTGCGCCGCAAGCGTGTTTGCTTGCGTCCGTAATTATGCAAAACTGCTTTTCGAAATCCGGGTATTGCAGTAATGTTGGACTCATTAATGCCTTTTTTAAGTGATTAAATGCTATGTCGCAATCTTTAGTCCATTCGAACTGAACACCTTTTTTAGACAGTCTTGTAAGATGCCGAGAATATTCTGAGAAGTTTTTAATAAATCTTCGATAGTAATTGCAGAAGGCTACGAATCTTCTCGCGCCATCTGCATCAGTGGGTTTTGGGTAATTTTCAATTACTGAGTATTTACTATCATCGGGTAGTATTCCCTTATCTGTACATTTGTGTCCTAGGTATGTTACTTCTGTCATAAAAAATGAACATTTTTCAGGGTGTAACTTGAGATTGGTTTTTCGACATAGTTCAAAAACATTTGTAAGATTTGAAAGCATGTGTTTTTCGGAACATCCTAATACGACCAGGTCGTCCATGTATAGGAAAGCTTGTTCTGGTTTCAAACCACTGAAAGCCAATGTCATCATTCTTTGGAATGAATTTGGTGCTATTTTTAGTCCATAAGGAAGTCTAGTGAATCTGTATGACCCATTATTAGTCGAAAATGACGTAAGGTCTCTAGATTTCTCTTCCAACTGGATTTGATGGAATCCAGACATTAAATCTAAACATGAGAAATATTTAGCCCTACCAAGTTGGTCTAGAATAT
Organism: Phaonia tiefii; assembly: GCA_963931995.1. NCBI lineage: Eukaryota > Metazoa > Arthropoda > Insecta > Diptera > Muscidae > Phaonia > Phaonia tiefii. The sequence continues at coordinate 211,020,515 of OZ008371.1, forward strand.
CGTCTATTCGTGGTAAAGGGAATTTGTCCGCTACTAGCTTTTTGTTAATCTGTCTATAATCTATTACAAGTCTCCATCTCTTTTCCGTAGAACCAGGGAGAGACTTTTTGGGAACCAACAAGATTGGACTGTTATATTCGGAATGCGATGGTTCGACTATTCCATCGTCTATTAGTTTCTTTACGTGTTTGTGAATTTCCTCCTTATGTGTATGTGGTACACGGTAGTTCTTAATGTATACCGGTTGTTTGTCCTTAACCCTTAACTTTTGTTTATAGAAATTATTTGTGGTTATTGTTTCCGTTTCTAAACCAAAGACATCACTGAATTCAGAACAAAGATCTTTTAAAACATTTTCGAACTGTTTTGGAAAATTTTTCTCTAATATTTGCAAAATTTGTGTCTTTCTTTGTTTTTCATTTGAATTGTTTGTAATAATATCGTAATCATTAATGTCTTCAGTTGTGATTTGTGATTCTTTTATTGTAACTATTTTATCGTTTGTATTTAAAATGCGAATATATGCATTGTTTGCCTTTACCAAGGTGCTAGCTATAAAAATACCTGGTTGAATTTCTTGGTGAGGTACCAATATGTCTTGATTTGTGGCAACTAGCCTAATATGGCGTATCACCTCAGATCTTGCTGGCAGTGTTAAGCTTTCATTGCATGTATTCGTAATTTGTATTTCTATCTGTTGTGTGAAATTTGGTGGTCGTAGGATAAGGTAATCAAAATCATCATTAAAGTCTAAAATACAATTGTATTTTCTTATAAAATCCATACCGATGATTCCGTCGCATGGTATTGGGAAATCATCGTTCACAACGTGAAAAGTATGGGGAATTAAAAAGTTTTTGTATCTTAGATCAAAATTTGTTGTTCCTATTGATTTTATTTTACCATGTCCTATACCACTTAATGTTGATATTCTATTCGTGTTTATTTCATCTTGTGTAAAGTGAGTAAGTTTTATTAATGAAATATCTGCTCCTGTGTCTACTAATAATGTTATTTTTTTGTTATGGTGTTCTATTTTGACGTTAACAAAAATACTCATATTAAGGCTAAGGTTATACACTTTTCTGTTCTCTGGTTTGATCTTAGGGGAATTTTCTAGTTTTCCGAGTTGTCTTGGGCTGTGTTAGTTACTCTAACGTTACTATTTCGACCATTGTGGTTTTGTCCGTTATTATTATCATTGTGGTTGTTTCCACGTCTGTTTCCACGGTAGTTAGAATTGTCATGTCTGTATCTATTGATGTTATTGCGATTGTTGCCATTGCCATTTCTTCCTCTATATCCACCTCTACCATGTGGTCTTCCTCTGTTCCCACGGTAGTTTCTGTTTGACCTGTTTCCGAAGTATAGGATAGTATTTTGTTGTCCAGTAGCGTCTGTGCAGCTACTAACAAATTTTCCTATAGCTTCGTTCATATTGTCAAACTGACCTGCTTCCATGATGAGTTTAACTCTTTCAATGGTGCAATTTTTGGTCATTGCCTTCACCGCGACTTGGGTGGTATATTTTTGTGCCAATGTGCGTGACAAACCATCGGAGATGTATGCACCTTCCAATGATTTTGTCAATTTGTCCAGCTCATCACAATAAGAATTGGCAGACTTATTGTTCTGTCGGATGTTCAGTATTTTGGCTGATAGGACCTCAACTGATTCACCTTTCACAGAACTTGACAGTTTCGAAATTACGTCTTGTATGGTGGATTCATTTTCAAGTAGGTTTCTGGCGTTACCTGTTAATTTTGTCTTAATCAGGTTTATGGCTACCGCTTCGTGGGTGCCTTTTAGTGTATCCACTAAAGAAAGTGCATCTAAAAATGATCTTAAATTCTCAGGTTTCCCATCGAAATCAGGGATTAACCTTGTGGCCGTATTTAAAAATTCTATAACTGTTTGTGCCATATTGACTTCCGTTCCAATTGACTCAATTGGTTTCGTCCTAATTGTGGCTTCACTTTCAATATTATCATCACCTTCCGTATTATCTAGTGTTATGTCCAATTCCTCGTGAAGGTATAAAGGAATTGTTATTTCTATTCCTCTTCTCGAAGCTACATTTAGGAATTTTTCCCTTATATCTCCGTAAAAAGCGTCAGCTGCTGCCTTGTGAGCAGTGGTTAATCGATCGTAATAAACGTTGAATAATACCTGTATTTTCTTTAACGATTGTGTAAGAATTTTAAAATGTTTTGATACGGTTTCTTCCCTCGTATCTCTATCAATGTTCAGACACTTATATGACCTATCAAAGGTTTCCTTAATTAGTCGTGCCTTTTGCACTACTTCTGCCCAATGCATTTAGTATTATGACATTTAATCGGAGTTTGGGACATTATATATATAAGTCTACAGTGGGTAATTACATACAATTTTTATACATACAATTTTTATACATTCAATTTTGTTTATTATATTTTCTTTTTAAAAAAAAATTTTTTTTGTCTTTTGTCTCGAGCGAGTACATAAAAATTAAAAAAAAATTTTACATACAAATTATCCTACCAATTATACTTACAATTTTGTTTATTATATTCTCTTTTAAAATAATTTTCCCTATTTTGTCTCGAGCGAGTACTCGCTTATAGACCCTAGGTATGCGCTTGGAATCGCATACGAAAATACAAGGAAATTTTTCTATAATAATTTTTCTATATACTATATTCCCGTCTCAATTGGTCATCGCCGAATAGGGATCTTCCTTCTCTGGTCGTCGTTGCCCCTTCTCGAAATCCTCGATTGTTCTCGATTGTTGTACCTTCCTTCATTCTACTGTTGTTTTTCTCCTCTTGCTGTGGCCTCTCTCATATGGCTGGGCCAACTGTCTTTTGGCCAGACAGTATCTTCATTCTCGCCGCTGACGGATTTTTGGCTATCACGTCAGAAAAATGTTTCTTTAATCCTGGTGCATTTTGGTGCACTTCAGGATTTAACAGCGGCTAAAACGCTATGTTATTTGGACAAAATGATCCAACTCCAGCTCCTTTTTTTTTATTTTTGGAGTTCCTGGAGATCCCTGAGCTTTTGGAGCTGTGGGATTGTTTCTGAGCCTTTTTAGCTCCCGATTTTTCCTCCGTGCTTTTTTATATTTGAAGCACTGGCAGGATCGCCATGTAATAATTAAAATACAATTTGGAATTCTTTTCGGTTGAGCTATCTTGAGCGTCAAAACCTTTCTGTGTCTTTATTGAATATTTTGGTTCTTTTTATATTAAATCTAAATACAATAGTATCTTACATTAATATTCCCATTCCTATATAATTTATATGGAGTTGTCGCGGCAGACCAACGAATATCATATGCGTATCCCTCAGCAGAGGGAACGCTCGCTGCTCATGGCCTATCATGCCGTATACATTGTCGTATGTATGCGACGTTCTTGGAGTTATGAACGGTCGCTGTCAGCAGAGACGATCGCCGTTCTGTGGCTATGCAACATTGTATGTGTCGCTGTGTGTATGCAGTAGAACATACTCAAAGCCATGGACGGTCGCCGTCATGTCTGCGTGTGCCATGCTGACGAATCAGTTTCACTGGCGTGAGAACTGTTCTTTACCTTGCGTACAGAGCAATGTGTATCGTTTAGAGTATTAAACGGCGCTTGTTATGTGGAGTGTGTTTGTCTGTTCGACTTTTGGTTATTTGGACACTTTGGGAAGTGCCAATGAAATGTAAGCTAATACCTCTTTTGGTATTTCTTTAATATGTATTTCTGTTGGTTATGTTGGCTTTAGTTTGTACTCTATAGTCGTTGGTTGCGTTGACTGTGTATGTATGCTACAAAAGTGTGTAATATTTAAAATATTTAAGTTTTATATATTTAAGTTTATTATACAAAACTCTATTTGTTTCAGGAAAGATGACTGGCGAAGGTTTGGATAAGATTATGGATGCGGTCACCTTTTATGTCAACCACTCTTACATGAAGACACCAAAAATTGCCCAAAAAAAGTGCAAATCGATCCATACCGTGAAGTTTCACTATGTTCAAAATGTGGAGTAGAACACGGACCATATTGTATGGAATTATCTTGGTTTACTTTACTTGGTAAACTTGTTGGCAATGGTAACATTCAACAGATGCCGTTAAATTTCACAAGACATTGACAAGGAATTCAAAATCTCTAACATCGGTGGGCATTGGACCTGTCTCATAGACCACATCATTATAGTCATCATCTCAGTCATCCCTAAACTAAGGTCAATCAGCACAACTGCAGCAACAGCAATTTGTTGCTGGCTTTATTGGCTTTATCTCAATCCCAGGAAGCGACAAATACAATTCAGCCACAACATCAGATGCCACCAGTGCTGTCTTCCATGCGTCACCATCATCATCATCAATAACTTGCTGCTTTAAAACCACAACCACCGCCATGACAGCAGTAATTTCAAACTACATTACGTTAATAATTAGAATAATGGTGAATAACTTCTGCCAAAGTATGTGTTAAGTTGTATCATACATAGTATAGAGTAACTTCCGATATTGTGGAATATGCTGGTAAAGTTTGACAGCTTACTAGAAAATACTAACATAAGCTGCTCAGCTATCAATAGACTCCAGTGGGCATGTAAGTGAAAACACAAGTATTCGACGTTTTTTCTGTGTGCATTCGAAGAATATATAAAGTATATAATTCAACATATTTAGGATGTTTGTACAATTTCCAATGAGATATTGTAAAGAATGAACTAAGTAATAATTTCATTCAGTAGATAAGTACGTTGAATACCTGAAATTAGTGGTTATAACACTATTGCACCTTACCGGCTCACTAATTTTGTTTGTTACTTTTATTTATTTCTTTGTTTAGAACTGTATTTACATGATTTCTTAAATGTTTTATTAAAAAGAGATGGTTTGGTGAAACCTTTCATCTGGTAAGCTAAAAGGACAAAAACAAATATTTAAAGTATTGCCAATATTTCAAAATACTGTGCAGTCATATAAAATAGGTATCAAATTGTCATCATAGATACTGTGGTATAGAATTTCACATTACCCGCATGAGGCGTTCCACATTACTCTCCAATTTTCAAAATGATGAAGTTACTCTTCCTCAATAATCTTGATTTTTAATTTTATTTATTTATTTGCTCAAAATTTTGTTTGCATGATTTCTTACATTATTTTTTTATTATAAAGAGATGGTTTAGTCAATCCTTCCATCTAATAAGATAGGAATAGATATTACATTCATCAAAGATAATTTTCTCCAATTTTCAAAATTATGGTTTTTAATGTACAGTAACTTTGGGCATTAGTGGAACCTTATTTTATATTTTGTCGCTCTACGAGAAAATACTGACAAAAATTGCATCTGATTGAATCTAATATGTTTGTTGATCGTTTGTTTAAGTGAATTTATTACAGAAAGTATATTTGGTTAATATTAAAAAACATTGGAGGACAATGTGGAACGCCCTAGGCGGGTAATGTAAATTTGTATGCCACATTATCTTTGATGACAATTTAATACTATTTTAACTGATTTTGTCCAGTACTTTTCAATATTGACACTTTTCAATACTTTAAATATTTATTTTTCTACCTTACTCTCTTTAAGCTACCATTTTATATAAATGGTTTCCCATTACATTCCATGAAGGGACCGGAGAGAACTTCTCACAATCACTGAGCTTGTGCGCTATCCAGTTTTCACTCACTGATAGGGACCTACAGTTTTACACCGATTCCGAACGGTATTTTGAGAAGCTTTTTCATGGCTATATACTCGATGGTGTCGCAGTCATTATGCGAGGTGACCGTCGCCGAAAGAAATTTAAGGTGGTCAGAGCAGGGTTCGAACCCAGGATCTCATGTACAAGAGCTGCGCACACTAACCATTGCACCACCGACGACCATTTTATATACATACATAGAAAAATGTACACTATTTTCACATAAAACATAATTAATGTAAGCTGCATGCACGTTGGTGTTTAAATAGTTTACAGTATTAATATAAAATCAAATAACTATTATATATAAATGTAGCTTTATATTCTGCAGTTCCTTTAGAATTGCAAATAAAACATTTAAATTTTTTTAAAAAAAAAATTGTAGTTCCACCTAGATCTGGGCCCCTACCATGTAATTCGATTCTATAAGAAAATAAAACGAAAACGGATTGTTGCCACCATGTATCTCGAATTCGAATGAACAATTCTCGATAATCGGATTTCTTACTCGACTTTCGAAGAAGTGGCAACTATGCAACTCGATTGTGAATGTCAAAAGTGCTCGTTTCTTCATATTTTTATTCGTTTGCAATTAAATTCGCGAAAGGGTACAGAAATGTAAGTTCCTTATATATTTGTTTCGATTTATAACATAAATTACAAATTAAATTGATTAAATTGAATCGACCAACAAAAGTACAAACACAAAACAGTGCCAATTCGAAACTATGATCAATTTTATGACGTTGCACCCTGATATGTCAAAGGGGTACTTAAAAACGCCGGAGGCAAAGGCAAAATCCCAAAGTTTATGGAAGCGCTTAGAAAATGATCTAAACATCTTAGGGCCACCAATACGTGACGTACCCGGCTGGAAGAAGGTATGTTAGGCAAACAAAATATTTTATAATCTTCTACAGATTAGTAATTTGTTTTACAGGTTGGGTGTGATCATAAAAACAATTTAAATGCGAAGTTGCGAAAAAATAAGCAAAATTTTTTCGGCACAGGTGGCGGTCCACCTAGATTGTGCATAATATCGCCGCTAGAAGAGAGGGCAATTGAACTCCTAAATATGCGAGAAGCAGTCGAAGGACTGCAAGTAACAAAATTCGGCGCAAAAAATCCCACGACTGCTGATCACCCGACAGAGCCATCAAACGTGGAAGACGAACTTCTTGTGGAAGCAATCAATGGTTCAATACCTGATCAGAACATTTCACCCACTACTCCGCCTCAATGCTCATCAGCGCTTCGATCGTCTACACCTAGCTCTCCGACCCGAAACCGTCGTGTTGTCAGCGAAAGACAGCTATTAAATATACAGGTAGATAACCAAATAGACTATCAACAGAACTCTATTAAAGTCCTGCGCAAAATAAACGACAATTTAAAATCTTTAGTAAGCCAGAGTCGGAAGAAATTGCAGCTTAAAGAAAAAAAGTACGATTTGGCAAAACATAAATTCGAACACAAACATAAAATGGACATCGAAAACCAACAATTGTAGCGCTCAAAGCTGGAACTGAAACGACAAATGTTCGAATTGCAGAGCTCATTAACTTAATGAAATGTTTATATACCATTGAATTGAAAGTTAATTTTTTATTTATTATTTAGAGTGAATAATATTGCGGTTACTGACCAGGCTTGGGTACTTTGTGGTGTCAACCGAGTTGGTATCCAAGCGGATTGGAGTGGACTGTATTGGTTAATGAGTTAGTTTCTAATCTCAAGTAATTTCTCAGTTGTGAGAAATTAGTAGAGATTGTTTAGCGGGGAAAATAAAGAGTAAATAAATTGAGATTAGAAACTTATATTTTATTTGCGGGTAGCGGGAAAAGGGCTGTGATGCTCACCTTGAGAATGTTACTGGACAAGTGTCTCTTTTCATATTTCATTACATCGAAATAACTTATTTCTAGCAGTTTTGTTTTACAATTCAGCACTTAATGATAGCAGTTCTTTTACCAATTATGTATGACATTGACATTTGGTACTAATTCACAATAGTTTAATCAACAGTTTATGGAAGTTATTTAATTAATTAATTAATTTAATTTATTCATTCAATAACCAAGCAGTAATGCCATATATGGTTAAATGTGCTACAACAATTGAGCTACTACATAATAAAATATTTATAACATTAACAATTTAGAACTTATACTTAGAAAAAATAAATTAAAACTCCCATATTTGAACTACTCCAAGATTTGACGCTAATTTAAAAATTATTTAAACAGTAATTTGGAAAATATATATATATTGCATTACAAATTTCAATAACAACTTAAATTTATACTTAGAACAAAAAATAAATTAAAAACTTCCATTTGTGTACTTCTCCAAGATTTGACGCTAATTTAAGTTATTTAAATTTTATTTGAAGTAAATAAAATAACGGAAAACTGCCATTTACGCACTACTCACAAATTATGCTACAATAGAGGAGCATAATAAACCCTAATCTAAAACTTGCACAAACAGCACAGGGAGGAATAATTAAAATTACAAATAACATTATTATTTTCTGAACAATCTCAATGGTGCAGTATTTCAGTATTACATTTAAAAAAGAAAAGAAAAATATTTAAATAAAACGTCAGCATTAATTAAAACGAAATATAACAAAACCCTTAACCAAATCAGAAGGAATGTGCTTTAAAAATTTAATGCTTCAGCATGTTGATACAATTGTCTGCGAAAAGTGTTTGACGATAAGCCAAATGTTTTAAGAGAACGTGGCAACGTATTGTATATACGAGCTACTCTCACATGAAATGATCGTGCCAATATAGAAGATAATTTAGGTATACTAAGTTGCGGATTTCTAGTTGACCTACAAAATTAATTTACTTTAAGATACTTTAGATAGTAATTCAAATGTATTCAAAGTATAACAATTCAATGTATTCAAGTATAATAATTCAATTGTATTCAAAGTATAACAATAATTCATAGTAAGCAACAATTCAAATGTATTAAGTATAAACGTAAGTTTAGACAAGAGTGAATTTTAAATTTAAGTCAACATTTAAGCATTTCGTAGCATTTAATAAACATTGATGAATTAGTTTAAACTGGTTTTTATTTGATTTCTGATCGCTTGAGCTATTCTTGATAATTCACTGTTAGTATCGTGATATTCTTCTGGTACAGCTTCATCTTCATGCCCGTCGTCAAAAGTATCTTCGCATTCTGGCAGATCAACATTATACTTAATACAAATGTTATGTAAAGCGCAACATACATTTAAAATTTGCGCTACCTTTGTTGGCGAGTAGTGGAGTTCTCTTGCTGCAAGCAGGCATCTAAATCGACCTTTTAGTACTCCGAACACTCTTTCAATAATCGACCTCGACTTAGAAAAACATTCATTGTAACGACTTTCTGGAGAATTTTCAGGTGTATTACGGTAGGGTGTAAGTATCCAAGGTTCTAATGGATATCCTGAGTCGCCTGAAATTATACGTACGTTAGTATACAACTACTTAACATGCACAGACATTGAACAGAAAATCACATTACTTACCTATTACCCATGAAGAATTGTCGCCACTTAAATAGTTATTTCTTAACAATTCTCTTTCGTCAGAAAGGGCCCATATGTGCGAGTTATGGGAAGCACCTCCAAAACATCCATTTACTGCCCTAATTACCATATTGTGGTCACAAATCTACTTTTAAAGTAAATACATATGTACATTATACATGTATGTATATTATTGGAAGTTTACAAAAAATATTTTACTTAGGAATGTAATACTTGCCACCATTGCATTGATGCTGTGTTTTAATTTTCTACTGAAAAATAGATGTTCATTTGTAGCTGGTCGCACCATCTGAATATGACTTCCATCCACCGCTCCGTTTACATACCTGGTATACTTAGCATAAAAATACCTTTTAGAACTTTGTTTCTCATATTCAGTCAAATTAAAATTTATGTGTCGTGGACACAACACTTGCTCAATGGCATCACAAACTTCGGCGATACAATTTGAGACTGTTTGCTGTGCCAGTCCAGCGAACCTATCTTGACCAATTTGGTGTTGGTATCCACCTTGTCCAAGAAACTTTAATGTTGTGGCCAACTTTATTTCTGGTGTTACTGCCGTCGATCGCATGGACTGGGGTAACACATCCTTTAAGCTTTCCAGTACGTAATTGAAAGCTTCCTTGGACAGTCTGAAATTCTTTACAAAGCTAAGACAACATTTTACCTTTTATTTGCAAAGCATATAAAATATAACCTTACCTCTTGTCCGACAAGGATGAGATCCGTATTCCATCTCGTAGAGCTCTCCGTTCATCGCGTTCGTTTGTAGTTTTAAACCACAACGCAACAGAATCCATCAATTGTTTGTGCACCTGAAAATCTTTTGCATTGCCAACTCAATAAAATTTTTATTCGAAAGTACTGCCATTGTGTGGCCACACTTTTTGTTCGATCCGTAAGTTTTACATGGTACCATTTCAAATTCGAATAGAAAATAACTTTCGAGTAGTTTTAGTCTTCGAATCGAGTTACATAGTAACCCCCCTGAACTAAAGGCACAATAACTACTTCAACCTCCTAAAGTGCGTGAACTAGTTTGAGTAAAGTGGAACCCCGCTTTATTTCGGAAACTAAATATTTGCTTACCAAAAAATATTAACATAAGTCGCTCAGCTATCAATATGGTCATACTGTTAGATTCTAGTTGGCCTGAAAGTAAAATAACGCAAGTACTCGACTTTGTTTTGTGTGCATTTGAAGTAATGTACAACTCAACATATGTATTTAGGATTTTTGTACTATTTTGAATAAGTTATTGTAAAGGGTGAACTAAGTAATAACTTCATTTAGTACATATGTTGATTTAATATACCTTATAATTTATAAGTTTTGTTGTGGATTACCCGCCCACTAAGTTTGCTTTTTTTTACTTTTTTTTTTTTACTTGCTTAAAATCATGTAAATACAATTTTAAGCAAATAACGCAAAATTAGTGAGCGGATAAGGTGGAGTAGTGCCACAATCACCAACTTGAGGTATATTATATATTTGCAAATAATCCACAACAAATCTTATAAAAATTATAAGACATACATATTAAATTAACGTATTTACTGAATGAAATTGACACCTAGTTCACCGTATGCAATATCGTATTGGAAATTGTAGAAAAATCATAAATATTTTGAACAATATAACACTTCAAATACACACGAATACATGTGTTTTTACTTTCAGGCTAACTGAAAAAGACGCTAAAAGACAGAGTTGTACAATAATATGTATTTAGTTTCCGAAATAAAGGGGATTTCCCGCATTTCCCGCATATTCTACAATTCCCGAAGTTACTCTACCTCATATTTTTCGAATATAACCAAACCTATTTATTGTTTGCAATACATTCACATCACCAATTGTTTGTAATACATTCACTTTACCATGAGACAGAATAGAAAATATAGCTTTATTATATAACTTGAAAACGTTTTTATTCATTTAAGTACTACACCATTTCCAATTGAAATTTGAAAGATATCAAATTATTTTTGAAAAATTCTATTAGAAATACATCAATTGCAATTTAAAAGACATCAATTGAAATTTAAAAGACATCAATTGAAATTTCAAATTCGTCACTTTAAATTTAAAAAATATTAACCCATTTTATGTATTAAATTTTTAAATTTTGGCCGTCGGTGGTGCAATGGTTAGTGTGCGCGGCACTTGTACATGAGATCCTGGGTTCGAACCCGGCTCTGACCACCTTTAAATTTTCTTTCGGCGGCGGTCACCTCGCATAATGACGGCGACACCATCGAGTATATAGCCATGAAAAATCTTCTCAAAATACCGTTCGGAATCGGTGTAAAACTGTAGGTCCCAATCAATGAGTGAAAACTGGAAAGCGCACAGCTCAGTGATTGTGAGAAGTTCTCCCCAGTCCCTTCATGGGATGTAATGGGAAACCATTTATTTATTTATTATTTTTAAATTTCAATTGCTGTCTTTTAAATTTCAATTTATGTATTTAAAATTTCATTTGAGTGTTTTAAATTTCAATTGATGTATTTTAAATTTCAGTTGATGTATTTTAAATTTCAATTGATGTATTTTAAATTCCAATTGATGTTTTTTAATTTCAATTGATGTATTTTAAATTTTAATTGAAGTGTTTCAAATTTCAAGTGATGTTTTTTAATTTCAATTGATATATTTCAAATTGCAAATAGAATTTTTAAATTTCAATTGATGTATTTCAAATTTAAAATAGAATTTTTAAAAATCAGCTGATTTTTTCAAATTTCAACTGGAAATGGTGTAGTTGAAAACCAAAATAAATAGTAGTGGTATTCATGCAAACAAGAAAACCTAGAACTTTTGCTCAGCGTAAGTTTGCCCCGAAGCATTTCATGAGGCACCAAATAAAGTTGCTCAGTGTATCTTTGCAGCAATTGTCAAAAAAGGCTGATAAAGTAAATAAACAAATTAAAATTAAAAGTATATGCTTTACCTATTCCATTATTTTATTTTTTTCACATAAATCAAAAACCCTTTCTTTTTTTCAATACCAAAATATTGACATTGAAATGTCAAAAGTTTTCACGTTTCTTTTCCAAGTTTGCTCAGCAAATTTTCCTCGAAAACTTTCCACTTTTGTGGAAGTCGCTTTGTATGGGAAATTTGTTTGTTTTGACGTTTGCTGTACAAGTTTACGATGTTTTCGAGTTTACGAGGTTCTTTCGAGCTTTCATGAAGACCACTAATATGTTTTTACAACATTGATGAAAACTATTTTATTATTTTGAACGCGAGCGAACCACAGACTTGCCATTCATGAACATGAACATCAGCAATTATTGATGTTTGTCGGTAAACCGTCCTTCTTGATGCCAAATACGAATGTAATGGAAGTTCGTAACATTATCATGTTTAATTTTTTTTTTTTGGTAATATTTTTTCAAATTCATCAGCCACATAAAAAGTTATCGACTAAGCTCATGCTCATAAATGACAGGTCTGTGTTTCGCTATAGATATTCAAACGAACATTGTTGAGAAAGTTATTAAACTTTTAAGTTTAAAATGTATGCAAAAAGACATGAGTCCGGGCCCGGCTCAAACCCCGAAAATCGAGTAAAATATGACAATTTCAGAAACCAAAAAATTTTTTTTTGAGTACCCACACTTGCTTGTTCTGAGATGTACCTAGGTGCAACCGTTTTTTGGAGCCTAGGGGCCTAATGGGTCCGCTCGTTAAAAAGTTTTTGGTTTCTGAAATTGCCATATGTTCGGTTTTTTGAGCCGGGCCCGGGCTCATGCATTTCAGCCAAAAAACATTTTCTTTCCTAGGGACGTCTTCCTCCAAGCTGTTTAATCGGGGCTCGTTATGTTTTGTGCTGAGTAATTCAGCAGCTGCCGCCCTTTCGTTTCTGTCTGTTGGTTAAATGCCGGTATATTGGACATCTGCAGCATTGGTGGCAATTCCAACCAGATCAGGAATCTGTATAGAAGTACAAGGGGGTTTCAGCGAGAGTACAGTAGACTGTTCATGAGTGTGCTTACCTGGAAAGTTGGCCAATCCAACACAGTATTTTGAGAAGCTTTTTCATGGCTATATACTCGATGGTGTCGCAGTCATTATGCGAGGTGACCGTCGCCGAAAGAAATTTAAGGTGGTCAGAGCAGGGTTCGAACCCAGGATCTCATGTACAAGAGCTGCGCACACTAACCATTGCACCACCGACGACCATTTTATATACATACATAGAAAAATGTACACTATTTTCACATAAAACATAATTAATGTAAGCTGCATGCACGTTGGTGTTTAAATAGTTTACAGTATTAATATAAAATCAAATAACTATTATATATAAATGTAGCTTTATATTCTGCAGTTCCTTTAGAATTGCAAATAAAACATTTAAATTTTTTTAAAAAAAAAATTGTAGTTCCACCTAGATCTGGGCCCCTACCATGTAATTCGATTCTATAAGAAAATAAAACGAAAACGGATTGTTGCCACCATGTATCTCGAATTCGAATGAACAATTCTCGATAATCGGATTTCTTACTCGACTTTCGAAGAAGTGGCAACTATGCAACTCGATTGTGAATGTCAAAAGTGCTCGTTTCTTCATATTTTTATTCGTTTGCAATTAAATTCGCGAAAGGGTACAGAAATGTAAGTTCCTTATATATTTGTTTCGATTTATAACATAAATTACAAATTAAATTGATTAAATTGAATCGACCAACAAAAGTACAAACACAAAACAGTGCCAATTCGAAACTATGATCAATTTTATGACGTTGCACCCTGATATGTCAAAGGGGTACTTAAAAACGCCGGAGGCAAAGGCAAAATCCCAAAGTTTATGGAAGCGCTTAGAAAATGATCTAAACATCTTAGGGCCACCAATACGTGACGTACCCGGCTGGAAGAAGGTATGTTAGGCAAACAAAATATTTTATAATCTTCTACAGATTAGTAATTTGTTTTACAGGTTGGGTGTGATCATAAAAACAATTTAAATGCGAAGTTGCGAAAAAATAAGCAAAATTTTTTCGGCACAGGTGGCGGTCCACCTAGATTGTGCATAATATCGCCGCTAGAAGAGAGGGCAATTGAACTCCTAAATATGCGAGAAGCAGTCGAAGGACTGCAAGTAACAAAATTCGGCGCAAAAAATCCCACGACTGCTGATCACCCGACAGAGCCATCAAACGTGGAAGACGAACTTCTTGTGGAAGCAATCAATGGTTCAATACCTGATCAGAACATTTCACCCACTACTCCGCCTCAATGCTCATCAGCGCTTCGATCGTCTACACCTAGCTCTCCGACCCGAAACCGTCGTGTTGTCAGCGAAAGACAGCTATTAAATATACAGGTAGATAACCAAATAGACTATCAACAGAACTCTATTAAAGTCCTGCGCAAAATAAACGACAATTTAAAATCTTTAGTAAGCCAGAGTCGGAAGAAATTGCAGCTTAAAGAAAAAAAGTACGATTTGGCAAAACATAAATTCGAACACAAACATAAAATGGACATCGAAAACCAACAATTGTAGCGCTCAAAGCTGGAACTGAAACGACAAATGTTCGAATTGCAGAGCTCATTAACTTAATGAAATGTTTATATACCATTGAATTGAAAGTTAATTTTTTATTTATTATTTAGAGTGAATAATATTGCGGTTACTGACCAGGCTTGGGTACTTTGTGGTGTCAACCGAGTTGGTATCCAAGCGGATTGGAGTGGACTGTATTGGTTAATGAGTTAGTTTCTAATCTCAAGTAATTTCTCAGTTGTGAGAAATTAGTAGAGATTGTTTAGCGGGGAAAATAAAGAGTAAATAAATTGAGATTAGAAACTTATATTTTATTTGCGGGTAGCGGGAAAAGGGCTGTGATGCTCACCTTGAGAATGTTACTGGACAAGTGTCTCTTTTCATATTTCATTACATCGAAATAACTTATTTCTAGCAGTTTTGTTTTACAATTCAGCACTTAATGATAGCAGTTCTTTTACCAATTATGTATGACATTGACATTTGGTACTAATTCACAATAGTTTAATCAACAGTTTATGGAAGTTATTTAATTAATTAATTAATTTAATTTATTCATTCAGTAACCAAGCAGTAATGCCATATATGGTTAAATGTGCTACAACAATTGAGCTACTACATAATAAAATATTTATAACATTAACAATTTAGAACTTATACTTAGAAAAAATAAATTAAAACTCCCATATTTGAACTACTCCAAGATTTGACGCTAATTTAAAAATTATTTAAACAGTAATTTGGAAAATATATATATATTGCATTACAAATTTCAATAACAACTTAAATTTATACTTAGAACAAAAAATAAATTAAAAACTTCCATTTGTGTACTTCTCCAAGATTTGACGCTAATTTAAGTTATTTAAATTTTATTTGAAGTAAATAAAATAACGGAAAACTGCCATTTACGCACTACTCACAAATTATGCTACAATAGAGGAGCATAATAAACCCTAATCTAAAACTTGCACAAACAGCACAGGGAGGAATAATTAAAATTACAAATAACATTATTATTTTCTGAACAATCTCAATGGTGCAGTATTTCAGTATTACATTTAAAAAAGAAAAGAAAAATATTTAAATAAAACGTCAGCATTAATTAAAACGAAATATAACAAAACCCTTAACCAAATCAGAAGGAATGTGCTTTAAAAATTTAATGCTTCAGCATGTTGATACAATTGTCTGCGAAAAGTGTTTGACGATAAGCCAAATGTTTTAAGAGAACGTGGCAACGTATTGTATATACGAGCTACTCTCACATGAAATGATCGTGCCAATATAGAAGATAATTTAGGTATACTAAGTTGCGGATTTCTAGTTGACCTACAAAATTAATTTACTTTAAGATACTTTAGATAGTAATTCAAATGTATTCAAAGTATAACAATTCAATGTATTCAAGTATAATAATTCAATTGTATTCAAAGTATAACAATAATTCATAGTAAGCAACAATTCAAATGTATTAAGTATAAACGTAAGTTTAGACAAGAGTGAATTTTAAATTTAAGTCAACATTTAAGCATTTCGTAGCATTTAATAAACATTGATGAATTAGTTTAAACTGGTTTTTATTTGATTTCTGATCGCTTGAGCTATTCTTGATAATTCACTGTTAGTATCGTGATATTCTTCTGGTACAGCTTCATCTTCATGCCCGTCGTCAAAAGTATCTTCGCATTCTGGCAGATCAACATTATACTTAATACAAATGTTATGTAAAGCGCAACATACATTTAAAATTTGCGCTACCTTTGTTGGCGAGTAGTGGAGTTCTCTTGCTGCAAGCAGGCATCTAAATCGACCTTTTAGTACTCCGAACACTCTTTCAATAATCGACCTCGACTTAGAAAAACATTCATTGTAACGACTTTCTGGAGAATTTTCAGGTGTATTACGGTAGGGTGTAAGTATCCAAGGTTCTAATGGATATCCTGAGTCGCCTGAAATTATACGTACGTTAGTATACAACTACTTAACATGCACAGACATTGAACAGAAAATCACATTACTTACCTATTACCCATGAAGAATTGTCGCCACTTAAATAGTTATTTCTTAACAATTCTCTTTCGTCAGAAAGGGCCCATATGTGCGAGTTATGGGAAGCACCTCCAAAACATCCATTTACTGCCCTAATTACCATATTGTGGTCACAAATCTACTTTTAAAGTAAATACATATGTACATTATACATGTATGTATATTATTGGAAGTTTACAAAAAATATTTTACTTAGGAATGTAATACTTGCCACCATTGCATTGATGCTGTGTTTTAATTTTCTACTGAAAAATAGATGTTCATTTGTAGCTGGTCGCACCATCTGAATATGACTTCCATCCACCGCTCCGTTTACATACCTGGTATACTTAGCATAAAAATACCTTTTAGAACTTTGTTTCTCATATTCAGTCAAATTAAAATTTATGTGTCGTGGACACAACACTTGCTCAATGGCATCACAAACTTCGGCGATACAATTTGAGACTGTTTGCTGTGCCAGTCCAGCGAACCTATCTTGACCAATTTGGTGTTGGTATCCACCTTGTCCAAGAAACTTTAATGTTGTGGCCAACTTTATTTCTGGTGTTACTGCCGTCGATCGCATGGACTGGGGTAACACATCCTTTAAGCTTTCCAGTACGTAATTGAAAGCTTCCTTGGACAGTCTGAAATTCTTTACAAAGCTAAGACAACATTTTACCTTTTATTTGCAAAGCATATAAAATATAACCTTACCTCTTGTCCGACAAGGATGAGATCCGTATTCCATCTCGTAGAGCTCTCCGTTCATCGCGTTCGTTTGTAGTTTTAAACCACAACGCAACAGAATCCATCAATTGTTTGTGCACCTGAAAATCTTTTGCATTGCCAACTCAATAAAATTTTTATTCGAAAGTACTGCCATTGTGTGGCCACACTTTTTGTTCGATCCGTAAGTTTTACATGGTACCATTTCAAATTCGAATAGAAAATAACTTTCGAGTAGTTTTAGTCTTCGAATCGAGTTACATAGTAACCCCCCTGAACTAAAGGCACAATAACTACTTCAACCTCCTAAAGTGCGTGAACTAGTTTGAGTAAAGTGGAACCCCGCTTTATTTCGGAAACTAAATATTTGCTTACCAAAAAATATTAACATAAGTCGCTCAGCTATCAATATGGTCATACTGTTAGATTCTAGTTGGCCTGAAAGTAAAATAACGCAAGTACTCGACTTTGTTTTGTGTGCATTTGAAGTAATGTACAACTCAACATATGTATTTAGGATTTTTGTACTATTTTGAATAAGTTATTGTAAAGGGTGAACTAAGTAATAACTTCATTTAGTACATATGTTGATTTAATATACCTTATAATTTATAAGTTTTGTTGTGGATTACCCGCCCACTAAGTTTGCTTTTTTTTACTTTTTTTTTTTTACTTGCTTAAAATCATGTAAATACAATTTTAAGCAAATAACGCAAAATTAGTGAGCGGATAAGGTGGAGTAGTGCCACAATCACCAACTTGAGGTATATTATATATTTGCAAATAATCCACAACAAATCTTATAAAAATTATAAGACATACATATTAAATTAACGTATTTACTGAATGAAATTGACACCTAGTTCACCGTATGCAATATCGTATTGGAAATTGTAGAAAAATCATAAATATTTTGAACAATATAACACTTCAAATACACACGAATACATGTGTTTTTACTTTCAGGCTAACTGAAAAAGACGCTAAAAGACAGAGTTGTACAATAATATGTATTTAGTTTCCGAAATAAAGGGGATTTCCCGCATTTCCCGCATATTCTACAATTCCCGAAGTTACTCTACCTCATATTTTTCGAATATAACCAAACCTATTTATTGTTTGCAATACATTCACATCACCAATTGTTTGTAATACATTCACTTTACCATGAGACAGAATAGAAAATATAGCTTTATTATATAACTTGAAAACGTTTTTATTCATTTAAGTACTACACCATTTCCAATTGAAATTTGAAAGATATCAAATTATTTTTGAAAAATTCTATTAGAAATACATCAATTGCAATTTAAAAGACATCAATTGAAATTTAAAAGACATCAATTGAAATTTCAAATTCGTCACTTTAAATTTAAAAAATATTAACCCATTTTATGTATTAAATTTTTAAATTTTGGCCGTCGGTGGTGCAATGGTTAGTGTGCGCGGCACTTGTACATGAGATCCTGGGTTCGAACCCGGCTCTGACCACCTTTAAATTTTCTTTCGGCGGCGGTCACCTCGCATAATGACGGCGACACCATCGAGTATATAGCCATGAAAAATCTTCTCAAAATACCGTTCGGAATCGGTGTAAAACTGTAGGTCCCAATCAATGAGTGAAAACTGGAAAGCGCACAGCTCAGTGATTGTGAGAAGTTCTCCCCAGTCCCTTCATGGGATGTAATGGGAAACCATTTATTTATTTATTATTTTTAAATTTCAATTGCTGTCTTTTAAATTTCAATTTATGTATTTAAAATTTCATTTGAGTGTTTTAAATTTCAATTGATGTATTTTAAATTTCAGTTGATGTATTTTAAATTTCAATTGATGTATTTTAAATTCCAATTGATGTTTTTTAATTTCAATTGATGTATTTTAAATTTTAATTGAAGTGTTTCAAATTTCAAGTGATGTTTTTTAATTTCAATTGATATATTTCAAATTGCAAATAGAATTTTTAAATTTCAATTGATGTATTTCAAATTTAAAATAGAATTTTTAAAAATCAGCTGATTTTTTCAAATTTCAACTGGAAATGGTGTAGTTGAAAACCAAAATAAATAGTAGTGGTATTCATGCAAACAAGAAAACCTAGAACTTTTGCTCAGCGTAAGTTTGCCCCGAAGCATTTCATGAGGCACCAAATAAAGTTGCTCAGTGTATCTTTGCAGCAATTGTCAAAAAAGGCTGATAAAGTAAATAAACAAATTAAAATTAAAAGTATATGCTTTACCTATTCCATTATTTTATTTTTTTCACATAAATCAAAAACCCTTTCTTTTTTTCAATACCAAAATATTGACATTGAAATGTCAAAAGTTTTCACGTTTCTTTTCCAAGTTTGCTCAGCAAATTTTCCTCGAAAACTTTCCACTTTTGTGGAAGTCGCTTTGTATGGGAAATTTGTTTGTTTTGACGTTTGCTGTACAAGTTTACGATGTTTTCGAGTTTACGAGGTTCTTTCGAGCTTTCATGAAGACCACTAATATGTTTTTACAACATTGATGAAAACTATTTTATTATTTTGAACGCGAGCGAACCACAGACTTGCCATTCATGAACATGAACATCAGCAATTATTGATGTTTGTCGGTAAACCGTCCTTCTTGATGCCAAATACGAATGTAATGGAAGTTCGTAACATTATCATGTTTAATTTTTTTTTTTTGGTAATATTTTTTCAAATTCATCAGCCACATAAAAAGTTATCGACTAAGCTCATGCTCATAAATGACAGGTCTGTGTTTCGCTATAGATATTCAAACGAACATTGTTGAGAAAGTTATTAAACTTTTAAGTTTAAAATGTATGCAAAAAGACATGAGTCCGGGCCCGGCTCAAACCCCGAAAATCGAGTAAAATATGACAATTTCAGAAACCAAAAAATTTTTTTTTGAGTACCCACACTTGCTTGTTCTGAGATGTACCTAGGTGCAACCGTTTTTTGGAGCCTAGGGGCCTAATGGGTCCGCTCGTTAAAAAGTTTTTGGTTTCTGAAATTGCCATATGTTCGGTTTTTTGAGCCGGGCCCGGGCTCATGCATTTCAGCCAAAAAACATTTTCTTTCCTAGGGACGTCTTCCTCCAAGCTGTTTAATCGGGGCTCGTTATGTTTTGTGCTGAGTAATTCAGCAGCTGCCGCCCTTTCGTTTCTGTCTGTTGGTTAAATGCCGGTATATTGGACATCTGCAGCATTGGTGGCAATTCCAACCAGATCAGGAATCTGTATAGAAGTACAAGGGGGTTTCAGCGAGAGTACAGTAGACTGTTCATGAGTGTGCTTACCTGGAAAGTTGGCCAATCCAACACAGTTGGCATGATAATGAGCGCCACAGGTGGAACACAAATGTAGAAACCATGGTAGAAACCTTGGTGGAACACGTAAACAAACAAATGTCAACATGTCTAAAAGGCCATGGCCACACATCAAACTGGTTGATTAAACTCTTGTATGTGTTAGTAAAATTTTGTTTTGCTTATCACAGCCACACATCAAACTCATGTCATCCAACTTAGTTTCAGAGTCGTTTTAAAAAAGAAAGGACGGTGTTTTTTGGGCGGAAAAAAATGGTTGGGCTTATTTTTTCCTCCTGAAAAACGTAGTACCCACCCATCGTAAAATGAGTAAGGTAAACTCGTTAGAACAGCTGATTTCAACATATTTCTTGCTTAGGTGTTTCTCTTATGTCAAATTCACATGCATTTTGTTTCTGTACTTTTTTGTTTACTTTTAGAGTAGATACACACATGAAGAAAATTTGACAGATTATGGACACCAAACAAAAACAAAAGGCTTGTGTTTGTTGTAACAATTCCTAGTGCGTTTACCTTACTTATTTTACCATGTACCCACCTTTAGGCAATAATGCCACCTTCACTTGTCTTCATACAAAAAAAATCACCAAAACCAAACCAGACATTATTACTTATGGTTATTTTTTCTATGTATAGTAGTTCAAAAATCTAGTTGATGAATTGGGCCTCTCATACGAGACGGTCCGAAAGCTATCCGACCTGACGTACAGATGGTGCCAGTAGTTTAAAAAAAAATATTTTGATGAAGACTGGCAACCTTTTAAAACATATGTTTTAAGTATCAAGGCGATATGTTTAGTATTTTTATTTGAGCCTTCAAAAATAACCGCTCAGTGGATTTGTAAACATGGAAAAAATTTGTCACCGTTATGTAATTCAATATTTCCATTTGAAAGGTCTCAGCCCAAACAATATTAAAGCAGAGCTAGATTCTACTCCTTCGTTTAATGGTCGACCAATTGTGGTGTCCACACCAGACATGGTTAAAAAAATTTCACAAAATGGTATTGAATGATCGCCGGCTGAAGGTGCGCTAGCTAGTTGAAATGATAGCCATTTCAAGAAGTGCTATACATCGTATATTGACCGAAGAATTCAATAGAGCAAAAACAACGTCGTGAAGATGTTTCAGTAGTGTTTGGCGATGTTTCACCGCAATCAAGCCGAATTTTTGCGTTGATTTATAACCACGGGTGAGGGACATGGGTGCACCACTTCACACCTGAGACAGAGGAACAGTCAAAGCAGTGGACTGGAATGGGAGAATCGTTTCCAAATAAAACGGTTCCATCTGCAGTCAAGGTCATGGCGTCTGTTTTTTGGATGCGCGTGGGATAATTTTTATTATCTTCAGAAAGGAAAAACCATCAGCTGTAAATATTGCGTGGATAAAGTGATGCAATTGTGGAAAAAAGGCCACATTTGGTGAAAAATTAAGTGTTATTTTATGAAGGGAATGCTCCAGTTCACACATCCACTATTGCAGTGGCCAAAATGATTGAATTAAAGTTCGAATTGCTTCATCACGCATCTTATTCGACAAATTTAGTTCCCTCGGACTATTTCCAAACTTAAAAAAATGGCTCGGTGGTAAAAGATTTGCCAACAATGAAGAAGTGGAGCCTGCGGTTGATCGATATTTTAAGGACTTTGACAGTTCTTAATATAAACATGGTATCGAAGCTATTGAATATTGGTGGAAAAAGTGTATCGAGCTAAAAGGAGATTATGTTGAGAAATAAAGAAAATTTTTCCAAACTTTTTTGTCTTCTGTCTTGGTTCGGTTTTTTAAAATACAATAAAATACAGCACAATGGTGTGTGCTCTTCAATTTAAAAAAACATCACATAATTTTTGGAATTATAATTCGAAGATTGTAAATTAATTTTTTATTTTCCTAGAACTATTCATTCACTTAATACTTTTATAATTATCAATGATTCTTATTTTATTTAAAAAAAATCACGCTAATGAGTCTTAAAAATATAATTAACATAATTTAGATAAAATAAAGTATTGAACCTAATGTGCCCAACAAAAAAAAAAGTAATTTTTGGTACCAGGAGAATAATGTCCAATCTCTACGTGAAATCATTCAACATCGGCACTAGTGGTTAGAACTATCGGTGAAGTAGGGATGTTGCATCGCCTGGTCAGCACTAATACGTTGATTCGGTCGACATACTAAAAGCTTTTGTAATAGGAAGCGTCCGTTTAAATTTAAACGTGGCACTATCTGACTCCAAGAAGTAATGGCAGGAAAATCTGAAATTATATTATCAAATACACATGGACGCTTAAAACTCTAATGCACCTTACGTGGTAATGCCACATAATCGGACAAATGGGTAACACCCGGCCAAGTTTCCTCAGTAGGGGTACCCAGGACACGGAATATTTTCATTAATTGGTCCAAAACATCAGAGCCGGGAAACAGAGGGCGGCCGGCATCAGCTAGTTCAGCAAATATACAGCCAGCTGACCACATATCAATGCTAGTTGTGTACAATTTGGCACCAAACAAAACATCCGGAGGTCGATACCATAGAGTTACAACTTCGGCGGAATAACATTTTACAGGTATACCAAAAGCTCTTGCTAACCCTAAAAATGGGGCCACATCGCACTTCGATTAACTAGGGAGAAAAAAGAGCTACTGATAATAACTTACCAAAATCAGCTAATTTCAGTTCTCCATTTTTATTAATTAATAAATTTTGCGGTTTTAAGTCGCGATGCAGCACGTTACGGCTGTGGCAAAAGGCTAAGCCTCTCAACAGTTGCAGCATGAAACTGCGACAAACCTGCATATCGATTTCTCCATTTAGGCTGTCAAAGTACTTCTTTAAATCCTGGTCACAGTGCTCGAACACCAGAGTTAACTTTTTTTCCGAATGAAGAACGTCGTATAATCGCACAATATTTTTATGTTTCAACTCCTTTAAACCGAAAAGAATCATTATTTCCGAAGAGTTAGCTATTTCGTTTGCTTTACCTTTAATAAACATATTTCACGTAAGGCTGATGATGGCACACCTTCATCATCTTCGTCTAAACGTACCCTCTTAAGAGCCACAATCTCCATAGTCTCTCGATTACGTCCTTTAAACACAGTGCCATAGGTACCCTCGCCAATTTTCTCCAATTTTTCATATTTTTGCATTATCGTGTCTCGTGTGACAAGTCTAAACAATTGCGGTTAAATTAATACGCTGACTCCCTTGCATTTCTGCTTCAAAAAAAAAGAAAACAAATCAGCAAGTCGAATTGAAGAGGTGGTGTTACTACACAGAAATTACGGTGTGAACCATGGTACCATAGTAAAATTACCAACATGGTAGAAATATCGGATAAAATTTAAGTTCACATCATCTTCAATAACTAGACATCAACTTCGATTTTGCCCTTAAGTGGAGTTCAGATTATCAGACGGATTTGTCGAATCTGAAGAAAAATTGTTAATGTGAACCGCTGTCATCAGATAAATCTGATAGTCTTCAAAACAGTTTGAAAACCAAGCGATTTCTGTGAGGTTATCGATAAAACAGAGAGCGAGAGATAAAATGTCGATGAGAACAAACCATGGTAAAATGAGTAAGGTAAACTCGTTAGAACAGCTGATTTCAACATATTTCTTGCTTAGGTGTTACTCTTATGTCAAATTCACATGCATTTTGTTGTACTTTTTTGTTTACTTTTACTTTTTTTGTTTACTTTACACATGGAGAAAATTTGACAGATTATGGACACCAAACAAAAACAAAATGCCTGTGGTTGTTGTAACAATTCCTAGTGCGTTTACCTTACTTATTTTACCATGGAACAAACGAAGAGGAGAAGAGCGGAAACTAGAAATTACATAGAATTTCTTGCATTTAATGTGAAATGAAAAAAATAAAAAACCTTCAGTGTAATTTATTTTATTAAAATAAAATGTTAATAAATAAAAACTATAACCGCTTGTAAAAATAAAGAAATTACACATAGCAGAGGGAGCTGGGATTTACATTCTATATGCTTAGCTTTTTTCCTAGAAATTAGGTTGTGTAATTGAGTGTATGTAGGTCTGTGTGTACTTGTGCAAAACAAATATTCTCAGCTGTGTCTCCTCCCTTTAATTTTCTGTAGACTAGCAAGTAATTGTTGCAAGCCATTTGCAAGCGCAAACCGTTGATGTTGACACTGCGGTGTCTTGCTTCAATTGATATCTGTCAGATAAATTTTTCTGTGTGGACGAAAAAATCGATATTTTATCTATAACTCCTTCAGATATGTTTGTCAGATCTGTCTGATAATTTGAACTCCACTTTACACTCTCAAACTAGTTGAGGCAACTTCATTTTCTTGTCAGATGTTGAAATGAAAGGTGGTGAGCGCACTCATAGAATAATACATACATAGATAAACTTATTCTCTCATCTGACGTATCATTTCACACTCTTCATCGTAGGTTTGTGGAAATGAGAGCAATTAAATTTAAAATTACCTTACACCAGGTGGAGTTACAAAATATGTTCACTTAACTTTTTCCTGTCGTTTTAGTGTAGAACTGAAAAATTTAAATATATTTTGCACTTTTTTATTGACTTTTATCGTTGGTATACATTTATATTGCATTTAACACAACTAGTTTGCCACAAAAACACGAAATTCGGTTGTTGTTCCTTTGTTGATCGCTGTATACTATTGCCACTATCTGGTATTATTGAACCCATATTTTCCATCATCCAATGTTTACTTTCCATCGTACCTATGACGTTTAATTTACTGAGCGAATAAAAGCTTCTATGGTATGTATTATTCTATGAGCGCACTGCGAAAATGTCACCAATTTGAAAAAAAACACTATTTTTATTTTCTTCAAATCTTCATAAATAACACTATAAATCACATTTATTTAGTATATATTTTTCCGATACTGTTTAATTTATTTATTTTTTGGTTCATTTATTTAGATTTTGCCGATAATGTTGCCTCATGAACGTTTCTCACCGAAATGCGTATGAAAGTTGATGCAACTTCCCCTTACACTGGTAGATAAGTTGATATCAACTTCGAAAAATCAAAATGGCTTTGATTTTACATCAACTAGTTTGTACAAACCACCAACTTCACCTTACACCATGGATAAGTTGATGTCAACTTGAAGTCGCTGCAACTTATCTTTTAGGAGCAAATGGCCTATTTTTGTTTGCCTGATAGAGCATTAAACGCTGATTTAAAAAAATTGCCACTAGTCCATATTCTCCGAAATATAGGCATCCAAAACTTGATTGTATAAGCGGGAATAAGTTAGCCATTTGTTATCCGATCTGGTGAATATGGGTATTACAAAGGTGTTTCTATACTCTATAAATATGTGTATAAACATATTTTTAATTTATTAACCCATTGGGGGGATAATTAAAAAACTATTTTTTAACCTAATTTTTCTTTGATAAAAATTTATTTTTCCAAAAAATGCCCTATTACACTTATTTGGTGGTAGGCTCCGATTATAGACAAAATCTTAACATTTTTTCTAAGGTACAATATTCACCATTAACCCTTCAAACACCGGAGATATTAAAGTTCAAATTAAAGTTTATAGTATTTTTGTGTTATAAAGCTTTCCCTTTGGCCGGGCTTAGGAATTTTCTCCTCTGGGGTGAGTCCAACACCGGCTTCGCGGCTTCGGCATAGTATTTTTGTGTTATAAGAAATAATGTTAAATAATGAAAAACGTTTTGAAACAATTTATTTTTATCTTTGTTTTATGTAGAAGACTGAGTTATGAAAAGCGCCGCAGGAAAAAAATTATTTAAAGTATAGTCGGAAAATTTATTCCAAAACTTTGAACGTAAATATGTCCGGTATTTGAGGGGTTAATGTGAGGTATTACAACTTAAAAAATCAATGAGTGTTCGAACCCACGGGCGATGTGTTAACACCTTTTTGTTACACGGAACCGGTTCGATTTCTATGAACACATTAGTAAATGTTATTTTGAAAAGTAAAAAAAATAATAATTTTTGTGCTGAAGGCTCTTTTGCTATTGCACTTTCTTTTTTCTTACATCTGCTTTAACATTAGATGTAATATTGTTAAAAAAGCAATATTTAGCTCACTGAAACAATGTTTTTGTTTTGTCATAAACAGAGCGACGACGATCTGCTTGTTTGAATGCTGGCATACAGCTGAATAAAAACCAACATTTAGCTTACTGAAGTAATTGTTTTTATTTTGTCATAAGCAGAGCGACGACAAAAAGGATTGAATAGTATAGAGAAAATATTGAACTCTTTTTCCGCTCTCATGTAGAGAGTCTGAGTAATAGAGCATAAACGAGTCTTATTCTCTTTATAGAATATTTCAATATAAATGAACCATTTCGACAATGTTATTACATAAAACAATACAAAAAGCATAAATTTTTGAAAAGGCATCAATGTTTGACATCAAAATTATGAATGGACCAAGTTATGACAAAAAGAGAGTAATACGTTTTGAATCATTCGCCAGATGTCGCCAGTGCTTTTGAGTCATACAATTCGTTCCATGAACTCTCTATACTATTCAATACTCTTTGGCGACGACGACCTGCTTGTCATACTATTTTCATACTTTCATACTTAATTTCAGGCAGAGACTATTGTTGTACAACAATCACGTATGTGATGGTAACGCTGTGTGTTGTTTGCATGTGTTCACTTTGATAGATTGTCCTACCCGTGCCTATAGATGTTAACACATCAAAAAGCCAATTTGAAGCAATTTGAAACTGCTTGTCACGTGTTCTTATATACTGCCATCTTCAAGCTTTGAGGTATATCAAGAGCATATTGACGCTATTGTAAAAGTTATTGCGTTAGCCAGTAGAAAGGACCGTATTTTAGTATTGGGTGACTTTAACTTGCTGTCTGTGACATGGGTGTCTTTACCCGATACCAATTCTCTGGATACATTGACACCATGTGATTGGTTATTTGATTTTGTTACGCATATGTCCGAACTTGGCTTGATTCAATTGAACGACATTCCCAATTCTATGAATCGAGTCCTTGATCTAGTTTTAGTGGATGATTCTAACAGCCTTGATATTTCTCGAATTGATCCGTTAATTTCTCCTGAGGATAGTTACCATCCAACGCTGGGAATTAATTATACATATGATACCATGCAGGTTGGTTGCAATCGCTCTTCGTCCTATGTTGGCCTATGCTTTTCGCGTGCGAACTTTATTCTTTTGAATAATCTTATCTTTGATACCGACTGGCATAGTATATGTCAGTATGATAATGCTTTTGAATTTAAAATCGCCCTGGATGAATTGTATACTATTATTAATGGCTATATTTCTTAGTCTATACTCAAGAGGCCTATAATGGGAAATACTGGTCCCCCATGGTGATCAAGGGCTCTAAACAGTCTCAAGAATGTAAGGAATATATGTTCGAAAATGTATAAAAAATTTGGACTGCTAGCAGACTATGTTAGGTAGGCGAATTTTAAACGAAACCCCAAATCATTCTTTAGATTTGTTAACTTGAAGCGTAATTCGTCTCCCACACCTTGTAGGTTTTAAATGAATGGTATTGATTATTCAGATGAGGAGTCTATTGCTAGTCGCATACCCGTACACAGTCCGCTCTACCATTCCGTTTGATGCACCTGTCGTAAATTGTTCGTGGTTGCTAGATAGCTTGATCAGATTGAAAGCCTCGAATAAAGCTGGTCCTGGTGGTATCCCGGACTCTATGTTGAAATACTGCTCGTATTCCCTCAGCTTACCGTTGACTCTCTTATTTAACGCTTCGTTGAAGTTCGGTCATTTTCCTGCACAGTGGAATAGCTCTTATATAATCCCTCTCCACAAATCTGGTAGTTTAGTAAGTGTTACAAATTATAGGGGAATTGCAAAATTGAGTGCCATTCCTAAACTTTTTGAGAAGTTAGTCACAGAGGTAATTTCTCATCATGTTTCCTCTATTTTATAGCTCATTCGAACTACAAATTATTTTCCCGATTTCGTATCAAACGTCCTAACCAAATCCGAAGTGTTCGCATTGGAATTTTTCCTGATTTGATTGAATGTCAAGGCGCTTGGACGAGGTAGTATTACTACGACAACAAACACACCAAACCGACAACAGTAGGCATTTTGCTTTGTCTGGTATTTATCCACAATCGAATTCAGTACAAATGTATTCAAGGAATAAAAGTAAACAAAAAAGTTTAAAATATATGTTTGAGGAACAATAAATACCTAAGAAATGCGATAAATAAATAAATCGGGTATTCTACTGGTACTACCATATCGATGCGCCTTGAAAGCAAATCAAGCATATTTTCCTGATTCCTATACAAATAAGAAAAAGCACCCGATTTGTCGTCTATCAAAACGTATGGGAAATCAAGCAAATTTTCCTAATCTCTGCTTGAAATCAACAAAAGTGCCAAAATTAAGAAAATCGATGCCAGTGCGAATGCTGTATTAGATCCATGTCAACATGGCTTTCGGAAGGGTCGTTCCACCGTGACTAATTTGCTTCAGTTTTCCTGTTCTATTATTGACGGCTTTATTAATGGAGATCAAACTGATGTAATTTTTACCGATTTTAGTAAGGCTTTTGATAAAGTTAACCACAATTTGTTATTATATAAACTTGGGGCAATGGGTTTTAATTGTAACATGCTGAATTGGATTAGTTCTTACTTAATGAACCGAGAACAGATGGTATCATTTGGCCGATCATTCTCAAGATCTATTTTTGTGTCATCTGGGGTGCCTCGGCAGTCATCTTGGCCCGGTTCTATTCTTATTATTCATTAACGACTTACCCGCCTCCATAATGCACTCTAAATTGGTAATGTACGTTGATGACGTGAAGATCTATATTTCTTACAAGAATCCTTGTCAGTGTACCTTACTTCAGAGGGATTGTCTACTTTCCAGACGTGGTGCGAAACCAATTTGATGGAGCTTAATTTTGCGAAATGTAAGCATATGCTGTTCTCTAGGTCATCATTCTTTTCGGCAAAATACATTTTAGGTGGCATTGTTCTTGAATCGGTGGATTCATTTGTTGATCTCGGTGTTCTCCTGGACAGAAAATTGAATTTCAACTCCCACATAATTGCGATGGTAAATAAGGCTTATATCGTTCTAAAGTTTATTAAACGTTGGGAGTTTAAAAAATTCCTTTGTAATAATATCCATTTGAACCATATCGGGTTATAAATTCCTGAGATTTGACCTTATATACTCAAGCTTTAATGATCTATATCTCAAGAAATTGGGTCGTGCGGAAGAAAAAGAAACTTGTTGAACTCAGCGCAGCAACCTCTGTCGTTGCTGAAATTTTGGTGTAGATCACACAATTGCTTTTAAAGTAAATAGGTGCCAGTGCCGTTGCTATATCTCGTATTAAATTTTCCAATCTATATTAAATAAATTATATTTCGTAGAAGTATCAGTTGCGCCATCTGTACACAACGGTGATACTTTTCGGCACGGTTTATAAAAACTACACCTTTTGTTTATTTACCCAAATATGTCATTTTCTGATTGACAACTGTCAAGTCAAGAAAAATTGTTTCGTGCTATCTGTGTTTTTGTAGTTTTTTTGCGGAAAATATATCAGTCAGATGCAATTTCTAGTGTCAATAAACAACAGAATACTAAAGAAAAACAAATAAACAATGTTTTTTCATACAAAAAGTACGAACAATTTCCTCTAAATTGTGATTATATGGGCAAATTAAACAAATGAAATACGACCGCTACGTCTACATACATGGAGACGCAGAAAAACTTACAAGCAACATACCTACATATGCACATACATATGACGTTTACTCCCCTTTTTCCATATATAATAACGAAGTTAAATTGGGACTCCATCAAGTACTTTTGTGACTGCCAAAAGCATCGAACTTAAGAACAAACACATTTTTGGAAGTAGTGACTTATATGTATGAATGATTGAGCGTGTAAAATAAGTTATTGTGATTATGTTGATACAACGAATGATGACTCAAAAACTGTTGGGGATCCATTGTATTTTTCTTCATCATGCAATTTATGTTTTTGGTTTTGTTACAGATTAATAAGAAGCAATAACGTCGATTGATCAAAAAATATACTGAATTATACAACTTAACGGCTCTTGGTAAACAGATAAAACGTCGACAATCTACAAAAATGGTGCCCCCTAAAGAGAGCATAGATTTGGAATGTTTCCTGGTGACAAAACATTCTTGGAAGGGGAAGTACAAGCGCATATTAGCGATTGGCAACGTGGGCATTTCTACTTACAACCCTGACAAATTGGACCTTACTAATCGGTGGTCATACTCGGATGTAGTATCAGCAGCACCTTCAAAAACATCAAGTGTAAGGCATTTAACCTAAGATAATACAAATCGGCAGATTTCTGCATGTATTGTTTATTGTAGATACCAAATGAGTTCGTTTTGACTGTAAAGAAGGACAAAAAATTAGACTCAATCAAGCTCTCCTCCGAGTACCGCAATGATATTTTAACATCCATTTTAAAATACTACAAAGAATTTGCTGATAAACCAAAAAATGCTCATGTATGTTTATACGTAGATGAACATGTCGTTTATTTTTTATTGGCTTTGTTTATCTCTTTGTTTGTGTACCACAATAGCGGTTCTCAGCTTACAAGTACCATTGGTCTGGTATTAGTTTACCCACGATGTTGGAGGTAACACCATGCTCATTGGATCAATTGGACCCAACAACGAACGAAGTACTTGCCAGCTATATGTATAAAGACATCGAAGGAGTAATAGGTATCACACATTTTATGATTTATGGCGTAAAGTGATCAAAAAAAAAATATTTTAACCGTTCGCGAGTCCGGCGGAGTCGTTTACATGCCAGCGGGCGCTATATCCACGAGCGGACATTATTTAATATATTTTTTTCAGCGATGAATTAAATGAAATTTTAATAGATTGCTGACATCACATTAGATTGAATTGCGTGTTGCAACAGCACTATCAGGAGAAGAATTGAGTAACAACTGGTTGTCATGTTGTTAGTTTTAAGGCGTACGGTAATAACGCCCAGGTGCATACTGCCCAAAAAATGACATGTAATTTGTTGTTGTAAAAATTATAGATTTTTTGGGCTGTCTGTCACATTTTTTGGATTTTGAGGCATTATTTTAAAATTTTTCGTTGTGCCCACATCAAGAAATGTTATAATGTCCAAAATTGGCATAATGCCCAAATTCTAATGGGAAAATAGTATTAAAGCCCAAATAGTTTTTTGGGCATTATATTTGCATAAAATGAACAATTATTAAAAATGTAAAATACTACAACCGTTATTCTCCAGACAGATATATGAAATGTTTTCAGAACTAAAAGACCGAGCTTAGTGGTGTGAAATTTGAAAATTTGCGTCCGAATGGATAAAAGATGCCAAGCGCGTACATCGCGGGGTGCATGCGTCGCCGCTCCGCGCGAGCGTCGTGTTCGCGGGGCGCACGCTTTGCCGCCCGGTCCGGCGAGCGGCAGCATCGCGGCAAGATAATTTGATGTATGTATCTTATTTTTTTAAATCTTTAGAAAAATCAGGGGAAAAATCGTAGTTCAGGGTTATTGAGACACTTTAATACAAGAAGACATGAGAACTGTGATTTTATTTACAAAATATATTTTAAATATATTAAAAACTTTGTTCTCATGATAATACTGTTTACCAAGGGCTTTAGAAATGTTATTATGGTCAAAACCCGGCATATCCCCCAAAACTTAAGATGTGGAATGTCATAAACTCCAAAAAAAATGTTATAAAATCCAAATCATTTTCGGGCGTTACGGGGTATAATTCGGACGTTGCAACACTCGAGATTTGGGTGATATGCCACTTTTTGGGCAATATGTCGTTCTTCATTTTGGGCGTTATTACCGTACGCCTAGTTTTAATGATGTGATGTGTGTGAAATTTATCGACAATGCTGGATAAGTAGTTTGCTTTATTTTAGTTTTTTTGATCACTATGGGTCTAATTATCGCATCCGTCTCGTATAGTTGTTATTCGAATGTTAAACTTGGTTCAAACAAACTATTTTATCGACTGCCGTAAAGTCATATTAAGGTATGAACGGATGGGGTAATTAGGCGGCTGGAGAAATATTTATTGACAATAAAAAACAAGGAATGTGTGTAACGAATTTTCTGTACATCCGATTTTGATCAATATTTAAAATATTTACTGAATGCCAAATATATGTGTCCTTGGATCTAATTATGATCTGCGACCATAATCACTCAATGTTTGCGTTTGCCAATAGTACCATTTGATTTTGACATCGTGTCTTACACAATAAGTCCCAAGTTTGTAACTATGTATTTTTTGACGTCTTGGTCATAATTCCCGTGTTAAAGGCAAACATGTTTAATCATTTAAATTAAAGATAAAGACGTTGTGTTTTAATACGACGTCTGTAGGTTTTTCTTTTTGGTTATTACGTAAAAGATTCTCTCTTGAGCGTTTTGTGTGGGCACTTCTATTTTCATCACTGTGAAAGACAACTCAAAAAACATAGAAAAACGTCTTTGAAAGTTTCAAGTTGTATTGGATTGTAAATAAAATGATATTTTCAAAATTCTCTTAAACCATATTGGAATGAAATTATCCGAAAGAATTGTTGCCGGACGGTAATTTGTTGTACTCCAGTAAAAATCGGTAAATTTTGAGTTGCGACGGTCTTGTTCGAAACGAGTGATAACAGTAAAATTGGCCTGAAGGAAAGAAAGCAAAACATTTTCAAAATTTATGATCCTTGTACTTAGCTTCAGCTTTTTAATCTATACACATATTTCACATATATCTCATTTTATGTTTTCATTTAACGCGCCACTTTTAAGCAGGGATCTCTGACTATGAAGGTGGTATTGTTATGGCATATGGCGGCTTTAGTCGCTTACATCTATTTAGAGCTTTAAATCACCACGAAATTGTACAAAATATAGCCCACAAGTGTTCACAATTTTTGGGTATTGACATAAAAATACTAAAGTCGCAAATAACACTGGAACAATTTGAAAGACAACGATTTGGAAAATACAGGTAATATTCCTTATTCCTTTTAGGTAATAAGATGTATGATGCAGTTTAATGTTTCAGTGGTGATCAATTTCAAACATCAATGACTGAGTTTACAGTTCAAAAAATTACACCTCGTCATCCCGATCCTGTCAAACGAATACTTTGCTTGACCGAGACGACGGTTCTAGAACGTGATCCCCAAACGTATAGTGTCTGTACCTTGAGACCTTTGTGTGATGTATTTGCATTAGTAAGAGACAAGGATAATTTACAAAAGTTTTGTATAGAATATAAAAATGGAGTTGTTCGCTCATATACTACAAACGACCGTGATTCATTGTTGGCAACTTTGTTGGATGCCGTACGCTCAAGTGGTAATCAAGATGTCCACATACAGATTGTGAATACTCCGCGCGGCAAACGTTATGTCCCTCTTAATAGTTGTGTCGACGAAGAAACCGAGGCAAATCTATTGCGGTTGGTTATAAATAATTTTCAAAATCCAGCCAAACGACAGGAAGTTCTAGAACGTTTTAATTCCAACATACCACATAGTGGTCTTAACTATAGTGTCACACAAGATGTAAGTATGAGTAATTACCATATTGATCTCGTAAATAAGGATTACGAATTTGCATTACCCAGAGCCTTTTTGCCGAGAATAAGGAGAAGCTAATACTTAGCGCATTACAAGCATTGGCCCAGAAAGAAGTTGACAATCCAACAGCTCAGTTAACAAACTTGGAATTAGAGGCCATATTTCACGGTCTGACACGACTCTTGGCTAGCAAAGTTGGATATGCTGCATTTACTAACCTACCCGGATTTAGAGAAATTATAGGTACTAAAATTGTAGCCGCTTTGAGACGAAAAGATTTGGCTGTTACATATGCTGCCATTGATATGATAAACTCCCTTATGCATTCTGTCAATTCGGATCATGATCTAAAACAAGAGCAACTCAACAAATCGTCCATCCTATCATCAAAGTCGTTTTTGGAAACTTTACTCAATATGTGGACTGCACATGTTAGCCATGGCAGCGGAGCTTTGATTTTATCGGCTATGTTGGACTTTCTAACATTCGCTTTATGTGTGCCTTATAGCGAAACCACTGATGGCAAACAATTTGATATTCTGTTGGAATTGGTGGCCGAAAGGGGCCGTTACCTCTATAAACTATTTCAACACCCTTCATTGGCAATAGTCAAGGGTGCTGGCTTGGTCTTACGAGCTATCATAGAGGAGGGTGAATTGCAAGTGGCCCAGCAAATGCAATCTTTGGCCTTAGACGAAGCAGCTCTCTGCCGTCATTTATTGGTGGCTTTGTACACTCCAAGTAACGATCCCACGCTAGCTACCCATCGTCAATTATCAAGACATCTAATAGGCCTGTGGATAACAGATAACTCGGAAGCAATTGAGTTGTTTAAACGAATTTTTGTAAGTGCAAACAATTTTGTGTATAATATTCTTGAAGTGATTTTGCTTGGATTTTCAGCCTGCTGGTTTACTAATGTTCTTAGAGTCTGAAGAAACGGTACCAGAAACAGATTCTGAGGAGGACAAATTGAACTTTCGGGATAATTTAAAATATGCTATACAACATTCCAATAAAAATCGCAAAAATGTGATTGAAA
Organism: Phaonia tiefii; assembly: GCA_963931995.1. Lineage (NCBI taxonomy): Eukaryota > Metazoa > Arthropoda > Insecta > Diptera > Muscidae > Phaonia > Phaonia tiefii. The sequence continues at coordinate 211,056,088 of OZ008371.1, forward strand.
AGCATTTACAGGTAAGAAAGAGCAGCAGTCGCAGTGATGTTTTTTTTTTTATTGTAGTTAAGTCTATTACTTATTGGTACTGTGGAAGCTCAACTGATGAAATTCGCCAAATAATGTTTTTTTTTAACAAACGGATATCATATTTTCCAAAGTATTGAAATACTTTTCCTTTGACACCAGAAAAATATATTAAAATTCGTTTAGACTAGTATTGGGACATTTATAATGCACATGCAAAAAGAATAATCATTGTTCTCAATTACAATTCAAAAATGTTTCATTTCCATTTGCGCAGACAATGCAAGTGCATTCGTTTGTCAATTGTAATGAAATATAGGAATGGTTTTGATACATGCATAGTTTTGAATTTGAATTTTTTTTACTTTCCCTTCTTGCTGGCTATTTGAAGTTATGCATACGTGTTTATTGGAGATACTAGCTCAAAACTTGTACTGAACTAGTATTTTTGAACCATAGAAGTAGTACTCGGCTATACAAACAACTGTGTAAATTAACATTGCGATGTCCTAGGATTGGGTGAAATTATCTTTCGAGTGGTGCACCAGTTCAACATTATTGCAATTGTGGAAACTTGGTTAACATCACATTTTCTGTCCACCGAGTTGTTTGACAAGTCATATGACATCTACAGGCGTGATCGAGTACTTACCAGCAATATTACAAGAGGAGGCGGAATTTTATTGGCGGTTGAATCTAAATTTGCCAGTACGGAAATTATACTTCCTAATATTTCTGATAATGTTGAACAAATTTGTGTGGCAGTCTCTATATACAATATGCCTTATTGGAAAAGCGAATTTGTCTTTATAGTAAGCTACATTCCTCCGCATAGCGGATATGAGCGGTATAAGCTGCACTTGTCAAATATTGAATTTGTACTTTTCTCGGTGGACGAATACCAATCGCCTTGCATTCTTGGTGATTTTAATCTTGGCAATATTGTTTGGGAATTCTGCGAAGCTGAGTAAATTTTGATGCCCTTCAATATCACTAACAACATTGAAAGTTATTTCTGTGATAAACTCTACTCCCGTGGTCTTTTTCAAATGAATACCATACTCAACGTATTCTGGACTTGGTATTTGTCGGTGGAAGCGAGAAATGTATAGTCCAGAGGTGTAATGTTACACTTACGGCCGAGTCCGGTCGGAAGGATATGGTGGAGAACTACCGTCCCGTTGTAAAATTGTCGGTTATTCCCAAACTTTTGGATAAGATCATAAGCCGTAGATTATTTGAGACTCTTAAAAATACCATTTGCTCTCAACAACATGGATTCTTCCATGGAAGATCAACCGAAACTAATCTTTGTTTATTTACTCATTTTTGTAATAATTCAATCGAAAGGGGTATTCAGATGTTCTTTATACAGATTTTAAAAAAGCTTTCGATAAAATAAATCATTCAATTCTGATAAGAAAGCTCTTCAAAATGGGGTTTCATTCCTCATTGTTGAATTGGGTATATTCTTACATTTCGGAAAGAGTTCTGTTTGTTAAAGTTAATGAATCGGTGTCTGATCCAATATACATATGTGAAATCGAGTATTCCGCAGGGTAGCCATTTATTTTCCTCTTGTTCGTCAATGACATCTCTAATATCTTTACAAATTGTCAATGTTTATTATATGCTGATGATTTAAAAATATTTCATAATATAAGATCTATCGAGGACTGTGGAAACTTCCAACAAAATATTTCAGCACTAATAGTATGGTGCAACAATAATCATCTGTTTTTAAATTATTCAAAATGTAATATTATGACATATACTCGCAAATTCTTGCCAATAGTATACAGCTACGCGCACGAAAACGGTCAGTCGTTTTCTCGTGTGAACCTTCTAAAAGATTTGGGCATATATTTTGATAGTGCATTCACTTTTAAAGATCATATTAATTACATAGTCTCTAAGGCAAATTCACAATTCGGATTTTTAAAAAGGAACTCAAAAGTGTTTTCGAATCTTAAGGCTATTACTGTTCTATTTGGGTCTTTAGTAAGATCTCACTTAGAGTACGTAAGCTTTGTTTGGATTCCATTCTATGAAATAGGAATCAATCGTATTGAGAAAATTCAAAAGCGCTTCACAAAGTTCGCACTTAGAAAGAACTTCTCTTTCAAAATCATGCCGCCATACGAAAGTCGTTGCAATATTCTTGGAATTCAAGAACTACATAGTCACAGAAAACTTCAAGGCATAATTTTTATAAAAGATATTTTAGATTCGAACGTCGATTCGCCCGAATTGCTATCCATCCTACCCTTTCACGTACCGACACGGTATTTAAGAGAACCCCATTTGTTTGCTATTCCATTTCATCGAACTAACTATGGAATGAATGAACCTTTAACTAGATGTTTACATATATTTAACTCGGTGGCCAACACTGTCGATATCACGCTCAATAGATTTTCATTTAGCTTTATTTAAATCTTGATGACACTTTAAACTCAACCGCCTTGTATATATTGTTCTAGTCTTATGTTTTTTGTTAATTTATTTTCTTCCCCCCTATTTTCTTTTTTTGTAATCTGTAAGAGCAATGCTCAGTAGGTGTAATAAAATAAATAAAAATAAAAAATAAATAAATACTTGTTCAGAGTAAAATTGTATGGTTCGTAGAAAATAAATATAGTTCAGTACTTAAAAGTTGGTACTTATTAAAGTCACATGCGGCAATCGACGCCATAATATAAGAGCATGTAATAAGAAATTTATTTACCGAGAATTGTTATTGGAAAAACTGATGGATTTTGGGCGAAACAAAAAAAAAAAAAAATTAGGCAAAACAAAAATGGCAAATTTGTTGTCGGACAAACATTGGGTAAAAAATAGGAAAATTCATGAAATTTCTGCATAACGATTTGTACCCACGCTTGTCTTTTTCAAAGAAATTTATTTTCTGTTTTCTATTACTTGCCATAATTTTATTTTGTTAACACCTTGTTTAAGCCCGACTTCCGGCACTTAAGCCATTTTCAAATAAAACATAACGTAAGCTGGCTGCATGCTCGTTGGTTTTGAAAACTTTAAATAGTTTACAGTATTAACATAAAAGCAGTTCCTTTAAAATTGAAAACGACACAATTTAAATTGTTCAAAATTATAATTGGCAGTTTCCTGCTGGGATACTTGAAAAGAAAAATCGACAGCAAACAAATACTTTTAAAATAAGTAAATTTTTGTTTGAATTTAGAGGTAATTCAAATTGAACTACAAATTATAAATGCGACATAATTAATTTGTTCTATGTGTGGTTTAAAAGACATTAAATGTGGCAGCTATGAAGTACCGATGAATCAAGTTTTTTATTATATCTTTTATTTTAGGGCATTAAACATTGGGGCATGAGTTTGATAGAACAGCAAGATTCTGCTGCTCAAGCTTTGAAGAATCGTCCAGTTGTCCTTCGGAATCGGCGGCAGCGGAAAAAGATTTCGGAGTCAATTGTGAATCTTCCCTATTTCTTTTATAATTTTGCAAAAAATCACAGTCTACCAAATTTGATATGGAACCACAAGGCGAGCATTAAAATGTGTTTTCATTATTTATTTTATTTTTAATATATGGATTCAATTTAGACACGCGAGGAATTGCGCATTTGTTTAGACAATGAATTGAGACAATTCGTAAATGATCGTGATTTAGCTGGCAACACTATTGTAGCTTGGAATTATCAAGAATTTCAAGTAACTTACCAAGTACGCATAACAAAAAGTTTAATATAAATACTGGCTAATAACTGTTTCGCCATTGTTTATAGTGTTTGGCTGATGAAATACAAATCGGAGACTACTACATTCGCCTAATTTTGGAAAAGGACGATTGGCCTCAGAATCTCGTTAAAGACCCGTGAGTCTATGAGTACGAATATTAATCAAATAAATCTAATACATGGTGTTTTTAGAGTTGAATTGTTCAATGCTTTATACCGCCGAGTTTTGTGTCGCCAACGTGTAAATGATGATCAACTAACTGTAACATCTCTCCAGGCCTTGGCTAAAGTTTATAGACGTTATCACACTGAAATTGGTCAATTTGGTGATATGTCCTATATTTTACAGCTAAGTGATCGGGTAAGATTTAACCCCCATTTAACTATTACAATTTCTATCACAAATTCCCGATCCTTACAGTGTTATTCACCTTCACTGAGAGATGCTCTTATTCATCTCGCGTCATGCTTGGTTTTAGAAAAATCAAACTGCCGACCTTTAGTAGATCATGTCCAATGTCTAGTTGATTTAATAACATTGGCACACTTACATCAAGGTCGAGCTCAACCAAATACCAAAACGAATGTTATTGAGGCTGGTCCCAATATCCAACAATATGAGGAGAAGGATTGGTATTATAATATAGAAAAGGAAGGACAGAAACCGGAACGTCAAGGGCCCATAACATATTCGGAACTAAAGGAATTATGGTCGAAAGGTGTAATAACCCCTAAAACTAGATGCTGGGCCATTGGTATGGATGGTTGGCGTTCCCTGCAACAGATACCACAACTGAAATGGTGCCTTATTGCTAAAGGACAGCCGTTATACAATGAAACGGAATTGTCGTCAATGATTTTGGATATTCTCATTAAATGTACCAGTTTTTTCCCCTCAAGAACTCAAAACGGTCAAGCTGTCTTAATACCTGGTCCTAAGTTGTCGCGCAAACTTTCTGAATTTCTTTGTTTGCCGCATATAGTTCAAGTATGCTTAACGCACGATCCTGGTCTATTGGAACGCGTGGCCACTCTACTGTGTCAAATTATGCAGGATAATCCTGAAATGCCGAAAGTTTACCTAACGGGTGTTTTCTATTTCATGTTAATGTACAGCGGTAGCAATATTTTGCCCATTACGAAATTCCTTAAAATGACACACATGAAACAAGGTTTCCGAAGTGAAGAAACCTCCCAGTCGGGTATAATGCATCGTAGCATATTGGGACAGTTGTTGCCGGAAGCCATGGTGTGCTTCCTGGAGAATTACAGTGCCGAAAAATTTGCCGAAATATTTTTGGGAGAATTTGATACTCCTGAAGTCATATGGAGTTCAGAAATGCGACGATTGTTAATAGAGAAAATTGCAGCGCACATCGCTGATTTTACTCCCCGCCTTAAAGGTCATACAATGGCCAGGTAATTGAAAATACTTCTCGACTTGTTACTAGAGCTGTGCGTGTCGACTCACGCGTAATCGTGATTAAAATTAAATTCAATCACATGGTCGCGGGCGCACGTAGTGCAAAATTTCAATCGCGTGCGTGATTGCGTGACCGCAACTTTTGGTATTCACGCTCACGAATCACAATCACGCTTACAAATGATTCGTACTTTGAAACCAGCCGTCAGATTTAGCTCTAGTAAATTTGGAAATTTCTTTTTCAGATACATATGCATCTATTTATAGATGTACATAAATTTTGATCTTTTTTTGTGTTGCGTATTTAGAACGTGATATCTTCATAAAAAATAACTCACAAATAGTTTAAAAATGTCATGCCTAATATTCACAGTATTTGAAAATAAATATTGGGAAAATAATGTTTGGTAATAAATTCTCTTGTCTCGTAAGCGTGCGTGATCGTGAAAGTTCGAACAATTGTCGTGCGTAAAGATTTTTTTGAACTCGTGATCGTGGGTATAATTCACTCTCGCGAAGCCGTCTACTTGTAACTACTACAATATTTTTGAACATTATTTCAGATATCCCTACCTTGCCATACCTGCTATAAGCTATCCTCAATTGGAAAATGAACTTTTCTGCCATATCTATTATTTGAGGCATTTATGTGATACACAAAAGTTTCCCAACTGGCCTATTTCTGATCCAGTACAGTTGCTGAAGCATACACTAGAAGCTTGGCGGAAAGAGGTCGAAAAGAAGCCACCACAAATGACCGTCCAACAAGCGTACAACGATTTAGGAATCGATTTAACAAAACATCCTAAACCAGACGAATCCATGATACGAAAAAGTTACTATCGCCTAGCTCAAATGTACCACCCGGATAAAAATCCTAATGGCCGTGAAGTATTCGAGAAGGTTAATCAAGCGTATGAATTCTTGTGTTCACGAAATATCTGGAGTTCGGGTGGTCCAGATCCTAATAATATAGTATTGATATTAAGAACCCAAAGTATATTATTCGAAAGATATTCTGATGGTAAGTTTAAGAATTTAATTTGAATTTAATTTGAATTTCTGGAATGTGATTAATTTTAGTACTGCGACCATATAAATATGCTGGCTATCCCCAACTCATTAAAACCATACGTTTGGAAACCAAAGATGATGATTTGTTCTCCAAAGAAACGCAATTGCTTACTGCTGCCTCCGAGCTTTGTTATCACACTGTCCATTGCTCTGCTCTAAATGCTGAGGAATTGCGAAGGGAGGAAGGTATAGAAGCGCTGCTGGAAGCATATGATAGATGTGTATCCATAATGGGTGTTGATTCGAAACCCGAATCATTACACTACCAAGTGATTTCCAATGTTACTCGTTGTTTTGAAGTGGCTTGTAACTTTGAGAAATGCAAACAGAAGATTATTACTCTCCCTCAATTAATGTCTGACGTATGTCGTGTGGTATACTTCAAACACACGCTATCTGTTAGTTTAGTAACCAGTTTAGCAGCTAACAATCATGAGTTGCAGTGTAATCTGGCCTGCAATGGGGTACTTTGGTCTCTGCTTCTTTTCTGCTTTGAATATGATTACACTCTAGATGAGAGTGGGGTCGAGGCCAGTGATAAGACCAACCAGCAGCAACAGGCAAACACATTAGCTAAAATGTCTGTCTTAGCGTGTATTTCATTGGCTGGCTTTGGCCTGGAATTGCGTACTAAAACAGATGTTAGATCGGTAACATCATCAGAAAACAACTCACCGACAAGTGCAGCTGCACATGCCAAACCTGCAACACTACCTTCTAAATCAAAGCCGGGGGCTACCACCTACACGCAAAATGCACAAAATCCTTTACAAAGTAAGCAACTGGCGATAACGTCGGCTCAAGAAGTAACAGTTGGTACAACGGCAAGTGCCATTTGCAAGCAAGATTCGTCGACAAGCGATAAATCAGAAGCCACTTCTCCCGATCATAATGCCAAAGCTTTGGATCTTTTAACACAAAAGTATATAGTAACATCTGAAGCACAAAATGCAGTGATCAATCAAGTCTTGGAACGCTTGCTAACCAAGTATATTGCAAACAAGTTAACGAAGGAAAAAGACAGTGAAGTAGGTGGTCACTAATTTTATTTAGATTTCTTACAATCACTCATTGTTGTATGTTTTGCGTGTTCACAGATTTTGAAAGTTCTTACTTCCAACACACGAAATCCATATTTAATATGGGACAATGGTACCAGGGCTCAACTGCTAGATTTCCTAGAACAACAACGATCTGCTTCAGTTAAGGAAACATTTGAAGATATAACGCAAATACATGAACTGATAGGACAATTTGAATTCGATGCACATAAGTATGCGATTTTAATATGTCGAACATTTAAATTGATTCATTGTGTGCTATTATATGATTTAATTTTATCTATAGGGATGAGTTGCAGATTGGTGGTGTTTTTATACGCATCTATAACGATATGCCTACATTCCCTATCTTAAATCCCAAACAATTCGCCTGGGACCTATTGGAATATCTTAAACAAGCGTATCACTATATGATGTGCGTGAATAATTCATCGCAAACTATAGCATCCTATAATACAGGAGCGATTTCACCCTCGCTTAGCGGAGCCGGTGATGGTATACTAAAGCCCACCTTAGCACCCAATCATCCCCAATTAAAACTGCAACATAATCAAATGACTTCCAAAGCCGGTAACACATTCGATGAAGTTCTCAATGCCTACAATCGTTCGAAGTCACGCAAGAAAATTGAAACAGAAGCTTTGCAGGAACAGCAACAAATTCAAAGTCAATATAAATATGATTTTGCTAACGACTCAAAGGTTGAGCAACATATCATAATGGTGCTTAAAGCTTTGATTGCGGTTATCAAGGCAAATCATGAGATCGAAAGGCAATGTATAGGAAACTTCGACATGATATTCGGTATTTTGGCTAGCAATCTTTTCAATGACGTAAGTATACAAGTTATAAAATAGTTATCTTCTCTTATATTTTTTTTATCGTGATGTGTAGAATACCACTGTTAAAACAGTGGCTTTGGAAGTTGTTGCTTTGGTTTCGCGCAATAAGGATTGTATTACGGAAATTGCCGCCTGTGAAGTGATGGGTAACTTTTTGGTTGCTCTTAAAGATTCTGATTTAAGTGCAAGCCAACAAAAGGTTCTTGAAACGTTATCGGGTCTTATGAATGTCCAAGAAATGATAAAGGAGGCTCAGGCGAAAGGAGCTGTTATTTATTTGTTGGATATGTTCTCTAATTCACGTAATCCCATGATTCGTGAGATGTGTGCTGAAATAATGGCTAAAATGACAGCAGATAGGTTAAGCGGGCCAAAGGTAAGCAAGCACATGATCTTTTTAAAATACTGCGAAAACTGAAGCATCGTTATTTTTCTAGGTTCGTATAACAATAACGAAATTTTTGCCTGCATTGTTTGTGGATGCTATGATAGAATCCCCACAAACGTCCGTTCAATTATTTGAGTCGATACACGAACACCCTGAATTAATATGGAACGACAAAACGAGAGCTAATGTGTGCGATGCCATTAACGATACGTGTGAAACTTTCTTTAGGGCACAGAAATTAAACCCAAAACACATGTGGAAAGATCCCGAAATATTAAGAGATATTGTTTCAAGTGAGGTAGTGGTTGCGGGTGTTTACTTGCGCCTCTTTGTTGCCAACCCCGCGTGGACTCTGCGTAAACCTAAACAATTCCTATCTGATCTATTGGATTTTGTGGTGGATCAAATAAGCAAAAGTTCATCAGAGGTAATGTACATTAATTATTCGAGTATTATGTGAACCTCATTTAACATTTAAATATTTTTGCACAATAGAAAGACGTTTTAGATTTGTCTACTACAGCCTTAGTAGAACTATTACGGTCGCAACCAAATTTGTCCGATGATATACCCGTGTTAGGTCATATACCGAAATTATTTAATCTGTTGTCCGTACAACCAAAGAATACACTGTCAGTATTACATCAGCTATCGTTGTCAGAGGTAAATATCAAACATTTGAAAAACATGTCAACATAGTTTTATCCGAATAAACATTATCTATCGGTATTTCTCTGTTAGTTTTGTGTGAGTGCTATTTCACAAACCGAATGCATTTTGCCACTAAAGAAATGCATGGAACACCACAGAGATTGTATAGAAAAATCGTGCGAAGCTTTAAGCCGTTTGTTCAAACATCAACATGTAAGTTAAAGAAAAGTGATTGCCGACATCGGTGTGTATGCGAGTTATCAATGTGAATTCTAGGATTCCTTAATAAGCCAGTCTCTGGAAGCTGGTTTAATACCCTTTTTGTTGGGTTTGTTGGATAGCCGCTTGGATTTTGTCGATAATGCTTCAGCTGTTAAAGCACAAATTGTGGCTGCTCTTAAGGGAATGACAAACAATTTGAACTATGGTGATCGTGTCAATCAAATTTTACAGAAACATCCTGTATGGTCTGAATTCAAAGATCAAAGGCATGATCTATTTATAACAGACACAAATATACGAGGATATCTAACAGGTAAGACTAATAACATTTGTTATTTGTCACTCGAGATAAATATAATTCTATGTTTGTCCAATCAGGTATCAATCCTACAGCCGGCTACCTCACTCAAGGACCAGCACAAAATGTTGAAGTGCTCACATCACCACCACCTATTGATCGTGATGATCCTTCTGCTCGTCCGCCAGAGGACTAATATTTTCCCCTAACAAACATATTCTAATGTTGCCTCCTTCACCCCACTGTTTAACAAAAGTATCTATTTTTTTTTTGCAAAGAATGAAAACAAGAACATATTTTATAACAATGTTTTGAACATTTTCTGTTTAACTTTGGATTCTTAAAAGGATAGAACAACAAAAGATATATAATTTATTAGTGTTTTGTACAAGAAAACAACAAACAAAAATCTCTAAAGATATTGAACCAACACTTTGTTTTGTATGTGTATAAACATTTTCATAATCATATTCAATATTCTTTTTCTTTTTTTATTAGTTTGCATTCGAAAATATTCATAAACATATACATATATACATATATATATATATATAAACATACATATGTATTATAATTTTTACGATTAAAATTTACAGTACATGATGAAATAAAACTGAAAGTAATTCATGGACATGGTTCGTCACAATGTGTTTAATTATACAAAAAAGAACGACGATGCCAAACGTAAATAATCAACACATGAGGCGCAGGCAGCAACTATGAAGCGACATCTCTCTAAATAGATTTGAATAAAAAACTCGCATTCCTTATGGGGTATTCGATTTGTAAATGCGTTTTCCACGTAATGTAATAAATCGAGATTTGCTTGAAACCGTATACCCAGATCGCTGTAAGGAGAAGTATTGTGTCATTGTTGCTTCTAGAATTGATGTTACTATTTACCTTTCCACAAAATATTGTATTGCACCGTAGTAGGAAACTATGATTATGATAGGATACAGTATCGGTAACATTAGAAATACAAATAAAACAGAAGAATATGCGCATTTTAGAATGGTGGGAAACGGAAGAGGCTGCAGCCATATATCTACAAAATGTTCCATAAAAGGTCGCATGTAGTACATAATTTTGCTTGACAGAGTCATTTCTTTCCACTAGGCGAAAATCTACATTTAAAGGCATGTATTTAACATTAAATATCAATTTTATATATGTACCACTTTTCGTTCGTGCAAAGGTTTATGCCAAATTTTGTTCATTTGTTTTAGAATTTAAAGACACTGTTGCGAGTATTTACATATGTTTTGATGAAAGTTCAAAATTACTATTTTCAGACAACAAATTAAATAATTTTGTCGAGAATTTGTATTTAGTGACTAATTTTTTAAGTGACATTTAACATGTATATCCCCCACCGGGAGTAACAACCTTGCCACGATGTGGGGGCTTAAGCATGGCATTGGCTGTGCGAACTAAAGGTTACTCCGCGGGAAGTTGAGTCTCGTTGTAGATCTACCTAAATAACAAATGTCAATGAAGCTTCCCTGACATGGCAAATTTTTGCGATTTGGCGCCATTATAATATCCAACGTTGAATACAAAAAAAAAAAAAAAAACACTTAAGGTCAAGGAAGCAGTGTCGAGGACCTAGAATGGCCAGTTAGTGTTTAAATAAACTGGTTCCTAACAGCTTCCTCCGACGTCAGTCGCCCGGTCCAACTCACGTCGTCAGTGTGGTGGACTGTATTATATTTATTGGCATACTCGTGGGACTAACATGAACATAGAACACAAAAAATTACAGCAGACAGTTGTCCGAGGCCTTCGGCCACGGACTGTCCCTGCAGGCTGTGTCAGAGACACGGCCATTAAGTTTAACGTAGAATACGCCATCCGATAAGACAGAAAACATATATAACAATAAATTCATTTGCTTATATTATTTATCATTTATTGTTATATATGTTTTCTGTCTTATCGGATGGCGTATTCTACGTTAAACTTAATGGCCGTGTCTCTGACACAGCCTGCAGGGACAGTCCGTGGCCGAAGGCCTCGGACAACTGTCTGCTGTAATTTTTATATTTACCAACGGCATTTGATTCAAGTCCGTATAAAAAAAAAATATTATGTTCAATTTTTTTAAACTTAATTTAATTTATGTATTTTAATTAATATTTTTATTGAAATAAGTTCTGCGAATGTTGAGAGGGCCGCCCTAATATTAAAAAAGGTTTACCTTATCGAGTCTTCGCATTAGCATTCGAGCGTTGTGTGAAAGCTTTACGCTTTACAATTCAAAATTAATGTTACAACAGCTTTATTGAAGCTTTCGCAAAAAAGCTTTATTACGTTAGCTTACTGTTTGTTTCACTTTTTACTAGATACATGTTGCCAAGCAACATTAGCTTGCTGTTCGTTTCACTTTTTACTAGATACAGGTTCCTAAGCAATGTTGAGCAACCAAAAACACTCAACCAAACACCACACATATGTTTGAGTGTATGTGTTTAAACAATTTTCATTTGAGAAATTAAAATACTAGAAATATATCAACCAATATGAAATGTATATCAAACGAAAGATAACATCTTCATTTACCTACAAAAAAAATTTAAAAAAAAATCATCTAGCCGTTTCCTCAAATTCAAGGAAATAAAGATTACAACAACAAAAACCTGACATGACTCCTCATACCGTAAGGTAAGACGTATTCTACGTCAAAAAATCAAAACAAAGAGAATACAGGAAAACAACACCGAAAACGAAACTGGAATACAAAACGAAACCGATACGAAACTGACATTTGAAAATGATCACTTGCTAATCCACGATAGCATTGTACAACAGCACCATGAAATAATAAATAAAATGGTTGATGTAGTAAGCGAGAGTATAGCAAAGTTATCAACGCAAAAGAAACGGCTCTCGGAGGCTCAATGCAGGAAGATAGCGAAGAGAAAGAAACCGCTCAGCAAAACAAGCCGAAATACAGGACGTTCCCAAGGATCTTTAGGTGCCTCCCTCGACCTCAACAGAGACTGGGAAAAGAATCCGATCACCTGAAGAGCAGAACACTGTCAAATCAGCGGCGAAGAGGGAGAAGTGTTCCCCATCATCCGGTAACTCGGAGACGCCCAAACCCCATATTACCCAGGGGCCGTCGGTGGTGCAATGGTTAGTGTGCGCGCCTCTTGTACAGGAGATCCTGGGTTCGAGCCCTGTTCCGACCAAAGGGGACAAAGCCGATGCGGTTACTGGAAAGGCGTGCACATCAACTGGGAAGGAAAGAGCGCGTTAACACGAACCCTATCCAACTCGGAAAAAGAAGCTGAATGTGAACACCAGCGAGAAGGCAATACCTAATTGACAGCGGCAACCCAACTGGCTTAATACCAAACAACCAGCACCAAAACGTGGAGGACATTGTCAACGCAAAGGTATTGGAACACATAATGAAGGCCGACGGTGGACCTTCCATAGAAGTCGTCAGCAGCAGTTTCAAAGGGAAGCATGAGGCAGCAAGTTTGCATCGGATGCCATATTGAAAGTCGTTGGTAAGCAAAACGCCGGACTAACCGTGGATGAATGGGTCGTTTCCCACAGGGAGGAGGGGCAGGAGGGCACTCTCCTTGTGATCGGAATAGACCCGGCATCCATGGCTGGTCTTACCAAGACTAAAGGTATAGTGTTCCTTGTAACCAAAATAAGAAGGAAGTAGTGACCGAAGATGTCACCAACTGGAGCTAGAGCTCCACCGGAGCTAGACGGCAACCCACGCTCTGTTGGGAAAAATTAATAAAGGTAAAATACACATTGCTTTAATACAAGAACCTTAGACCACTAGAGAGAAGGTTAGTGGATTAAATCATATTAACTACCAACTATTCTATTCGAAGACGGGTACCCGTCCAATAACATGTATCTTATGCCATAAAACATCGGATGCAACTATGCTGAAACAGGGAGATAGAAATATGTACCTGGCGTCAGTATACTTGCCGTATGATTCGCCGACACCACAACCTTCGTCGGAATTACAACGACTGGTAGAGAGGGCCAAACAGACAGATAACGAAGTATTAATAGGTAGTGACTCTTATAGGTGAGATTCAAGAATGGAGGTTTTCAAATGAGCACTCATTCTCATACATAAGATTCAGGATAACATGGCCACCGCCGAAACCGATACGTTTCCGAAACAGGACCAAGACAAACGAGACAAAGTTCGGAAGCCTACTTAGGAATCGACTAGATCCCCCTCAACTCGAATACTCTAGCAGGGAAGAATAGGACGATAAAGTGACAAGGACTACGCAAGCACTAGTAAAGTCTTTCGAAAACAGCTGCCCACTTCGGGAAAGAAAATCGGACCAAGAAAAACCCTGACCCTGGGTTACAGGGGAAATACGAAATATAGGGAAGAATGTCCGTTGACTTTACAATATGGCCACGCGTAAGAAACTACCATTATACTGGGAGGACTATAAGAGGAGTCTTAGTGAATACAACGCAATATTGAGAAAGGCGAGATGAATACACACATTCCAAATGGGAACGCGGAACCCACAGGGGAACGGCGACAAGGTGAAAATGCAGTAAGCTATAGAGTTTCTCCCCATATAAAGCGGCGGGACCGGATGGAATTTTTACGGCTATCCTACAATATGAGGTTGACATTTGCCAGGAATTTTTACCTCATGCAGGAATTTTTACCGCATGCTTAAAATTCGCCAACACACAAAAAAACTGGCAGAAGGCTACGGTAGTATTTATACCCACACCTGCAATGATATAAAAAAATGTATAACTTCACCCAAGTGCTAAGGCAATTTAGGGTTTGCTATGTTCTATGTGGGACATGGGACTGTCCGTGGAGGTGGAAAGTTTCTGATTGCCATTCACTTGGGAGTGGCCAGAAATGATTCCTTCATTGGGCAGTCCAAGCAGCTCACTACTTCCACGCAGTATGTCCTGGGCAATGGCTTTTCGGAAACCTCCGTTAGCTAGCTAGAGTGAGAAGGCGAAACAAATGAGCATCAGATCGGGTATAGTAGGTGACTGATGTCACTGAAGCTCATCGGACAATCGGGCATATTCTTTTGTCCTTAGAAGGCGGATGAGCCAAACATACGGGCCAACGGCGGATAGAAACTAAAAGAAGAAAATCCAGGTTCAACATATCGCATCCTGGTCAGCGTCTGATCCATAATGGGCGGCTGCAATCGAATATCCTGGCAGTAGGTAAAATGCAAAAACCCGGTGGGCTGGGTTTGCCTCCCGCCACCGTTCATAATGGGAGTGAAAATACAGAAACGAAACGGAGAACATGGACAACCCCTATTTGTTGACGACCCCCGCAAACGTTATAAGGACCACGATTTACGGATATGCACTTGGAATGTGGGAACTCTATGTAGATCCGGTGCAAGTATCCAACTGGCAGATGTCCTCGAAAGTTATAAGGCTGACATTACCGCTATCCGGGAAATGCGATGGACAGGACATGGCTGCACGGGGAAAAGAAACTGCGATATATACTACAGTTGCCATGAAAGGGAACATGAATTTGGTTGTGGATTTGTAGTTGGCAAAAGACTGCGACATCTAGTCTCTAGGTTCAATCCTGTGAGTGAACGAATAGCCACAATCCGCATAAAAGCGAAATATTTTTATATTTCCCTAATTTGTGTGCATGCCCCGACAGAAGAGAAAGATGATGATGCCAAAGACATATTCTATGAGCTCCTAGAGGAAACGTATGACCGCTGCCCTGGCCATGACATTAAGATTGTACTAGGAGATTTTAATGCCAAAGTAGGAAGGGAGAATGTGTTTAATCCAACTATTGGCAATTTCAGTCTTCATGCTGACAGTTCCGACAACGGTATGAGACTGATTGACTTTGCCGCGGCAAAAAACATGGTCATCAGTGGCACAAGATTCCAGCATAAAGACATCCACAAGGCTACTTGGGTATCCCCTGATCAAAGAACTAGGAACCAAATTGATCACGTGGTAATTGATGGAAGGCACTCATCCAGTGTAATGGACGTACGAGTGATCAGAGGAGCTAACATCGATTCTGATCACTACCTGGTAGCAGCAAAGGTTCGCACAAGATTAAGTAGAGCGAAAATCGTACGAAACCAGACGCAGAGGAAGCTGGACATCGGAAAGCTGCAATTACCAGAGGTAGCCACAGCCTACTCAAGGAAGCTCTCGCAACTTTTGGCACAGAACCCACCTCCTCCCGATGACGATCCTGATGCGCAGTGGAAACCCATTTCCGACTCTTTAAAAACTGCCGCAACAACCGTACTTGGTTTCGAAAAACCGCTTCGCAATAAACCGTGGTACGATGAAGAGTGTCGCATAGCAAATGACGAAAAGAACGCTGCACGTATGGTAATGCTTCAGTCAATTGCAACGCGAGCTGCAACTGAGCGGTATAGGGAGAAGAGAAAGGAGGTAAACCGTCTCTTTAGGCGTAAGAAACGGCAGTGGAGAAAACGCGAGAGTGAGAAAATTGAGACATACAGAAGGAAGAACGAAGCCCGAAAATTCTACCAAAAAGTTAAAAACGGAACTAATGGACATGGTTCAGGGCCCCCCTTCTGTAAAGACAAAGACGGAAATCTCGTCGCAGATGTGCAGAGCATGTTGGGAATATGGAGAGAGCATTTCTCCGCGCTACTAGTACCTGGGATATCCGATGACGATGGGACAATCGATCACAATATGGACGACGACGTCGATTGCCCCCCTCCTAACCAAGACGAGGTCAGAACAGCTATTGCCCGGCTTAAGAACAACAAAGCCGCAGGAGCCGATGGATTACCGGCGGAGCTGTTTAAGGCTGGCGGCGATGAGCTGATAAGGTGCATGCATCAGCTCATTAGCAAAATTTGGTTAGATGAATGCATGCCCGGCGATTGGAGTCTCAGTGTACTATGTCCCATATTTAAAAAAGGTGACCCGAGTATTTGTGCCAACTACCGTGGAATAAGCCTTTTATCCATAGCATATAAGGTTCTATCAAGTATAATATGCGAAAGACTAAAACCAATTATCGCTGACCTGATTGGACCATACCAGTGTGGCTTTAGGCCAGGAAAATCGACAACTGACCAGATTTTCACGCTACGCCAAATCCTGGAGAAGACACACGAAAAACAAATCGACACCTATCATCTATTTATCGATTATAAAGCAGCCTTCGATAGTCCGATACGGGAGAAACTCTATGAAGCAATGTCTGAGCTTGGTATTCCTGCAAAACTCATACGCCTTTGCAGGATGACCTTGACGAACACCAAATCCGCAGTGAAAGTTGGTAAGGATCTTACCGAACCTTTCGAAACTAAGCGAGGCCTCAGGCAAGGCGACACCCTATCGTGCGATCTCTTTAACATCTTAATGGAGATCATTATGAGAAAAGCTGCAGTCAATATGAATAAAACCATCAGCAGCAAAAGTCACATGCTGCTCGCGTATGCTGATGATATAGATATCATTGGGCGCACAATTAGAGAAGTTACTGCGGTTTTTTCGAGAATTGAGAAGGAGTCAGCAAAAGTGGGTCTGACGGTGAATGAGGACAAGATAAAATTAATGGTTTCAACGAACAGGGCCTCCACGCGATTAGACCAAAGCGTGAACGTTGATAACCGTTATAACTTCGAGGTAGTGGACGAATTTATATACCTCGGATCTGCCGTGAACAAAAACAACAACATCAGCCTTGAGATCAAACGGAGAATTGTGCTTGCGAATAGATGTTATTTTGGGCTAAGCAAGCACTTTAGAGATAAAGCCCTCTCTCGAGTAACAAAAGTCCAGCTGTACCAGACTCTCATTCAACCTGTCTTGCTTTATGGCGCAGAATCCTGGGTCCTATCGCAAGCAGACGAAACATCTGTAGGAGTCTTCGAGAGAAAAATACTCCGAAAAATTTATGGCCCTATAGTGCACAACGGCGAGTATCGGCGACGCATGAATCAGGAGCTGTATGAGCTTTATCCTGACATTGACATAGTTAAGCGGATCAAGATAACGCGATTGCGATGGCTAGGCTATGTCAGTAGAATGGATGAAGATGAACCAGCGCGAAGGCTTTTCGAAACCGAACTCAAAGGAAGACGAAAAATAGGAAGACCAAGACTCCGCTGGAGGGATCAGGTTGACGAATCCCTGCGTACACTTGGTATTGCCAACTGGAGAGATAAAGCAAAAGATCGAACTGGTTGGCGAAATATGTTATCTTCGTTTTGTAAGGTCCCTGACCCCCCGGGGTTGACCGAGACCGGATAAGTAAGTAAGTAAGTAAGTATGTTCTACGGCAATGTGAACAAACAGCTTAGGCATTTTTATGTTCGAAATTTCAGCTAAAATTTTAGGTAATTTAAATTTTTTATTTTGTAAATTTAACTACGCGAAATAAGTAATTGTACACACATATTTTAGTAAATTTATCGTACCTTATAGTTATATTTTCTAATAAAATTAACTATTTTGCATTCGAAAAGTTTCAGACAATAGTTTTTTGGACAATTGCACAATAAATTATATGTATAAACTTTTATTCATGAAACAAATTTAAAGGCAGCAATATTTCTGCTGAAGAATGTTAAATAATCAACTGCGCTTTGAATGTGTGTAGCGACCTGACTGAATGTGATCAAGGAAAAGTATAATGGCAGCACCATAAATTCAAAATTATAGCGAAATAAACTTCACAATGTGTCTAGGAGTTAAAGTAGCTATAATATGTATATTGATTAAAATCATCAATGTTTCCTCTTCCATTGTATCGATGTACTCCTTAAAGCCATAGGCCACCAAAACATTTCTACTAATCACAATACACAATTTCTCACAGCCAGCAGGGGACGACAAAAACGGCCAGCTTCATCCTTTTACGATCACAAATATTCCAAACATCGGCATAGTTCCCATCAATTGTTCATGATCACGCTGGATTCCAACCCAACAACCATTGTTAACAACTGTAGCAGCTAGGCGAACCATGGGCTATCAAAGGAACAATATACAAACCAGTAATATGGACACGCATATATTAATAATTATTATTTAGTTATTATATATATTTAAATAAAATAACTGCTGTTCCCGTATACCTGAATGGAATATTTTTCGCAATATATACTTTTATGTTCTGGCATTTCAAAATCAAATATATTTTGAAGAGTTACCTGTTTTCAAATGTAAATTTTACAAAGGCTATAGGAATGAGGATTGCCTAATAGCTTAGGTAATAAATTGTAATTTTTTAGTTTCATACAAAAATATTTGCCTAAGGCCCAATTTTTGACTGTCAATCATCTTTGACCAACGATCAAACATTATTTAATCTCTGAATTTATTTTTTAGGTTAATAGTTGATTGCTGTTTAAACAGCCAAAGTCGGGCATTTAAACTATGATCAAGTGACCATATGATTTTGATAGAAAACAAAAATAACAACAAACACAAAGTTTATTTAATTGTTAATGTGATCAATTATAATCACCATCCTAGTTGAAATAACAATAAAAACATATCTTTTAACTCGTATTGCAGTTAGAATTTCATTTCTGCTCAAATACTATCCAATTTCATTAAATATTTTGTATTTTATCACTTCACTTTTCTTTAGCAATTGGCGTAAGTTTGATACATTAGGTCTGTTTCTTTACTTGCACAATTTTACACAAAGTTACACAAATTTACACAAAGTTACACAAAAGCGTTTCTTTACTCCAAAATTGTGTAAATGAGAGAGATTTTTTTTGTCTTAACGTCAAAATGCGTTTCTCTTTTACCCAAATTTACACAGACTTTTTCTTCGGGTAAGTTTGTGTAAAGTGTCAAACAATCAGCTGTTCGAAACGTCAACATAAAAACATATGTATTATTTGTGAAAAAAATAACGCAAGTGAAAAAAAATTATTGAATTTACAATTTTATTAACTTGAAAAGTGATTGCTTTGAGAGTGCTTATTTAAAGAAGATGGGAAGTGTGCAAATGAACAGTGAAAATTAACATGATATGCAAGATTTGTTGTCAAACATATGTTTTGTGTTTTGACATTTGTTTGCGTGTAAGAAAAGTGTTTTTTTGCGTTTCTTTACTTTTGTGTAATTTTGAGTATTTGACAGTGAATTTTTCTTTTACTCTCATTTACACGCACTTTACACAAAAAGTAAAGAAACAAACCTATTGTAACGATTAGCTGATAAATGTATGAATGCCGGTTATTTTTCGTAGTATTTGCCACATGGTAGTAACATTATTTGACAAAGCACTGAAAAATTTTTTTCGTGTTTAAAGTCAGACAAATATAAATCAAAATCAACTGATTACCAATTTAAATAACCAGTCAAAAATTGGGCCTAAGCCAACCATGGCAACACAACTTCAGGAAATTTTTCGGTGTGGAAAAGCAAGCTATGCAACGGCAAAGGCTTATAGACAAATTAGCCTTACCTCGTTTCTACTCAAAACCCTGTAGAGAATAGTGGACGACATGGTGAAAAGTGGAATACCGAACGATATGCTGAAGTTTAAACAACACGCAAATGTCAAAGGCAGATCAGTATAAACTGTATGCATAGATATTGAGGAAGCGTTCAATAATGTCCGGACCGAAACACTCATCCAATCCTTAGACCAGTTTATGGTGGACCGGGCATTAAAATACTGGATCAACCATAGATGGATAAACTGTGGTTCCCATGATATAAATATTAGAGACAGGGTACAACGTGGAACTCCACAAGGAGGGATTATATCACCCCTCTTATGGGTCCTCACAATACACAGTCTCCTAAGGAAACTTATCGAAGAAGGACAAACCAGTCTGCAACGCAGACGACGTTATAATACTTCTTAGGGGAAAGAATCCTAATCAATTATGCAGAGTGACCGAGAGCGCACTGAATATAGCGTACAACTGGGCACAGCCAAGGGGCTTAAATATGGACCCAGACATAACGGAAATATGTCTATTCACAAGGAAGACGAAAATCTCCGAGTATGAAGAGCCAAGATTCCTGGAAAAGACGATTAAAATATCCGATAAAGTTAAATACTTAGGGGTAATCTTAGATCGGAAACTGAATTGGAAGCACCACATAGAGGACAGGTCCAATTATGCCTACAGATGTTGGTCGATATGCAGAAGGGCTATAGGATCCAAATGGGGCCTCAAACCGAAAATAACACACAGGCTCTACAGAAGCGTAATTAGACCCGTACTAACATATGCTTCTGCAGTATGTTGGACGGGAGTTTAGAGGAAATGTAACATCGCAATACTGCAGAGGGTTCATCGAATGTGCTGCATTGGTATTAGCGGTGCAATAAGGACAACTTAGACAAGGGCCATGGCGACTATTTTATATATTCAGTCAATCGAGATTAGAGTCCAATACGAGGCCGCCCTTGCTGCAAAACGCCTACAGGGAACAGGTGAATGGATGAACAGGGATCTTAAGTCAAAACACCAACGGATAATGGGGGCTTTAATCGGTTACACGAAAGATACGATTGAATCTGACCGAATACCTGAGCTAAGGATTAAGGCGAATTGTGGACTTTAACACCAACTAGAGACCCTGGCACACATGCCAGGACTCGCTGCTACACGGATGTCTCAAAGATAGGGGAAAGAACAGGTCTATGGGTTTTAATTGAAAATCCGACAACCGAATCTCATCTACGCCTCCCGGATCATAATACAAACTTTCAAGCGGAAGTTCGTGCGATTACGGAGTGCATCAAATGGCTCGGAGATAATAAAAACCCAGCAGAGGCAAATATCTTCACGGATAGCCAAATGGCAATCAAGGCAATATCGGAAATTGTCAAATCTTGAACGATCCTTGACTGTAAGAAGGCGATAAACGATTATTTTATGCACGACAGACTCAACATCATCTGGGTGCCGGGGCACAGTTGAATATTCGGCAACGAACAAACGACCCTCGTAGAAACGAAAGCCAGGGAACTCCAAACGGTGAGTCTAGATGGAGCGAAACCCTTTGGGGTTACGAAGGCTGGAACCAGGAATCAGTAGACAGGATGACAAAGATCCTATGGAGAGATCCATATGAATCGAGGACAAAAGGTGTGCTGAAACTGGGAAACCCTGAAATGAGCAAGATGTTGGGAGTCTTAACGGGACATTCGGCATTACGGGCTCACCTGTACAGTATTGGATTAGTGGCGAATAGTGAGTGCAGGACATGCACTGCACGGCCTTCACACAAGCTAGATCCAGATATCTTTCGGACAGTATAATACCGGACATGACCTATACTTGTGGGAATGGACTGGAACAACTTAAGAAATTTCGTGAATAGCACCGAATTCCTGTGAGAGGTATAGTAGATTAGTAGGGTAAACATAGTAGATTAGTATGGTAAACTGAGGTACTGACATGGGAAGGATTAGAGTGCTCTCTTTTGAACCCTCAACATCGCACTCCTCTTTTCAAATTAACTAACTAACCAAGATGTGTATTCCCAAGTTCCTAAAAATGTTTATACTTTCTGTGTTGGATAAATTTGAATTAGCATTTTGCACTCAGACCTATACAGCTTGAAATTTTCAAACTCGATTTTCTCGAAAGTATGTTTTTTGATTTGTGACGGTCTTGCCCGAAAGTTCAAATTGACAAATCACTATTTGCAAAACAGCAATATGATTTCGCCCTGTGCTACTGTTCACTCATTTTATTACTGTACTACATACAATTATTTTTCTAATTAAGTCGGTCCAAAAGTACTTCTGGACATCAATTTTGATATTTTGATCTCTAGCGTGCGTAAAAAGTAGAGCCATCTTGGTAATATGTACATACATTTTATGCATAACATGTCATAGCGACCACCATGATGTATGCTTGCGACATATTTGCAAATATCATACAAAATGCGACATCCAGCATATGGACGTTCGATAAACCATTACGTTTTAAGTATATTCTAAATTTTAATTCTAGCACATATAAATAATTTTGTATATATTTTCTTACAGTTTTACAGGTATTTAGAGGAATAGTAAAAAGTTTTGTGGAATTTTCAAATACCATTTTATTAGTGTTTGTGTTTTTGTTTACATCCCATTTTTCTATTTAGTCGAACATTGTGTTTTGAATATTCTCAATTAGAGTTCTAAATCAGAGCTGTTTTCGGATATTTGACTAAGAATCTTCTTGAATTTCTATTTGATTTCTTCATAAAGCTCCAAATTTGTTTAGTCAGGATTCGGTATTATTTATAGAAAGTTGTGGGATTTGAGAGACGATTTTTGTATGATAAACCGTCTCCCAAACCTCTCATAATTTTTAATGAATAAAGCCGTCAGACTTTAAGCACCTAGCTTTCGTTTTAAAGCTCCCTTCCGCTGCGGTTACGTTGTAATTTATTTATTTTTGTTAATTTGTTTAAATTAAAATTTTCTAATAAACCTTTATCCGGTATATTGTGCTCTAAATTTATTTCTAATACAAGTTCTAAGTGTCCGTCGGTGGTGCAATAGTTAGTGTGCGCGGCTCTTGTACATGAGATCCTGGGTTCGAACCCTGCTCTGACCACCTTCAAAAAATTTCTTTCGGCGGCGGTCACCTCGCATAGTGACGGCGACACTATCGAGTACATAGCCATGAAAAAGCTTCTCAAAATACTGTTCGGAATCGGTGTAGAACTGTAGGTCCCAATCAGTGAGTGAAAACTGGAAAGCGCACAGCTCAGTGATTGTGAGAAGTTCTCCCCGGTCCCTTCATGGGATGTAATGGGAAACCATTTTTTTTTTTAGAAGTTGTAACAAAACTTAATCTGATATTAAACCATTTATCATTATTTATCCCTGTACTTCACTCCATTGATAAAGGAAATAATAGATATAGCGCGACCATTGTCAACTTCATTCACTAGGTGCTGTCGTGTACTACTGTCACTTTCACTGAAGTTTCCCATAATTCTCATTGACGTTTATTCAAATTTATGGGAAATTTTTATGAAAGTAATTTAAACAATGGAAAATGTGACAAAATTGATGTGATTTAACATAATAGCATTTGTTTCTTATATAAAAAAATATTTCAAAGCCATGAGGCCGATGTTGGGATATCAATAGGAGAAAACCCGTAAGACCGCCCCTCCCAAAAACTGTAGCAACTTCTGTGGCCGCAGTTGCCAAAACCGTTAGAGCCTCTGAGGACTCTCAACAAGGAATGGTAGCTGAACCTGACGAAGAACCAATTTATTAGGACATAGACGGTGGTGACATGGATTTGCAATTCGATGACCATCAGATATTCTATGTTAAGTAACGTGTTGTATTCTTAATATTTTTGTTGAAAATTAATTTTTTTTTTGATATGAAATTTTAGATTTTTATTGTCATATTTTTTTACTTTTTATTTGGGGAAAAAAAAATCCCATTTATTGCTTTCAACGACATCTAGAAAATTACCCTGTACACTAAAATTTTCCCAACACTTGTGCTTCATCTATTTGTTTATTTATCTATGCTTCACTCTACTTGAATGCCCCCGATTATCTTTCTCCAGGACCTTGTTCTTGCTGCCTCTGGTTTGTGCCGGGGACTGCTCAAAATTTAATTTTTGACGCGCATCTATCAGGTCATCAGATCCCTTTGCAATTTATAAAAATCACCCAAGGGGTACCGATGAGATAGCTGATCAAGTAAGTGCTTGGAGAACTTAAAATATGGTTTCAACGATGATTTTTAATATTTGGGGCCGCGTGTCAAGCCTAAAGTACAAAACTCATCAACTGGAAGTAAATTATGCCAATTAAATCAATTACAAAAGGGATATTTAGTGAAAAAAAACAAAATGTAATGAAGTGTTAAAGTAAAATTGTTTGTGTAGATCCCAATTAACTCCAAAATTGTTAAAATTAAAGATTTCTATCATTTACTATACATATGTTTTCCAAGTGTTCCACGAATCTTTTTAGAACATAATACAGCTGTTGCAAACTCTTGTTAATATTACTCTGTGAAATCACACACACACACCACAGTTTAAGAGGCACTACTACTGGGAATTTCAAATTCAAATCTAATGCCATGTGTCCACTACAGCGCCAATTACTTAATTCGCTCTTTGAATTACGATTCCGAATTACCCTGTTTCCACTGCACATACATAATTCAATCTGACAGTTGTTTACTTTTTTTATTTGTTTATTGAAGCAACAAAATGTGAGTAAATATTTAAAAAATATTTTTAGATATCCAACAACGATTCTATATTTAATTTTGTCCCCACCATTTACAACGCAGTGCCATAGTCTTCTGGACATCACGATGTTTTTAATAATTTACTTTTTTGCATCATTGTGTATTGTTAAATGATTTAAATTTATTTTTCGTTTGTTAATTTTTGATAGATTTTACGATAAAATTTTGATAAGGATTACAGAAGGCGATGATTTGTTCGTATTTCATAAGGTAATTCAAACTGAATTACCTACAAACAAGGTAATTCGCTCTCAAAAATTTGTATGGTGAATTACGTAATTCGTAATTGGCGATTGAATTACGACTGAGAGAGTGAATTACGAATAATTCTGTAGTGGAAACAATGCATAATTGTGTGTAAACGCCGTATTACCATAGATTAATGTCATATAGAGCTACCATTCTTCTCATCTGGTGTTTTGTTTCAGACACGTCGTTGTGCTGTCGGTGCGATAGAGAGTTATTTGACGAAAATTGTCTTATGCCTTGTTCACGCTGCCACGAAATTGACAATTTCGGATTGAAATTGTCGAACGAAATTGAAATCGTTCACACTGGTTTTGAGCAATTTCGTTGAAAAATGACAACTGTTTGTTTACAAATATTGCCATTAGTAAAATTTTAGTGCCTGGGCACAATAGCCAAAATTCTGTTTGGAAATGAATGAAAACAATAAAATAAATGAATGGTACGTGAACTTTAACATGAATCACTGATTCGCCACGATTTATAGTTTATTTTCACTAGCCTATTTCGATGGAAACTTAAAATTTCAATCTGATGAATGAGGCGGCATACAATTGTTTTGTTTTTTGTTGTAATTTTAGTAACCACGTGTTCGGTGAACGAAGCCGACCCATAATTATCGACGGCGTTGAAGCTACAAAAAAAAATTAATCGACGGCGGCAACTGAGTTTTTATTGAATGTAATTTTTCGGCAGACGTTACTTTTAGGTTCATCTCGTCGGTTGTGTAATAACTTTAGATATTTTTTTAGTAATTCGGGCCTTTAAATGCAGATAATATCGGCTAACATTTTAAGCCGAAGCACGCTTTAAAGACGGCGGCGTGAACTTCAAAAAAAATATCTACGACGGCGGCACACCGGAAAATATTCTGTCGACTTCGTTCTCTTGCATATGTGCAAAAAAGAGTAATAAGTTAATGTTGTTGAGTAAAAACAGCGTTGTATACCACAATTTCAAGTCAATTTCAACGAAATTGTCGTAAATATCTCAATTTCGTAGTTGTCAAAATATATGCGAAATTGAGCAATTTCAACTCAATTTCAGCCCAAATTGCAAAAGACTTCAATTTCGCGGCAGCGTGAACAAGGCATTACACCAGGTGAAATTACAAAAATTGTTGACTTACTTTTTTCATGCCGTTTTGATGAAAAACTCTGAAATTTACGCGTATTTTTGACTTTTTGTTATTATATGTTGTGGTGTATTTACACACACATTTTAACGCACAAAAAGAAATGTCGTTGGTGTTTTCTTGCCGGTTTGTTTGAGCCATTGTCTCTATCTGGTATTATTAAAGCGAACCACAGTCTTGTCATTCATGAGCATGAACCTCAGAACAATGGAAAAATGGAATCGATGTTCCTGACCACGCAACAAGCTCGTTACCAACTGACTGCCACAAACCGAAGAAATGTTGCCAAACTAATGTCCGGCCGGATCTGCGTACATTGGTGTATCGTATTCCACTTCAGAACAAATACACTTTAAATGCGATTCGCCTATTTTCGTTCGTTTTTTGGCCTGATAGGGCCCCCGTTTGATAACAAATAAGAATGTTATCGAAGTTGTTCGCATCACTATCATGTTTACAAAATTTGTTGATTATATTTTTTCAAATCCATCAGCCAGATAAAAAGTTATCGACCAAGCTCATGCTCATGAATGACAAGTCTGTGGTTCGCTTAAAGCAATACTTTCCAACATATAACGCCCATATGCAACACACCAAAGTTCGTAAATTTACTGAGTTAAATCGCTTCTCTATATGTAATTTCTCTACGGTATTACTCTCTTTGACACAAAAATGCACACCACCTACTTTAAGGCCGTGACTCACTATCCTAGATAGTGGTACGATTTATTCAAAAAATAATCTGACAGACTTTTATCACACTTGAAGAAAATCGCATCACACTTGAAAAAATCCGATCCAAGTGTGTTGTGGATGCCAGAACTTTACACACAAATGATGCAAAACCATATGTTTTCACATAATGTAAGGTTGGATGCCAATACATCACGTTAGTTCTTTGGATTGCTTTTGATGATATTTTGATTTCGTTTGTATTTACAACATACTCACTTTAATATTTTTCGACATATCCATTTATTTATTCTTTTGCACAACTATTATTTATTCTTTTGCACAACTACCTCACGAAAACTGAAATAATTTTAACAGACTAATAGCGCGTCTATTTTTGTATCAGCTGGCGTTGTTGTTATTCTTATCAGCTGTCTCCCAAAACACAACCCTGATCGGAGAGAAAATAATATTTTTTTGCAACTTTTCAAAACATGAGCAAATCTAACAGACCTGTCAAATTATTTCCGTTTCTCTTTCATACTTATTCGCATACAATCCAGACTATCCTATTTTTTCAGCACACAAACGATTTTTGACAGATCCAAAGACTAAATCTGATAGTGAGTCATGGCCTTTATTAAATGTGTCTTGTTTTAATGGCCATTGAACAGATACATAGAGCAAATTAGAATAGAGTAATTCATTCTCTCAATATTTTTAACTTCATAGGTATGGGCAAGTAAGTCTGGGGTCACACACGGCAATTTTACTTGTTCAAGTTTTTGTCAATTCTCTTTTGAACTAGCTTTCATGTTCACATACACAGAAAAAATATCCATCAGTAATTTTGCCTAGTTTGGATTTGGTGATTTTTTTGTATGAAGATAAGAAAAAGTGGAATGATTGCCAAAACCAAAGTGCAAAACACACTACCAGCAATAATGCTGAAGTTTCATAGGAGTGTTGGCAAATTCCCTGCTTTTTATTTGAATGCCAAGAACTGTGATGAGACAACAGCGTTCTGACTAGACAGCGTGTGTTGGAGCGAGACGAATATAAACCTCTAAGAATTTGTATTACCACTTTGTCCTTATGTATGTATGTAACCATTAATTTGTGAAAAGGAACACAAAAAAGGAGTTTTGTCAAATATTCTAAGAATAATTTTTATTCAAGATCTTAAAATGATGTGTGAATTTACAATTTTATCAAGAAATGTAATTAAAAATTTATTCTGCAAGAGAATACATTTCTATTGACCGAGAGTCTATAATGTAGAACTTTTGTAAATAGAAAAGTGCGTTGTGTTGCTTGTGTCGTATATGTATATTGGTCAATGGAAGAGTGTCGAAAGTGCTTTAATAAGCGACAGGAAAATGTACATCTCTTAGCTACTTTAAGAATAGAAATGTGACCTTTGTAGAAACGAACAAATTTGATACCCAAGTGTTTAATACATTTTTTATCTAATCATTAAGCGTATTTTGGTTACACCGCTTGCTTATATAATCGCTTGTTTTGTATGAAGCACTTAGCGAAGACTTAGCGAGAACTTAGCGACGCGAACATTTTCGCTAAGTTTAAACAATTTTTTTTCATATTTTACCGTTTTCAACCCTTTCCCGTATTTTTGAATAAAATCATCGCTAAATAGCCGTTTTCTTTACAACTTATACAGCATTCGCACTGGCATCGATTTTCTTGATTTTGCCACTTTTGTTGATTTCAAGCAGAAATCAGGAAAATTTTCTTGATTTCCCATACGTTTCGACAGACGACAAATCGAGTATTTTTCTTATTTGTCTAGGAATCAGGAAAAAATGCTTGATTTGCTTTATGCAACGCTGTTTTATATCAGACTACGAAAGAATAGTACGATTGTTTACAACCATTTCAATCAAGGCGCATCGATGTGGTGGTACCACTAGAAGACTTATTTATTTATCGCAGTTCTTAGGTATTTATTGTTTCTCAAATATATTTTTTATACTTTTTTGTTTAATTTTATTCCTGGAATACATTTGTGCTGAATTTTATTGTGGAAAACTACCAGACAAAGCAAAATGCCTATTGCTGTTGGCTTGGTGTGTTTGTTGTCGTAGTAATACTATCTCGTCGATGCGCCTTGACTTTTAATCAAATCAGGAAAATCCCAATGTGAACACTTCGGATTTTGTTAGAACTTTTGATACGAAATCGGGAAAATATTTTGTATTGCGAATGAGCTATTAGCAAGCTATAATCCCTTGCTTGTAACCAAAACACGATTATTAATATATTTCTTCACAGGGAACGCGACTAGAGTCATCGGCAGTAACAAACGAGAGGTGATACTACGTGGGAGGAGCCTGGTAATTCGTGATTATATTGTTATCATTTATTTAAATGGAATTATTGTAAGCAACAATGGAATAAATACTTCTTTAATTAAAACCAAAAGCAAAATTTGTGTCGTAAATATGTAAAAAATTGGCTAAACATGTGGTAAGGTTGCACATTAAAGTTAATCTAATTCACCTATAATAAATTCTGTATATTGCCCTTTTTGCATTGGGTAAATCTACAAATATGCAAAGCATATTTTCAAATTATTGGTGAACGTGAAATTGCCTAAGTTAATTGGTACTATTGCTCAACTAAATAGCTGACCCTATGTTGCCCAGTGCATTGGCTGATATCAGACTGTCACCATCTTTACACGATGCCATTTTTAGCTGCCATTTTTATCAATTCTCTTTTGAAATTGCAGCGTAAATCTTCGTGCCTTTACACGTTGCGATCTCATGATATTAGTGCTTGCCATTTTTCCTGACATTTCTCTTTAGTGAGTGTTCCTGTGTGTGTTGTTCATTTTTGTAAGCGGTCAAATTTTGTTCTACATGAGTCTAAAAATTGTTTTTTCGAAGGAAGAAATTAAATTTTTCTTAATTATTTTTAATTAATTTTTATGTTTAACTTTCTTTTTATTTTTTTAAACTTCTGTTAAATTATTAAACGTAACCTCTAACAATGTAACACAACACACGAAAAACTAGTATGAAAGAATGCCAAAATCATAACAAATGCGGAAAGAGCACAAAGAGAATTGCAATAAAATTTCATGAAACCCGATGCGGTGGCGCTTCGTGCCATTTTTTCCTCCCTTCTTGCGTCTCTACACCTCTTATCAACAAACGCAAATTGCATGGTTAAAAAAGGGCATCGTGTAAAGGCTGTGTATGAATGTGGTTATATTACACTAGGTTTTTTCTATGTAGGGCAAGTTTGCTTGAGCAATTTTTGCTTTACACCGCGGTTACACTTTCAACATTTGGTTGAAAGGCTTTTACACATACTGCTTGTCAGAATTCGTTAAAACTGACAGCTGTGACGTAGGCTGCACGCAACAGGTTGATCAACTTTATTTATATATATATATACATACATATATTTTAGTTAAAAAATCACTTTAATTTTTGTTTTAAAAACACACACGCTTTATTTACTTTTCCACCAAACAAAGCAAACGAATTTGACACAGATGTTACAAATCAGTTATTTAGTTGAACAACTGGTTGAAACGCTGGTTGAAAGAGAAAGTCGCAAGCAACAGCCTTTCAACCATAGATTAATACTTATAGTAGATCTACTAGTTCTCCCACCAAATTTATGACATTTGGCCTGGTGTGATATTTACATTTGATGTTGAAAAGAATTGCTTTACTAATACCAGATAGAGGCAATGGTTCAAAACAACGAACAAAATAACAACAACGGCATTTCGTTTTGTGTGTTAAAATTATTGTGTTAAATACAACACAAGTGTATGCTAACAATAACAGTCAATACAAATTTAAAACACATTTAAATTTCACAGTGTTTCACCAAAATGGCAAGCAAGAAGTTATTGTAATTCCACCTGGTGTATATCACTTTTCGTCAAGCATCTCTCTATCACACCGAAGTGTGAAAGGAAACGAAGAGTGTGAAAGGAAACGTCAGATGAACCAAATATTCTCTCTAGTCTGAGATTACTCCATGTTTTCAACTTTAAAATGTGTGAGTGTATTAGTGAAAAATTCTGAGTTGAAGGCAACTAGTTGAAAGTGTAATCCCCGGGTTATATATCTTCCACGTTCTTGACATTCCATTTTATTTCAATTATGAAAAACTTTTATTCGGTAGGGAATTTTTTACATTTAAGGTGGGTACTATGTTTTTTCACGAGGAAAAAATAAGCCCAACCATTTTTTCCTCGTGAAAACACTACTAGTGTTGTGAAGCCGAAAAGAAAGTTGACTACGTGTTTTTGACTGTTTCCAACACAGAAACGGCGTGTTTTTTGCCGCTTTTCAACACATAAATCGACACAATATTTTTTTTTGTTAGACATTTGTTTGTTTACGTGCTCCACCAAGGTTTGTACTTGTGTTCCACCTGTGGTGCTCAGTAACTTGCCAACTGTGTTGGTTTGGCCAACTTTCCAGGTAAGCACACTCATAAACATCTACTGTATTTTCGCTGAAACCCCCTTGTACTTCTACAGATTCCCGATCTGGTTGGAATTGCCACCAATGCTGCAGATGTTGTTGCAGATTAACCAACAGACGGAAACGAAAGGACGGCAGCTGCTGACTTACTCAGCACAAACAACGAGCCCCGATTTAGACAGCTCGGAGGAAGACGTCCCTACTAAAGAAAAAAAATTTAAATAGTGTGAAAATCACACATTGTGATAATGGGGCAATACCAACGTTGCAGAGGGACTGGCGATGCTTAGTCTACATGTGTGTGAAGTTATACACAGTATTCCATCCATACATTTTGTGGAACATGTATGTGATATGTATGTGGAACGTAACTAATTTTTCAAACCGTTCAACATTCACCATTGTAGCAACAATCTGTTCACAAAATAATTAAATCTTAACACAAAAAATATTTTTAATAAAATGCGATTTGTATTTGATTATTAGTATTTACTAACATAAATGTGACTATTGTGGGTGAACAGTCAGCACTATTTTCTGTGTCCCTCCATCACTTAAGATAAAACAACCACTAACAACAAAATATATCTGAGTCCAGTATTAATATTTGGCATGTGCCCTGATGGATATATTCGAGACTCCTCCACAAGGCCGTCAAATATGGTCAAAATGGGATAACGCTAAAATTTATATTTCTTCTTCCCTCCGATCATTTGGAAGAAAACATTGGTATAAATGGACTCTATTGCGGTCCCACATACACATCTGATAGGTGGTACTTTTGGCATATTCCAGAGTCCTTATCCACAAGGCCGTCAAATATGGTCAAAAAAGGATAATGCTAAAATTTCTATTTCTTCTTCCCTCCGATCATTTGGAAGAAAAGATTGGTATAAATGGACTCTATTGGAGTCCCACATACACATCTGATAGGTGGTACTTGGGGCATATTCCAGAGTCCTTATCCACAAAGCCGTCAAA
Source organism: Phaonia tiefii (assembly GCA_963931995.1). Taxonomy (NCBI): domain Eukaryota; kingdom Metazoa; phylum Arthropoda; class Insecta; order Diptera; family Muscidae; genus Phaonia; species Phaonia tiefii. The sequence goes on from OZ008371.1 coordinate 211,088,530, forward strand.
TATGGTCAAAAAAGGATAACGCTAAAATTTATATTTCTTCTTCCCTCCGATCATTTGGAAGAAACCATTGGTATAAATGGACTCTATTGCAGTCCCACATACACATCTGATAGGTGGTACTTGGGGCATATCTATATCTTCCAGAGTCCGATCATCCAAATGATCGGGGGGAAGAAGAAATATAAATTTTAGCGTTATCCCTTTTTACCATATTTGACGGCCTTGTGGATAAGGACTCTGGAATATGCCAAAAGTACCACCTATCAGATGTGTATGTGGGACTCCAATAGAGTCCATTTATACCAATGTTTTCTTCCAAATGATCGGAGGGAAGAAGAAATATAAATTTTAGCGTTATTCCTTTTTGACCATATTTGACGGCCTTGTGGAGGACTCTCGAAAATATCCATCAGGGCACATGTCAAATATTAATACTGGACTCAGATATATTTTGTTGTTAATGGTTGTTTTATCTAAGTTATGGAGGGACACAGAAAATAGTGCTGACTATTGTGAGCGAACATTAATTTTTATGGTACAGAACTAGTTCAAAACCGAGCATTTAGAACTACTCAATTTGACTCTGACCTAGTACTGTTAAACTGCTGCACCATTAGTTTACAAGCGACACTCGATAGATAATTTCTCCCAATCCTTGGACATCGCAATGTTAATTTGTACTGTAGTTTGTATGGACGAGCACTAGTTCTATGGTTCAAAAATACAAGTTCTGAACTAGTATTTTTTCCAGCTGGGTATGACACAACATAACGAATACTTTTGTAGAATTTATTCGCCATTATTGTATTTACACATGAAAGCTATTTTTAAGTGCCTGCATTTGCTGCTGATGCTATGGTGATGGTTTTAAGGCAGCTTGTTGCCGATGATGATGGTGGTGATGCATGGAAGGCAGCGATGGCGGCATCTGCTGTTGTGGCTTTATTGTAGTATTTGACATCCTTCTGGGATTGAGGCAAAGCCAATAATTGTTGTTGCTACAGCAGTTGTGTTGATTGACCATAGTTTAACGACGATAATGATGCGGATAAGCGATTCCTATTAAAAGGGGCACGTCCCGAGACAATGTTTATGTTTATCCATTTCGATAACAGCATATAAAACCCCATCGAATATATCATCGATAATCTTAGCAAAACCTTCGCAGATAATTTTCTCTGAAACAAATACAGTTTTTGGAAGATCCAATTTCCAATTATAAGTTGGTATGTTTTTTAGACAGGCGAATGTTATAAATATTACTTATTTTTGTTTCAAACAGTTGCCGCTGTCATTTTTCTTCTAAGAAATCTGCTTGCAAACCAGTGTTGTAAAAAACAACAAAAATTTTTCCTCGTGAAAAGAACATAGTACTGTCAGGTGGAAAAATTTAGCTTGAATTTCACGACCATTTTTTTTATATAGATTTTCACCGTGGAAAGTCAGCATAGTACCCACCTTTATGGAAAAAATGGAAGTGAAAAAAAAAATATAAACAATAACAACATTAATTGATTGCATAGCAGAATTTTTTTAATAGTGGTCTTGATGAAACCTCGAAAGAACCTCGTAAACTCGAAAACATTGTAAACTTGCACAGCAAACGTCAAAACAAACAAATTTCCCATACAAAGCGACTTGCTCAAAACTGGAAAGTTTTCGAGGCAAATTTGCTGCGCAAACGTGGGATGGAGAAACGTGTAAACTTTTGACATTTCGTTGTCATCTGACTAGGATGGATAAATAAGGTGATAGCACTAGAACAGTAGAAAAAGTACACATACATAACATAGGTAAAGGAAATAAGTAGATATCCCACAGGCGTTGTTAAGTACTGCCACTAGATGCTGTGTTGTCGTTTTGTAACTTTCATTGACGTTTCTCATAACATTCACTGACGTTTATTCAACAGTGTGGGACATTTTTTCAATACAAAAATAAAATCATTTTCCAGGTTGTGCTATTCAAACAGCTAATTTAGTTTTTTTTTCATGTCGTTGTGTTCCCCACTTCCAACTTAAAATTTGGTTATTTTGATTGTATATTTTCCTTTACTGTTATTTTTGGTGTTCGTTTCTGTTGAATTTGAAAGCAACGGACCACACCTATTGTTAGCACCTGTTCTAAATACGTCTTGCAAGGTATATTTTGTTTGGGATCAAACGTTGTAATTATTGCATCCAGCTCCATCTAGAAAATATCCCATTGAACAAGAAATTTCCCAAGGCATGTGCGATATCTAGTTAATTCCTTTATCTATGATACATAATACATGCAATTGCTACTGCTACCACCTTATGTATCCATCTTGGTCAGCTGATATGGTTTTGAGCACAACTACGCTGGGCAACTTCACCTGGTGCCTCATGCAACGGTGCGAGGGAAACTTGCGCTGAGCAAAAGTTCTCGGCTTTCACGTTTGCATGAATGCCGCTAATATCTACCTCAAACAAAACCAGAGCACGCAAAATATGCTCAACCAAATTTTTATGCGCTGTCTACTCACTCAAAAGACCCTCTTTTTCGTTTCTTTCGTGTACTCGCTCTCGAGTTTCGGGTTGAGCATAACATACGAATCGGTCTTTTACTGGCGGCCCGATACGAACAGAACCAGTCGTCGCTCAGAAACTGAGAGTCAGTAAGTGAACAAAGCAAGCAAAGAGCCCGAAAAAAATTTCTTTATGTTGTTGCCTTAGATATTTCGTCACAGGCATAGCATTAAAGAGGAAGGGAGAAGAGGATGTGTGCATATGCGTATGCATTAATCATAGAGTAATATACTAAGAGTTTGCAACAGCTGTTTTTATTGGACGGGAAACCAATAAAAGTCACTTGAAAAGTTGGAGCACAGAGTTATACAAACCTGACAACCCATGCAGAATGAGAAAAATCTTTATTTTAATAAATTTGTGTTTAATATGCAATCTCTATAACTAATTTTACTCTAACACTTCAGTGCATTTTGCTTCATTTCCCTTGTAATCCCTTTTTTCCTCGATTTAATTATCACAAAAATATTCCCAGTTGATGAGTTTTGTACTTTTGGTTCAATTGCACAAAGGCAAATGTATGAAAAACGCATTGAGCAACCCTACACACTTCCAGTCATCTATCGAAATTTCTCTTTCTTACTGTATCCTGCATGTTTCGCCAACTCTAAGGTTGGTCAGCTGTGGCATAGAACCCCCTGGCATTAATAGCAAGGATATCGATGAGACAGCTGATCAAGTTAGTACTTGGAGAACGAAAAGACAAGACGCTGTCAAAGAAGAAAAGGTGACAGGTGACTAGGTTGCGTGGTGTCATTTTCATACTTTTGCTGTCGCGTGTCAAGCCATAAGTACAAAACACATCAACTGGGAGTAAATTTTGTCAATAAAATCGATTAAAAAGCCATATTCAGTGAAAGAAATCGAAATGTAATGAAGTGTTTGAGTAAAAATATTTGTGTAGTTGTGGTATTTATCCGCAGTTGTGGTATTGATCTCACCCCAAATTTGTTTGTTGACATTGTAACAACAACAAGAAGAGTTGCCAACGTAGACATGTAAATTCAGCATTCTCGTTACTAGTGCATTTCACACTTTCGATTTAGGCAATATGACCGCCTTTTCTTGTCCACCTACAAATAAAAATCACCATAATCACCTATGGTTATTTTTTCTGTGTATACTGTTCGAGTGTATGCATGTCATACAACCTCTTTATTTCTTCACTTTAATTTTGTTGTTGTAGAGTAACATCGTTCGCTTCAATTTGAAATTTGTATTAGTGCAAAATCAAAACAAATTCAAATGGAAGGCTGCGAGATAATGCGAGATTTTATTGAACTTTATAAATACATGCCGGAATTCTTCTTCTCCCTACAAAATTTCATTTACATCAAGTAAAGCGACAACGTCCGCGTTCATCTTTACACACGAAAAATATTTTCTGGAAGGCCTTATATCAGGCCTGCTTACTGTACCCGGAGGCCTTCCAACGACATTCCCACTTCCTTTCCAAATAACATTATGTGAGATTGGAAGGCAAGGCCTTCCATCCCTCTATACTAGAAGGCCTGCAAAAAGAGTAGAATTAGAAGAACTTACGTAAAAATAAAAAAATATATATGGAAATTAGCTTCATATTCCAGATTTATACTTTAACCAATTGTAATTCTTATAAATGATTTTTTTTAAATTCTGCAGCCACAGGAATCGAACACACGACCTTAGAACTTACAATCGGACGCTTTATCTACTGAGCTATCGGATGTTATGATTTTGCAACAACGAATTGCGAACATGTGGAAAGACAGGGTTTCATGAACAACAGCGTCTTCTGGCATTCTTTTAACAGGCCTGTGGAAGCCTTATAAAATCACGCAGTTCGAAGCCATTATTAAAGAAGGCATTACCAAAGAATGATTCCGCATGCCTTATTCGTAGAAGGCCTCGCAAATTCCGCCGCTGGGATGTGTAGCCAAAAGCCCCAACACTCTCTTACAACTGGTTGTACAACGGTTGTAAAGTGTGTAGCCGCCATAACAACTAAAAGCAACACGACATGCGTTAAAAATAAAATGAAGCGCGTAGAGGAATGGTAAAAGAAATATTTACAAGGTAAATCAAAGATATGTGGTATCTCTCCGCAAAAACAGTTTGCGGTTAGAGATAAATGACAAAATTTCCCAAAAACGGGGCTTCATCAAAATATTTTGATTTCCATACAACGGTTGTACAACTGGCCTACACACGTTACAACTCTTCTGCAACCATCAAAATGATGTACAACCGGTTGTAACATAGAATAATACATACATAGATAAACTTATTCTCTCATCTGACGTTTCATTTCGCGCTCTTCATCGTAGGTTTGTGGAAATGAGAGCAATTAAATTTAAAATTTCCTTACACCAGGTGGAGTTACAAAATATGTTCACTTAACTTTTTCCTGTTGCTTTGGTGTAGAACTGAAAAATTTAAATATATTTTGCACTTTTTTGTTGACTTTTATCGTTGGTATACATTTGTATTGTATTTAACACAACTAGTTTGCCACAAAAACACGAAATTCGGTTGTTGTTCCTTTGTTGATCGCTGTATACTATTGCCACTGTCTGGTATTATTGAACCCATATTTTCCACCACCAATGTTTACTTCCCATCGTACCTATGACGTTTAATTTATTGAGCGAATAAAAGCTTTTATGGTATGTATTATTCTATGGGTTGTAGCGTGTGTAGCCTGCATTAGTACGTTGACATTGACATAAACTACGCATCATGGTAAAATTATCTATCGGGTAAACGCGTCAGCCCAGCTGATTTGTGTTTTTTTTCATCTTTTCCGTCGGTAAGCTGTCAAATTCGATTTGTGTCTCTTTGTTTTTTAATAAAATTCAAAGAATTTCAATCAAAATGCAATTTAATGGCATACTTTGTATCAAGATAATCTTATAAAATTTTTCACATTTTGTGTACATAGGGTTTTCATTATTCAGCTAATTTTGACAGCTAACGACGGAATTGCTAATGCGACTACCTAATAGATAATTCTACCACCAAACAAAAACAGAATGCCGGTTGTTGTTGCCTTGTTGTCATTTTTGTAGTATTGCTTGTATTGGCTTGTATCTTTTCAAGCTGCATTGGCAGTAAACTAAACAAATCTTATGAATAAAAACAATTGTGTTAAACTAGGTTCAGCTGCAGTCCAATTTAAAAAGCAGTGTAACTCGACGATAATAAGTTTTTCCGAAAATTTAAATAATTTTTGTTAATTTGACGGAGCAAGAATATCCGGCATTTAGTACTGACTTCAAGTGGCCGATGAAATTAATTGCAGAGTTAAGACAAAATGGATGTGCAAATATTAGATTGTGTTAATAATTATCTGGTTTGTTCAAGCATGGTGTTTCCTTCATAGGAGTAGGGCTTTATAATGTATTTATTTTTGTACACAGAAAGTTGAGAGCATCGAAGAGGCATTTCTGAGTGTTATTGTTTACCACACTGATGGAGAACTGAACAGAGCCACAACATTTTCCAATGATATTGGTGAGTATGGAATGTAGGATTTTGGCGGTCTGTAGCAAATAATGAGTGTATTGTCATGACCATTTCAGTCACTGCCTTTGCAAATGTCCCTCAAGACAACAAAGAGAATGTTGTAAGACAGTACTTACAGAAAGCCGCCACGGTTACTAATGCTAATCACTTGAAGGTTTTGATGGCAACATTGGGCAAATTGACGGAGTCTCATTTAATAACTGCAAAGTGAGTAGAAATTTAGTTTTCTTAAAATTATGCAAATTGTAACTATAAGAGCGCATTCATTCATCGTTCTTCTGGCTCCTTCCTGTCTTACAGATTACTTTGTGATAAAATTTTGCTCTGCGAAAAACTAAGTTATGAAAATAAAAATTTTTGGATTGAAAGCTTTAGTTTGATAAAACAAGTGATTGACCATGTCGATTACAAAGGAGTAAGAGAAATTATGAAAGCCTGCCGTGACAAGGCTCAAACATTTCCGCTTAATGTTAATGTTTCGTATTTGCCTCAGTTGTTGGCTTTGGAGGACACCATACGTTATATATTTGATCGTAACAATTGTCTTTTGCCGGCTTATTTCATAGCCAATGAGATAATGAAGCCTTCCCCATATCATTGGGTGAGTAAAATAAACGTAGCTCCAGGGAATGAGAAAAAAACTAAGGGCCATAAACACGAAAACTCAAAAAATAAATTAGCTGAAGGTTGGGCCCATGTAACAAGATCTAAATGACTATACAGTGTGGGTCCTCAAGTGAAAGGTTTACTTTTCTTGTATGCTGTCTGTGGGACCAGATTACCATATTTTAGTATTTTATTGTGGCCCCCCTGAAAAATACCAATTATGGGCACTCCATTAAACGGGTAATCATCATCGGCTACAAAAAAAACTATGCCGGAGCCGCAAACCCGTTTGACCTACCCCAGAAGAGAAGACCGGTACCGCCGAATCCTTTATTTCACAGAAAAACTACCAAAGAAATAATCCTTGGGTCAGACCACTCATGAAGCTTTATTTATTTCTTTAACCAACCGATATGTCGTGGTAATTAAGCAGTTTTTCTATAAAGACGACATTTTCTGAATTTAAGCTGAATTTTTTTTTGACTTTTCGTGGTTTTCATGGTCAAATAAAAAAATATCTTCTGTACATATGAGCTTTAGGAATCAGATCAAAATTTCATTGTACACTAATACATATTTTATTTTAAAGAAATTTAATAAGTTAATGACGGACGTAGTCGAAGAGTTTCGACAAACCGCCCAAATGGTTTCCATCATCGGCCACACGCATATGTTACCAATTGTTGAACATTTTGGATATGCTGATCATATGATGAATTCGTGGAAACTGGATCCAAACACTTTAAAATTTAACTTTAAGGGTAGCCTGCCCTATGAGCTGGAGTTAATGGAGGAACAACCGCAGTTACTGCGTTATGTGCTGGAACAGACTTATTCCAAGGAAATGGTGTCTGTTATTATCAACTTACAAAAACACCAAAAGCAACGTTGTAATACACTGGAAGATCAATTGGTCAACTTAATTATAACTGCTATGGAAATGACAGAGTCCAATGATATTGCTGCTGGTTGTGGTTTTAACGTTCCCGAAGAACAAATATCACAAAATGAATGGATATGGTTGCATCTATCGTCACAATTAATATATTTTGTTTTATTCCAATTTGTTAGTTTCATGCATATTGTATTGGCATTGTATGACAAGGTACCCCGCACATATTTGTGTTATAAAACAAAACATTGTTTTATTATTAAACTCACACCCTTTACAGCTGTCGAAGAAGGAATTGCGCAAAGGAAGAGATCAACTGATGTGGATTTTATTACAATTTATTTCGGGCAGCATACAAAAGAATCCTGTAGGTATAACAAATATGAGCAGAAGGGATTTTGATTAAAATTGTTGAGATTTTCTTACAGCTTGCTAACTTTCTGCCTATGTTCAAACTTTTTGATTTGTTGTATTCGGAGCAGGAACCGCTAAAGCTACCGGATTGTAATAAGTCAACATCGTTAAGACAGGTAATACACTTGTAGCCTTCGTATTACATTCAACTTCATTCGGATTATTGAAAAAGTGTTCGTATTCTAATATTATTATTGTTGTTTAGATGGCTCCTATCTGTATATGGATACATTTAATGAAAAAGGCTAGAGCGGAAAACATGAATATCGCACGTCCTCTGCCAGTTGCACTAAAAAGTCATCACGAGTATGTCAAATGCTTTCGATATAATTATTACATAAATTAATTTAATTGCTCTATTCCTCCCAGTTTTCTCCAACATTTGGTGATGCCCAACACCATGATGTCAATGAGTCTGGGTAATGATTTTCGTATTGTCTTAGTTTGCAATGCCTATTCAACAAATCAAGAGTACTTTACCAGACCAATGAATATTCTTGTAGAAGCTTTGAACGGGAATGCTAAGTCGGCCACGGGAGTACCAGTACATCCCGTACCGTTTTCCATGGTCGTATTGGATAGCTTGACTGTACACAGTAAAATGTCTTTAATTCATGGGTAAGTCGTCAAAACCAAACAATAAATATAAATTGTATAATAGCATACGTCCTTAGTTTCGTAACACAAATGATAAAACAAGCTCAGAGCAAAACCTCCGTGCCCACACCAGCGCTAGTGGAAACATATGCAAGACTTTTGGTATACACGGAGATAGAATCATTGGGTATCAAAGGATTTCTATGTAAGTCCGCGTATAGTCTCTTTACATTTTTAAGACCAGTATTTTATCCATTTTATGTACTTTTAGCACAACTATTACCTTCAGTTTTTAAACACCAAGCGTGGGGCATTTTGCACACATTATTGGAAATGTTTTCATATCGTTTGCATCACATACCTACACATTATAGAGTACAGTTACTATCGCATTTGCATTCTTTGGCTCCCATGCCACAGACCAACAAAATGCAATTAAATTTATGGTAAAAACTTTAAAAATACCGTCGTTTTTTTGTTTGTCAATTGTTTTCGTGATTTTTGTAGTTTTGAATCTACAGCTCTTCGCTTGATTAATGGATTAGGGTCAGTAGAATTTCAACCTCAACTTTCTCGTTACTTCAATGAGAAACCTCCTGGTTGTGTTGCTTCAGCCGAAAGTGAAGAACTCAATCGAGTATTGATTCTTACTTTGGCCAGAGCAATGCACATTACCGGTTCTGGAGAGGATATACAAGCATGGTGCAAAGAACTATTATCAACCATCATGCAGAATACACCACACGCTTGGGCTTCACATTCTTTGGCATGTTTTCCACCTGCTCTGTCGGAATTCTTTGCACAAAACAATCATCCGGTGGAAAATAAGCAACTATTAAAGAAATCAGTGGAAGAGGAGTATCGAACATGGACCTCAATGACCAATGAGAATGATATAATCAACCATTTCATTAAACCCAATACAAGTCCGTTGTTTTTGTGTTTGTTGTACAAAATGATTTGGGAAACGGAGAGCATAAGTCCTGTGGCCTACAAGCAAGTGTATTTTTTTTATTTTAACATCGATAATATAATTTATTTGTTTTTGCTTAAAGGATCTTGGAAGGCATAAGTGCCCGCGCTTTGTCAGCAAATTTACGCAAACTGTGCGATTATTTGGTCAGCGAAGTTGCCTCCTCCAATGGCAAGGAATTCATACACAAATGTGTGGATTCCATTAATAATATGATATGGAAATATAATGTCGTCACCATCGACCGTGTGGTTTTGTGCTTAGCCTTGCGAACCCAGGAAGGAAATGAGGCACAGGTTTGTTTTCTTATCATTCAGCTGCTGTTGCTGAAGGCATCTGAATTACGCAACCGTGTTACGGAATTTTGTAAAGAAAACAATCCAGACCATTGGAAACAAAACAATTGGTAAGTACTCAACAGGGCTGCCTTATTTTATTGGCAGGTTTGATACCAATTCTATATTTTAAAGGCACGAGAAGCATTTGTCGTTTCACCAAAAATATTCAGAGAAATTTGCACCAGATGAATCGGCCTCACATCCTCCTTTGCCGGTATATTTTTCAAATGTTTGCTTGAGATTTTTGCCAGTTCTAGACGTGGTTATTCATCGTTTTATAGAGCTTCCCATACAACATGTTCATCAGATATTAGAAGTGATCTTAGATCATCTAAGCATTTTATATAAATTCCATGGTAAATTATACAGTGAAGATTTGTAACTACATATTTTAATACTAAATGGTATTTGTTTCATATTTTCAGATCGTCCCATTACTTATTTGTATAATACTTTACATTTTTATGAGCGCATACTTAGGGATCGTCCTTCTTTGAAAAAAAAATTAGTGAGTTTTAAATAAATGTTCTTCTTCAATCCTGCTTAAATACTTGTTTCCATAGGTAAGTGCTGTCACTGGCTCTTTCTGCGACATACGACCACTAAATTGGTGCGTTAGTGAGCAATATAAACTGTATTTGCAAAGTCAAGATCTGCTGTGGAATCCCGAGTTGTCATACTACATGAATCTCATAAGACGTTTAGCTGAAAGTAAGTTTCGAAGCATAAAACCAGATTTGTGGCACGTGCAAGGGGAATACCGCGTCCTACATAAAGTTGAAGAATAGTATACAATAATTGATTAGGGATCTGTAGATTACTGATAAATGTTTTTTCTTTTCCAGCTATTAGTGGCAAAAATGTATTCTTTAATACTGACTGGCGTTTTAACGAATTTTCCAATGCTCCCGCACATGCTATGTATGTGACTTGTGTTGAGCTCTTAAGTTTACCCATTGCTCCTCAAATAGTGGCCAACAATATCGTGGACGTTATTGTTAAAGGTTATGCTTTGATACCACAAAAAGAGGTACATTCATACATAAATGCTGTGGGCATTGTGTTGGCCGAATTACCCGAGGCTTACTGGAGTGGTATTTACGAAAGACTGCAAGAAGTTCTGAATTCACCGAAAATGCTGAGGTGGTCATATCGTTTCAGTGCATTCGAAATGTTCAACTTTAAGGTGGTACGCGAAGCTATGGTAGAGAAGACCTATGCTGTTGTCTTGGCTGTAGCTCATTCGGCATTTCATCATATGGGAGGTTTTAAATTAGCAACTATGACAAAGTAAGTAAACGCCATCAGCCTCAGTAGTAGTAGCCGGATACCTAAACTTTAATATCGTTTGTGTAGATATATTAAGGAAAAACTTAAACCTTGCGTTCGCACTGAACATCAATTGGTATTTTTGTGCCACGTCTTCGGACCGTTTTTGCAGCGTATAGAACAAGAGAAACCCAATGCTGTAGCGGGCATTGCAATATTGCTCTACGAAATGCTAGAAGTCGTGGACACACAGCATGGTCCCGCCCCGCTAGAGTATATAGATCCCATTTGCGATTTTCTCTATCACATCAAGTATATTCATGTCGGCAATATTATTAAAAACGAATCGGAAGCCATTATAAAACGCCTACGGCCGGCCCTACAAATGCGATTGCGATTTATCAGCCGTTTAAATATCGAAGATAAGCACCTTGAAAAGACATGCGATGGCATCCAACAGCAATTGCCCACGAGTAACGTAAACCCTTCGTCTTTGCCAACATTTTCCTCAAACGTGATTCAACAAAATTTTACCAACTTACAAAATCAACCCCAACAACAAACACCTATGCAGAACATAAACAATGCCACAGTGCAACAAGTTCAGGCCAACTCTAATCCACCTCCGCAAATGTCAAGCGGCATGTCAGGGCAAATGGGACAACAGCAGTCAACTCCTTTGAGTCAACAGCAACAACAGCAGATGCAACAAATGCAATTGCAGCAACAGCTGCATCAACAACAATTCCAATTGCAGCAACAGCAAATGCAGCAACAATTGCAACAGCAACATATGCAGCAGCAGCAACAGGGACAACCATCCAACATGAGTGGGACAATGCGTCATAATTAAAAGCAGAATTTATGTGCAATGTTCGTGTTTTAAAAATAATAAATAAAAATAATATATAAAGACACAACACATTTGAATAGATTTTAAATTTGATTACCTAAGCGAGTCGCCACACTTTAACGACGGCCATTGCGGTCCATTAAATGACAGAGTGATCGAAAGAAAATTACAACATTTTCAGATTTTTATTTGTTGCTCTACATAAAAATGGAACAATTTTTAGCATATAGTAATGGATTGAATAAGTAATAAATCGCCAACCATTAATCATAATCCAAAAGTTTCTTTTTAGATTTTGGTGTAGATATCGTTTTTAATGCTACACGTCTTGGTGTTTTACCACTGGGTGTTTCTTGTTTCAGAGCATTTTCAGAGCTGTTTTCTATAGTTGTTGGTGGCTTGATAGAACTGTCTGAAGAAATGCTGGGTTTAGTTTCTTTCGCTAAGGTCGTTGGTGCTTCTTCGACAGTGTCTTCATACACCAAACGCATATCTTCAGTACGGTCTGAAGTATCCTCGATAGGTAAAGGTGTTACACCAGTTTCCTTATAACAAATCTTGTCGCTCTTATCTGTAGTTTTGCTGGGAGATTCTGCTTCTTTAGAAAGCGGCCATGCGTCCATTGCTTCTTCGACCATTGTGGGAGTATTAACAACTGATGGTGTGGTTATTTGTGTGCGGGGTGTTCTTCTAACAGCAATTGGAGTAGCTTTTTTATCCTGTAGTGGCGTCTTCGCTTGTTTTCCTATGGATGATGTAGTTGTTGATTGCTCTGCAAGTGGATTAATCATTTTAGCAAATGATGTGGGGTTTTGCAATGCTTGAGTTGGAGTTTGGTTGGGTGTACGTGGATGTCTCCTTACAGATATCGGGGTCGCCGGACGACTCTTTTTCTCTGGAGATTCGAATTTTTCATCAGAGCTTAAAATTTCTTTATCTATAATTATGTCGGCAGTTAAAATTTTAGATGGTATAACTGCATTGGCTGGTTTCGGTGGGGTGTTTTGTTCTTTTTCCTCCGAGGGAACTTCTTGCTTGCTTTCATGGCCATTTTTACGTTTAATAGGAATAGGATTGGCTGGCTGTTCGACTGTGTTTGGCGAAGCACGTGACATACGTTTAATTACAATGGATGTAGCTCTTCCATCATTATCAGATTTTGTTGATTGGCTTTCCGGCTTTCTCGCAATAGCGATAGTATTTGGTTTTAAAGTATCCGGTTTTCCATTGTCTTGGGACACTTTTTCAGGCATTTTATTAGAATCAGAGATAGTTGCTTGGATATTTGTGGCTACTACTGATTGTTTTTCAGTTTCATCTATATTTTCTAGAACTGTTTCGTTTTGTATCGAAGTCTGTTCTTTCGAATGATTACTACTGTCCATGGAAGGCTTTCGCGACTTTGTAGTACAATCGTTCTCTTTTTGTTTCTTGGTCTTGCCATTCTTGGCACTCACCTGCGCTAAAGCCGCTTCTAGCACTGCATCTGAATTTTCGTACTCTTCTCCCAATTCTCCTTTTTCAAATGTGATAAGGGAACAAAAACCATCAGTACTTGAAACAACCACCACAAGACCGTCTTGGGACCATGTTATATCTGTTAAACGTGTGTAATGGATGTTGGATATAAGAGCAAATGGTTGCTTTTGTTGGGTATCATAGAAATAAACCGAACTTTTCGTAGCCACAGCAAAAATCATGCGGTACGGCAAAGGAACAACAGGAGGATTCTTTTCCTCGTCATGAGGACGCAACCGATAGAGTAGTGGACAACATCTGACGGCAACTGTATATTGATCTGGACAAGGCAAAACAATAGCCGGTTGACGGAAACCATAACGACTGAAGATATATGTGGTATTCAGAGGATGTGTGCAACCATCATAATCGGTGACTCCAGCTGGTGTGAGCAGCAGTTTTCCATCCGGACTGAAGCAGAGGCGACGGAAAAAGGTTTGCAATGTATCATCGTGAAACAGCCGCATATTTTTGCCGTGCAAATTATGATCTTCTGAAACTGGCAAAGAACCTTTGCTAATGCGATGAAGAACCCTTTTGGATTGTATATCAAAGATGCGAAGAAATCTGAAACAAAAGATTGTGTGGTTTGTTATATTAGGACCTTTCTTATATTCACGTGATTCTATTCGAGACATTAATTTAATGTTGTGTGTTTGTTCCAAATAACAGGCGTGTTGAAGTATGTTATATGTACTTCTTTACCTGATTATCTCAAAATCAGGAGTACAATCGAAACACCGTGATAGCAAAAATGCTTTTAATATATATTTTCCTGTTCCATATATTGGACATTATATTCCCATGGCAATTATGTGCGTTTTTAGATTTTTTTTACTCACCTATCAGTACTTAAAGTTGCAATATATTGATTTTTCGGATCCCAGGCTACACCTTGAACAAATCCTTTATGATCTCTTAAAATAGTTGTCGATTTGCCCTTGATAACATCCCACATCATCGCCGAGTTATCAACCGAACATGATACCAAAAACAAGGAATTAGGAGCCCAACTCAAGTCATAGATATCTTCCATGTGACCCCGCAAAACCTTTAAAGTGATCCACACTTCCTTGTCCTGCTCATTGGTTGCATCCAAAATGTTAACAGGCTCACTATCCGATTTTAGTTTCCATATAAACACCACACTCTCATCGTCGCCGGAAGCCAAGAGTTCACCATTCGGTGACCATTTCACTACATTAACAGCCCTCTGGTGTCGCGTCAAATCTGCAGCCAAGTCCAGCTCAATATCACCATTCTCTCCTGATGTCATTTTCATATACCATATCAAGACATGGGCATCAGTGCCTCCAGATGCCAGGCGATAATTATTTGACAATACTGCGCTAGATTTATTGGGTTGAATGTCAACACTTAAAACGGGATCTCGGTTGTGCCAAGATATTTCTGGGATTTTGCACTTCATTGCACAAAGATGTGTTAATTTGTTTCTTTTTTATTTATTAATTATCCACTACCTTACAACTGAAAAATGCTTGGCTAATTTTCACACCAGACTGGACGAATTGATTAAAAAGCGCCAAACAGAAACGTCAAAATGAGGCCACAACAGTAATGCCAGACTGCAAACAGTTCATAACAACAGGTATGCACAGGGGCATAGAGGAATTTAGGATAGAGTATTTTCATTCCACACTCTTCGTCGTAGGTTTTTGGAAATGAGATAATTTCGACGAAAACTAACTTACAGCAGATGGAGTTACAAGAACTGTTGACTTAACTTTCTAATTTCGTATAGAACTGTGAAATTGAAATTTATTTTGCACTTTTTTTGTTGACATTTATCGTTATACATTTGTATTGTTTAATTTAATTTAATTTAATTTAATTTAATTAATTTATTGAGCCTTTTTAAGAACATTGAATGATTTTGAATCGTGTTAGAAGACAATATTTAAGAATCGTGTATTACCTTAAAAACATAAATTTGAAACAGTTACATACTTTGCAGGTTTTGTGTCAAGAAATGTTTTAGAACAATATGATGTATGAGAACGCCCTTGCTCCCGGGACTACAATAACTTGAGAGTTTGTATTATCTCGAATATAAATAAATGTATATAAAAATAAATGCAGATATAAAAATATATAAAATGTACAAATTAAACTTAACAAATATATAGGGACGTATAAAAACAAAAGGACAAATATTATATTAACCTCTATGGGTTCCCGCTATTGATTTTTCATAGAAATTGTAACAAATATTCATATTTGTATCAAAATTTGGTGGACTTTCGTTGAGGAATCCAATTGGTGATAAGTAATTCGTATTTGTCCAACTATAAAGTTGTTCCCTATTGAAAATATCAA
Source organism: Phaonia tiefii (assembly GCA_963931995.1). Classification (NCBI taxonomy): domain Eukaryota; kingdom Metazoa; phylum Arthropoda; class Insecta; order Diptera; family Muscidae; genus Phaonia; species Phaonia tiefii. Next base: position 211,104,380 of record OZ008371.1, read on the forward strand.
CTATTATCTGATTTGGGTGGTCACGAAGTCTAGAAATGAATCTATTTAAAATATCGCAGACATATAGACCTATTGGCGTTATTCGCTACTCTCTATAAATTGCATTATTTGAGTATCGTTTATTCTCAGATTCAAAGTATTTGCCTACACAGTGACGCAAAACTTTACGTTCTAAAATACCCAATTCTTTCATAATTATTGGGGAAATGCTAAACCAAATTGGAAACCCGTAATAATTGTTTTATATAAAAGTAATTTGGTATTTTTGGGTAAATTTTTATTTAGAAGAATTCTTGAAAATATATTTAATATTCTGTACGCTTTGTTCAAATGTTGTTTAACGTTATCTTGTTTAAATGTTGTTTAACGTTATCTAAAGCTATAAGGGGAGACTCGTCATGAGAATAAAGAAGAGAGTCATTTGCATAAAGCAATCCGCAAGAACTATCATCATTGTGAGGAAAGTCATTCATGAATATGTTATATAAATGTGGTGCCAAAATAGACCCTTGAGGAACACCGGAGTAGGCATTTCCAAGATTTGAAAAAAGCTCATCAAACTGTACACAAAATAAACGGTTTGAAAAGAAACTATGAAACAATTTAACTATACTTGGTCCAAACCCCAATTGAATCATCTTGAAGAGAATTCCCCTATGTGAAGCATGGTCAAAAGCTTTTTCAATGTCCAAAGAAACTGCAACCGTACATTGTTTAATGCGTAAATTGCATACTATATCGTTGGGACATTTCCAAAGAGCATCTGTTGTCGAATGTTCCTTTTTAAACCCAAATTGGTAATTCGATGTGTATGGACAATTCATATTCAGATCCATTTTAATTCTAATGATGTTCTCAAAGAGTTTACCCAAATTTGATAGTAGAGAAATAGGCCTCAAATTAGTTATGTCGTTACTGCTTGCCTTCTTTTTAATTGGAACTAGTTTCGAAATTTTCCAAGCCTTTGGGAAGTATGAATTGCTTATACAATTATTAAATATTAACATCAAATACTCAAGTGCCTTCGTAGGAAGTTTCCTAATAATGTAATTTGAGATGTTATCCAGTCCATATGATTCTTTATTGTTTATATTACCAACAATATTTTCCAAATCAGATAATGTAACTAGATTTGAATCGTTACATAAGTTAAGCGCGGTATTTTGTGAGTTAAATAAAATAATATTATTCAGAACACAAGAAATATATTCAGAAATAGACTGATCAATTCTTTCAGTATCACCAATTGGAAAGTCCCTATATATGTTAGAAAAGTATTCTCGAAGCTTTTCCAAACATACAGATTTGTCCGAGATTACGGAGCCATCGACTGATAATTTTCTCAAATTACTTCCGTAGCCTTCTATTAAAAGTATTCTGTTGCTCAATTCGAACTAGTTCTTTAATAATAATTTTCAGTAATTGAATTTGTTGGGATAACAGTAAATATTGCGCATCGAGACGATTTAATGTTTTATTGAATATATTTTTCATTTCCCTTTGCCATCTATACTTAACTTTATATAATTTTTTAATATTCTGAGAAACATTGAAACATTTTTTACCTATTTCAATTGGTTCAGAATGAGATAAGTTTGCCTGAATAATCTTTTCCGTAAATTTGTCTATATACAAGTCAATATCATTATTGGGTAGGTTAGTCTCGGCATTTGGGTAATTTTCCAACAATGATAAAATAATATCCTCTTTGTAATTACTCCAATTTACGCGTTTAAATGATCTAAACATTCGTGGAGATCGTATAATGAGGTCGAAATGAGGTAGTTTTATATGCAATTTTAAGGGAAAATGATCTGAAAATGTTGGCAAACTAGTTACATCAACATTTAAAGAGTCAAGATTAATCAAGTTGGAACTTACAATAAAATGGTCAAGTAATGATAACCCATTTGGGAAAGAAGGTGTTCGATCTGAAATCCTTACAAATTATAAAGGGAACATTTGAAGCCAGTTAAAAAGAGCTGATCCATTCACATTATTCACAGAATCTCCCCAAGAGACATGTTTAGAATTAAGGTCCCCGCCAAGGATAACTCCATGGTAGTCCATTGAAAATCGGTAAATTGATGACAAACCGTCATAAATATCGTTTCGAAGAGAGTTGCAAGGAAAGTATAGTGAAGAAACGAGGAACTTTTTGCTTGTTCCATTTTCAGATACTTCTATTTCAACCGTTATGTTTGGACGATTAAAGCTTGGAATTTTCACTATTTGAAATTTAAACATTTTACGAATTCCCATACCAATTCCTTTGTAAGTTATCGTTTCTTATAAAAAAGTAATTATCCAAATTAACCCGGTGAATATCCCGGAAGTGTGTCTTTTGAATAAATGCAATGTCAATGTCATTACTTCTCAAGATGTTGAGTAGTTCAACTCGTCTGCTCATTTCTCTTAGAGACCTTACATTAAAAGTTAATAGTGTAAAATAATTACGGTTCATAAATTTTTTTAACATCATCCAATAACTTCAAACATTGGCATACAGCTTCTTCTTTTGACAATGTCTTATAGCATTTCACAAAATTTTCTATTCTTTCCTCAAGAGTTTGTATGTTGCAGATAATATTTGCAATTTTTAAAAATTCCGCTATAATTGGAGGTTTTTCAGATTTTTTCTTGGGTTCCGGTGAGTTTTGAAATAAGCTCGCAAATGATTGTCCCGGAATTGTGTAACCGCAACTTTTAACTGCATCTGCAACTCTGGATGAAGCTTGGCGTTTCCTAAGTAAGGCCTGTTCTTTCAGTGTCTCATTTTTCTTGAAAAACGCAGTATAAACCTTGCAACCTCTATAGCTTGAAGGATGCCCCCTTTCTCCGCAGTTAGCGCAATAGGGAAGGTTGTCTTCGCTTGAAACAAATGTAAATTTTCCCGGGAGATGTTTCCCGTCACATTTCAGACAAACAAAAGGTTTGTTACAATTTTTCGACATATGGCCCCATTGTTGGCAACGCCAACATTGAGGTATTCTCAAATTCACCTTGGGCCGTTCCCATGATACTCCTTGATTTAAAATAATATGAATCGCACTTAAATCCCTAATAGATTTTCCCGGACATGAAGTTACTAAAAAAAGGCCTTCTGTTATAAATTTTGAAACCTTTTCAACAGTGTTGGGGATGTGTTTCTCTAAATCTACCCTAATGTCTTCTAACTCTGTCCTATGGTGTAAACCTCGTAAAACTAGTGATATCCTTTTCAAATCTTTAGGAGTGTATGAATAAGAATCAATATTCCCGTTTCTAAAAATAGCCATCATTTCAGAATGAACTGAAGACTCTTTTAGGTATAATTTGCTCTTCCATTTGTTTTTATTAACAATTTTAAATGTAATATTTTCTGCATTAAGTTGTTGAATTAAATGTGGTATATTTACATTATTTAAAAATATGGGAGGGCAAAAGTTTTGTTTTAACTTATTCGTGTTCTTATGATTTTCAACTATAGGAACATCCTGACCTTCTTCTATAATTAAATCTCCTAATATTTGGAATCTATTTTGTGATCTAGTGTCTGATGTGTCGTCCCTAATGTGTAGTGTACTCACAGAAGATAAATCCACAATGTCTATATTTCTTCTTTTCCGTTTGCAATTTACTGTTTGAAATTCTGGATTGTTGATTGTTGCTTCTTCTGTATCCATGTCAGTTGAATTCTTGTCAATTGTTGCTGCCACATAATTCTTGCTTAAGATTTCCTCAAATTCCTTCACCTTTGCTCCTGAAATTTGTACCGTGTCCGTCCGTTTGTTCATTCCATCTGTTGAATATTCTCCATCCTTAATCCGAACATTTGATGTTATTTTGAAATTAGTGCGTTCATCCTTTGATTTGTCCATTTTGTGAATATCTTCCATATATGGGATCTTTGTTGAAAATGCGTTGCTATCCAGGATTTTGACTTTTAGTTTTTTTCTTCATTGAGGGCGGAATATGTGTATGTATGAATATGTAAATATTTTTTCCGAAATTTTCAAAATTTGATATTATTTTTTTTATACTTGTACTATGTATTGTATTTAAAACAAATATTTTGCCACAAAAACACGAAATGCGGTTGTTGGTCGTTGTGTACTATTGCTTCTATCTGGTTTTATTGAACCCATGCTTTCCACCATCCAATGTTCACTTGCAACCATATCTATGACGTTAAAAATATTGAGAGAATTAATTTCTCTATGCCTAAATTCCTCTATGCACAGGGGGGTTCAAGGCTGATATAGTAGAGGCTGATGCATTAGAACAGCTGATCCCGTTTTCTTATGACCCATCTGTCAAATTCAGTGTACTTTGTTAGGCCCAATTTTTGACTGGTTATTTAAATTGGTTATCAGTTGATGTTGAATTATGTTTGATCTGACCATAGAATAATACATACATAGATAAACTTATTCTCTCATCTGACGTTTCATTTCACACTCTTCATCGTAGGTTTGTGGAAATGAGAGTAATTAAAATTAAAATTACCTTACACCAGGTGGAGTTACAAAATATGTTCACTTAACTTTTTCCTGTCGTTTTGGTGTAGAACTGAAAAATTTAAATATATTTTGCACTTTTTTGTTGACTTTTATCGTTGGTATACATTTGTATTGTATTTAACACAACTAGTTTGCCACAAAAACACGAAATTCGGTTTTTGTTCCTTTGTTGATCGCTGTATACTATTGCCACTATCTGGTATTATTGAACCCATATTTTCCACCATCCAATGTTTACTTTCCATCGTACCTATGGCGTTTAATTTATTGAACGAATAAAAGCTTCTATGGCATGTATTATTCTATGGATCTGATCTGTGGACGTCGGTGGTGCAATGGGTAGTGTGCGTGTCTCTTGTACATGAGATCCTGGTTCCATCCCTGCTCTGACCACCTTAAATTTCATTCGACGGCGGTCACCTCGCTTAGTGACGGCGACACTATCGAGTATTTAGTTATGAAAAAGCTTCTCAAAATACCGTTCGGAATCGGTGTAAAAACTGTAGGTCCCAATCAGTGAATGACAAATTAGAAAGCGTACAGCTCAGTGGTTGTGAGAAGCTCTTCCCAATCCCTGCACGGGATGTAATGGGAAACTGTTATTTTATCTGAGTTTAAATACGAAAACAGTTTTTCAGTGATTTGTCAAATGAGCCTAGAACCTACGTGGCAATAGGGCAAAGTAACCGGTATTCCTACATTTATCGGCTAAAGCCCGGTATTCAGTTTTTATGAAATTTTCGTTGACATAAGAAGTACGTGTATTAAAAAATTACGAAAATTTCATGAAGCGAATATATCGCTCACTTTTGATTAGCTTGGTAATCAGCTCTCTCTGAAAATTTCGTAGACAAAATCAATTACAGAGTTGTTACGGCAATGTTATTCGCAGGAAAACAATAGTTTGATAATTGTTTGTGACCGCAATTTTGACATTTGTATTATTTTAACAAATAAACGTAACCCACGTGAGTTAAAAATAAAATGGAGTGCATACACAGAACAAATTTCTCGAAGTTGTGTTGCCTTGGTTGGCTTAGGCAAACTTTTTTTTTGTATGAAACTAAAAAACAAAACCGATGGCAATTCTCATTCCTATTGGCTTTGTAAAATTTTCATTTGAAAATAGGTAACTCTTCAAAATATATATGTTTTCGAAATGCCAAAATATAAAAGTACATATTCTGAAAAATAATTCATTCGGGTTTACGCGAACAGCAGTTAATTTATTGGAAAAGGTAACTAATATTTTATTAATACATATGTATATGCGTGTCCATATTACTGGTTTGTTTATTGTTCTTTTGATTATAGGTCAGTGTTTCTTGAAATTCGGGCATATTTATCTTCAAGAACCCCTGTTGGGAGAACCTTGGTCGCCTAGCTACCACAGTTATTAACAATGGTTGTTGGGTTGGAATCCAACAATTGAACAATCTGAACAATTGATGGGAACTACGCCCATGCTTGGAATATTTGTGATGGTAGTCGGATGAAGCTGATCGCATTTGCCGTACATAAAATGTGTAATGTGATTAGTAGAAATGTGTTGGTGGCCTATGATTTTAAGGAGTACATCGATACAATGGAAGAGAAAAAACACGGATGATTTGAATCAAAATTCATTTTATAGCTACTTTAACTCTTACACACATTGTTAAGTTTATTTCGCTATAATTTTGAATGTATGGTGCTGTCATTATATTTTCCTAGATCACATTCAGTCACCTCCTTACACCAATCAAAGCTCAGTTGATTATTTAACATTCTTCAGCAGAAATATAGCTTCCCTTTAAATTTGATTC